>JAKZJT010000013.1:1200000-2400000 GCA_023078575.1 Diaporthe nobilis | reverse complement strand
TGGAAGCAGCGGGCGTGGGCGCCTGCTGGCTCTGGGGACTGGCAGAGGAGGCATGATTGCCGGGAGGAGAGTACTGGCCTGTCTGGGGTCTGATGTGTTGCGACTGCGGCGGCGACTGGTGGCCTTGTTGAAGCGGGTGCTGCGATGGGGTGTTTACGATGCCGTGGGGGGTGATTGGGACCTGCAGGGCAGTGGTCAGGCTGTCGTGGGCACTGGCAGTATATGCAGCGGCCGAGGCGGGTGTCCGTCCATTGTGGGCGAGGGCGTGCGGTGTGTGTGCAGCGGCTGGATTGGGTGGTGACAGGTAGGGAGGCGCGCTGGTGGTCGGCTTGGGCTGGTGCTGGTGCGGGAGTTGGTGCGGGAGCGGGTGTGGGCTTGTGAGGGAGTGTACAGCTGATGTACCAGACACCAAATGATTCTCATGATATCCAGACATCACGAGGAATCACATTAGGCGCAGACAGCGCAGACAGGGGGGTGGAAGAAGGGGGTGTTGACCGGTAGAAGTGCGGTCTATGTCCGGGTGATGTTCGGGTACGCGACTGACGTTGCAAAAAGTGGTTCCAATCCAGATCAGACGCGGAGTGCGGTGCGGTGCACAGACACTGTCGCGGGTGGGCTGGTGGAGAGCCACACGTCCCCACCCGCCTACTGCAGCTGCAGCTGGGCAAGCTCCACGACCACCCGAACTCCAAGCTCCAAGCTCCTCCATGCTGCAACCCAAAAACGTTGAAAGTCCACTTGGACCATGCCCGTCTGGCACCGTTTTGATCACCGCCGAGTTACAACGTATGCACTGCCTGACAGGTAGCTGTGTTGGCACGACATGACACACGCGGTAATCGATCATACCAACTACCTAGGTACCTACCTAGGTACATGACAATTGTGTTTGCTGCCGTTGACTGACCACGCACCGAGCCTGACAGGCCCATGGACACCCAAGGTTACCTGCTTACTCCCCCAAGAATCTCGGCAGCTGTGTGCTGTACCTGATTTTGCAGATCACTAATCAAAAAGTGCATCAGGCGCAATCTCAGCATGCAAGCCTGCTGAATGATGACTACGGAGGCATTCCAAAACCCAAGCATCCGGGAATTAGCAGGAATATGACTTGCCCTATCACGCGTGTTCTACTGCATGGTCTACCTCGGCGCACTGGACACTGTACTTAGGTATTTGCACACGAATAGAATTGGGTATTCGAGCTAAAGACAGGCGGTTTCCAGATACTAGAGACGAGGAGCATTGGCACACGAGCCTCATGTAACATAGACATGGGTGGTGTAGGATCGCAGGTGTGATATACCCAAAACAGAAAAGGAACAGACAATTTGAAACAATACCACTCAGAAAAAAAGACAGCTTCCCCCCAAACGCCTCATCTTGTCATCTAAATCGACCCATTCACAGTGGTTGTTTCGCCAGGGATCCAGGCTGGCTGGCCGTGGAGCCGTCGTCCTCGGAGGCAGAAAAAGTTCGAGAAATCGGGCTTGAGAAAAGTCAGCGACAACTGGCCCCCAAGTAACAGGATGGGCTCAATGGACAAGGAGAGGGCTGGAACTTACCGCCGACCGATTAGTACCCGTTGCGGTAGTTAAGCGGCGAGACAGGCTCGCGCTCGTGTGTGCCCCGGTCGTGGTTATACCCGCCCAGGGAGACTTCGTCCATGGGGCTTACAGGGTCCATCCCGCGGGGAGCATGAGGGCCACCGTTGGGATAGGGGTCATCACGGTTTTGATAGGGGTCATGCGTCGGTGGGTATTGGTCGTCCATCCCGCCCTGGCCTTGCTGTTGGCCCCGTTGGTCCTGGGGGAAGGAGTTCTCCCGGGACGCAAGGCCCGAGTCGGTCTCGCTCCACCCGGCCTCGGACTTGGCATGGCCAAAGCTGAACCCGCCGATGGCCCGGTTGTGCGCGTCGCTGCCGCGCTGCTTCTCGGCGAAGAACTCGTAGACCCAGTAGGCCACCACCAGCAGCATGAGCACAAAGGCCGCCCACGACAGCGCCATGAACCTTCCGCCCCGCACGGCCGACAGCCCGAACTTGTCACCGAGGTCGTTGACCTTGTCGACCACCACGCCGCTGCCGATGGTGGTGATGAGATTACCTATCAGCAGGAAGAAAATTGCTGCACCGGCAAGGCCCAGGTTGCCCATCACGATTGTGCGGCCGGCTGAGTTAGGGATGAGGGCGATGGCGCCGCAGGATCCGAACAGGGCCAGGACGATGAATATGGCTGCGATAATGTACATGGCCACGATGGATTGGATGATCTTCGGGACGTCGTCAAGCTTGTCCTGGATGTCATCTGTGAGGCCCAGGTCGGCTATGTTCAGGGACAAGGGGCCAACGCTGAGCTGCTTGTCGAGTAACGCAGTTATGTTGAGCAGCTCTGGAGGTACTTGTCAGCACCGATATCTTCACATCGTTGGGTATCAAAGATTCACTTACTGTAGTTGAACGCCTCGGTGCATTCTTTCACGTCGAAGGTCGCTTCGGGATCAGTGGCTTTGGGCGAGAAGTCACCTTGGCAGAGATCGACCAGGTGGATCGAGTAGAACTCCTTGATACCAAGCTTCTTCGCCAGCTCGTCGGCGAGGTTGTTCTGTATGTCTTTCAGGGCGTCGAGACCTTGGCCGACCGCTGCAGTGGCAGCAGATCCGGCTGCGCTGGCGACACCTCCTGCGGCATCGCCAGCTTGGCTGGCCACATCTCCGATCCCGTTACCAACGTCATTGACGACACCGCCGAGGTCGAGGCGCTTCTCTGGGGCGGCGTGGAAGCGGTCCAGGAGAGTTGGAGGTGCTGTGGGCTCTGGCATGGGGACGGGGCCCCGGGCCTTCAGGTTGGCAATAAGGTTCTCGCCCAATGTTGAAGTATTAAACTGCGATTTGTGTTAGAAGTGACTATGTCTCAGGCAGCTAAAACTAAGAGACTACTAACGTAAAGAATGTGGTAATCTTCCATGTATCCGGGCTTGTTGCCGGCAAAGATCGTCAACATCACCAGCACGAAGCTGACGATGGTAAGGAGTACCGAGACTCCTGCGATGGGATACATCCTGACTGGTTCTGTTGTCGAGTACCTGCTCGTGAGATGAAATGATTGAGAACTAAGGTACTGTAGAAATGAAGGAATATGAAAAGAAAGAACCGAAAGGAATGTGGGTTGCCAGAACTGTCCGGATGGAAGATCTGCGCCTTGACTCTTAGATAAATATCAGAGAGCCCATCATAGGCAACTGAAAATACAATGTCGAAACTTGCCATTTTGCAAGTTCGACAGTCATTGTTTCCAATGTGGCCCTATGGGAGACTCAAGATCGAAATCGTGTCAGGTTTGGGCGTCTGCTGATGGCCGCCCTGCGTCAGCCATGGGACTCGTTACAATGTCGACATCTGATAAGCCCATCTTGAATGGACGTGAACAAAGGTCTGAAAAGTCTAGCCAGATTTTAAGACGGGTTGCTGAGTCAAGAGCTAGCCTGTTGGTGACAGAAAACAAAGAAGTGGTCGGCCAAGGCCAGTCAAGGTCGGTCACTTCTCAATCATCTAAAGGTGGCCGACGGTAGGGGACCTGTGTCATCACCGGCGAGCCGGTGGCACAAATTATGGCCACTGATTTGCTTCGATGAACATTGTTGGGGTGGCCGCTTTGTCGGCCGACCACCCTCAATGTTGAAACAGCATCTGCCAATCGATTCGGCAGAGCGGCGGTGCATTGCCGACATGCGGCCATCAAATGGGCCGCCACGCTCCGCAGCCGAGGCCCGAAACAGCAGAGGTCTTGCGAACTGGCGAGACCGCCGTACAAACGGGACATCACGCACCGATGATACTGCCCTGTAAAAGTCGACCTGGCCCTCGCAGTGGCTAATATTTCTAGAGTCTTGATGCACACTCAGGCTGGCGGTCTCGATCAATTGCGGCACTCTAGTTCCAAATTGAAGTCGAAACTTTGATGCAACGAGTAATTACAATGGAAAAGATAGTAGCATGTTGAAAATACTATGTCTACCATGAAGGGGCAGAGTTGCAGAATTTCGATGCGTAGGTCCCTTGTGCCTGCTCAGGAAGAGTAAATCTAAGGGCGTTGTCGTCGATTTTAGCCCACCCAGCTTTGGCTAAGAATTATGTACGCTTACCTCTGACCGGAGGACAGTATACCGGTGCTCACCACTGAATCAAATGTGGCATGCCGTTGTTGTTGCCTACCATTGAAGGATCCGGGCCGGTGCCTTCCACGCGGTCCACCGGAACATGCCGGGGCTCCTGATTTGAGTTTGAAGCTAATCACACGGTTAAGCCCGGCAATTTTGGGTAGGCAGCCTGCGGTCTGGGGAACACAGACTTGACAACATGACAGCCCACAATCTCCTGGGTCAGGATCAAGCCGTGAAATCCTTCCGGCGTGATGAACACGACCTCCAGCACCAATACAGGCATCAGGACTGGCCTGCCTGTGGCCAATGCAACACTGCCATTCTGGAGAACCGAACTCCACGGGCTTGACTCCTTCAGATCATCCGAGGCGCTCCCTTCAGAATGCGATATAATCGTGATAGGTGCTGGCTACGCCGGAGTCAGCACCCTGTACCATCTTCTAGACTCCGGCAATGCCCCGGATCCGTCCAAGATTGTCATGCTCGAAGCACGGGAGGCTTGTTCCGGGGCGTCTGGGCGCAATGGTGAGGAAGCGGTTCATTCACTCCGTGTTCATTGTAGTAAGATCTGACTGTTGCAGGCGGTCATATCAAGCCTGATGTGTATTACAATATCCTGAAGTATACCGAAAAATATGGAGCGGCCAATGCAGCCGCTTTTGCTCGCTTTGAGGCGGCGAATGTGCTTGCGGTAAAAGAGTTAGTAGACCGGGAGAGTATCGATTGCGACTTCGTCCTTACAAGGGCTCTTGATGTGTACCTGGACGAGGCACACGCCAAATCAACGTATGCTGCGTATCAGGAGCTACGAAGAATCGGGGTCGCTGATCTGGGTGATGTTCATTACATGGCAGGCCCGGATGCTGAAGCTGTGAGTTATATAGACCTGACTGTACCGTCCAAGTTTCAGGTCATCATTCTAACACAGCCCAAGATGTCGGGAGTGAAAGATGCCAAGTGCTGTTTCTCCTTCACTGCGGCGCAGCTATGGCCCTACAAGCTCGTCATGAGCCTGCTCTCTAAGATTGTGGCCAAAGGTATCAGCCTGCAAACTCGCACACCCGTCACTTCCGTCTCATCGGAGACAGACTCAGCTGGACGCTGGACAGTCACCACTCCACGGGGCTCCATATTGGCGAAGAAGATCATATTCGCGACAAATGGCTACACTGCAGCTATCGCGCCACAATTCGAGCAAAAGATCATTCCTGTCCGGGGAATATGCAGCCGTATCGTCCCCAGAAAGCCAGAGAACACCTCTCGCCTAGTCCACACGTACTCTCTTCGCTACGGCCCTGCATTATACGACTACATGATCCCGCGTCTCGACAAGTCGATCGTTATCGGCGGCGCAAAACAGCCTTTCTGGCACGACAAGTCACACTGGTACGGCGTTACGGACGATAGCAAACTCATCGAGCCCGCCGCCACATACTTCGACGGGCTGATGCAACGGCACTTTAGCGGCTGGGAAGACTCTGGTGCCTACACGGATAGCGTCTGGACTGGCATCATGGGATGGACGTCCGACTCAATGCCATATATTGGTGAGGTGCCCGGCAAGAAGGGCCAGTATATTGCGGCGGGCTTCAACGGACATGGAATGCCTCTGATACATTTGGCTTCGAAGTTCTTGGCTGAGATTATCAGAGAAGAAAAGACGTTTGAGGAGACGGAATTGCCGACTGTGTTCAAGGCCACAATAGAGAGGCTGCAGAGCACCAAGAACGACATTCTTGGCATATAAATTTAACCATATGTAGTCTTCAAAGCAAGTCCGAGGTCTATGGCCTTCCATAACGATAATTTAAATCTGGTGGAGTTCTATCAACTTCAGATCAACTCAAGTTGCTTCCCAGATTCCCATGTTCGTAGCCCATAAGCAGATGAGATTCGCCGATAAGCTCGCACGCTAGGTGCCACTTACCGAGGACATCGTGGCTCGATACAACCCCTACCACTCAAGCGGACCTGCTAGGCCGAATTCGTGGCTGATTACAGCTGCTCACGGACTAGTAACAAGCCAACTCATCTCCCCAGATTTATGCTGTTTTTTCGTGGCCGGCACGCGGCACCTGGGCATGAAGTGTGATTCATGGACCCGCATTGGGGGCCACCCGGGGCGCGATTAGCCGCATGAGGGGGTCGATCCCGCGGTAAGGTTTGCTAGCTTGCTGCCGAGGGATGCGCTCCGGTCGGGCCCATGCGTAAAATGCGCAACATGCAGGAAGGGGTATCGTGATTGGTCGAAGGAGAGACTGTCCTCTTGATACCTTGGGCTCGTCCTTCGAACAGGTGTGATGACTGTACGAAGCACCTTCTAAAGAACAGGAGACTCCACGCCGGTACCAAATATGGATCCAGCTCGGGTGGCACAGAGCTCTGTGTCCCAGAAAAACCAGGAGATCGTAGACCTCTACGACAGCTATGTAGCTGGGGGCTTTGCCCCATACCCAGTACGTCTTTCCCGATGCTACACCTTGCAAAACTAACGCCGATACACCGGTCAGATAGCCCTCGTCAGGGCCCAAGGATCCAAAGCATGGGACGTCGATGGGAAGGAGTACATTGACTTTCTCTCCATGTACTCAGTTACGAACTTTGGCCATAGCCATCCCAAGATCGTCGCCGCCGCTACAAAGGCCGCGTCCGAGTGTGCGGTGGTGAACATGGTGAGTATCCCTCCCGCCCCTAGTCATCCCTTTGATAACAAGCAGCCCTTGAACCCCGTCCACGACACCACGCTCATTAGACTGTGCTTCTTGAATTCGTTGGATCAAGGCCCAATGGAAACCTGCTGATCGATGACATGGAAGCCCTTCCACAACCCGTACTATGGACAGCTGGCAAAACGACTCCATGATCTGTTCGGTTACGACAAGTTCGTGGCGCTGACAAGCGGCGCAGAGGCCGCAGATGCTGCTGGCAAGATTGCCAGGAAGTGGGGTTATTTGCGAAAGCGGATTCCAGAGGGTGAGGCCTGGGTGTTGACGGCTGGCCGGTGCTACCACGGCGTGACCCTGAGCACAGTGGCGATGAGGAGTGGGCATCAGAAAAGCCCTCGTAAGTCCGGTGGAGCCTTGGGTGACCTTGGAGGAAGGTGTCTGACGGTTGCCACCAGTCTTTGGGCCATTTATGCCAAAAGTCGGTCCGATATCGCCTGCTGGAAGAGAAATACGATTTGGTGAGATTGACGACGTCCGAGACGCCTTCGAGACGGACGGTGTGAGGATTGCGGCCTTCATGGTTGAGCCAATCCAGGGCTCGGCGGGGTGAGATATCCGAATAAAAGTAGGTGGAGGCTTGGCTGACTGGAGCAGCGTCATCGTGCCACCCTCGGGTTACCTAGAGGAAGTCGAGCAGCTGTGTAAGAAGCACAATGTTCTCTTCATTGCTGATGAGGTACAGTGCGGCCTTGGAAGGGCCGGTGCGAACCTGGCACATCACAGATACGGCGTCCGTCCTGACCTGGTAGTGGTGGCGAAAGCTTTGGCAGGAGGTATGACATCCTTCGACCCATCTTGGATGACTTCTCTAATGTTTCAAGGCATGTATCCACTTTCAGGAGTGATGGGGGATAAGCACATCATGGACCTGCTGGAACCTTACGAGTACGTAAGTAGACAATTGGGAGTCGAAACAGGGCTAACGATCCAACCAGGATCGGATCAACCATGGCAGCAACCCCGATAGCATGTGCATCGGCGTTGGCGGCTCTCAATGTGCTCGTCGATGAAGACCTGGCGGAAAAAGCGAACAGCATGGGTGAGCTGCTCATAACGACTTTGAAAACAGCGAACCCACCACACGTGGCCGGGTATATGGGGGCTGGCTTATTTTGGGCTTTGATCCTGGAAACATCAGCCAGCGTCACACCAAGAAGACTGGCATCTTTGGCCGGACAGAGAGGTCTTCTGACCGGGGCGGCGGGACCAAACAGGATCCGAATATGCCCCCCTCTCACGATATCGGAAGAAGAGATGCTCAGAGGCGCGGACATCCTGATTGGGGCACTGAGAGACGTAGAAAGCGCTGGACCATTGCCAGCAGAGTAGAATCCTGGCTGTGAATCGGGGAGACAAATTTAAGTCGATGCCCACGGAGTATCCTTCGTGAAAACAGGCGACACGTCCTGCAGGAAATTCCAATCCGCGTCCCAGTTGAACTCCTCAAGCCCACCGAGAGCACTGCTATCCAGCAAGGGAGCAGGTATTTCAGGCTCGATCGCCAGTGACTCCGATGACTCCGCTGCACTCCAAGATGGGGGGCCCTCAGGAAAGAGGAGCTTCCGCAGCTTCTCCGTTGTCTCGGCCTCCGAGACCTTGTGCGGAGACACAATGCCAGCCATGATTCTAACCCGGAACGCAACAGTAACCTCGTCGACTATCGGCATGAGATACTTCGAGCAAAGGGCGGCGTCATCCCACGACTCTCCGACCTTGGTCAGGAGCATCAGGCAGTCCGGAATGGTGACTGCGAGAATCTGTCGGGCTTCTTGCCTTGCTGGTACGTAGTCTCGTAAGGCCCAACAAGCCTCAAGCATCACGATCGCCGCCTCGTAGAGAATGTGTACGGCGTGCCAGGGATAGAACAGACGCCGGCGCTTCGTCTGCTGCTGGTAGTCGTTTACCAGCGCTGAGCAGGCAGCGAAGCAGGTGCGGCGGTCTTCAGGCGTCCTGACCTCCAGGCGCGGCGTTGGGCGGTAGACGCGGGACTTGACAGACGAGTGCTGGACCATCCTGAACTCGAACATCTGGTACTTGGAGAAGCCTTTTGCCGTCTCAAGCCACTCGTCTAGACGGCTCGTGATACTGCTGATCCAGACATCGAGGTCTGCATGCTCAACTAGAGCCTTAGGGTCCTGGAGGTACAACACACGGTATATCTCCGTTTCCATCGCTCGTAGACGGTAGAGGTGAGTCGCAGACGACTGCCTTTTGGTGTCATCGTTGTTGATGGCATTGAAATTCGGGATATGCAGGGAAGCAGTGATGCACTCCTCGGGGAAGGTAAGAGGCAGCCTGAGCAGAGTGCAAAGTGACCTCTCCATGCCGTAGAGAACCCAGAAGAGCTGGCCGTGTGCGGCCAGGTCTGGAGACCGCTTATGAAGGCCAAGTTCGAGGGCCAGCCTGACACCATTCGAGATGCAGGCCCAATTATCGACCTTCCCCGGACTCATGTGGGCATAGTGAGCAAGGAGGAGCGAGATTTGAAGCTTTTGCACCTCGGTGGCCCCAAGGACGAGCCGGAGGTGCTGCAATGAGATGGCGAAGAACGCGTCAGAGGCTGTCCGGGCTTGTGTCTCGTTCTTCCAGGTCAGTGTGATGGAAGAAATGGCGAGCGAAACGAAGGCAACAAAGTAGTCGAAGTGGGATAGGCCAGACTCAGGGGGTATGCCTAGAGTCAGGGCAGCATCTGTGTCTCCTCCGTGGACGGCGAACACTCGCGAGAAGACCTGGCGCAGCCATTGTTCTTGGACGCATGGGTACTGTGGCAGGTGGATGTTCGTGTAGTTCCAAATCATCTGATCCAGGGCAGCCGGTGGAATTTGTCCAAGATTTGTAGATATCGATGGTCCATCACGAGGCGGCGTGCGAACCTGAGGGGCATGTGAAGGTGGTTGTGACACGTCGGGCTTTATCCTTGATATCAAGAGCGGAGGACAACTGGGCCGAAGGAAAAAGGCGGGCGATAGCGAAGAGAGGAAGAAGGAAGTGGCTGACGGGCTGTCTGCTGCTAGTGTAGCATGAGCCAGCCTCGAGACCAATGCAACGGCGACGCTGTTGGGTGAGTGCTGAAGACCCGCTGCCTCACGCTCCAGCTGAGCGACGTGGGTTTCAAGAGCCCGTACAAGACTTGACTCCAAAGTCAACAGTCCGAACATGACGACGTGGACTCAAGGGAAACTCACCTCCTGGGTAGCTCTTCGCCCCCTGAACCATACCCTCTGCACACTGCGCCAGCTTTGGTACAAGCTCCACAGGAGGGCCATGCGGAATCACACTGTGGTCATGGTGGGGTGGTGTCAGCGTACGTCTTGAACAGGATGCAGCTCAGATGAAGTCGAATTACACGCTGGGGGCTCGAAGAGCCGCGTGTGGAGCTGAAGTGGCGACTCAGATTTCACGTGGCTGTGGGCCAACGAGAGCAGGAAGGGGGTCTTTCTGTGGTTGGGCATACCTTTGTCTTCCTCTTCTTGCATCTCGCGCAAACCTTGGAAGAATGCCGACCCGAGGCTGCCAGCTGGATGTCTGGTATGCTGTCCATCCTATAACTCCTTGTGTTGGAAGCTGACTTTCTGGACTGTGCCAGCCTCTGTCACAGATGAGCCGGAGTCGATGAGCTTGAGGATCACATGCAGTGATTGAAGACGGGGCCGTTGGACGATCCGATCCCCCAGGTTGTTCCCGCCTAAGACGCCCCCTGGACTGTCGTCGAATTGGAGCTTGGACAGGGTTGGCCCTGGCACGGCCCCGAGTCATTCTCAACGCCAAACCTAGCAGCCGACCTGGCCTTGGCCATGTAACCTCCAGGACCAACCTTACAGTACCAGCCGGTTAGGCTGGCAGGGGCAAGGGGCCAGCTCGTACGGGGCATCACCAAAGAAAACATGCAGATTTGAACGGCGATGTCCTCTCCTCTGCACCTGAATCACACACTGGCGCCCAAGGTTCGGGATCTGATCACATCTGCCATTCCCCGGGTCCCTTAGTCACAGATCATGCTCAAAACATGTACCCGATGCCGGACCAGGCGTATCAAGGCAAGTCCTCTCTCTACTTATTACCCCGTTCGAGCCGCAGATGCGGCTGTGACTGGAGGCGCGCATGCCGTGCCATGTCCGGCGTGTTAACTTGACATACTCAGTGTGACGCCCGCCTACCAGCATGCCAAAATTGTCATAAATCCGGCCTCTCATGCTCTTTCTACGACGACGTGCTGCAGCAAGATGTTCCGAGAAGCCACATCAAGAGCCTCTATGACCGCATCGAGGAGCTGAAGGCCATCGTTGCCGTCCACCACACGCACGCCCAGCAAACAGACAACACCACCTCAGACCCGACGGATCCGGGTGCTGCATTCCAATTCGTCTTGCGCTCCCGGAATGGCACCCTTTTCCTCGAGCAATCCCCTCCAGTGATCATCGGCGATGCCACGGTCCGCAAGCTGCTCGACCAGGGTGTCAAGATCGAATCACCTTTTCTGGTCCCGGGGATTATCAATCCCGAAGAAGAGGGCATCAATGTGTCCGCGGCGTCCAGGCTCGACAGGGCATCAGTGTCACCAAGCACAGTCCGGCTGTTACTGGCCCACTATGTGCGGTGCATCGAGCCAGCCCTACCCGCCAGCGTCACCCTACCTGACGAGAACGAAGCGAGTCTCAAGCAGATGGGAGAAGCAGACAGGTGCTGCGTCCTTCTAGCCTGCGCAATCGCTGCCACTCACAAGAGCTATTACGCGCCGGCGTGGAAGATCGTAGCCACCACCTGCCGTGAGTGGGGCGGCGAGCTCGCCGCTCAGTTTGTGACGGGGCCGAATGACCATACCGTTGTCGTCTTGCTGCTCCTCGTAATATACGAGCTCGCGGATCCAGAGAGAGGTCTTATATGGGAGCTTTTAAGCTTTGCAACCAGGTCTTGCCTGGAGCTCGGCTGGCATCGCATGGATGAGCAAGCCGCCGTCCATCCGTTGCCGGGGCCCACATTACCGGCCACACCTCAAGTAAGGCGGCTGCCGCCAGAAACCAAGAGGAGAACGTTGTCTGTGCTGATCTACATTGAAAGGTGAGCTGACTTTCCCGTGGGTCCAAGTTCTTGTACATGCTGACAGAAATTCAGAATGATGAACATTTTGGTTCATCGAACAAGCGTGCTGAGCGGTAGCATTCCCTGGAATCAGACCGAGAGCGACGTAGCGTATAATTACTGCATAAAGCTCATGCAACAGCTCTTCGGGCCCTCGGCCTCTGTCGGTGTGCCATCACATTGCCCTCTGCGTGCGTCACTGTCCCACGCTGTCGAGATCCTCCAGTTGATGCCGCCGTCAGAACTGTTGACCCACTTGGGCTGGAGCCTTCTGCAACCAGCGCTTGTCAATCATCCTCCATGTGGAATCTGCTCCTCTTTTGGAACGACAGCTCGGTCAAAGAATTTCCCATCTCTTCAGGCAAGAATCTTGTCAGAGGCAGCTTGTATGGTCGATGCGGCACACTCAATTGTCGTGTCTCGAGACGTCTTCATCCCTCCAATCTTCGCCACTTGCCGAGCTTTTGCCGGCGGGTGCGTACTTGTAACAGGCCTTTCCTGCCTCTGGCCTACAGCAGAGACGTATTCAGCATATCTTCTGAAGTGCTCGGAGGTGCTCGCTTTCACCTTGCCGTTATGGAGGGGCGGCAAGGATTATTACGACGTCTGGCGCCAAGTATCGCGTGCAGTCTGACAGACATGGGTCGGCAGCTCTCACTGATGGGTCCAAATCGCTGCAGTCGATTAAATTATAGCCGGTTCTGCCCGCTTTCCACGGTCTTAACCAAACACCGGGTTCATCGTGATGAGTGTCAGCGTTACTTCCTTGTTACCGCGAAACTGCGGGTCTCGGAGTCCGGCGATTGGGACAATGGATCCGGCGGAGAATGCCGAACCAGGTTTGGGAGGCGAAATTGTGTGCCTCCCAATTATCTTAGCACATCCTATTCCCTTTACTATATTGTAGGGAGAGCTTACGCGTTGAGAAAGATCAGGTTGTGTGCTGCAGCACGAATATCAATGCCTAGTGCTCAAGATTCTTGGCTTCGTCCTGTCCACGCTCCACCATTACCATCACCATGGCAGATTTCCCTCCCTCGGCTATGACGCCGATAATGATATATATTTCTGTGATAGTTGTCGCATCGGCATTTATCTACCTGCGTTTCTTCTATGTCGACTTTGCTGCCATTTCGAGCGTTCCGGAAATCCCAGGCGGTTCTCTCGTGCACGGGCACCTCTACATGCTGGGACAAGACCATGCGACTACAGCGGAGAAATGGTCGAAGGAGTATGGCTGGCCAATTTACCAGGTCAGGCTCGGCAACAGGCGGGTGATTTTCCTCAACGGTTTCGAGGTCGCGAGAGAGTGGTTGGTCACCCGTCAGAGCCACACTATCGACAGACCTTCTCTGTACACCTTCCACAACCTTGTTTCCAAGACATCCGGTAGGCCCGAGAGAACTTCGTGTGATGGGCTCGGGAGCTGATGCAGATCTAGCTTCTACCATTGGGAGCAACCCTTGGAATGAGCGCACCAGAAAACAACGCCGTGTTGTAGGCTCGTTGACAACGTCTCCGGCAATCAAAAGACTTGCCGGAATGCTGGATCTGGAAACCTCACGGATGATCCAAGGACTCTTCGAGGCGAGCAAGGGAGGCAAATCAGTATCGCCCCACATTTATCAGAAGCGGCTGGCGCTCAACATCGTTCTGATGTTCTGTTACGGGAGACGCTTCGAAGACATCGCTGACCCACTCCTACACCGTATCCTGGGTGATGCCAAAATCATATCGAGGTGTGTAGTTCCACTCTAGACCATGTTTTGGCCGGGCGCTAACATTCGGCATTCACAGTTTTCGATCTACGAATTCAAATGCACAAGACTACGTTCCGTACCTCAGATCCTACCTCTTCCGAGACGAGAGCCGCTCATCCGTCGCGAATCAGGTTCGAGGTCGCAGAGACGAGTGGCTTGCGACACTGCTCAAGGAAGTCAAAGAGAGCATTGCGGAAGAAGGCAACAAGAATTGTGTCGCCTCAGGCTTACTTACGGATACACAAGAGAATTTAACAAAGTGTGAGTATTTGACTGAGAGTAGCGGATTCCAGTTGCTGATGGCAGCTCTTCCAGATGATGTTCGCACAATCCTAGGCGGTCTGATGTCCGGTGGCTTCGAAACAATACTAGCCACTGCGATTGCTGGTATCGCCTACCTGGCCAGTCCTGCAGGCCAAGCCGCACAAGCGAAAGCTTACTTGGAGTTGATCGACGCCTCAGGTGATCCTGAAGCCGCGTTCAAGGAAACTGTGGAGGCGGAAAAGTCCCCGTACTTGGCGGCATTTGTACGCGAGACCCTCCGGTACTACCCTCCACTTCACATCCTACCACCTCGACAAACATACCAGGAATTCGAGTGGGAGGGCGCAAAGATACCGAAGGGTGTCATGATTCTCGCGAACGCACAGGCAATAAACCACGGTACGAGCAACTCTGTATGACTCCCATTGGCCCTGCCCGGTGCTGACATTCGTAGACCCGGCAACCTATGGTCCAGATGCGCACATCTTTCGGCCAGAGAGATGGACTGATCTGGAGCTGGCTAATAAAGTGCCTGCGCCGTACCATTTCTCATACGGTGCTGGGTCACGAGGCTGCACAGCAATCGCCTTTTCGAATCGAATCCTCTATGCCATTTTCGCACGCCTGATTTTATCATTCAAAATCAAGCAGAGCGAGGCCAAGCCTCCTTGTTTGCATTACGTAGATTGTATGTGCAGTATTACCCGCAAATTTCATTATGTGCATCATGGAAAGTGGCTGACATAGTGAAGACAACGAAAATACTGCTGCTCAGGCCGCCATACCTAAAGCTTTTGAAGCGTACTTTGAGGTGAGGGATAGAACGGCGTTCGATGCCTGCTTGAAGCAATCCGAGAAGAGTACTAGGAGTGTTACGAATGGTATGGTCAGATAACTATGCGCTGGTATGGCCTTTGATCCAGACCAGGCGTCGGCTCAAGGGACCGCGGGTAGTAATATGGCGGCTGGATAGGCAAGGTGAAATTCACCTTATGTACAGCGATGCTTAGCATTTTCGTATATTTTGTGTCCGCGTGTAGTGTCCTCTGCGTCGGCAGACAGTGCAGCATGGCTGGTTGTCTCTTGCCGGCCATTACCAAGCAATGGCGGATTGATTTTCAGTTGAGGTTGGTATGCAACTCAATGTACATGTAACATGACGGCAATTTGATGTACATGTAACATGACGCTATGCATGTCTCTAAAAGGAAAGCATATTTTAACGCTCGTGGCGCTGAGAAACCTAGGGGGTCCTAGCCGCGAAAGCCTGAACCTTATCAGGCGTTCATCTCCGCCAGTTCCGCCCCGTCCAAGCGCAGGCGATAGCAAGCCCCAACAACGCTGCTAGCAAGGGGCGGAGATAAGAGCGCCATCCCCAGATCAGCGTGCTGATTGCCGGAAGGTTAAAAAACTTATTGCGAGCGATTGAGGGGTTATTTCGTGGCTCAGGGCTCTCCCAACCTCCTTCACCGCCGGCTCTGCGCTTGTGAGTGAACTAGTGGACGACCGACAATTTCTCACTACATGAACTACAATTTGGTAAAATAACGTCCACGTGCCGAGCGTTGTGTTGCATCATTGCTTGGCTTGGCTCGGCTCGAGGATTGTCTTCAAGATTGTTTTGTGTCACTCCGCTGCGCCGCCACATTGGAGTGAAATTTGTAGTCATGATGGCGGCCGACGACGAAAAGAGGGCCACTGCAGATGTGTCCTCGGCTCAGGACTCTTCGGAGGAGAGCCCCGATGCCGTGTTGCACAGTGGGAACATTATTGGTAAGTTTAAGACGGCCCTTCACAGTCAAAAGCAGACTCGCTGATGTCTAGCCTAGATGATGGCCTGCAGCGCGGCCTCAAAAACCGGCATCTCATCATGATCTCTTTTGGCGGCGTAGTTGGTGCCAGCATCTGGTATGGAACGGGCTATGCAATAGCCTACAGTGGCCCAGTCGGGGCTCTGATATGCTTCTTCATAATCGGCGTTGACGTCTATTTCGTGATGCAGTGCCTGGGAGAAATGAGTACTCTTTTCCCCATCCAAGGCGCCTTCATCGAGCTGGCCGGGAGATTTGTCGACCCTTCACTTGCATTTTCTCTGGGCTGGAATTACTTCTACCTGTGGGTTACTAACGTCGCCGGCGACTTCAACGCAAGCTCGATAATAATGGGATATTGTGCCGATAAGGTACCAACCTATGGCTGGATTCTGATATGGTTTGCGTTTTATCAGGTGACTTCACTGCTCGGAGTTGTTGTGTGGGGAGAGATGGAGTTTTATTTCGCATGTTGGAAGCTTTTTTGCATTCTGGGAGGGTTCCTTTGCGCCATTCTGCTGAACACTGGCGCTATTGGCGGCGAGTATATAGGATTCCGGTTCTGGAGAGACCCGGGTCCTATCGCCAACGGTATCGATGGGTTTGGACAGTGTTTTCTGCTTGCAGCGGTCTACTATTGCGGGACGGAGATGCTGGCACTCACGGCCGCGGAGTCTAAAAACCCGACGAGAGACCTACCAAGGGCTATCAAGCAAACGTTCTGGAGAGTCTTGATCATATTCATGTCAGTCAACCCATCCAATGGTTTCTCTGGAGTCTTGTCACTCACTGATTGTCACAGGGGCCTGGTCTTTTTCGCAGGTATTATCGTGCCGTCGAACAGCCCTGACCTCCTCACAGCTGCCACCAGATCTGGGAAGTCACCTTGGACCATCGCCTTTGCAAATGCCGGGGCGCCTCAGGTGGGCAACGTGGTTAATGTTGTAATGTACGCACCTTCCTCTTCACAGGCCACACTCCTCCTCTAACGTCGCCACTGTTCAGGATCACCGCTCAACTGTCCTCGATGAATTCAGCCCTTTACGTGGCATCTCGAAGCTTGGTCTCTCTAGCCAAAGCAGGCCGCGCACCAAAGTTCTTCGCCAAGACCACGAAGAATGGGACGCCAGCAAACGCCCTCATCTTTTCAAATGTTCTCGGCCTCGTTTCCATGCTCAACTACAAGGCGGGCCCGGGCAAAGTTTTCAGCTACCTCACAAGTATCAGCGGCTCGGCTACTTACATCGCATGGGCCGTCATAGGCGTGACTCACGTGCGGTTTCGCAAAGGCTGGGTCGCGCAGGGGAACCGAGTCGAGGATCTGCCGTTTCGCGCCCTCTGGTATCCTTACGGCACGATTTTCGTCATCACGATTAACACTTTGCTTGTTTTTATTGCAGGCTACAGTGTTTTCATTGGACATTTCGATGCCGTCGGTTTCGTCATCAATTACATTGTCATTGCGGTCTTCGTCGTCTTATTCTGCGGATGGAAGATTCTGAAGCGGACAAAAGTCGTGCCACTCATGGAAATGGACCTGACGACCGGCAGGAGGCAGATCCCGAGCACTGTGGAAAGCAGTGATGTCGACCTGGAGAAGAGGGTAATTCCCTGGTATATCAAGGTCAAACGCTTTATATTTAGCTGAAATTCGCCGGGTTTGGTCCTCAATCAAGCTGGTGGAAATGACATCACGAGGGACGTCGCGAAAGACCCCTAGACATGGACCGTTACTCTGCCGTGATCTTGATGCTGCGTGCATTCTTCCGTGGTCACGCCGCACCCGAAGCTGTTCAATCTACTCAAACTTGATTCAATTGCTTTGCGTACAATTAGAAATGAGTAGCTCGCTTCGAATCCTCCGAGATTAGTCAATCATGGAGTAATGCAGTTTACAAGCGGATTATGTCGCCTATCAAGCGATGCTGATGAGACATCCTATCTCGCACTGCAAAGTTGCCGGGGCCGGCCCGTGCAGTGGAGACGGACCGGGAACTGGGCCGGCGAGTCACGACGACATCCGGGCGCACATGTCTGCAACCTTATTTCGGACAGCTCAGAAGCTTGAAAGTAACACACAAACCCCACACTCAATATCTGTCACAGCAATATCAGCACCACGACCACATTGAGACCGATCGAGGGAAAGGATCGTCACCTTCATCAACACTACTCTCCAGCCTTTAATTCTTCTCCAACGGCCCATCCGCAATAATCATGGCCAGCGGCGGCAAGCACGTCGTCTTCGACATTGTCGGGACATGCGTCGGGTACGAAGCCTTCTTCGACATCCTGGACGCTCGCATCGGCGACCGCCTCCGCGCACACGGCATCAGCGCCAAGATCTTCGGCTTCTCGTGGATGGAGTGCGCGGAGCGCGAGTTCACCTTCCTCGACCTCTCGGGCCGCTACAAGCCCTTCTTCCCCATCTTCAGGCCGCTCTTCTTCCGCGTGCTGGGCCAGGTGGGCATCCCCAAGCCCAGGGAGCTCTTCAGCGAGGAGGACGCCGAGGTGTGCGCCGAGGGCTACAAGGCGCTCAAGGCGAGGCCCGGCGTTCAGGAGGCCTGGCAGAAGCTGAGGGACGCCGGGTTCACCGTCTGGGCCCTCACGACGGGCGACAAGACGAGGGTGAAGGGCTACCTGGCCGGCGCGGGCCTGCACTGTCCTGACGAGAATTTCTTCACGTGCGACGGGCTGGATGTCCGCAAGCCAGTGCCCCAGGCCTATCAGTTCGTGTTGAACCAGTTCAAGGGCGCTGAGCAGACGTGGTTTGCCGCCGCCCACATGTGGGACGCGTCAGGAGCAAAGGCGAACGGGTGAGTAACTCCCAACCTGTGACGAGCCCCTATGAAGTCTTTTAGGAAGCTGACAACCTCGCCTATCAGATTCAAGGCTGCTTGGTGTTCAGTCTGGGAGATCGAGCCGGTGCCGGAGGTATTTGGTGAAGTCGACGTGGTTTCAGACAGCTTGGTTGAGATGGCAGAGAAGATCATCGAGGCGTCCAGCAAATGAGAGGTGTCGATGTGTTTACCGCACTCAATAGACCAGGCTGCTGCGGGACACTAGATGAAGGGAGTGGCCAATATCCTGACCCCGTGTAGGTGCAAGGAATGTCCACCTCGTCTTAGGGTACCCAGTTCAGACCAGGTCTTGAAATGTATCAAAATTTAATTGTTCACATTACGTGGAGATTCAAACAGGAGATCGCCGCCTAGGCTGGTCTACAAACAGCCTATCTTCGACTTCGAGGGGGCTCCTGACTAGCTAACATCTTGTCTCCTGATGATTATCTGACGGGTGCATGTTTTGTAAATAACAACATCGTTATGTTGCCTGAGCTGCAAAGGCTGAACATGCATCCGTTTCCAGGCTTGCATTGGAGATATCCTCATAATACAAGGGCTGCACACATAACACAATACCCAGATCCAACGGATGCAATCGCTTTCAAATATCACACGTCTGGTATTCTTGGCCACGGCATATGCACTTGATGAATACTGTCGCCTAAACTCTTTTAGCTTGAAGTTCTTAAATCAAGGGCTCAAACCTCAATTAGAATCTAGTTGCGACGTAATACTTTGGACCGAATCATAGATTGATGTTGGAAATGCTATGATTCGCTTATAGACGGCACCACCATGAGGTCGAAAATATGTCCGGGCTTCGTACAAGTCCACAGCTTTGAGCAAAAGCCTTAATACCTGGTCAGGCCATTCGACGTCTAATTAGTGTTGCAATCCAGAAGCGTCGATGAGAAACGCCGCCTCACCCGCACATGATTGTACCGGATGTGAGAGATTGAACAAAACAAATGGAAGCCTTCATTTACTTGGCGGACCAGGGTAACTAATCGTCACGATGTACGAGGGATTTTCACAGAAATCTCTGTCGCGGAGCAATCATCCCATGACCGATGCCCTGTACGACACTTGCCCGGACACTCTCGCCCGGCCGTTGAACAAGCGGTCCGGCATGAGAATAATCAGGTCATAAAAACCGGCGGTGAAAAAGCCGTTGCAGCAGTAATTAGGACGCCCGCGCGGCCCTTGTGGGGCCACTGTTGTGGAACGAGAATGCCGTGGTACTTGAGACGTATTACTGATGCGTACATACGGCTTTGGGCCGCGTCGCATGCGGATCCGACCGTGGCGCCCGCAAAGCACCGAACAATGGACGGAAAGGTTATAGTTGCAAGTATTAACGAAAGAAGATCTAAAGTTGGGAGACGGCGGTGAAAGTGATGTCCAAAGACTTGCAGTGTGAAAGAGATAACAATGAGCCACAGAAGGCAATGAAGATCGGCGTCATTCCGTCGGTCAAAGAAACGGTGACTGAGAAAATGAATCCGCCACAACTTCCGTACACCCGATGGGCGGAACCGTTAGAGTCTCAATATGCACGAAGTGAGCCGAGCCGCAAATATGTTGGCCCATCACGTAAACTGCATTTCTTGCCGATGTTTAATTTATTTCCCCACAGTATCACTAACGTTTGTGAAGCGGCCTGGTCCCTTGTTCTTGGCGCCGGGGCCTGGGCCGCAATCTATGCAGCCACTGCTATTTGCTTCTTCTTGAAGGATTGTCATGAGAAAGCTCTTGTGGAAGCCATGGCACTATCAACCCCCCATTGTTAGTCCTAGGCAGCCTCTGGCCTAGATCTTTCTACCCGAGACTTGAGTCTATACACATCACACATTGCTCCTGCTCATGGGGGCCGGTTCCGTGAAAGTAATACGAAGGGCGACAACCAATTAGGCTTGCAGAACATCCCGCAAGACGATCAAACGCCAAATATGCCCATACATACTACATTCCAGAAGGTTACATTGTGGCTTGAAATTGCTGCAGGATCGGATCGACGTGGGGCGGCCTCTGCCACGTGCCAGTCCTTTGGCGAAGACACCGTGTCGTTCACATGCAGCTCGCAGCATCCCGTGCCCACCTGAGGTGGACCTGGGGATTCAGAGTGCCTGGATGGAGTAGTTGGAGCACTTTCAGTCAACCTCTGGCGATTCAAGCTTCACCGACTTCAGAGGTGTTTCTATGTCCTCTTGCTCATCTTCCTTCTTACAGTCCCCATTTGCCTCGGGCTCTGGCTCAGGCTCGGGCATCAAAGGTTTGGCCACCCTCATCTCAATCCGCTGCAGCTCAATTTCCAGGATAGGAGTGCCCTCAGGAATCTTTGATTCCAGCCGGTTGTTCTCGACATCAAAGTACAGGGCCCAAAAGTTCCCTTCTTCGACAGCAATGAACCCCTCCCATCCACCGAGTGTCAGTCTCCGGTCCTGCCTTGTGCAGTCGAACGGGGCTTTGAAGTTTGGCTCAGCCCAATCTCGTGTGCCAAACTTGACCTCGTAAGTCTGGCGATCTATATAGATCCAGTTCCTGAGAGAGGCAGTCAGCGATATCTATCTATGGCAAAGTGACAGCTCTTGGAAGGTGTGAGACACAATTCTCTGTAGTCAGGACTACTTACATGATTGGAGGGTCATCCATTATTGTGGAGACAAGACCTTCATGCTGAGTCTCTGGGAATGGGAGGAAGTATCCCGCAAAGCGATGACCGAAAGGAATGTCGTACTCTGTTCCTGTGTCGATATAGAGCTGGAAGTAATATCTGGGTCAACTGCCGGCCGACGCTGGGCACCTCAGGCGACCACAAAAGCTGGGAGAAGGGGTACAAACCTTGTCCCCTGAGAGAATCACATGTTTCCCTTCAAGCAAGGGGCTGTACCGCGAAGACTTTGTACAATGGACAACGAGGTTGTTCTTTCGGCTGCGATGCTCCTGCCTCCGCGCCCTCGCCTGGGTCTGCCTGATGGCTTCCGCTGCCCCGAAGACCGAGGCAAAGGCGACAATAAACGATACTTGCTGCGACATGCTTGCTTAGCGAGGCGGAAGCACCCCACACTAGCGGGTGTTCCTCCTGGGCGTGGAGGACGTCGCAGCTCAAGGCCGGTCTTATGTGAAGTGCGTCCGTCTGGACTGCCGGGGCCCAGATTGACTCGAGCCACCAGAGTGACACAGCACAAGCCATCGTTCGATGTCTCCGTCCGAGGCGCCCTTGTGTGACGTGTTTAGCCCAATCGGTACGTTAAACGTGGAATGTGAAGCATAAGGGTAGATCCCCGCAAGGTGCACATCCCAGGCGCCAAATTACGTCCCGACGGGGATGAACCGGGCAGATCGCTGGCGTGTATCAGGCTTGGCACCGGGCTGCAGCACTGTAGTTGCTTTTGTTGGCTGACTCGGCAATCGGGACTACTCTAGCACTTGCGTGTAGCTTGGTGCCGACGGTGCTTCCCATCAGCCCTCGCATGAAAAACATTCGATGTGTTAGATGTGGCTGACTCGAAAGAGTAAACCGCACCTTCGGCGGCCCATCCCGTCGGCCGAAGTGTAGGATCAATTCTCGCGGCTGCCCGACGAGGTGCACGGGTGCGACCCGGGAAGGGATGCAGGTGGCGGGCTCCAGACCTCTCAAGTGCTTGAATATCTCTCCACGGCGAGGTGCAAGACTCGACCAAGATGTCATGGAAGACAGGTATAAAGACCATATGCCTCCCTCAGCATTCGAGGTTGAGATATCGACCAGCCTTCGCAGCACAAGCAGCCGGATTCATTTTGAGCCTTGGATCGCCACCGCAAGATCTCCATTCCAAGATCTCCCCGTTTCCCTCCAGATCCGCCAATCGAAACCATTTCTTTCCAAAGCGTCCAAGGCAGGCCGTTTCGAGAAGCAATGTCTTCCCCGTGAGTATCGCCACGGGCGTACTTTTTCCGGTTCAAGACATCGCCTCCATCTGACCTACAGCGATTCACAGAACCAAGACCACGCCGGCCCCTCCCACAGCTCCCTCGTCGAGCGCCTCCTCAGGCCCCCTCAACAACGTCCCCCGCTTTGCAGGACAAAACGATGACAGAGACCGGGACAACAAGCTCACCAGCCACCACCATCTTCCCATGCCGGGCCTGAGCGGTAACCCGAACGGGGCAGTGGGTAAGAAACCTCGCCCCAGACTTTTGACAACAAATTGGAGCTCCTGCTTCACCCGTGTCTCGAAACGCCAGAACTTTTACTGACGTATCATCCAGGCAATTTACTTCGTGGAGCTGTGGATGCCAAGGGTGATTTGAAAGATGCCGCCCTTCAGGTTGGAATCAAACTGGACTTGGTAGGTCTTGCCGATTCCACATTGGGTTGACTCGGGACACTGATGAACCATTCAGGAAGCAGAGGTCCACCTTACTGCCCGCGTCCGCGGTGATATCATTGTTGGGCTTTATTAATGGCTCACGCACGAATTTCTTTGACCTCCCTGGTGGCGCTCATGCCGGGATCGGGACAAGTTTGCAGGGTGTCGTTGTCGGTCTGGGAGAAATTGCAATTGCTTTCCTGTCACTCACTTTTGACTTTTGCATACATGGTACCCGGGGGTTCACGGTTGGAGCTATCACACTGAAAGTAGCCACATTCATTTAGAATAATAATATTAAATCTTTCTTCTTGGGGTCTCGCAGATTCGATGATGTGGAATATTCTTCTTGTGATGTTGAACATGCACCTGCGAGTGATGTTTTTTCATAACCGTTGCCGTGGCTGAGTGAATGAACGGTAGACGTCGTCTTCAATGTAGGTACCGAGATCTGTGTGTTACTTTTATGTAAGAGACGTGTCGTTTTCCAACGCTGACAATTACCCGAGACCAACTTAGACATCCACAGACGCCACAAACGCCAAGAAAGATCCGCGTGATGAAATCTGTCCTTAAGCTGGAACTTTGAGTAAGCCAGTCCTTTTCAAGTTCAATAGCCTAAATTATCGTGCCTCAAGTGTCTGTGCAGACTTGGGATGCTATAGCGGTAGCATCTGAGTGAGTGAGGTCGTCTATTTTTAAGGGAGCTGTGAATTTGTGAGGAAGGAATTCCAAATCAGGGGCTGGGTTTTGAATTTAGAACCGTGAGCGCGTCATCTCGAGAATGTTCGACGCCGCAGAGGATTGTGCGATGGAAAATTAGAGGAGGTCTGGGCCACACCCGCCGCCGCCGCAGGGTGGCACAGCAGCTGACGCACTGGCGAGGGCTGGAAAAAAACTTCTCTTGGATCGGGATGCTTTGACTCTTGGCCTCCTGCTTTGGCTTGCTCTGCTAGGCACCTGCATCCACTTTTGGCCTTTGGGCGTCTCGTAGTGGCTGACGCCACGAGAAAATAACTTGAAAAGCATCACTCCCAGCCTGTGCAGCGTTTTTTTCTGCTATTGAGACGTGACAGTCCTGCCAAGATTGTCATCTCAGAATTAGTTCCGGCGGTTCGGGCCACTATTGGAGACTAAAAGGTGATGGCTGTTTCGTTCTGTCAGTAGAGTTGGGGGAGATTATCCTATTGGACGGCGGCAAAAAGCGCGTCTAAGGGGCTCGCACGGGTCGATCCTTAATTGAAACGGACTAGCCTTTTCGTCACGGCACCCTGCATATTTTCGGCATAGGGTTCTGTGGCTTACACTACACTCGAGCTGGACGTGAAGGAGCCGGAAATGGAAGGACATATAATATCAAAGACGGTTATCGTGAGGCGGGCACCTTTCCTGTGCTCACCAGGTGTCACTTCACGCCATTACACTCCTTTTTTGTCGTTCTTTTCAGTCGCTCCTTAGACTCCCAAGCATCAGGATGCCTTCATTCGCAGCAACTGTGTTGTTCCTCCCCCTTCTCGGGCTTTGCAGTGCTAAATGCCTCCCTGCCAAGGTGCCGCAAGACGTCACTTCTCCCACAGCCGTCGCCTCTTCTCCAGCCGTCACTTCTGCCCCAGCCGCCAACGAGGGTTCATCAGTGCCTGTTGCAGGCCAGAACGCCACTTCTGGTTCCAAGATCCCAGATGAATTCAAGCCAGGCGTCAAGTGGCAGATCAACATTCAAAACCCAGTTGACCCTCGGGCCGGTTTGCAGCCGGCTGATGCCAAGGTCATTGACATCGATCTCTTCCACGCGAGCAAAGACCCCACTGTGATTCCCGCACTTCATGTAAGAACACGCAACTCGTAATTGCTTATTCGGGTATAAATTTTGTGTGCTAACGGAGAGCAGGCGGCCGGGGCCACTGTGTTGTGCTATTTCAATCTGGGAGCAGTTCAGGTCAGTAAAGGTGCAACTGCGGTGAAATAAAGATTCTCTGCTAACTCATCTTCGCCTGGAAGACAACGGATTGTGACTGGACAAGCTGGGAGAACGATGGGCTCATGAAGACGAGCCAAACCGTGGAAAATTACGCCCAGGAAAAATACGTCGACGTCACCGATGCGACTGTCCTCGAGCTTCACAAAGCCCGTATCGACCTCGCTCATCAAATCGGCTGCGATGGCCTGGATCCCGATAACATTGATACCTTTGTACGTGCATCAGAGTATCTTCTGCGTGATAAAGCTGACCGGTGGAATAGGAGCTGTCGGCGGATGAGTCCATCGGCAAGCAGATAACACAAGAAGACATGATCAACTTCCTCTCGACCCTCGCGGAATACGCACACTCCAAGACGACGACACTTGGTCACTCCCTTATGATCGGACAGAAGAATGCGTGGAGTATTACCGAACGCGTCCACACTTTCATGGACTTTGCTATCTCTGAAAATTGCGTCGGTTCGGTAAACGTCGGCTCCAACAGGGGAGCGCCTGACGAGTTCTGCACCGTCTTCCAAAAGTGTAAGTGTTTTTCTCTCGTTTTCTGTTTCAATCACTGACTTCGATTTATGAAGACTATGCCGATAATGGCAAGCCGGCCTTTGACATCGAGTACCCTTCGAGCCTGGCGGCTGGCGGCAGCAGCGAGAAGCGACGAGATAGTGAAAGTGTAGCCGATGGATCCGAGGGTGGATGCGCCGCCGCAACCAGTGCGGCTGATATCACAGCCTACTGTACCTCCCAATCCAGCAGCACTGGAATCAGCAGGATCCTGAAGCTCGACAACGACAACTACGGTCTGAACGGCTGCACGCAGTACTGCGACGAGGCTACATCGTTCGTCATGACGACGTATCCGTCGAACGACACCAACTCCTGTGGATAGATTACTTGGTGTCTTGCTCGTGGGGAGGAGGGACAGACTGCATCAAGTGCTTCAGTCCGGCCCCACGATGACTTTCGCTTCTCCGAGTACATGTATCCCGAGAAATCCTTTTGGGAGGCAAACTGTACAATCCTTGTTGCTCAAGCGTTTTTCAAATATTCAGACTCGGATGATCTGTATTTTCGGACTGGCTGTCTGGACAGTATATAAGTGCTGTAGATACTCATCATTGGGACCCAATGAAAATAACATTGTCAACCGAGCCCGAAATACACGTTGCGCGCAGAAATTACGCGTCCCAGGTATGTGTCATGAACATCAACGTTGCAAGCTGACCCAGGAAAAGCCAGGTGATAAAAGGCAAGCAATGTCTGGTATCTGAGGTACCTCTCGCACTTATCATTTGACCAGATGGACACCTCTCTCTCACGAAACCTGGCACGTGGCCGACATTGAAAATCCTCATGAATCGGTTTGATCAATTCGGGACTCATCCATTAAGGAAGATCCATACTATCGATTGGTTCTGTAGAAAGTCCAACTGTCTCATTGGCATAGCAAGATCCCATGTGTAAAGTCTTATGTATTGGGATTTCTCCATTCTTCGTCGGGATCTGGAGGAATGTCACATCCGTGCTGTACCATGAATCGTGGCCAAGTCGACTGACATTTGCTGTGTCCGCTGCAAACAAAAGACCGAATTCCGATCCAGCCGAAAACAGATGCTCTGGATATTGGTCCTCATCGGGGACGGTAAGGAGTGCGACTCCGGAGGTAATCACAACCCACCTATTCAATATTAGGAATTGGTACGGCGGCGGCGATAAGAGGTTTCTCCTATTGGGTCCGTGGAGAGTTACTCACTGAGGCTGTGGTGCCACATGGAGCCCACCGTGTAATCCAGCAGGCCCAATTGACACTGAGAGTCGGTCGACTTTGCCCAAGGATGCAATGGCAGTTCCGGCTGTCCCTTTGACAACTGCAGATGTGAATGAGGACTCCTCGAGCTGCCAACATTCGAATCTCGAATTATTGTTATGTGCTCCAATGGCAGTGACATTTAGCTTGGACTGTGGCATCATCCCTTGCACGACGACGAATAATGTCGAGTAAAGAAGGTACTGTAGGTACATTACCGCGTTTTGGTTAGAAGAACTTTATGACCACGGTCGATAGAGACTTCTGTTTGAATACAAAACAATGCCTATGAGCATCCAGAGCAAGAAGGTTTGGACCGTCAGAAATTATATAGAGCTGATTCTGCAGATTATTGCCAGCATCTCTTCTCTATTGCTCCGGCTTTGCTATTAGACTTTTGAAAAACTACACAGCATGGCTTCATTGTGTACTACGCTGATACTATATGTAATGTACTCAGGTACTGTACTTGATGTCTTGGTGAACAGCGTCTCGAGTCTTGCTTTGTTTCCAGTTTTCTGCTGCGTACTTGGGATATCCGGCAATCGAAAACCATTGAGACACGGAAAGTATGCGCGTCATATGTCTCTTTGAAGCGGAATTTTTGTAGAGTCGGTCAGACAAGATAGGGACGCATTTCATTTACAGCGCTACGTGAACTATGCAACAGGAGACATGCAAGTGGTAGAGCGTTCTGCGCACCCTGAAGCTAGTCCATCAGTTGATAGAAGAACCTTACTGCACCGCTATACCCCGAATAAAATGCAAGGCTGTGAATTACAAGACATTTATAGCAAAGCGTGTTGACTTGCAATTATGATACAATTATTATAGATAGAGGGTCACACACAAAGGCTGCACGCAGAGTTACCACGCTGTTCCACATCGCTTCCGGAAAAGGGATGTGGGCCGCTAGTGGGAACGCCTCATAATGCACAATAGCCGAGTTTGTAGTTGCGCTACATTGTCCCAGCACACCCCAAGCTGTTCTAACTTAATAGAAGATCTAAAAGGATGCATCCAATCCATACAAATAAAAAATTTCAAGTTGAATTGGACAGCTCAATAGGGAGGTTGTTGGTTTGCGATCGCAAAATGAGACGCGAAGACGACACTACAACGGCCAAAACAGCAAAATGATCTGTGCAGGGGTCGAACCTGCAATCTCCTGATTTCGAATGTCTCATGATTAATCATGAGTCGTAGTCAGACGCCTTGCCATTGGGCCAACAGACCTTGTTGAAGCTTCTAGACTGGTGATTTCCCATAACCCATTTTGAATTCTCACCGGAGACTTAGAGTGGAAGCTTGTTGTGGCTGTTACTATCGAGAAGACGGGCGATTACCGGCACTAACGAGCAACAGAGCATTGATAACATGAAAATGAGGGTGATCAAGTCTTTTGATTTCAACTGAATACAAATATCTAATATCAGAAAGGTTTACATGCATTATAACATACAACTCCTATGGCGAGTGGTATACCTCACTCTATAAAATCTCAGTGGACCCACACCCAAACTTTCAAGCTGAACGTGGGACAGGAGATGGCGCATTGGGCTTTGGACATAGCGTTGCAAAACTAGATTGGACAGCGCTGTGTCTTGATTGTCTTCAGCCGTATTAAATAATATTGAAGTAAAACATGAGAAGTAGAATATTCATCAGTGTGCTAAAAATAGCACCTGAGTCCATTAAGAAGAAAGCCTTCCTTTTGGTAAGAGCACTCATATCCATCATCTGGACATCCTGGCCTAGGACTTGCTGTAGCCATTGGCATAAGCAAGAAGACCACATTGTTGGACACGGCCCCCAGTCACCGATTTTATCATGTCCGCGTCGTTGCTTTGAAGCTTTTTCAAGCCCGCATCCACGCCGTCCGCAGCAACAAGGAAGACCTTGGGGTAGAGCATGTCGTAGACGCAGGTGACAAGATGGAAAACATTCGTAGCGGTGTCACGAGCTACTTGGATTCCCAGACTGTCACCGCCCTCGGGGTTTGCAGAAGGATCGATCGCCCTGGGGAACATGTAGCGTTAGTTACCATGATGCATGTCATATTAATCACAAAGCTTGGTGTTTGCCCTACATTACTCTTGCAGTTTGAGGAACAGCACTGGCTGGCGAGAATCGAAGGCGGCTCACGCCAAACTTGGCAAGGGTGTCCGTGTAGCCATGCAAGACGCGATCCTTGTAATCCGCAACGATGGTCGTGCCGAGAGCTTGGAACTGAGAGCTCGCGGTCGTGGAATCGTCGCCCGCAGGGTCCGTGGTATCATTGGACGAGATCGAGTAGATGTTTCCGTTATCTGCCGCATGCAGGTCGAAGTTGCCATCTGTAGACTGCATTATTGAAATCGTGAGCGCGTCGGTGTTGTTTGCAGCCAGTTGGCGTGCAAAAAGAGCTCGTCGAACAGGAGTTCTATAGAGTGTTAGTACGACTCAAGTCAGGAGGACTGTCTGGACTAACCCTAAGCACCGCGAGACGGGATCGGTTGTGTAATCGAGGAGTGTCTTCCTCGTGATGCCAAGAACATCAACATAAAGCTGATTCCTGAAGGTGCCATCGACCAAGACACCCTTGCACCCGTTGGTGAAAGAGCCAGTAAGTTGACCATTGCTCAATCCAGCCTGTCCTGCAACGTTCGCTTTTGCAGTGATACTGGGCTGGTCAACCAGAGAAATGGACCTGCTGAAGCGGCCCTGAAGAAGACCAAAGGTAAACTCAAGTGCCACCTTGACGTAGGGCGTGACGGTTGCGGTAACAGACCCCTCTGCCTGGAAGCCAGGGGTAACATTTGGCTTAAATCCATCGATCTTTGTGTTTCCAGGATTGATGATATCGACAGTCGCACTGACAGCGGGCCAGTCCAGGGTTACGCCTGCGAGAAGACTCCCACTGGCCTCGAAGCCGAGATTGGCACCTGCAGATAGCTTTACTGCTGGGCCGATGGTAAGGACTCCACCGAGAACGAGGTCGCTCAATGCTGCCTGCGCGATCACTTGCTCCGTGAGATCAAAGTTCTTCACGATGTTCGCAACTACACCCACTTGAGCGACACCGTGAAGCTTGCCGTTTGCCGACATGGCGCCCGAAGTAAAGCCGTTGGCGATTGTGAAAGAGACGGAGCCCGAGAGTGTGACCTGACCATTCGCACCGCACCCAACACAGTAAGCACTGACAGAATTGGCATCGTACAGCTTGTAAGCCCTACCCCATTTGGTATCAGCGTTTGATGGGTAGTAGTCAAGACCGTATTGTCCGCTCAATGTTTTGGAAATGCTTGTGAACCGAGACACGGCATTCAGGGTTTTCAAAGCTGCTCCTTCAAGACTGTCTTTGGCGTCTCTGAAGAATTTAACAACCGATCCCAATGCCTCTCTGGCCTTTCTTTCCGCTTCGTTTGCCCCCTGTGGCGATATCTGTCAGTACGTTGCCTACAAATTGAGTTCACTACCACTTACAGATTTGATTTTATCACCTATTGTTGATATGAAAGAACCGAAGCCGCGTTTCTCGATATTGAACTCTGCGTCACGGTTCACTGCTCTCCTGTGACGGGAGCTGGAGGTTGGCGGGCTTGGGAAAAACTGATCAGCGAAATCGGGGTCATCGACGCTTACGAGCCCGATCTGATTATCGAGCTGTTCATCGAAGTTATCCAGTCCAGAGGGCAAAGAAGCTCCGTCACCGTCCGAGCCACCACCAGAGCCACCGCCTGTGGTACCATTGACCGTGTTATTGCCAGCCCCAGGAATGATAGTAAAACCATTGGTACCGTTTGTAGGATTGAAAACGCCAATGTCGACGGTGACAACTGTTTCTCGCCCAACAGCACCCTCAAAATCAGTGATACGAATCACGGCTTTGATGATACGAGAACCGTCGCCAGTAACACTGGTGACGACCAGATAATCTTGTTCTCCGGCGGCGTGGCCGGAACCACAACCCTCACCGTAAGCCACCAGTATGAATGTACCAGCTTGGCTCCAGTTGGCTAGTGCAGCGGTATAAGCAGCCGGGTTGGAAAATTCAATCTGAGCTGAGTTGGTGGTGCAAGTGACGCGCTGGATGGCTGAGGAGACCTGCAGCTGGACCGCAGGATACACGAGTTGTGGAACTTTCACAACCGCGACAGACCCGCTACCAGATCCGATGCCTTGTTGGGTGTAGTAGAAGTCTTGCTTGGGACTCAACAAAAGATGATCCAAGGACGAACGGTCCAGAGCAGGGTCGCAGGCTGGGACCAGGATGGTAGGTTGAGAAGCGGGTGGCGATGGCTGGCCTGGGGGAGGGGGCCCTGCAGGACTGGCATTGCCCAAGGTTGAACCACCGGCAAAGCCTCCAGCAGAGCTCCCAGAGAAGCCCCCAGCAGAAACCCCAGCAGAGCTGGCTCCCGAACCGACTGCTGAATTGGGCTGGGGAGGCCCAGGAGCCGGAGCTCCGGGTCCAGGCTCGAGGCGATTGGGGCTGGAGGTAGCACTCCCGGAGCACGTCGCAGTGTCGGCGATCTCATTGATGACTATGCGGTGGTTTCCGTAGACATTGAGAACAATATCATCGTCGTCTTCTCCAATGCTAGTTGCAATCGGAGAGGCGATGGCGTGGCCTACCCAAAGGGCTGAAAGGGAGAGAAGTTTCAGGGATCGCATCTCCAAGGGCAGGCGTTAACGAGTGAATGTAAGAAAACGAACGAATGTGAAGAAGTGTAAGGATTGAACGAATGATGGCTGAAAGACTGCGTTCTGCCTTGATGTTGGTGTTGATGAAAAGACTTTAGGGCAGCATCGTGTGTGGTCTTATACTTCTCGATCCGGCAGTGGGCAATGGGAATTCTCATCAAGCCCGGACACTGAAATATCATCAAAATAACAGTGAGCTACCATCTCGAAGATGTGCTTCGATTGAGATCTCCGCCATTTCGTCCATTGACGTGTAAGCGCCAGCTGTATTGTCAAGATGGTCCCTTCATGGTAGGGGACGAAATTCCCCCTCTGTCGGACCCAGCCGCAGTCCGCAAGCTTGAGACTAGACAAAGACAAAGCAGAAACAGGCTTGTTCTAGTCGATCAGAATGCGGACTGCACGGGACCATAAGAATGCAATGTAAGACCTGGATTCGAGAAAAATGTCAGCCAGCAAGCCTCGTGACCTCCCGGCAAGGCACCGATCTTCCATCCAGCGGATCTCACCTGGGTTATACGTACGTGTAAATCAAGTCACTCCTAAAGGCCCCTCCTTTTCATTTTGGCCATCCCTCGTCAGGCGGCAGATGTGCTAGTACCTTGACACCTAGTCCTTGTAACTTGAAGGGCTACGGCAAGTGCGCCAAGCGATTAAGTTTACGAAAGAGGGAATTTCAGAAGCCCCTACCCAGACTAGCTTCGTCCAGCTGTGCTGAAGTCTCGGTCAAAATCTTACAGGAACACGATGGCTTTCTTGTTTGTGGAATGAGGTCGAATCATCTAGATCGTGCATTCCTTCTGATGGAGACTCTTCCTAATCATACGATTCATGGTGGTATATCGAAGCAACAGGGACCCATGAGCAAACTCAACCAGCAGAAACTTTTGGAATGTGGCAGCGTAAGAGCAGAAGAGGATAGCACAGATGTTGTGATCATCGGATGGAGGTAATTCTCGGAATCCAGTTGAATCAATAATTTGAATAGAACATTGTTGACCGAGAAATTGATCATCAAGCACAGCGTGATTGATACCTCGTGAAAAGGCATTTGAAAAAGACATGATCACCAAAACAAATATGGTCCAGACACCATTCGTGAACGAGAATCAGAACGGTTGCAAAGGAAAGCCGGAATGGGTTTACGCTCGAGCTGGGAGAATGATAATCACAAGCAAGTAAACAAAAACAAGGACGCTTATAAATTCACATTGCATGTCATTGGTGATGCAGTGTGACGTCCCCATCACTGCAGTGTACCAACCGTCCTTTTCTTGAAGCCCTAGCTTTGGGTTGACCCAGCCAATTTTCTCAAGGTCTTCTCCGGTGCCTTCTTCAGCTCAACGGAAGATGTTTACTGCCTCTTTAACCTTCACTGATTGTTTGACCGAGTTTCAGACCAACCTGACTTTGGCGGAGCAATACGCCTTCCATGGAACCATTTGGAAACCAGAATCAGACGGCCTCTACATTACGAAGCAAGGCTGCAAAGAGGTCTGCGGCTCTCAACCGGAGCTGCACGATTGGAACGACTCTTCTCGTGTGTACAAGCTCTCTCCTCTCACGACTCCCCTTCTGTTGCAATTTGGAACGTCTCAGAATGCATCACTTTAGGCTCTGTGCTAGTGACTAACAGAGAGCAGAGGCCATCACAACATGGGTGCTCCCAATGCTGGGGATGCTGCTATCAGCTCCATTCGTTTCCAACCAGTTCCGCAATACGATGAGGGCCACCTTTCGATGGACCGGATCATCAATAATGTCCCTCAAGCAGGTCTTCTGCAGTCTCGAACTGAACTCCAACTGTTGCAGATGGCTAGACATGTCTGTCAACTTCCAAGACTATCCGGCACAAGATACCAAGTTCGGCAAGATGCGGGGTTCTCTGTATCTTCTTTCCCTTCTGAATCAGTACACCTTCGACGGGAAGACCGAGGAAGCCACGCGGATCTTACGAATTGCGCTATTCTCTGATGTCCCTGCCCCAAACCGGGACAAAAGCCTTGCCACAATGCGATGTGAGCTGGCGAAGGCGTTACGTGACACCAGATCAAGAGGCGTCGTTGCAGCACTAATCTCCTCGTTCTGGTTTCTTTTCGGCGTGGGAATCACCATTGAAGCTGGTATGTTCAACTTATAATGCTGCCTTGTTCGCTTCCAATGTTAACAATCTTTACAGCGTACACAGACCTGGGAAAGAATCTTGTGGCCCACAACATGGCTCTGTCGTTCTTGCTGACCTGGTTCCCAATTCTTGTCCTCCTCAGTATCATAGACGCCAGTCCTGCCGGATGCTTGGACATTGTGGACCCCTTCAATGATATCATACGAGCCTGCCGGCTGCAACTCGGCGACGCTCAATTCCCGACTGACCTGGCCAAAGAATGTGGTGTCCCAGTGACACATTTTGCATTCAGCCCGTCGTCACTCTCCTCCACACAGGGCATGTTCCACATGTTTGCTGGCCAAGGTCGTCAACGCTGGTTCCTTGGAGTAGCTCCCTCTATCATGGCTGACTCTGAGGAGCATTACATAGCCGACGCCGGGCGAGGTTGGCTTCTCAGGGAGCAGAAAGCTATGGAAGCTCTGCTGTTACCACCATCGTGTCAACGTCGCAGTGCTTTCTACCCTGACGCATTTGGGCAGAGCATAGCTGCCTTCGCAATTGTTGTTGGATGCGCTGGATCAGCCATTCTCATTTCCTACTTCACCCCGACTGTGGGCCTGGGGTGCAGGAGCGGTGGCTACACTGTGTTCATTTCCCTGACAGTGGCCCTGGCACTACTTGAGACCTGCATGTGGGACTTGACGGACAGTCAAAACACGTCTTTCCGCGCCTGGGCGGGCGGGACTTTAGCCGTTGGGGAAGCTGTCAACACCATCTGGACGGTTTACATATCATTTGCTCAGACATTGGGTGTTTACGAGTCTTGCGAGTGTAAAGCCAACCATTGGGGACTTGCGGGGACCTACATTGACATGACTCACCAAGAGCAGGCACCCTCGGAAGAGATTCTTGACTACTGGCTGATCGGAACGGTCCTGGCCTCTTGCATTCTTGCCGCGAGTTGTGCCTTCATGGTCGACCACTGGTGCGCAACAAGTCATTTGAGCACCTCGGACTATGGGAAAGCACTTCAAGGGTTGAGAAGAACCAGGAAGTACTTACGGTTAACGTCTTATTTCAGGTTTGGCCCGGAGAAACTCACCATTCTATTTCGAAAGATACTGTCTCTCCTGACTTGGGGTAAATGGAAAAGGAAGCACCTCAGGTGGACTGTGAAGACCAAGTCGAACAGGCCGCGGAGGTCCATGAGTATTGCACTGCGGCTTCATCGGGGAACTCACGAAAGGATGATGTCGAATGCGGACAGCGCTTTGTCTCCGTAGACCCGACATTGATAATGTCCGATTTTGATGAATAGGAAGGGGACATATTACGTCTGCACAAACCAAGACGTAGAGGAGTCTTATCAACACTTGCCCTAAGTACATATACCCACTCAAGCACCGCCCCCCTTACGCACATCATTAATTCAGATATCCTTAGGAGGCATTACCAACTTCTTAATTAAATTTCTTAATAATTATTACAACTATTTATAATTAAATAATAATAACTTAATATTTAACCCTTATATTTTAATACATTTTATAATAATAATTAAGCCGCTTACTTATATATATTACCCTTTAGCATTATATAATAAAAATCTTTAACCTTAATATTATAGCTTTTAATAAAGAATAAAATATAAAAAAGCATTAAATATAAAAGTTTTTAAAAAGGAATTCCTTTATTAAAACCTTTAAAGCTATATATATTAAATATAAATATATAAATAATATTATATAAGGGCTTAGTTAATTAAAAGATCTTTTTATATTAATAATAGCTTTTAAAGAGATATATTAAAATCCTTATAGCTTTATATATTTATTAAATAACGTTATAAAGTAAATCTTAAAAAGTAATAATCTTTATATATTTATTATTAAGATATATTATTAAATTAATTAATAATAATAATAATTAAAACTTTTTTTATAAAGATAAAAATTATATTATTATATATAAAAGAAGAAGAGGAATTAAATAGTATAATTTTTAATTATATATAATTTAAAAAGCCTTTATAATATAGGTATTCCTCTAAGTAATATTAATTAAGAGGATATTTGAATCGGGTATGCGCGAGGGGGGCGGTGCTTGAGTGGGTACCTCGACTTATCAGCTGGCTCTCCCATGGTCCTCTCTAGTGTAACTGAAACCCCATCGGTGCAACTGTACAATTGAATCCGTCATTTGGCTCCAGGACGCACCCAAGGCGCGCCTGCACTCTCGCGAACGGTGAGTCTGGCATCAATGATTTACCGAGATTCAACCTGATTGCATTGACAATATACTTATTTTGAAGCCCTAGCAAGAACGGAGCACCACTGAACGCAAAGCCTGGATTTGTTCTTTCAATGGCCCGGTGACTTTCGTATATGCGGTTCAACAGAAGGACTACTGTATCATTGGATGTGGAACTGGTTTTCCTGTTCGAAGATAGGAGTGGAGTCTTTCTCATCATTGCCTTGATACTTGACATTCGGGAATTCGGCCCCTGGCCGTCAGCCGGTGGACTCGGCCCCAATCTCTATTATAGCTGATCCGTAGGGGCATGAGACTCTTTCAGAAAGTGATTCTAGAACCTCTTTTGCTCATAGCCAGGGCTTGCATTGGTACAAGTCGCCCAACCATTGTTGCTTCAGCCATTGTGCGTCGCTTCTTCTAGCCTATCTGGCTTTAGATTCCAGCTTCTCTTTCCTACCCGCAACAGCAACATGAATCATTACCATCACATCTTTGCGTCATCACTCGTATCTAAGGATAAATTTTCTCTTCATTGTTGCCAGCGCCTCAAACCTCCTCACGATTATCCTGCTCTGCTTCTGCCTTCGTCGTTCCAACCATCCATTTTATGAGATTCAAAGCCGTAGCACGCCACACCCGCCACAGACTATTCATGTTACCACCGGAACCATTCCGGCTTTTCGACGATCCAAGATACCAAGTCAGAAAGATACAGATAATATAGGTCAGAATTGGCACGATAACAAAAGAAGCTATCAACGCATCCGAAGATGGCCAGGCATTATTGCCGTCCGATGTAGTATTCAGGATGGGCAATGCCCAGAACGCCTGCAAGCGTTTTAGTACTTCACTTGTCATCCAGAGAGTGTTTACCTACAGCCACAAACCCTAATGGGGTGTAGATGATGGTGACAGCTGCAAACCCATAAATTGCACGATTGAGCGCCACTCCATTCATAGCTTCCCTCAATGATGTTGCGTTGAACAGCTGCGAATTCATTGTCAGCATTTTCAGGCCCGGGTTTCTGACGAATGGTGAATCAGGGGCCCCGGGCGTGCGTTTTGTTGGAAGGAGGGGGGTTACAAGCACGCCATACCCCATCTTGAAGTGACTCGACTTCCTCGGTCTTTCTCTCAATGCGCCCCAGAAGCTTAGCTGTCAGTTCCTTCATAACGTCATTCATCTTCTCTCGCTTAATTCTCCAGGTCTCTAGCCTCTGTGCTTCGTCCCCCAGATCATCCCGCAGAAAAGAGTTCTTTGAAAGTGACCGTTCCGCGCCGCCATCACCATCCATAATGCTACAGAGACTTTCCCATTCGGCGATATTATCATTAATCCGCTGCCTGGCTATCCTCAACAACTGAAGCGTTGTAAAATACCGCTTGGATAAGTCCATAGAGCTCGAGCTATCAAACATGTAGCTCTCTAACAGCTCGTCGTTGAAAGTGTGGTCCATCTGACTGATTGGTAAGCATGAAAACTCAGCAGGATACAAGTACTGACTCCTCTGGAAGCCCCCATGTCTTTGATCAACTCACAGTGAACCCAACAATATCGTCGATGGCATCCAGCGTAGCGCTCCAGCCTCGATGCCAGGTCTCTACCAAGCGAGCCAGTGCTATAAGAAAATGAGAAAGGCCAGCTAGAGTACCAAGGCCTTCAGGACCCATGCGCAGTTTGTTTTCACATGAGCAAAAGGTGTCGTGTCGTGTAGCATCCAAAGGGGCACCCTTGTCACCAAGTACGATAAGTTTGAAGATCCCGCCGTCACCCGAACACATAGTGAGCGATATCGATAAAACGCGCTCCCTGAAATACTGATCTGCTAGTTCCTTATTACGGCTGGAACGGTCGTGGTCACCGTTCTTCGAGTGCGTGAGACGCCCAATCTTCGCAACTTGTCGTTTAAGTAGCAGGCCTTCACTTTCGACCGATGTTATAGAGGTCTCCTCCAACCCCACAGGCGCGAAGTAGCTCAAGTGATATTGCAAGATTACAATTGAGTGTGGGAAAACTTCGCACAGGGACGGCTCGGCCAAAGGATGGTATAGGTCGGAGAACGTCAGTATGAAGTGCTGCAAGGCAAATCTCTCAGGCACGTGATACCACAGGCCATGACCCAACTTGCTGCCGAAAAAGCACCGCGCGAGGAGTATCAATGTGTCAAGGTCCATCGTCTTGCTACGACCATGGTTCAGACCAACGCCGAAGCTCGCAAATTTGTCCATGCAATCCGTGATCATGCTAAGCCCTGTCAGCATACTATATCACAGAAACCTCAAGGACCAGTGACTTACCAGATCTTGCCGGCAGCTTGGGGGGCCGAGCTATCCAAAGACCAGATGTTTGACTCCTGCATTCTATTTAAGTACCTCGTATATACGTATAGAAATGGATGGAGCGCCGTGGATGTCTTGAGCTGCAGTGGATATATCGACTTACCATATTCCTTGGATAATACTGAATAGCCCTGTCTTCAAGCAGTTGCGAGCCAGCAATAGACGTTGTCCAATGCTTTTGAATGCGCTCACGAAGCTTGTCAACAGAGGAATTGGTACAAGTGATTCCATCGGCCACACGAGGTATGTCCAAAGTCTCGAACGCTGAGTTTCCCCGATCATCTTTGGGCCGCAGCCGTAGACGCAAGACGGGGCCTTCGTAGTGTGCAAAGCGCCAGTTAAACTGGCAAGAGTTCTTGAGCCCATCGAGGCTCCTCTCATCATCAGCACGGCTGAGTAACCTATATTGGCCGTCTACTCTCGATTTCCAGTCTGTTTCTGGTCTATTTGTGTGGATTGCACTTTCGACTGTGCTTCCAGGTAGGATCGGTGATCTTTTGCTGTCTCTAACGCGCTGCTGCTGTGAAACTCTTTCCAATGTACGGACCAAACGTCTCACCTCGTCAAGGGTATTGTCGAGGGGGGTATCAGTCTTGGAAATGACTGCGGATGTTGTCGCACCACACTGACTAACAGTGGACAACTCGGAGTCTGCGGATTCTCGAGGTACTGGTGACGACGAGATGTGGGTGACGACGGCAATCTGCTCAGACTCTGGGGTTGTTTCAGACATCGTAGATAAGACTTTGTGGACTGGTGGAAGCAAGCCAAAGAGCGAGATGGAGGAATACGAATCCAGGGATGCGGTTGCACTTTGGGACTCCAGGATGCTAGGAACCATTTTCCAGAGAAGATGAAGCGAAGACAGAAGGTGTGCAAAAGGGGGGCCATTGTCGGCCTACCCAGCTTCTTACGTCGGCCTACCCAGCTCTTTCCATCCGCCCACCCAGTACAACAAAATGGCTGTACGCACCACCAAAATATAGGTACAGCCCGGATTGTAACCCCTTTAAAGATAGAGCTACCCCGCCATCTATATAAAGTAGGCGCGTTAAGTGTTTCTCAACAAATATACGCCTATTATATACCTAAATATACCTATTTAAAGTAATTATTTACACTCATTAATGCTAACTATTATAAATAATAAGCAATAATAATGAATTATAATATTATTATTAAGTTAAAATAATATTATATATTAAATATTTAATATAATTAAGCTGCCTTACTGATATTACTAGCGGTCACTGGGTGGGCGGAAAGCCTATGCAATCTAGGTATATGGGTGGGCGGAAACCCTACTTGTCCTAATTAGGTAAAGCGGTGCTGCCGGTAGGCCCGTCACGTGATGACTTACCTAATTAGGAAAAGGCGGTAAAGATCCGTCCGTAGGGGCGGCAGAATTCTTCCTCCTGGAATATTTAAACCCTCTACCTCCCACCCCTTTTTCATTTCTTTCCTTCTTCCTATACCTTCTCATCTTCTCTCCCAGCTAGTTGCCATTAATAACCTCCTAAAGTCCTGTAAGCGCACAGGCCATCTTTTCGCACCAATTAGTGCCAACTTTGAAGATTGAGAGTGAGTGAAAAAATGATAATATAGGGCCTAAACTTAGAAAGAGCCAGCAGGAAAAGCTGCAAAACCCGTCTCTGCCTATTTGAGCTAGTTCTCGCAGGAGAAAGCCCAAGGACTAGGAGAACTCCCCGGAGAACCCCCTGGATGAATAAGAAGCTCCCGCAGCGCCTGCCCTAAAGCCTGCCCTGAAGACTGCCGCGAAGATTGCCCCAAAGACTGCCGCGAAGCCCTCCCTAAAGACTGCCGCGAAGCCCCTCGCGAAGATTGCTGCGAAGCCCTCCCCAAAGACTGCCGCGAAGCCCTCCCTAAAGACTGCCGCGAAGCCCTCCGCGAAGACTGCCGCGAAGCCTTCTCCTAAGACTGCCGCGGCTACCCTGTTTGATATCGAGGATGAAGATGATTCTGAAGATGAGCGCCTGGAAACTCCCCTAAACCCGGTCATTTCTAGCCATAGCCGCAGCAATATTCATAGCGGTCATGGCGGTAAAGGCCGTTATAGTAAGACCAACAACTAAGATGATGATGCTCCAGAGGCTACGAACTAGGGATTGAGATTAAAGTTCAGCTCGTTCTTCATACTTAGTAACGACCCGAAAGGGATCCTATTACTACTAAGCTTAACTAAGCACCCAAAGGTACTCACGGATAGCGCCAAGATTGCACTTATGAAATAAGGCATTAGGTCCGTTAATTATAGCCTGCTTGCAAACTATGGCTACCATATTATATATAAAATCGAGGATGGTAAAGGTAACTACTTGAGCATGCCGTGGTAGGACTAGGCCCTGGATGCCCTTGCATTTATTAAATGTCTAGGATGTGCGTTTAGTAAAGATAAGGAAGCTATTACCCAGCTAACTTTTCTAAGAAAGAGTTACCCATAACTCACCCTTTACTACCCGCTCACAGCCATCGGTACGAATACCATAAACTTAGGCTAAATCCTAGGTTTCCATTTCTATAAATATATCAATTAGCATTAGATAACCCTTGGTAAGTTAAGCGTGAAGTTTAGGTATTGTAGAGTTGGCACTAATTGGTATAAAGTCTGGCTACTTTTCTAGATTTAAAGATAAAACTTCATCTCTATCCTTAGCCCCCTCTTCCGGCTATCTTATTTTATAAGAAGGGGGAGTTGGCACTAAGTAGTGCCAACTGCCCCCTTTTAAATAGCACTAATTGGTGCTAACTCCTAAATTAATTCCTTTATATTACTTAAGGGTATGCCAGCTTAATAAACTTGTGCACCTTGGCATTAATTGGTGCCAACTTTACTATAACCTATGGTCCTTAGGATCCTAAGACTGCCACTAATAATAATTATAGTATTTAAATTCTTCAGTCCGCTTTATTAAGCTAAGGTATGGAAGTTTTAGGGTTATGAAGCTATAGCCGCCAAATCTATTAAGATATTCAAGGATTTAATTAAGAGCTATAATGATCCTTAGAAGCATGCCATTTTTTAGCTAGTGATTGATAATCCCATATAGCCTCCCCTTGTTATTTAAAATGGTAACCTAGGCGAGCCTAAATTAGATAAGATTAATGTGAATATGACGGCTGGATTTAGCGTCTTGCAGTATCTAACCTACTGTCCTATTGGCATTAACCCCAATGCTGTAAAGATTAGGCGATATCAGCGGTACGAGCCTGGCCCCTTATTTTCATATGGGTTCTTATTTAATGATATATTCCGAGGCATTAGTAGCTATATTACCTGTGTGAGGTAGCGAATTAAATCTAGTCGCACTAATAAGAGTAAGAAGAAGATGGGCGACCTGATTTCGATTAAGGTTCCGGCGGGTGGTAATGATGAGGTTTATGCGCTTCTTATTGCTATGGCCCGGCTTTATGAATGGTATCTTGCTGATTCGGATGAGGAGGATTGGGTCCCTGAGAATGAGGCCTAGAAGCAGATTATGAATATAGGCGTAGCTATCTGGAGATTCTAGGACTAACTATGCGAGGATTAGAAGGCTGGTAATAATGATAATATTGATTTAATGGTGGCCTTCCGGCGGCTTTGGAAGCGTATAAGGTGGACGCTCTACTTGTAGAAGTATATGGACATTTAGCGGAGTGCTGGTGAGAATAGGAGGTTAAGTAAGCGCAATCCCCTTGACGCTATGGACTAAATCCCCCCGATTACTTACGGCACTGTGTACGGCTTAATTAAGGAGATTTATAAGTAGGGATTTCTTGATGTGCTAAAGATTTATTTGACTAAGGGATGGAATGTTTATAAGGAGTTTTAGGCGCTACTTCTTAATGGCTAGAGCATTTAGTAATATATTATATAGATGGAACGTAATATAGAAGTGCTTCAATAGTCTATGGAGAATGGCATTATGCTTGAATTTGGAGAAGTAGCGATAAAGTATTATTTAGAAAAACTTAAGTAGTGCTATGCTTTCCTCAGCCTTATCCCTGCCCAGGTATTAATCTAAGAAGACTTTATAAATGCCCTTAATTACCTAGGCTGGCTCAATAAGTATATAAAAGGCGACGCTAAATATACTAACCTGCACATCAACTGGCGAAATAAGGAGGATAGTATACCCTTAAATCCTAACGGCTTTAGGCTTACTCCCTCTTAAGTAGTTAGTAAATTAGTTAGGCCGATTTAGCATTAATTGGTGCGAATATGGTTGCGCTAGTTTATATTAATTGGTGCCAAGTCGGCCCTTATAAAGCCCTTATATGCTATTAGCTAATATATAATATAGATATCATTATTACTCGCAAAATAATAAAGAGCCCCTTAGCTTATGCCCTATTAGCTAATAATATGGGTATTAATAAAATTGCGATAATGCTAATGGAGCGCTTTATAGTATTTTAAAAATGCCTTAAAGAGCTTAAGGCTGAAGAGCTGATTGAGTAGGATGATGTGATGGCTTATGATTTGCTAAAGATTATACTTATTACATTGTTTACCCCAGTAAGCATTATTAAGCAGTATTTTAATAAGATTTAGCATTATTTCCCTAAAGATACCTTTCTTACTCATATCTTTTATGGGTTGGATAGCAATATAAGTTATAACCCTATATTATAAGCTATTATTATATCTTGGGATGCGCTGGATTATAAGATGCGTATGGCTATGGATTATATTAAAACGTTTTTAATAAGTGGATATTGCGGAGTTGGCACTAAGTAATGCTAACCTATCTCTTAATTTTCACACTTATTAGTACTAATTATAATTATTAATTATTTAGGCTGAATAGAATATGCAGAAGATATAGCTATTCTTCTACTTTATTATTATCTACCGTTTAATATATAAAACGTGGAGTATAGAGTATGTAAAGGATGCCGCTAGCATGCTATATAATTAAGGCTTATAAGAGTACGATATTCAAACCTATTTTAAGCTGGATTACCCGCTAAATATTAAGCTTCTCTTTAAGATTATTATTAATAGCTACTAATTCAAAAAGGCGAAGAATAAGGCTATTATATAGATCGTCATTACCTAAGATAATGCATTTAGCTTTAATAATGCTTATTATAATAAAGACATAGATCTAGCGTTTATCGCTATTTAGGCAGCGAAAAGCAGAGCTGCTAACCACTAAGGTGATGAAGATAATAGCAATTTAAATAGAGACCTGGATGAAATATTAGCTAATAATAGCAAGCTGGCTAGCGGGATCCTAAAGAGCATTAAGGCTAAGGTCTAGGCCGACTACCAAAAGAAGCACTATCTTAAATCACTACTAATTATGCGAAATAAGAAGGGCGTTGAAATGAAAATATTAGCTAAGTTTATTAAATGTTATTAGATTAAAGAGTTCCCAGTTAGTTTTCACTTTGGCTACCTAATCTTAAATAAAGTGCATCTCCTCCGTAATGCTAAGGCAGGGTTTTTAAAGTTCATCCGCTAGTTAATTAAGTTATTTAATAAATACTAGAAGGATAAGGATAAGATATTTATTATGCTTATAATATTAGCAATACTAGCTATTAATAATATTAGTAATTACTATAGGCTTAGCAGCCTATTATAAGAGAATATAGCGCTCCCCTTAGGTTTTAAAGGCGATGGATTTAATAAGATTAATTTTACTATAAAGACCCTTATCTACTTAAATAAACTTAATATCTCTAATAAGCGGAAGCGTGCACTTACTAAGGCTATAATTAAGCGGGGTTGAGCTTAATGGAACCTATCCTCTGCGCTACAGTAGCAGAATACTCATTCTGATGATAATGCGGGCTGAATAATTATAAGAGGCATATTAAAGTGTATAAATATATAACGAGGTATAGATATAATACTAATGCTGCTAGATTATAAGAATAGCTTTAGTTAGCTTATCTATCCGCGAGATGGCATCCCTGCTTACTAGATTAAGTTTTATAAGCTAGACCATTCTATACTGAAATCTTAATTTACTTATATTTTAAATGACTACTTCTAGGACCTAAATGTTAGCATAATAAAGGCTAATCTTACTAAAACTATACTCACGGTCCTATATGGTGGCCAAGTTTCATCTATATAGGAAGCTGAAGGTAATAGCGGCGAGAATAGTGGGTCCCTGAATAATAGCCTTCTCAGGATTATGACCCTTTTAAGTATTAACCCGCTGAGCTACAAGGCAATATATTAGCCAGACCCCATTAATGAACAGCCTAATGAACTTACACTGGAAGACCTTATGGCTATTGGCGAAGCCAGCGGCTTAAATGCTTGTAAATACACTCAGGAGATGGTTAAAAATACTAAGGGTATGCTTAAGCTTAGATCTCATCATTCTGAGGCAATGCTTTAAGGCACTCTTGATAAGGGCGTTACGTACGTCCAGACCCTTAGCCTTATAGACAACCCTTTTAACTTTCTCCTCATTAAGCAAAAAGCCGTCCTCTCACGCGTGATATGCTAGTCTTTAATATTTACTTACATTCTGCGATTATGCAGCAAGCAGGCGAAGAAGGGCGAGCGCGTCCTTGTTATAGTGGGCACTCCTTGGGTTTAGCTGTAAGTCTCTCTAAGTTAGCATTAATTGGTGCCAACTTTTCCCTAATTAAATTGGCACTAATTAATGCTAACTTTTCCCTAGTTTAATTCGCATTAATTAGTGCTAATTATTTTAATTCTAGCTAATTATTTAATATAGGCTGTTGCAGGGTATTTTAGAGAGGGCTAGCCTAAAGGTTATCTTTATTTATGTTGATATGATTGCCTAAGAGAAATTCATTGCCTTTTCGCAGTTTAACGACCCGGCCTTTAACATTAATATCCTCTTGATGAATACCATAGTAGGCTTTGCTAGGCTTAACCTTCATTACTTATATTATTATAATATTTAACTATAGATACCTTGAAGCTTTGGTTAGATGGGCTAGTATATTGGCCGCTTAATTTGCATTGGTTAGAAAGAGGCTATAATATTTGCCCTTCTCTCTTTTAACGACTTAGTTTATTATTAGATGGAATATAAGGCATATCTTAAAGCAATTCACGAGTTAATTGCAACTCTATAATATTAGCGCTGGGCTAAGGAGTTTAAGATTGCCTAGAAGATTATGGCATATAAGGTGCTTAAAGCCAGATTCAGCCAGCTCTTTAATTGGATAATATAAGAGGTTATTTATTATAAGGAAATTTAGGACTTTACCTCTAAAGCTACGCGCAAGGCCGGCAATTTTTATAATTTATTAAGCCGCTTGTTTCTCAAGACTAACCAACCCCTTATTAGTTATATGGAAACCTTAATTAAGATTAATAATTATATTACTTATCTTCCTTACCTATAACAGGATATAATTAATGAAGCAGATAGCCTTGTTGCACTTACCTAGGGAAGGCTTATGCATATAGTTAAAGAGATTGGGGATAATGAGGAATATTGGAAGGAGGCAGTGGCTAAGCAGCCTGAGAAGGAGTTTAGTATTTAAAAGAAGCGCGCTAAGCCGGTTATCTCCTTTAATGATATGCCGCATAAGTATAAGTGTGATGCTAAAGCTGGCGATATAGATAAATCCCCATTAAAAGGTAGAGGCAAGAAGCGATTTAAGTCCTTAGTAAAGGCTATTAATTTTAAGGATAAGAATGAAATTAAAGATGAACTATTATATTTTATTAGCCCCTATAAAAAGGTAATAATTAATATCTTTAAGGATAGTAATAAGGATGGTAATGATATAAGCTTTAACTCTAAGGGTTCTGATTTTAGTACGGATTTTAATAAGTCTATCCGTGATTCAGAAAACCCTATATATAGTAAAGTTAATCCTAGAAAGCGGTTTAAGACCTAAGATGAGAAGGTTTAGGCCGTTATTAATTACCAAGCTAAGTAGTAGGCAGAGGAGGAGTAAGCAGATGAGGAGCATGCTTTGCAGTAGGCGCGGGCGGCGGCGGCGGCGCTAAGAGGTATAGGTATGCTATGATGCTATAGTTAGGTTAGCACCTATTAGTGCCAACCGTATATTAAAAGATTCTCAATTTGCATTAATTGGTGCTAACTGATACTTGAGATTTACTGATTAGATATAACCCATGGGGTTTATAAATATCTTGATGGTTTTTTGGTAAGTTGTATAAATACGGTAATGAAATAGTTTTAAAGGATAGGAGTATAATGCCTAGATATTTAAATAAATGGGATTAGTAGTTTATTATTATACAATTATATTATTATGAAAAAGAAATGCTTATAAATTCATTACCTATTTAGATATCGCCCGCAATAATAATACAATCTTATATAAATTTATTATTACCTAGATCTCCTGATATATTAGGGAATATACCCTCTTTAATATAATGTTGCCACTAGTTTAAATTAAAACTAAAAATCTCATAAAAAAGTAATTCCCTTTTTATCTTAAGTTTTTACTTAATTATTTAAAAGGTCCAGTCGTCGAAATCCATGATAAACATTATATGGTTATGCATCTCGCGTACTATAACCGCGTATATTAGCATGTTATTATTTAGGGCAGATAAACCTTATCTTCGCTTCTTAGTGGTAATCTTATTAGCTAAAGGTATAAAGCCAAATTCCTCCAACTCTTTATAATACCCATTATCCTTTGCATTATTATGCACTAGTTTGCAGTTAAGCTATATATGTTGCTTTATATTAATCCAGTTTACTAGCCCATAATCCATAATCTCTCCTATAGTTAGATCTTTCCTGTATATTAGTAGCTCCTTCTTTAAGATATAATTTACCGTAAATATGCTTACGCGATTTAAGGACCGGTAATAAAGCCCACGCCTCTTTCTATATTGCTTATTACTAAGTTTTCTAGATATGCTTTATTTAGTATACCACTAAGCCTAATTCCGTTTATAGTTAATAATGGCTACTTTAATGTAATTCCTATACATTATTTAGTTCGGAAAGGTCTAGGCTAGATAATCCCTTAGGATTATGAAGTTTAAAGGCGGGGTTAAGGGTTAAAGCTTAGAAAGATTAAGATAGGGGAGAGGAGGGCGCTCTAGAAGGCTTAAGGGAGACAGCATATAAAGGGGCTGGCCTAGATATAATAGCAACCTTATTAAGTAATATAGGGATATATATCTTGATAAGTCGATGCTTATTCCCGTTATATCTAATATACTATATGCTATTTTTTTTAAAACTTTAATATCCTAAGCAGGCTTTAATATAGCAATATAATTTAAATCTAAGTTATTAGGATCTAGCGTAAAATCTAGTGGTACTAGTGCTACCTTGATTAGTAGCGTGCTTAGATATGCGGCACTTACACGTATATACCTAGGCTAATAGCATTGCCTATATTTCCTCTTAGAGGCTACCCTTTTCTTCTTTACCACCTTATTTCAGCTTAGTAGCCGCCTAATTAAGGCAGATAGTGCGTTTAATCTATGGGCATGATGATTTGCCTTTGCTTTCTTAAATCTATTCTTAGCTTGCCTGAACTTCCTTTTCCTCCTTAATAATAAGAAAAATCCTATTCTATTGGAAGCCTTATTATTTACCTTAAGGTTTGGATGAGTATATATATTGGGGGTGGGCTTAATAGTATTAGGCTCTGTTCTATCTAGGGGGGTATGTATTATATTAATGGTAGTGGTATGTAGGATGAGGGATTAGTTGTTAGGCTCGCTCCCTAGGGCAATATTACTAATAGGGAGTTGATTAAGGATATTTATATCTCATAAGGGGTTATTTAATGATGGGGCAGCAAAGTATAGTTCTTGGGTAGCCCTAAGGTCAGGGGCTATATCTTTGTTGTTAATGCATAGTATTAGATTATTGGGTAGTGGCGGGAGCCCTTGTGGGTGTGGAGGTGGCATAGCTATATACCGCTATGGATGGTAGGCGGAGGTTTGGGCGAGGTCTTGTGTAGCTAGATTTAATTAGTATTAATATGGGTGAAAGTTAGTAGGGTAGAATGCGCCGCCACCCTAGTGTAATATGGCATGAATTTTGTGAATATATAGGCATTTTATAATGCGTTGAAAAGAATCTATATATGGTTTTTAGAGGTGCCCCTGGCTCTTCTTATCCTTATAATTGTTGCTTATGAGATTAAATATAGTTTAATAAATGATAGATATTAGGCTAGAAAGAGAAATAGTAATGTAGATAGGGGTTTTTAATATTGATTTAGCCTTTAGGGTTAAGATATCTTAAAACCTATAAAAGGAGGCTATTATGAGATGATGGTAGGCATTTATAATAATTAAATATGTATGTTTCTAATGGCTAAGCTACCTCTTTAGGTAGCGATATAGACTTTTTGCAATAGATATGTAAAGGATGTTGAAGTGTGTTATATATAGGAAGTATGCTTAATAAATGCTCTAATGGCGGTGATTAAGCTAGGTTATCTTAATATAATGGATAGTATTTACCCTGCTATTAACTTTTGCCCATTTCCGCTAGAATAAACCCTATAGTCTTTCCATGTTACTAATATATGTAGCATTAATTATGTTATTGAAATCCCTCTTAATCTCATTAAACATAGTATTGTCTGGTATATAGTTAGTAGTATGAATATTGGCTTGGAATGCTTCTTAAAGGTGCTATTAATAAATAATAATTTATGCATCTAGGTATATTATATAGATAGTATTACTTTTAATAAGTTCGGTATCTATCATTTAAAGGTTATATTAGATTCTATGGCTCTTAAGTATCTAGAGTACTTAGGTGAAATCCTTAGTTAATTAGTTATTAATAAGGGCTAATGAGTGGGTATATGGCCGTTGCTTAGGTATTATCTTAATTATATAAATAAATAGTAGTTCATATTAATTGGTATTAAAGGTAGTATTTATAATAAGAAATAGTAGGTTATTAGGATTTTAAAAGTATATTACTTTTATTGAAGAGAATATTATATGCTTAATATAATGCTTAGAATTAATTAATAAGTTAATTAAGTAGTAATTATTAATTAAATTATTAATAAGATGCTTAATTAATGAACGGCCTTTAGAGTTATGAGTAGTAAGGAATTTGTGCTGGTTATTAATATTTCTAGTTATTATTTATAGGTGTGGGATTAATTAGAGTAAGTAGATGATTAAAGTGCTTATATGGAATTATTAGATTTTGATATTATATTATTCTTAATAGTATAGTAGGAGGGCTGTTTATATAAATAAATGTTTACTAGGTAATTTAAATAGTGGATAGTTATGTAGAAGAGAGGTATCTTTAATATGAAATAAGTTTATAATGTTTTTAATAAATATATATCCTAAATAGATTATAATATATACTTACCTAGAATGCCTTCCTCCTTTTTAATTATAAAGCTAAAGGGGCAACCTGTTTTATGTAATATAAATAGCCTTTTAGGCTTCCTATTACTTAACTCCCTTATTATTTTTTATTATTCTTTATAATCCTTAATAAGCTTATTTAGAGCCTTATTTACCCTTATATTACGATATTTAGCTATATTATTAAATATATATTTAATTATAATATAGTAGCGTAGTAGCTTTATCTAAGATTATATAATTAAGATTGTATATTTATAAGGCTTAGTTTAGAGGTTAAGTATATTTTAGATATAAGGATTATTTAGTCCTTGAGTATTTGTATAAGGATTATGGTTATTAAACTCTATCCTTAATAGTAGATATTGAAGCTACTTTAATTTAGGAGCTAATTTATAAGCTATAATGTTAAGTAGGTATTATTAAGATATTAAGTTACCCTTAAGGATATTAATAAAGTAGTATAGATAGTGTATTAGGTTATATTGGCCTATATTAATAGTCCTAACTATCTATATGTGAGATAAGGATGGGCTATTAGGTAATGGTAAGATGATAATATTGAGAGGTAGGGGCTATAGGAATACCCACGGGTTATAAAGCTACGTGGAAAGGGCGGCTATTTTAAAGATATATTATATAATTAATATAGGTAGGTAGAAAGTAAGGCTATTATAAATATATAATGTTAACTAAATATAAAGTTATGAAATAATTAATTAGATAGGTAGGCAAACTTAAGCTGAAACTTGAGACTTATAGAAATAAATTAAATTTATTTTATACGCCCTATATTAATATAGTAAATATGAATTTAATACATTGCGTGAATAATAGCGGGGTAATCTTAGTTAGAATTTAGGCTATATCTGTATTTTAGTGGTGTATGCAGCCATTTTGTTATATTAGGTGGGCGGATAGAAAGAGCTGGGTAGGCCGACGCAAGAAGCTGGGTAGGCCGACAATGGCCTGCAAAAGGGTGTGTGGAACTGGTGCTACGGGAACGTTGATGCAATTCCTTCCGAGGGTAGTCCGACTTAATGAGCTAAGCCTACTACAAAATGGCTTTCTTTTATATGAGAAATCTTACATGCGTGTTCCTGCTATTTTGTGGCGTGCTGAATACCGTAAGCACTAGTGTCGTGGAACAAGCAAGCCTGTGAAGCAATACGCTCCGAGACCAACCAATGGAACAGACCATGACTTGCGTCGCAACCCCTGAGGCCTTGCCATCAAGAAGACCTGTGACATTTTCGTCGGCTCGGCTGAGATCGTGGAACGACTGGGAGGATGGACACAGGAGGAGATTGACATGTTGAAGAGACAGGTCACACGCGTGGAGATGATCTAGAAATACTGCTGGGGATACCTTACGACGTTTGGATACTGAAATATTCGTCACATAAAGCCAGGTGGTCGAAATTGGTCTCTCGCGCCTCACCAGGGGCGTCGAAATTGGAGCCAGATACTGGGGGAGGGTATAACACACGAGGAACGGGAGTGGCTGGTCAAACAACAAGTCAAGCAAATTCGGTCTTCCCGCTAGCCCTAGCTTGTCCTGGGTATCTTAATTGCATTCTGCAACGTTGGAGTTGACAGGGTCGATAAAGTGTCTCGCATATGGAAATCTGCATCTCGCGATTCTTCAACCTTCGTAAACCTCTTGGCCGTGGGGTCATCGCTGCGACCGCTAGTTGTGGAGCCGCATCGGCAACACGCATGAATTTTGCATGATGGAGCATGTCTTTGCTGACCTTGATCCCAGAACGCCCAGCTTGACACTAAATGAACGTTTCCCGGAGTAAGCACCTTTTCGTTCGATAGCGCGGACGGAAGGACTCGCTATTGGATGTAAACCCCTGAGGTTTTGTGGCTCTCTCCACTCCGATGGACTACCATCTCGCTGCCTACAGCTGCACCGGTGGGGATCTTGCCTTAGCCTAGGCAAAAGGAGTGTTAAATTTTGTTGATATAAACCAACATGGGACAGTCTCAATATCTTGGACCAGTAGTTATTCTTGACGCGCTGATATAATATCCTCCGTCTCCACCAAAACCCATCATGGGACTTGTCAATGCTTGTAGGACGGGTGTAAGCCTGGTCCTGGCCGCGTCCTCTATTTTCTCATGCAGCAGCAGGTGCACGCACTAACATCACGCGGTCCATGAACGTCGCTCTTCCGCAGGGTAAAATCCGGGGCTTTCACGATGACTCTTCCAACTCCGTGTTTCTGGGTGTTCCATTCGCCGCGACGACGGGTGGAGAAAACAGGTTTGTCGACCGCTCCTGTTTTCTCGGTCGAGTTTTGCTAACACCCTCGAAGGTGGCGGGCGCCTCAGGATGTCCCAGAGTCGAATTCAACATTTGATGCGACATCATACGGGCCAACATGCCCTCAGGCTATCTCCGGCACGACCTTTAGCAAGCAGGGAGAGGACTGTCTGAACCTTAACATTTGGTCCCCTCCGACTGGAGACAACCTGCCCGTAAGTATCGATCACGACACATGCGTATGGAAACCGGAAACCCGAATCTGACCAGTTCGGCCCTCAGGTATTCGTGTACATGTACGGTGGTGCTATGGTTACAGGCTCCAATAGCAACCCTCAACTGCAAGGCACCAACTTTGCTCGCAATGGAGTTGTCTATGTCAACTTCAACACCCGCGAGAGCATCTTCGCGTCCCCGCACTCCTCGGAGTTGAAAGCAGCCAATCCTGAAGAGTCTCAGAACTTTAGTATCCTGGACGTCGAAAAAGCCCTTGATTGGGTCCGCGAGAACATCAGAGGTAGGAATCTAGAAAGTCAGGAGTGTGTTTACCAAAGTGATGCGAAGCTAACATCAGCATAGCCTTTGGAGGAAATCCTGACCACGTCGTGTTCGGTGGCCATTCTTCGGGTTCCGTCCAGGTCGATCACTACCTTTGGAATCATCCCGATTCTTGGCTGAAGGGTGCGGTGCAGATGAGCGCCAATGCTGTCTCTGGTCCTGCTTATGCCCCAATCAACGAAGCTCTTGATGCTGTCGCCACCGAAGTGGGATGCCCTGCTGGTGGCGACGGTCAGATCGACTGCCTGCGCAAGGTCGACCTCTATGCTTTCCAAACCTCCAACTTCAACTCGACCTTCAACACCTGGTTCACCCCAGTCATCGATAACATCACCCGTCACTCCGACTACGCTGCCCGTTTCGCCGCCGGCAATTATGCGTCCCATGTTCCTCTCCTAACCGGTACATCCGACGGCGAGGGCACAATCTTCAGCATCGTGTACGGTGCCGAAAACACCAACTTCAGCTCCTGGATCAACACGTTCGATGCAGACAGTGCTCACATTGAGGATGCGGTTTTGATTGACGAGTACAACGCCTCCGACTATGAGACCGAATCACTTCGTAGTGGCGCTCAGTACGGTGATGCCCGCTTCAATTGTGCCGTGGACTACCTCCAAGACCTCCGCAGTGCTGCCCAGGACACCTGGGTATATCGCTTCTTCGGCGCCTACGACAACGTTGTCGGGCCTCCCAACACGGCCCCTACCCACGGCACTGAGGTTCCCTTCTTCCATGGCGGCAACGAGTGCTTTTCCGCGCTTTCGAACGTGACTGATGCGCAGCAAGCCCTGGCTGATTCTATCCACCAGTGGTTTGTCGAGTGGATCAAGAACCCCTCTGCCAGTCCCGGCTGGGACAAGGTTGCGCCTGAGTCTGGCCCACTTGTCAAGCTTGGTGTCCCTGGGGACGAGCTGTCTTTGATCAAGGCGACGACGGACGAGTTTAATGCTCGTTGCCAAGCTGTACGTCAATAACATCGTTCTGCCAAAGTTTGGAGCCTGCTGACCCGCCATCAGGTTTATAAGCCCGCTTTCCCGAAGTACCCCGTCGTTCAGTCAGTGGAGGGCTTGGTGAAGGAATTGCTGCCATGAGATCACCTCTCCTGGAGATCCTGAACTTCAATTGATTTCATTGAAGGACATATTGGGACGTGTAGAACTATCGGACTGACTAATCAACATAAATGGTGCCCGTATAGAGCAACAGATCAGGTGGATCATTTTAAGCCGTGTTATATAATGCGATTTCTCTTTGAAAGACAGGTTCTAGAAGTTTGATAGATCCTATGTAAGCCCAAAATGCAACCACCCTGTCTTAGGCACTTTGTAATCCTTTTTCCTGCCTCCGCCACAAACCAGTCAACAGTCCTCGCGGCTGGGCTGAAATTCCCTTCAAAGCTTGTTAGATCTTCATAAATCTACCAAGATGATGTTCCGCGGCTAGGGAGGGTTTTGGACCTGCGAGAGACTTTTATGGGTGCGGCCACTGAATCTAGGAAGAGGTTGGCAGAGAGCAACAATACAGAGTGCCCACCACATAGTCTACGCAGAGCGTTGAGGTAGGATATGTCTGTGTATGGAGGACAGGCACCATTCTGTCCTCAGGACTAAGGTGCCACTGGATTAAATCTAGCACGTCATGTGGTACGCTTCGATTGGTTCTTGGTCCCACGGAGAAGGAGAGAAATAAGTTGATGGCACTGTATATTTCATATAATTTGTTACGTAATTCGAATTAAGTGCGAAGCGTATTCTTGACACGAGAAGACACGTCAGTGAGCCAGCGTGTTTTGTAGCTACCACGCTCTCCAGCTCATATCTTGCGGTATAGATGAGACCATGCGCAATATCCATATCTAGACTCGTTTATTAAAAATTACATCTCCCAGATTGGGGCATGTACTCGCACGTATATCGCCACGGACACTCCGAGCTCACAGGAGACCTATCCAGAACGGCCTCATTCTCCCAGCCGCCGCAATACTCGACGAGCTCTCTGCCGCTGTGCCTGTGCCTGAGGCAGACCCGCTCCTGGTTGATGTGCCGGACGAGGTGATCCCACTTGCGGTAGAGTTAAGGCCCCCGAGCCCGGTGCTGGTCGCCGACGCGGTCGAGTTGGCCGACGCCGCACCGGATGAGCCCGACGAGGAGCTCGATGTCTCACTGGTGCAGTTGGCCGTGAAGAAGACGTAGTTGGCGGCGCATCCGATCCCGCCGCAGCCGGACTCGCAGGGGTAGTCGACGAACACGGTGGGGATGGCCGACGGGCAGTCGCAGGATTTGGTCAGGGGCACCAGCTCAACGCAATCCGGGGTCGCGCACGAGCGGCAGACATTGCTCGTGAGGGTGACCGTGGGGCAGCCTTCCTGGGACGTTGACGAAGACAGGGAGGCCGACGACGTGAGTGTGGCCGTGAGCCCGGACTCGGAGACGGTGGTCGTCGGCTCTCGGGACGAGGTTGACGACGCAGTCTGGCCGTGAGCCGGGATGCTGCTTTGAGTGTCAGTGATCTGTTGCTGGTCACGCGTTTTTGACGACATCTGACGGTCAAACTTACGCGACAATCGACGCCACCAAAATATGGCTCAGGAGCTTCATGGTGAACGGTTTCCGGCTTCGCACTTGCTCTGGCTGTCGGAGGCTGAAAACGTGGCCGCCCGAGCTGGGTCGGCTGAAGTGCTAATGGTGGCAACGTGAAGCTTGGGTTTGTGAAGGATGCAAGATTGGGATGCCCGCAGCTAGGCCCGCAGACGCATGGACTTTCCCAAATGTGATTCCTTTGATGAGAGGTTACATCATGACGTAGAAGGCGCCGTTGGAGACCACTAGGTTGCTCGCATTCGTGGTGGTCGTCTGCGACGGCGCATCCCGGAATGCATGTTGTTGTCTTGGCAGCGCTCAGTGCCCCTGTGTGTGGAAAACGAAAGTATCCCCCCCCCTGTCAATTTGACTCATGCTCCCCCCCTCGCGGCAAAACAATAAAAACTTATAAAACCAACTATTTCTATCATAAATATGTAGGTTGAAAAATCAAAGTGTCCCGAGACTTTTTGCGGCCCACTGTAGCAAGGGCTACGGGTGCCTGGCTGCATGAACCGGAGCACTTTAGCGGCTCGACTCAACGCCGCCGGGGGGCGCAGGAGTGATCAGAGCCTGCACGTAACCTGCGAACGGGGTATACTGAAAATTGTGGTCGAGACTACTTCAAATATTTGCAGACAAGTTGAGAACACTTCGAAGTAGCTACAAATCCACTCTAGAAATCTTACATCACCTGATCGCTAAGCTGAGTTCATGGTGTTTTGATTTGTGAGCGCAGCAGGCGCATATGTAAAGAAGCCAGCCTTCATATTGTACGGTCAATTACCCTAGAGCCTTTACGAAATTCCATAAATACTCATCAGAGCTTTGAAATCCTTATTCCCGAGAAGCTCCGAGGCTGTGACGCGATCCTCAGGCCTTGGGCGAAAGACCTGCTGAATTACCGATAGCACAAGTGCCTTTTCGCTCTCGGTTATATCAGGCCGATGCTTGTCCAGAAAAGCACTAAACATACTCTTTGGTTGCGATCCTTGGCTATACCATGATTCCTTGGCGTTTGCTTTATCATGAGCATCGTAAAGACCCTTCCACTCCTGTGGGAGCAACCCTACCACGTCAACGATTGAACCGAGCACGCCTGCAAAACCCGGCCCAAGAGCAAATGGTGGGTTTCCCGCGTAGAGGTACAGAAACACGACCATATAACTCCACATATCGCTGGCAAAGCTGGGCTCCATATCGTGGAAGAGCTCAGGGGCGCAATATCTTGGCTGTGACTGGAGCTTATCAGGCACCGAGGTGCCAGCCTCGACGAGGATGCCGAAATCGCAGAGATGGGCGTCTGATCCGAGTATTCCAGGTGGAAAGTTGGCTGGTGCGACGAGTTCCCCAATCACAAGTGCCTTGCCAGTCTCTGGGTCTTCCTCCCAAAGCGCTTTTGCCTTACGCGGCCGGCTGAGAAGCTTGTACTTCTCTGGCACAGACATTTTTCCAAGGTCTACCATGAGACCATGCACAACGTTGCCAGGTACGATATCTGGGAAGAGACTTAGCAAATCAGACGAAAAGAAGACTGATTTAGTTACTTACCTCTGTGCACCAGCCCGACGCTGTGAATACTGAGAACCGCTTGTAAAAGATGCTTCGCTGCAAACATGCGATCGCTAAGTGGCCTCTGGTTCGTACGCAGGAGGGTCATAAGACTCGGACCGCGCAACGGGAGAACCAGGACGTGATGTCTGCGTTCGTTTTGGTTACGGTCTACCCTTGTAAGTAAAAAGTGATCCTGGAATAACACAAGCCGAGAGTGATCCTGTGCCTTCTGTTTGATCTTCTCATGTATCTTCCACTCCTTAGCAGCATTCTCAGTCGAACTGAGAATTTTAAGAGCCACATCTTTCCCATCTTGTCGGTCATGCGCTAGCCACACGGTAGAGAAACCACCACGACCAAGTTTGTGAATAACTTGATATCGGCCTTTGTGGAAGAGATCCCCGATGCATACGGGGTAGTATACGCCGAAGAGATACTGCAACGTATCCTCCGACTCATCCTCGATCTCGTCCTCGTCGTCGGTGCATACGAAATCCCCTAGATCAACTGGGGCGTCGACTGGTACAGAGTCGTGCGTCGGGGTCAGACACGGCTTGGCTGACATTTTGCCGGGCTGTTTCCCTTGTGCCTTCCGAGCTGGCCTATGCGCGAGTTGTTGGTCGGCTTTGATCGAAGGCTTTCCCTGTGCCTTTTGAGCTGGCCTGTGTGTGGCTTTTGGGTCGGTTTTGATTGGCCTATTCGTACTAAATTTTTTGGTCCCCTCTGATCAGACGCCAATGTGGTGGAGGGTTTTGAGGCGCTTGTCCTCGACCTCCTGCAGAGCCCCGCAGGCTTCCAGGCCGTGCTCTACCTACGTACCTGGTATGTTCTTTCATGGCATCCACTGCAGGCATCCACGAAACGGTCTGCTCTCCAGGCCTTCGAGATTGAAATAGGAAGGAGTAGTTTCAATTTCTGTGTAGTAAAAAGAGATGAGTTGTTGCACTTTCCTCTGGGAAACACCGCCTCAAGTAGTTTCAATTGACTCATGAGGACGTGGTTTGGTTGGGTCTTATGTAATATGGAGGCCCCATAATCAGGCTGATGCGCTTCTATTCTAGGGGTTGGCGCCGAAGAAGGAGCCCAAGGCGGAAACAGTCAGGAGGAGCAATAAGATGACGAAGAACCTGCCGACAAGGATATGGTTAAAAGTCAAGTCATAGCCACTTGACGTGTTCCATAGGGTAATGGATGGACCTGCCATGGGTGTGAACTGTACGCTTGGTAAATGCAACGTGACTGTCTGCTATGGATCATTTGACTGAGAACGTTATGGGTAGGATCAACTCTCTATTGCGCATAGTGAACCAATGGATCGTCGTATGCTTCAAAGCTACGATGTGAAAGCTGGCATGGGCTGATTCAAGTGACGTCTTATGGGGGAGATAAATCTAAAAAGTGCCTCGGACGAGACGTGATTCTTCTTCAGGAATGGAACCTGCGTTCTACCGTCCATGCGACGTACACTAGACGCTGTGTCACTATCTAGCATGATCTTTACCATGAAGCGCACTGTCTTCTCATCGAAAATCACTATGGCCTTGATATCTGTCTTCCTCATGAGCGTGTCACTAATGGCTCGAACCTTCTACTTTTCCCAACAATGGTCTCTCGAATAATATTCCGAGCTACACCAGAGGACTTTCCTGCAAGCAGACTTGCGCGCTCCCCCAAAGGCTGTCTGCAAATACGATGTGGTAATCTGCATAAGAAATACAGCCCCCTCCCAATGCCCACGGCTGTACAACGATGACCTGATGACTATGTCCCCATTCAGTCCGCCTCATTGACCTCGCTCTCCTCACCGGCCGCCACCTGCGTCGGGCCATTGGATCCCGACGGAGCAGCAAGATCCCCATCGTCCGTGATGCTAAAGTCGACGCCAACCCTGTAGCTCCAGCACTCGCAGTTCCGATACCTCCCCGAGCCCCCGTTCAGCCTATGAATGAAGCCCTGGTGGCTGACGACGACGATGTGGCTGTACGTCCGCGACAGCTCCATCAGGCGCCTGCGCACGCGGCGCGCCCGGCGGTGGCCCCTCCGCTCGCTGCTGTTGTCGTAGACGCCGGAGCGGCTGCACTCCGAGAAGTCCAGGAAGGGGTACCGTCTCTCGAGCTGCGAGCGGGTGCGGCAATGGTTGAAGGGCCTGTCGCCGCACTCGCGCAGCGAGGGCCAGACCTGGACGGGGACGGAGGCGTTGGGACCGCCGGCGCCGCGGATCAGGGGCCCGAAGGCTATGGTGGCTGTCTCGAGGGTGCGGGTCAGGGGAGAGACGACTATGAGGTCGGGCGGCTGGGAGAGCTGGACGGCGGCGGCCTGGCGCCGTCCCCGTTCCGTCAGGATTGGGTCCCTGCATGGGAATCCTGACACCATGTTGTTCCAGGCATGGCCGTGACGGAGCAGTGTGATGGTTCGTGGTTGGTCTGTAGCATCAGCCGTCTGAGATGCCATGCTGCAATGCGCCGCAGCCGCGTCGTAACGTTCTTCTGGCTTCTTGCTTCAACTTCAGCTGAGAGGTCTGCTAGAAATTTAGCACTTCCGTCTCAGATGTAGGTGGCACGTGAGGTCATACCCGATTCGGAGCTGTCTTCGTGATGAAACAAGGGTGGAAAGGTGGCCTCGGTTGCGCAAGGACCTTTTGTCGTGATGGAGCAAGGCACGTGGTAAGGTGCTACGGTGTCAATCTGAACGAAGTTGCGCTGAAGATCCCATGCAAACAGAGACGCTATGAAGGTAAGGACAGGTCGAACAACTTTGACGAGATGGCGATCAAATCTGAATCAAACGAAGGGAAAAGCAAGTCGACATGCTGAGTGATGCAGTTGGGGAAATGCCCACAACCAGCCAGCAGAAAGGGGTTAGCGCACAGTGCCTGCCCCTGGACTGCAGGCCGTGAGGCACCCACAGACCCGAGAAGCTTGGTTCAAGGTGGACATTCTGTCAATTGGAGCAAGTACATGCGGTGCATGGCACGATAGTTGAACCGTAGGCCCAAGAGATCTCGAAATATTCTTCACGGATCGAGTACCTGATGTCCTGATATCGCTGATATCATCCAGGCACCACGGGACTTGCTGCTGGCCGGATTCCCACTATCGTCAGTGGTCATCTGAGCCGCGACCACCCCTGTAAGCCCCTGCATGACCCCTGCACTCCCCCAGCCTCTCGCCCCTTGCCTGCCGGGATCCACCGCCGCAACGTCACAACATCACGCCTTATCAGCTTCAAAAGTCAATCTAGCTGCACGCGCCTTTATTTCTGATCTCTCAGAAGCAACACTCACATCAACTGCTTCTTGAGGTACCACGGCGTCTCGACTACGATGGCTGTGTCCCGACTCTTCGGTCTGGCCTCGCTTGCTACCACCTCCCTCCATGCCGTCTCTGCGTCCTCCGCCCAGTTGCAGCAGCCGTTGTTTGACGATGCCCATCAAGCGGCTCTGACCCAGGCAAAGAAGCCTCTGGTAGACAGCGAGGCCCTGCAGGACAGCATCTCCATCGACAGGCTTCTCAAGGGCGCCCAGGACTTGTATGATATAGCGAACCTCAGCTCGCATGAGTATAATCGCCCAACACGAGTAATCGGCAGCGAAGGTAAGACCGCACCCGTCTGAACCCCCTCAGAAGAGGCGCTGTCAGCGTCTGCAACGGCATTCAAAAGGGCTAACAGTTCTGTAGGCCATCTGGGAACGTTGGACTACATCCGAAAATCCATCTCGGAACTGGGAGACTACTACGAGATCTTGGAGCAGCCCTTCCCTGCGTACGTCGGCTGGGTTCAAGAGTTCCGTCTCGTGATCGGCAACGATTTCTATGAAGCTGCCCAGCCCATGAGCTTAACCCCACCAACGAAGGACAGGGAGCCCGTCCGAGGTGATCTGGTCCTGGTCGAGAATTCTGGATGCTCGTCGGAGGACTACCCGTCCAGTGTCAAGGGGAACATCGCCTTCATTAAGCGGGGGACCTGTGCCTTTGGTGACAAATCTGCTCATGCAGGCAAAGCAGGAGCCATCGCCGCTGTGATATACAACAACGAGAAGGGCGAACTTTCCGGGACTCTCGGTACCCCTGATGAAAACCATATTGCTACTTTCGGTCTTCCTCGCGCGGACGCCGAGCCCCTCCTCAAGAAGCTGGAGGACAATGAGACGGTCGATGCGATTGCTTATATCAGCTCATGGGTTAACAGTGCTATCACGAAGAACATCGTGATTCAGACCGTCGAGGGGGACCCAAACAACTGCGTCGCTCTCGGCGCCCATTCTGACAGCGTTGAGGCAGGCCCGGGTATCAACGATGACGGATCTGGGACGCTGTCTCTCCTAGAAGTGGCGAGGCAGCTCACCAAATTCCGCGTCAACAATTGCGTGCGCTTCGCCTGGTGGTCCGCCGAGGAGGAGGGCCTGGTCGGGTCCAGCTACTACGCTTCCAACCTGTCCTCTGAGGAAAACCTCAAGGTCCGCCTGTTTATGGACTACGACATGCTTGCGAGCCCCAACTTCGCCTACCAAGTCTACAATGCCACCAACGACGCGCATCCCACAGGGTCAGAAGAGCTCCGAGATCTCTACGTCGACTGGTACGAGGCCCACGATCTCAACTACACCTTCATCCCATTCGACGGCCGCAGCGACTACGACGGGTTCATCCGGGCCGGGATTCCTGCCGGCGGGATTGCCACGGGCGCCGAGGTCATCAAGACGGAGGAGGAGCGCGAGCTATTTGGCGGCAATGCGGGTGAGGCGTTCGACGAGTGCTACCACCTGCTCTGCGATGACACGGGCAACGTCAACGTAACCGCCTGGGAGCTCAACACTAAGCTGGTCGCACACAGCGTGGCTACCTATGCGGCCTCGTTTGAGGGCTTCCCGAAGCGAGACTCAGATGCCCTGCGGGCGAACAGTGTCGAGACGAACAAGTACGCGCAGACTGTCAAGTACCGCGGTGACTATCTCTTCATTTAAACAACAGTGTGAAGGCTGTGTTGTATTTGCTAGTTGCGTTTCTGTATTGTACACTTTGCTTATTGTACCATTGGGTCGGTTTGATGGATGTAGCATTGGCAGGTAGACTAGACGGTATACACATTTGATTTGAGCTCTTGAATTGGTACGATGAGGAACATAATCTGATGGTTGGCGAGTGCAACTTATCATTGTTTATGTATCATCGTGTTCGAGTCCATTTGAATCCTTGTACCTCTCTCACCTAGCGTGTTTGCTTCATAAGATGAAAGATTTCTAAAGTCTGCTTGTATGTAGGGAGCGAAAGCTTTGTGCTACGCCTAATACAGATGGGATGAAGTCTCAAACATTTCCCCGGATTTACATGCCTCGGTGCCCCCATCGGCTTGTAATTCCGACCCCGATCCCCGTGCCGACCGACGACACTGGGCGGCTCCTCCGCCTCGGGATGTTCGTCCATGCCGTCCCCCACTTGCCGGGGCCAGGAGCAGCACATGTGCGTGAGGAAGATTCCGAGGCTGTGTCTCGATCCAGCAAATCCGGACTATAACTCTCTTCTCAACGCCTTACTGTTGCCCCCAATAATCCCCAAAGAGCTTGGGTACCAGTCGAGATTGTCACCTTGCACAGTACAGAAATAACGCTCGTTTCTCCCGTCTAAAGACCACCGGAGAGCTCCCTCCAAAACCCAAAGTGCCAGTCTTCACAATGTCAGACCCGAGCCAGCCCCAGTACGACACCAAAGACGAGGTGATGTGGTTCATCGCAGTGCAAAAGGAGCCCTCGTGGGAGCAGGACCGCTTCCTACACGAGTACCAAAAGGTGCACGTGGACCTGGCGCGCGAGGGCCACAAGCACACCAAGCTGCCCCTGAACTACGTGCAGGTAGGCGCCCGGGGGCTTCCGGACGAGGCCAACCCGCCCGACGCGTGGGACTTTGTGACGTGCCTATACTGGCCAAGCACGTTTATCGTCTGGAAGGGATTCCAGAGCCCGGCATACCAGGAGACGGCTGGCAAGCACGTCTTCTGCCGGCTAGATCAGAAGGGCGTGCTGGCGAGGAAGGTGGGCGAGGTGGGCACCGTGACGGAGAGGTTTGTTGGAGAAGGGGAGTTTGCTGTGCATGTGTTTCACCGGCGGGCTCAGGCAGGCAACGAGCTTGGTCAGGATTGGGTGGACGGGCGGCTTGAGCTGGCCGGAGGGCTCGCTAGGGAAGGGGGACTGCTGCAGCAGTACAGCATCTGGAAGGACGTAACTCCCAAGGACACAGATTCTTTCTTCAAGGGGACTCAATTTTCAGGAGGGCTATGGCACGAGTTTACGGCTGTTGAACGGTTGGTGTTCAGAAACGGTGAAGAGGCGGCTCTGTTCTGGAAGGATAATAGGGCGTCAATCGCTGGAAGTCCTGGTTCGACATATGTCGTGGGAGGGAAGGCGTCTGTTGCTATCTAGCCAAAGAAACGAGAAAGAAGCGAATCTTGTCTCCAATGCACAGGACCTGCAATGTCAGTGTGTGTCAAACAACCGCTTTTGACATGAAATGGTAAGGACAAGACCGTAGTCCGTTCCCTTTGACATGACTGCAATCTCAGGCGCGCCTCTTGATACGGAGCCTACACTTTCTCCCACATTCAAAGCCATGCGAACACTCGCACCTTACCTTTCAGGACGCGTCGTGAAAGTTGACTTCACATCTCTTATCAATGTGATTGGCACTGGAATCTGCAAAGATACCGCTTATGCGAGCAGAGCGTCGCTTTGCTCAGCAATGAGAATGGTGTGAAAAAACTGCAGTCGCTTATCATACTGCCTCAGTAATTCCACCTGTCAATTGTGCATTCGACATCATTTGCCTGCCCACCCTGCCACTATGGCCCTGTCTACCATTGAGTACCCCCTGCGTACTAGCAAGCGACGTTCTCAAGGCTATCAGGCGTTATGACGGACTATAGAAATGCGATTTGCCACGAATCACGTTCGTGTCGCATTGAGACCAACAGTCATGTGGACGCTGTCAACCAAGTCCACATTGCGCGGAACGATTGCCGTGATTGGGCGATGGTGGTTCTAGTCTGGTATCCCTCCCGATTGGGGGGATTTCCCGTCCGTCGGCCGAGGCTCCAAGCGCAGATAACCTCGACACCCTACAACCTGGGGCTATATGTTAGTCTTGCTATTGGAGGATTAAGATCTTCCCCTCGTATGGTGGAGACAAGACCAAATGGAGGATGTTGACTGCCATCTTCCGCAGACTACACAGGCCACCCGTGACGCGTTCCTTGGACCGGTACGCCTTCACGATGGAGTCGAGCTCGTGTATATAAGGCTGCCAAGATGCCAAGACAAACATTATCTCTGGAACATCTGCCTTGGCATCAGACACTGCCGTGATTCGTCTCTAGCCGCCGTCAAGATCGACAATGAAGCCCTCCAGCTGCTGCTCCCTGCTCGTGGCAGCCTTTGCCGCCTGCGTGTCGGCCTCACCCGTCGCCGAGCCGGGTCCTGCCATCACCCCTGCCCCCAGCGCCGAGAAGATCAAGAGGGCCACCAGCTGTACCTTCTCCGGCTCGTCTGGCGCCTCGCTCGCCAGTGTTAGCCAGAAGTCATGCGCCACTCTCGTCCTGTCCTCGCTCGTCGTCCCGTCTGGTACCACTCTAGACCTCTCCGACCTCGCGGATGATACCACCGTAAGTGCAGTCTCCGTTCTACATCCTTCAATCGCATGCAGACATCTAAACCGGACATGAACAGGTCATTTTCGAGGGCACCACAACCTGGGGCTACAAAGAGTGGGCCGGGCCCCTCCTGCAGATCGAGGGCAAGTCCATCACCATTCAAGGCGCATCCGGTGCCGTCCTCGATGGTGGCGGGTCCAAGTACTGGGATGGCGAGGGCGGCTCCGGCGGCGTGACCAAGCCCAAGTTCTTCTACGCGCATGACCTCACCTCCTCGACCATCACCAACCTGCACATCCAGAACACGCCCATCCAGGCCGTCAGCATCAACGGCGCAGACGGGCTCACCATCACCGGCATGACCATCGACAACTCGGCTGGGGACAGCAAGGGAAAGAACACCGATTGCTTCGACATTGGAAGCTCGTCGAATGTTGTGATTACCGGTGCGAATTGTTATAATCAGGATGATTGTGTTGCTGTCAACTCTGGAACCGTGAGTATAGCCACTGATCTTGGCTTCTCTCAAGTGCTTGGACTATGGACTGATGGCATGCCCAGGATATCACTTTTGAAAACTCGGTCTGCTCCGGCGGCCATGGTCTATCAATTGGCTCGGTGGGAGGCCGTTCCGACAATACGGTTGACACGGTGACCTTCTACAACAACGAGGTCAAGAACTCAGTAAATGGTAAGTGTATCAGTAGACTTTGCCACTCATAAGTTTACGGTCTAACACCCATTCAGGAATCCGAGTCAAGGCCACCGAAGGCGACACTGGCACCATCAAGGGGGTCACCTACCAGAAGATCACCTTGTCAAGCATCTCGAAGTAAGTCGTCCCATCCCGGACCCATAGCACCGTGGACGAGCGATTCTGTTGCTAACGCACGCTCTCCCTCCAGGTATGGCATCCTGATCGAGCAGAACTACGACGGAGGAGATCTCGATGGCGGTACTGCCACCTCGGGAGTTCCCATCACGGGCCTGACCCTCGACACCATCTCCGGGTCGGGCGCTGTCTCCAGCAGCGGGTATGACGTCGTGGTCGTCTGTGGGACAGGTGCGTGCACCGGGTGGACCTGGAAGAGCGTCACGGTGACGGGAGGCAAGAAGTACGCAAGTTGCTCGAACGTTCCGTCTGGCGTGGCCTGTTCGTAGACGGGTGGACTGGGTGATGCCGTCCAGCGGTGGGGAGGCGAGGGCAGCGATGGTGCATTTTGCAGCATCGGAGATTTTATCCCTTATCTGAGTTGCTGTATCGAAGCTGTGTCGGGACGCACGTGGGTACTTTGGTCTCTTCTAGTTCATCAAACCAGACTCGTGCCAAGCATGCTCGTGTAAATCAAGTTGCAGTGAGCATCTATCTGTAGTATCTTTCTTACGATAAACTCCTTTGGGATAAACTCCTAGGATAACTTTATCATCCGAGGCACATCACGCAACATGAAATGCTGTCGACCTGCACAGTTCCCACTCGGTCCCATGGATAATTGCTTCACATGCATGTGGAATGGGTCAATTGGTGAGCAAATGAGGCTGAAGTTTTATCTATTGTACAGATACCCCTCTAACGCGGTGGTAACTAATCAAACCCAGCGTCCGTTAAAACTATTTGTGTTTACGAATAAGTGCCTCGTCCCGATCATAGGCGAGGTCATCGAGAACACATCATTTGGTGTAGACCAAGCCATCGGCAGGCCCAGCCCCTAGTGACCTTCATCTTCTGGAGGCCGAGGGTCAACGATGGTCGGCATAGGGTACGGCTTGGGCCGGGTAGTATGGCCTTCATCATCTTCCGGAGGCTGAGGGTCAATGATGGTTGGCATAGGGTATGGGATGGGCAGGGTCTGGGTCCGGCCGTCGCTCCTGGTGATGGTTGTCATCGTCTGGGTATTAGCATCTGTCCTGTCCACTGGAGTGGTCGTGGTGGTGTTCGGCTCTAGTTTATCGGTGACAAGGGACGATGCTGCTGAGATTGATGGTTAACACAGGCAGAGGTCATTTGAAACAATCAAGCTATGAACTCACGAGTAATTATTGACGGCAAGACGTGGGTCGTAATCGTGGGTGGGTCAACTAGGACAGGCTGCGCGTGCTGTGGCAGACACAATGCACCGCGGCCCATCATGAGGCCGGCAATTATGAGTACATGGAAGCTCGAAGCCATGTTTTTGACTGATTGGAAATGTCAACTGGTCAATGATGCAAGGCATCAGTGAAGTATTCCCGATGAAGGAAGAGCTGCTTCCTTTAAGTTATCCGGCAACCGAGCCCGGTTGGAGCTATCGAGACCTTGAGCTCAACATTGCCGAGGATATCAGTAGGAAGTAGCGTCTTTACATAGTGTGCAGTTACAACGCACGGGCAAGGTATAGGTATTTCTTTTCAACATGCAGGTGAAGAGAACTCGGCTCGTCAAGCAGCGCAGCTTATAGCCGCCTGACGCCGTGGTCGAGCACCGTTACAGTCAAATACCGAAGATCCTGGTGGCTACCTAGGTATCTTTCAAACTCGTACTCTTCGGTACAACGGTGCAGAGGGGTTCGATCTTGCCCGACCTCAATTCCTCTGCAACTCTGGATGACACCTCCTCGAACCTGGCCACAGTATCTGCCTCAGCATCATAAGCGTACAACCATCTATTACGCATCTTTACCGACTCCGGGTCGATCTCTACCCCCTCTTCTAATCCTTTAAGAGCATTGTGCCATCGATCACGAAGATCCTCCCCCGCAGTCTGACTTTGTCTGGTTCGTGAGAACCTGATTTTCTCGTAGGATCTCGTCTGTTGCCGATGGTGTCAGTGCGAGGTTGAACTTGATGACAGGTCACTGGCACGAATATTGAGCTATTGGGTGGGACTTACGGCTAGTGGAATCTGATCGCGTCCCGCCAACTTTAGACACACTGCCAGGACCGCAGCGCTCTCAGTTGCTTGACTCGCACCTTGCGCACTAGTGGGAAGGTGTGGATGGCAGCTGTCACCGAGGAGGGCAATATTGTGTTGCTTGGAAATCCAGGTTGGCAGTGGATCTCGATAGCAGATCTTCCAGTCCAAGAGCCCGGGCGTTTTCTCGACTGCGGCGGCGATCCTGGGATCCAAGCCCTGAATGTGCTTTCGCACGTCGGCCATGTCTCCTTCCTGGAACCAAGACTCTTTGATCTCCATGTCTGCCTCATGAGAGAGCTTGCGTGTTATTATCCAGTTGAATTCTTCGCCATCACGCAGGGTGTTCTGGACGAGGTGCGTATCCAGTCCGATCCTTCGGGAGTCAGATTTGGTACAAGCAAAGGCAGGACCATGTGAACGCGAAAGGTGAAAGGAGCACACACCAGATATTCACGCAATCGTGATCGATAAAGTCTTGACACAATTTGTCGCCCTTCAGGTACTTCCCAGGGAAATACGCCCTCCAGCACGAGTATCCGCTGCTCTTCGGGGCATCTGTAAATCCAAGGACTAGCTCTCGCGCACGGCTCTTGATCCCATCCGCGCCCACGACAACATCAGCCCTGACCACTGTCCCATCCTTGAATACGACGCTTGGTCTGGCATCCTCATCGTCGCCTTCACCAAATCCGACAACCTCGTATCCCATGTTAAGCTCTATGCCGGCATCGCGCACACCACGCAAGAAAGCTTCGTGGTAATCCCCACGGTGGCCTATGTGCCCAGCCATGTCCATTAACGGCTGCTGGGCCAGGATCTTCCCGTCGTGCCACCTGCGAATCTGCATATCCGGCGATTGATTCCCAATGGACGTGAGCGAGTGATACAAGGTATCGCCGCCCCAGCGTCGTAGCAATTTGAGTGCGTTCTCGCCGAGGCCCAGGGAGTCGCCTAGCCGGCGGAAGTTTGCGAGCTTCTCATACACAACTACATCGTGCCCGTGATACTTCATGGCGAGCGCCGCGGCACATCCGCCCAGACCGGCCCCAATGACGATCACTGCACTGTGTGAGCACGTCCTTGGACATGTTTAAGTCTCCGAGATTACTCACCCTTGATGCCGGTGCGCCCTTCGTCAGTGACAGCCATCTCGATTAGCGAACTTTGGAGGATGCTTGAGACAAGGCAAGATCAATTAGAAGATGTAACAAGAGATCCCTCGCACGGTGAACTATAGATTGTGATAAATCGATGGCCACACCCGTTGTTGATGACTGCCCTCCGCTCTGGTACCCCGCGAACCAAAGCTTTGGGTAGGATGTGGTACAATCACTCGTGAGGGGGAATCAAAAACACCCGGATGATCACCCGTGGCCCGGTAATGCTGTCTGGTACCCGAGTGCGGGACCGAGATAATCCACATCGTGCCCGTGTACCTAGGTTGCTACCAGATTCAGAGACATCAGATAACGCCATCGTCTTACAATTACCGCGATACTTCTCAAATCGGTTGGTTCCATCTATTCTCTTTTCATGCGCCGAATACTCAAAGTATTTGGCATTTGTGGTGGCGAAGTAGACGACTAATTGACTTTTTTACTATTTGACCACGTCCTGAATACGGGCTCTGTCCCCAAGATGGATTCTGGGGTAGATGAATTGAACTTTTGGAATCAAAAAGTGGATTCTCCAACGACGAGGACTTCCGTCACGAGCCCTTGCTCGAAGTACTTCTCTTTTAGTTCAAGCATTGCCAAGCAGAAAGAGCTCAGCAGCCCATCTCGGCTTCTTAGTCGCAGTTCTCCTTGCCCCCGGAGCTCAGGTCATCTGGAATGAGGACGCTAAAAAAGATTGTTAGCAAGTGTAGAGACATATTTGGGCTCAAACTATTACCTGTCGATTAAGTGTCCGACCCCGTTCGACAAGAGGATGTCGGCTAAGATCACCGTCGCATCGTTGACAGTGATTGCGCCATCCTTGTTGGTGACAGTAAGGTGCTCACCGAGAGCGCTCTCAACGACTGTGTCACCAGCGGGAATACCGGGAGAGTAGATCACCGCATCCTGAACAATATGCTTCAGAAGCACTTGCTGGAGCTGCTCCATGGTCAGGCCGGCTACGGTGTCGGCGATGGCTTCAAAGGCTTCGTTTGAAGGGATAAAAACGGTGATATCCGGCGTAGAATCGATGGTTTCGACTAAGCCCGCGCTCGTGAGAGCACCCACTATGCCGGTAAGCCCTGCAGCAGTAGCGGTGGTGGAGGCGTTGGTTGGGACGGTGAGAACCGAATCAATCTTGTGGATTGTTGCTCCTCCAACGACAATATCCTACATTTGGTGTTAACTTCCACGGGGAAAGATATAAGAGTTATTATGAGTCTTCACAATGGACTCACAGCTTGGGTCACGGTTGACGTCGCGAGGTTTCCAGAGCGGAGGATGACACTCGATCCATTAAGTTGGGCACCCAGGTTCTGAGCAGGGGTGACAAGTGTTGCTGCGGCACCACCGATCACGTTCTCAGGGGTGAGGAGAGTTGGCACGAACTGAGCCGTAGCCGTGATGGCAGAACTAGGGATGGTCTGCGGTACCACATGGTATGACAGCACCGAGGCAATGCCATCGACGTCGTTGTTCCCGATAGCCTGCCCGGCAGCACTGGCCGGGTCGACAGCGTCAAAGGCAGCGTTGACTGGAGCAAAGATCGTGATGCCTTCGGCGGCGTCAAGCTGGTCTGCAAGACCAGGAACCGCGGAGATGGCGCCTAGGAGGGTGCTCAGGTCGGGGTCCGCTTGCAGGGCTGCTACCAAGTCTTGGGCACTGGCCTGAGCCGCAAGCGTCAGAACGGTGGCTGCAGAGAGATATCTCATTGTTTCGTTGAAGAATAATTACAAAATGTGATGGAGAGTCAACTGGTAGTGTATGGAGAGTAACCTTTGCTGCTCATATTGTGCCTCTCAATTTATTTCAACAGGAACTCGACGGCATAAATACACATCCCGATATCGAGCCCATCTTGATCAAATCCTTCACCACTTCGGCTTGGTCTCACTGTGTCTGAACACATACAGCGATTCGTGATCGTAAGTTTGTTGGAGTCGTCATAGACTGCTGACAATCAATCTCGCAGAGGCTTCCGTTTAACATGCAAAGCTGCGCCTGCCCGCGATGTTACCCATGGAAAAGGAGTGAAGTATCTCATTTCATTGCCCTGGTATGATTGAGCCAACTTGTCTTGGGTCATCCCTGAATTCCGGAGTGTGTTCCTGTCGAGACCAGCATTCTCCGCAGCCTCAGGGCAAAGAATTGTTCAATGATGTTTCCCCATCTCGCCGATCTGGAATTATGCCAAGCCGGGATTGCGGGAGGTACTTCTCGAAGACAGGCTAGATACGGGCCATTTGACCCCGAGTTCTATTTTTTTCTACACCTACACCTGCATAGGTGCGGGTATATTATTTTCATTATTAAGAGGGCTTGGTATGAACGCATGCCGCGGTCGACTTGGAACCCTGATGTGAGCTGATTCCTCACAGGATGCCGCAATGATGCCCGGGGAGGCTGGAAAATGCACTCGTCATGACAAGAACTATCCCTGGGGATTAGTGCATGAGCTCAAAACTTAATTCTACAGCCAAATGGCCAGCCAGGCCCTCAAATGTTAATTGGAGCGGCCTGTCGTGATTCACTCCTGGATCACGTTGAGCATGTTGAGGAAGTGGAGTAAAAGTCAAAGTCAGACTTGGGATGAACCATTTTCAGACCAATGACCTCGATGGGCAGAGTCACACTCTTGCTCTCTTCCCTTTTCTCATACTGACATAAGACATCTTGGACGACTCCCGTATGTTTGACATCCTCCGCGGCAGATGCAAGGCCGCGGATGGCTCGTTGTAGGTGCTTTTTCTTTTGAGTAAAAATGGAAGTTACTCACACTATAAAGCATATCACCCAGGCCTATTTACACAATAACACACCCAACACCCACACACCCACGCATCCAAAACCTACACCATTATACACCTACACACCTACACAGCATTTTGGTGAGCACTTTGGCCTAATGCTGATGTTATTGACGCGAGGGGCATGCTCAGTCGCGTTGTAAATGTGCGTAAGAAGTGACACAACATGCTGTTTCAACCTTGTACACATGAGTAGGCCCAACTACAAGATCCTAGTGTTAAAATGCCTGTCCGAGGTATGAAAGCTCATTCCCATCTACCGTTCGATACGTTACACCCGCCGCCATCATTTCTCAGCATTTGATGCTGTTAGTGGAATCGTGTCTTCCTCTAAGGTCTTCTCGTAAATCATGCCATTCTTAATCCCTTCGGTATCAGTCCTCTCCATACCCTGGTACCGGCTGGGAATTATAACCTGGAAAGACCTGTTCGAGTCATCTGAATATGAAAGGAGTCAGCGTCACTTTCGTCTTGACTATGTGGTGAACCACCGAGGGAGTTGAATCGAGTACTTACATATATACACGGCCAACAATTCAATGCCGATTGGTATCCACGTGGTCAGTGAGAGGACCTGACCGAATGTCCACTCGTTATCCTCGCTCGCACTGCCAGCTTTGGTCAAAACGTCGTGTCGGTATGCTGTAAAGAGGCCAAGGAAGGCCCACATAATAGCCAGACAGATCAATCCGTTGCTTATGCGAAGCCAAAGCCGACAGGTTGCCCATACATCCCATAGCTTGGACTTTTGCTGAAGTGCTGGCTTCCACCAACGCCCCATATAGATCTCCGCGACATTATAGAGCCACCACGCGCAATTCGCTAACATGATTCCGTGGCCCACGCTGAGCAAAGTCTGTAGAGACTGGCGAAGATCTTCGGACTGGCAGTTTGAAAACCAAGCTATTTGGCTGAGTTCGGACCCAGTACTGCTGTTAAATTTATCCAACTTCTCCACAGTATTGCGATATTCGAGCCGATAGAGAACTTCAACGACGAGGGCAAAAACAAAGACCAGGTCCCAGAGACACAGACGAACACGTCGTCTTCGAAGGTTTCGTGAAATCGACTGTAATACAAATGCGGGAAAGACCGAGAAGGCGGACAGGAAAACGCAGTTTTGTAGGCCGAAAAGGGAATGGACTTCCTCAGGATGAAGAATCAGGGCCGAGTATCGAGTGACAGCTGCAATAAGCATCGATACTGCGAATAGCAGCATCGCATCCAGGAATCCCGTAACGGATCCTTCGAAGCCGGATGCAAGTTTTCGATACCTCGCAGCCCACTGCGAAGAGCCAAGGGAAATCCCGTACGTTTCCAGAATACCTGGGGTAAGGGCGAGGTAATACAGAGTGGCGAATATTGCAACCATATAGTACGAAATCATCATCTAAATGATGTTAGCATCCGCAAGGTATGAAATGAGTTATATTTGGTCATCATTCTTCAATTCCAGCTTTGGCGTGGCATCTCCAGGCCTCGAGGATAGAACGTGTGCAACTTCAGAGATAGTTTATGCAAAGAAGACTCACGCCAATGCCTGATAAGTCTGAGTCGCCAGAGAAGCCCAGGTTCGGGCAAACCTTGGGCCCACAATTCTGAAGTGAGAACATTCCAATACTCTGCAGCTTGTCTTCATCGATGTAGTCGAAAAAGTTCAGATACCAAAGTAACAGGTCCCCATCAGCTGGCTGTGTCCAGTTATTCGGAACGAGCGATCTCAGAAAGTCCACAATGACCTTCATAGGAATGTCGTCGTGACCCGAGCCACCTGATGTGGCTGCGCTCGAAGCAATTACGAAGACATGGGCGATCCAGGGAGATATGGCCTCGCAGTCCGAGATGTTCAGCCATGACTGGGGAGGTATTTCCCAGGATGTATTGAGAGACAACTCAGGCATGTTGATAACTAGGGAGGTGGGAACGGAAGTTGTTGATTGAGAGACTTTGAGCCTCGGAAATCGAGAAGTGACGGTTGATGCGGTGCCTTGTAAGTTGTGTGGTTGACTAAAGTACTCAAGGAGCATAATTAAGCAGTGCATGAGGGGGGTAGAAAAGACCTGGAAAGAAGGAGTTCAGCTCGTCCAGGGACTGAGTCTCTGTTGGAACAAGGATGTGTGAAGGAATGTACTTGTTGGTCGGGTTGGCTGTCACACTCGAAAGAATGCAGGGCTTGGCTCGTTGGAAATGTATCTACCCGCCGGCCCAGCAAGTTCCTGACTGCTGCCGGAAACGTGGGTATGAGTAGCCCTGATATTATAGACAGCGGCGACACAAGAACGTGGAACATCTATTTGTCAAGTTATTCACACATTCAATATTCTGGGCTGAATACAGAGTTTCATGCATGTAATAGGTATTGGAATAGATCATTTGCAACTACATTGCATGGCCGACTCCAACTCGCCAAGAATCACATTTTCTGCAGGAGTGCGGCGCAGTCATAACATGGTACCTGGAGCGGGCTCATCCAGGGCTGGGAAGAAAACAAGTCACTATGGATCTGAATTCATGAACAGGTACTAAGAAAGCCAGTCAGAGAATTTTGGGCAGTCTAGGAAGCATGTTGTGGCTGTTCGTGGTGATTTTCCAACGGAACAGATGGGTTCGCTATTCTCGGAAATGATCTGACAGGGCTGCTTGTCCCTCTTCTGTGGGCTTCAATGACCTCACCAACTGAGTAGGGCTCTGAACAGGTTGGGTGGGAAGACCTTTTAGGTGTTCCTTCGATTATTCGGTAAAACACATGTCTAATATCAAACAAAAGTAGTGCCTACCCCGATACTGAGTATTTCAGTTGACAGAGTTAATCTACAATATGAAGAATACGGAGATTCGCACCTACAAGAACGCAGGGTACACCAGTACATCACATTACCCAGAACCCACACCCAAAACCCATACACCCAAACCCCATACACCCAGAACCCATACACCCAGAACCCATACACCCAGAACCTATACACCCAGAACCCATACACCCAGAACCCATACACCCAAAACCTATACACCCAACTCACACACCAAATTTACATGTTTAATTCAACTTGGATATATAGGTGGTAGGCGTGGGTGAGCGAAGTAGGCCTGAGTGATATGCTCTGATTAGTTACAGCTATGTATAAGTTGATGTACCGGTGTACCCTTCAAGCCATGTCTTCACGCCGCCTTCGAGCTCAGGGAGCTCCCAGCTACCTACGTACCCAGAGCTCGAAAATATCACTCAGGGACCTACCCATTTATGTACATTTGTACCAGCTCTTCAGTGCTGGTCCCCATTCTGCCCCGCCAAGATCCGCGAAGCATCAGCACAAGCGTTTCAAAATTTCAACAGTCAATGAAATCAGGTGCGTATTCATGTATCGCATAACGATAAATCTGTCCGGTGCTGACTAGCATAGCGGAACACCGTGCCTCAGTCCATCTGGAACAGGCGCAAGCGCCGCACTGCGTATAGACGCGCGAGTACATACTCTAGCACACGTACTGTCACTGGCAGTTTCGAGAACAGGGGTGCAAATATTAAGAGATAAAGACGAGGCAACAAACGGTCGTGATATTTTCAGTACGAAGCTATAGCACTATGCTTAGGCAGTGTAGTTGGCAGCGGCGAGAAGCTGCTCCTCGCCAGGAGTGAGATCCACCTCGACGATGTCGCTGGCAATATCCCACGGCCGGTCCAACTCCACATGCATATTCTCGTGATCGAACATGATTGACTTCTGAAAGTCCATGCCATGTCCTCCAGCCTCCTCCAAGTTGAATGCTTCGTCCTCGACAGACTGTGAGTAGACATCGTTAGCACAAGTATCGAGATGGGGATGACTGTGACTGGGATCTTACAAATGCAGGGAAAATGGTGCCACATGCTGGACAGCAAGCCTGGCTCACCCAAAAAGCAGAGTTGTGCTCGATCTTTAGAGCGAGATCAACTCCAAGGTGGGCGAGTTAGCCGACCCGCAGTTGAGGCGAACCATCTCCACACCGAGGCCCATGACGTCGGAGGAGATGAGGCACTTCTTCTCCGCGATGTCGGTTTGGGAGTTGACCTCATAGTACATGAAGGCCTTGCGATCAAAGTGGGCAAGGATGGTGTGGGTGTGCGTGCGATAGTTGTGGAGCTTGAGAACCTTGTACTTCTTCATGCGCTCGAACTGATCGCGAAACTTGACTTGGATGTACTTTGCCTAGGCATCCGCGTTAGCCACGAACTCAATGACTTGAGCGCTCATCTGCTCGTTGGTCATGGGTCGGTCGGCGTTAGTCGCGTTGCGCGAAGAGACTGCAGCAGCAACCGTCATGAACGCGTCCCAGTTGCCATTGCCGAGCTCCTGCTGAACTTGGTTGACTTGGTGACGAATTGCCGCTGGCCCAGAGACATGTCCACACCCCGGAGGTTGGCCATGCCCTGCAGCCGCATGGTGTGGCGGTGGTAGGAGTCGTCGGTCATGAAGATGCCAAGGAACGCCAAACGCTCCTTGCTGGGGAGATGCAGGTAGGGGACATCACCGTAGGGAAAGGTCTCCGGCAGGAAGTCATGGACAGGCAGCTGGTCAATGAACCGCAGTCGCTGCTCCCGGTCGCCGGGCAAGTTCCATTTGCGAAAGATGCTGCTCGTGTGGTCGTCGCGCATCGTCCTGTATGCCCTGCACATTTGGACATAGAGCCAAGTGAAGTACTGGTGACGCGTCAGCATCGCGCGTCAGTGTTTAAGCTGATGGAGGGGAACTCACCATGTTCTGGAATCGACCAAGGTTCTCCAAAGTTTTGTCGAAGCGGTGTGGGTAATTTCCATTCTCCTCCCAGCCCGCCCCCCCCCCCCCGCCCCCAAAAAAAAGAAAGAAACCTGCGCAACCGCTGCCGCGAAATCGTGATTGTCTTTCATGAGTTTGCGGAAGCCTTCGACATTCCGCAGGTAGAGCATGCAGGAGCAGACTGCCTCCAACATATTTGCCCTGCCAATTTCCCAAGGCCTCTTGGCTGTCCATACCGCCGCCGCACCCGCGACAACCCTCGCGAGTGACCAACTCGCCAGGTCCCGCCTCCAAAGTTGGCGATCGACGACGGACCCCGGTGCTTGTGTGAATAATGTGCACTCCAGGGTGCTCGGCCTTGTAGCGCATGGACTGGACAGTGTTGGCGAGGGCGTTGTTGAGAGCGGCGGTTAGGCCCCCGAGGCTCTCAATGCCGAACTCGTAGAAGATGTCATGTGCCGTAACAAGGACGCCCACAAAGCCAGACTCGGGTTTGTTCTGGACCAGGCCGAAGGAGATCTCGGCACCACTCGCTGTATCATATGTAAGCCAAAGTCACGGTCTGGGGAAATGATTGCTTCTTACCAACTGCGTCGATGCAACTCAGCACAAACTTGATTTGGTCGTCTGGGTGCTCCCCGCGAATCTTGATAACACGCATGCCCTCAATCTCGTCTGTGGCCTTTTTGAGCGTCAGTATGAGCAAATCTCGGTAGTGGGAGGCGTCAAGAGGGTGGAACTAAGATGGCACTCACTTCAGCCAGCAAGACGTCCTTGGCCAACTTGGGGCTCGCAAAGACAGCTTTCTCGTTGACGAGGAAGCGGAGACCAGAGTGAGCATTGAGGACGAGGTCGTGGTTCTCTGACATGCCCTGTTCGCACAGGGAAGTCGGTAGATCGATCAGGATGATGTTCAATGATCCCTGCTTTCAAGGGGTTTCTGTCGACGATGGGGTTGACGTACACATGGCAGGTCTATTTTGGTAGGAGGTACGGTTAGCAACATGGCGCAGTGGCGACAACAGAATGGAAGAGACATGGTGCTAATGTAATGGTGGTGTTGTGTCGAGTGCGCGAGGGAGCCACGCCTTGTCAGCCGGCGAAGGTGGGATACAGACAGAGTCCTTCGTATATTCGCTTGAACTTGCTCAAGGCACTGTGATGTATCTTGGAAGGTGCCTGACTATCAAAGGTATCCTGGTATGAAGTCTGTCCGTATTGTCCTGGATGCACTAGGATGTGGGTAACGTCCACCACCAAGACCTCCTCGTCATCCCAAGTGTCGCCTTGGATGCCCCCTTGAGTCGACCTACACATGGCAGGCTGGACGGCTTCTCGCGAATATCGGTTTGCTTGATACGATTCGGCGATGGTCTGTCGTATGGTGGGACGAAGTGAGTTGAGGGGGTGGTTGGGCGATCATACCGGAAATGTCGAAAGCCATGACACAAGGCGCCATGTTGGCACGTTCAGTAGTGGAGGGGCAGATGAGGTTGGCTGGGTACATCCTCTTGCCACCAGGGAAAGGGAGTGCTTTCTGGTAGATTGTCGTGAGGGGGTGGTCACGGAGCGCAACCTCCATTCCCGTTGCGAGGTCAAACGGTCCCAGAAAGCTCTTGATGACGCTGATGTTGTTGTAGCGCTCAATCTGGTCGCCGAAAATCAACGATGGGGGGCGATCGGGGTCAACTGGGGCCTCTCCGGGTCGGTCATCGCGCTTCTTGACGTCGTCTCTCGTCTGCTTCTTCTGGAACCTGAGGTGCAGCGCTTTCAGCGCGACATCGGTATTCTCGACCCAGGGTTTAGCCTGGAGGCCCCGAGGTTTCTTCACAAGAAGGCACAGGTGACCTTTCTTGAGGAATGAGTCATGAAGACCGAAGCGTAAGATTCTCGTCATGACAATACCAGCTCGCAGTAGGTGGCGCTCTTTCCACTCTCCAGACCGCATTTTTCCCATGACCCACTGCTAGTGGGTTCCGAAGGTCGCGGCGGTCATGCTGAGCTCGCGCAGAATGCTGGAAATCTTCTGCTGTAGGCGGCCCTCTGGCCCAATGTTCGAGATGTATTCCGCGCGACGTTGATCAACGCGGCGACGCAAACCAGCTGGCGCGGGCCGCTTGTGCAGGGGACCGCGAGGAGGCATTTTGGCGCTTAGACCCACCGGGCTTAGCAGTAGCGAACGGTGAACTGGAGCGGCTTGAAGGTGTCAGAAGAAAGCCAACTTTTCAGGAGCTGACGAAGGCAAGGCATACTTGCCAAGGGAACCAAGGGGTGGGGTCGAGGCGGCGGAGGGTTGCAAGAGGGATGGTGTGTCTTGTGAGGAGAGCGGTTGAAGAGATAGAGAACACACACCCTGAACGGAATGGAGTGGAGATGTGTTAGGAAAAGAAAGTGAAATTGAGAAGGAATCGAGGGTTTAAATAGTTTCCGAGCAGGCGTCAGGAAGCAAGACAATGTGCAGATGCGCTATTCAGGCGACCAACCAATGGGGAGTGGAGATAAATCCCAAGTTTGACATTTTCAACTCCGACCAATGAAATCTTCAGATGAGTCCCAAGTGTTTATCAATGGGATCAAAATTGTAAAGTCACTGCATGGCGCCTCGCTTTTGCTCGCTGAGGAAACAGTTACACAGCCGAGGTGTAGCTGATCGCGGAGCGTCGACGACGACTGATGACGACCGACGACGAGCGACGAGCAGCAAGGAACAGGGACGCAAGTATTAACAGGGGTTTCATCTGTTCAATGAGACCTTGAAAGATTTCCAGAAACAGAAAAACGACAGCACAAATAGTCATGATCTTTTCAGGATGAGGCTAAGGCACGATGCTACTGTACCAGGTAAAAGCCACCAACAAGCCCCAAAATGACACCCCCAATCATATATCTAGGCAGAAACAGGCCCAGGGAGTGTACCTACCGACCTGAAGAGGTGCTTAGAGTTTGCGGCCTCCGGGAGCTGCTAGTGAGCGGGACCCAGCTCCACCTCGACGATGTCCGACAAAGGACAACTTGACGAAGCAAAAGAATGCTTATCCGAAAGGATAGAGGGATTACAATCTGGTGCATAAGAAGTCGAAAGAAGCGAATGGGTGGCGATTTTCAGTAATGGAAAGAAAAAGACGCCAAAAAGTAAGGATAGGTCCGTTTGCACCTTTTTGCACTTTTGGACCGGCCTATGAGGAATCAAGACGAGTCTCAAAATCTTGTCAACATGGGATGAAAAGTATAGTCTCGTACCCATTCACAGGCAGCTCGCCTGGTAAGAATGGCCTCGAAGACCAGTCGAGATTCCATGGAACAATACCATCTGCCGTCAGTTCGCACACCTTGCCATTGTCTCCATTCTCCCCGCCTCTAGCAAACACTCCCACTGCACGTAAACGAGAATTACTTAAGAAAAGGTTTTGCATTGCCCCCAACTGCTGCTCAAACTCGGCCAAGTTAGCCAGCTCACATCTTCAGGCCATAAACCTCTCGTCTTCTCTCGCCGTCGACCGACACGAAGGTCCCTCAACTTCCAGTACCATTTGAATCTCTGATCAGGTAGGTAAGAAACGCAGGTGCGGGCAAACGGGCAGTAGCTACGCGCCGCACCTGCCCATCAGCCCGTAATTGCCCACTCTGCCTTGTTGCTTCTCCCCTCCTTCTACCCTAGCAACCGAAAACCTTGAAACTTTTCCAACCTCGAAACTCCTTTCTGTCCCCATTTTCAAGCCCAAATTCAAATCCTTCCATTTTGAACATCGGCACCATCGTTGGTAACCTCTCTGCCTGGGCATGTGACGATCTGGTCAGCTTTGCCAACACCCCCCTTTCAGCCTTTTGCAACTCAGCTACTGACCGTGTGTCAAGAATTTCTCAAGTCTGACTTCATCCACACACCACTGACATGGACACGCGCCGCCGTCTCCATGCCGCCGTTTCGGGCGAGTATTCTGTGGCGGCAGCCCACGTCAATTCGCGCGACAAGCTTTCCAAAGGCGGCGGGGCGTACGCCCAATCTGTAGTCCCAACAGACGACGGCGATGCCTTCACTGAGGGGCTCGTTGAGATTGACCTCGTCACAGCGAGCCCGTCAGGGGCTAAAGCCCAATCACCACTGTCGACGGCCACTCCGACAGCAACCAGCCCAATCACTGTCCCAGCAAAGCCCGAGGTGCCCACCCAAACCCTGGCTCAGAGCAACAACACTGCGGCCTTTGCGTTGCCGGCGAGCTTCGACGTCAATGCCTACAGCGCGGTTGGGGCTAACGCTCACAACAAGCCCGTGTTGCCGTCGAGCTTCGACGTCAATGCCTACAGCGCGGTTGGGGCTAACGCTCACAACAAGCCCGTGTTGCCGTCGAGCTTCGACGTCAATGCCTACAGCGCGGTTGGGGCTAACGCTCACAGCAAGCCCGTGTTACCGGGAAGCTTCAATGTCAACGCATACAGCTCAGCTGGGGCTGAAGCCCACTCCAAGCCCGTCGCCGTGGCCAACCCGCCTACTCAGCCCTTGCCTCAGAACAAAAATACCGCGGCTTCTGCGTTGCCGACGAGCTTCAACGTCAATGCTTACAGCTCGGCTGGGGCTAAAGCTCACTCCAAGCCCGTCATGAAGGACGGAGGTGGCTTGGTAAGCTCCCCTTCCACTAATCAGTGCTGAATTCTGGTTCTGCCAGAGGTCTCTACCATCCACAGCACGTTTAACACAAGCTAATGACGGAGTAAACAGGTCCTCCCGGACATCATCTCGAGCGACAGCGAGCTCTGGAGGGATGCAAAGGCTGCAGTGAGTCAATCTAACCCTTTTTCCCGCACACGTTTCAACATGTTCAAGAATACGCAACTGGAGCAATTAAAACGTGTACACTGACCGTGTTAAAGATCATGCAGAGGCTCCGGTTCAGAAACGCCGGCTACGGAGCGTGGGCCGGGATGCAATGCGTACTCGATCCACAACTGGAAGCGTGGGTGGGAGAGGGCGTCATGAAGCGCTGCCGTTACTGCACCAACAACATTTTCAAAGCGGCGAACCCTCCGGGGGCGCCGCACAAACTCGACGCGCATCAGATCACGGCAAGAATGGGGCTAACGCTCCACGACGGAGGCTTCGATCCAGCCGTTTCCAGGAGGATTGAGGAATCTCTCAACCACATGATCAAGCACATGTTGTGGGCATTCGACTTCGTTGTGTTGCGCAATCGAGCAGCGTGGTGGAATCGATAGATTGATTGCAGAGCAAAAGGAGCACTCGAAAGGGTTACTCTTGCGCAGGGCTATTTATGGAGCAAATGACCCCTTATCACGTGACACGTTGGAATGGAGAAGGACAACTACAGAGACTTTGTTCCGGCGGACCGGTACCGATTGGCTAGGATGTTGGGACTTATGCCTAACGGCAAGGTCCCTCTGGTATTCGACATCGTCTCGAAGTATGGCCCGAACAAGGGACAGAAAGTTGGTGTGTGGAGAGGCACTCTGGATCAACTCTCACACGAGAAAGGTGACCAACGTTTGCTCCCAAACAAGACATAATGCGAGGTCAGGTTTGAAGGAGGCATGATTGCATTTCCGGACACAAGAAAAAAGATTGGTGTTGATGTTTTGGTGATGAGTGATCGTCACGGATGATCGACGACGAGCGAGGACGAGGGATGAAGGGAGTGGAAGGTTGGTTCAGGTTGAAGGTGGGATGGCCTTTTGTGTTGTTTCCAACATGTAGCCAGAGAATAAGTGAGGCCAGAGTCGAAACGTTGGCATCAGCGTCCAACTGGATGGTAATTTGGTTGACGGTCACCCACTTCTTCCAAAGCAATGACCAAATTGATCCAATGTATTTTGAGACACGAGAGAGGCTACTACAGAATTTCATCCTGTCTGCAGCCAGGACAGCGGATGCCGAAAAATGAGTTGAAAGTTAATGATCCCCGCGATTAATCATCATCCCCGATTAGAGGTCGGATCCCGGAGGGGCGACCCACCGAGTACCTCGGCTCCCAGAGTCTTGGCTGCGGGCTGCCACACGTTTCCCCCCTGCCCTTTTGACTGACCCGAGGTCAACGTCATGCTACACAACAACTACTGTACCTTTCTATAGACAGCCCGTCGATCCGTCCAGCTCAAGTTGCATCTTCTCGTTCACAACAACACCCGCCATCATGAGCCGCACAAATACCTCAGTCGTCCTGGCCGAGCGCCCCAAGGGCGACATCGTGCCAGGCAAGACCTTCCACCAGAAGCAGGGCCCGGCGCCGCGGGCGGAGGACCTGAAGGAGGGTGAGATCCTGGTTGAGACGCTGTACCTGTCGCTCGACCCGGCGATGCGCGGCTGGCTCGACGACGTGCGCAGTTACGTGCCCCCGGTGCAGATCGGCGAGGTGATGCGCGGGTCGGCAGTCGCGCGCGTGCTCGCGTCCCGGTCGCCGCGCGTGGCCGAGGGCGGGCTCGTCACCGCGTCCACGGGGTGGCGTGAGGTTGCCATCGCGGGGCCTAAGGAGTTCGAGACGGCCTCTGATATCCCACTGCCGCCGAACGGCAAGGTGACGGACCTTCAGGGCGTCCTGGGCATGACGGGTCTCACGGCTTACTTCGGCATGACTACGATCGGGAAGGCTAAGCCGGGGGAGACGGTCGTTGTCTCTGGCGCGGCGGGGGCGACGGGAAGTGTTGCTGCGCAGATGGCTAAGATTGCTGGGGCGCGGGTTGTCGGTCTGGCGGGCTCCGATGCGAAGTGTGCGTGGCTGGAGAAGGAGCTCGGGTTTGACGTGTGCCTGAACTATAAGGACCCTGACTTCAGGAAGAAGTTCAAGGAGGCGACGCCGAAGTATATTGATGTCTATTTTGACAACGGTGAGTCTACACCTGGCAGGTGGTTTTGGCCACTTGATCTGGTCGGTTCGGCTGAGCTTGGCTGATGGTTCGACTTGCAGTTGGCGGAGACATTCTGGACATGGCCCTGAACAGGGCGAACAAGAATGCGCGGTTTGTCATGTGTGGTGCTATTTCACAGTACAACTCGAAGGACCCAAAGGGACCACGGGTACGTCAAAGCATCGATCGCCGGATTGTATTCCGTTTTGGTACTAACATGCGGCTCAGCAAATATCCAAAGTCATCACGCAGAGAATACGTATGGAGGGCTTCATCGTGTTCGACTTTGTCAAGGAATACCCAGCAGCTCGGAAGCAGCTGGCGCAGTGGCTCGCCGAGGGAAAGCTCAAGAGGCAAGAGACTGTCGTGAAGGGAGGCCTCAAGGTAGCTGAGCAAGCGTTGGTGGACCTCTTCAAGGGAGGAAACACAGGTAAGGCGCCGTCCTTTTTCAGTTGCAGTCCTGTGTGGAAGCTAACTTCAGTAAGGAAAATTGCTTGTCGAGGTGAAGTCCCCCGAAGAGAAGAGTAAACTGTGATTCACCAAGGATGGGTGAGGTGTCAGATGGCGTTGCTGCTGCACGAGTTGGGGAAGTCGCGCAATGGATGTAATGTCCTCAGCCGAAGTAATTTATTTCAGTGATGGACAGCGTGCTAAATGACCGCACCTAAAGTTCGTCTGCCTAAGAGCTTGCACAAATGATATACGAAGTGGTCGTGAGCATCGTAATAACACAGCGGAATCTGCTTGAGCGACAGGGGCTATACCACTTTGGAACCAAAACACTGGCATCAGCACCATAATCCCCAGGTATGGTTCCTGGGTCATTCTGAGGAACGGGAAAGGTCTGCAGCCTACCGTGGGCAGAACCTGAAGCCTCTTGTGGCCTCTTTTGAAGAGGCCGCTAGACCACGTTGCGGGACGGAAGTGTGGCATGCAACATCTACCAGCCAATTATCGGCGGACCATTTTGTCGATATGGGCCCTGTTGTTGGACGCGGGATCGATGGCACATGAAAGAGGGAGCCATGAGGCACAAATTGGCTCAGCTTGTCCAGGGTCCTGCTAGCAAGGATGGTCATGAAAGCGCGAGCCCAAAAGCTTTGGCCTGCATGGATTCGACATGAAGGAATCTTTCATCGAGGCCAACTAGAGACAACATCAGGCCTAGACCTAGCGGCCATTGTCCAATGGCACCCACAAGCCAGGCCATGACCAAACTCTGATAGTGTCTAGTGCTTTTGTGCCTGGGACTCAAGCTTTCTTTGTGCCTACACCGACCCCTCATTTCCGGAGCCCACCCCCTGAGCTCGCCTCCCTGCTTGGGAAGACCTGGAGGCCCACCGATGGGCATTGGCAGGCGTGGCACGTCGAAATGCCCAGTCTCAGCCGCCCACAAAACATGTCACCAAGACGGCACCTTCTTCCGAGTGCCATCGTTCTGTCAGCTTGGTATCCACAACCCACTCCTCTTCCTGTCTGCCATCCTGCCATTGCCAACAATCGAAGCCCAGCTGGCAAAGACAAGTTGGTTGGCCGACGAGGTCGAGGGTTGTACCAGAAGCTAAGGCCACTCCCCGCCAGACCCGTTTCAGCCTTAGCGAGTCGCTAAAAACAAAGTTCGGTGGACTCCCGGCAGCTTATCCCTGTCGATTCTCATCACATCCCACCTGCCGTTTATCCATGAGTCTGAGGCCCTCTGCTTCGTCCGCTCTTGCACTTGTGAGCTGTGGTTCCCTCCCAGCTGTTTTAGATGAGGTCACACCAAATCTCCCCACCGTAGCCGTCCGCGCCAGAACAAAACAAACACATTCCACCCCGGAAACCATCCATTTCCACAACACCATCCGTTACTTCACGACTTCAGGGCATCGCCACGACGCAGGCGCTTGAGAGAATCAATCCCACGGTATCGCATTTACCAGATCGGTCCATTACTTGATCAACAGCATCATCATCATGCAACAGCAGCAAGGGTATCCACCTCAAGGGTATCCCCCTCCCCAGGGATATCCGCCTCAGGAGTATGGTCAACAGCAGCAATATCCTCCCCAGGGATATGGCCCGCCTCCCCCTCAAGAGCAGCAGTATGGCTACTCGCAGGCGCCACCTCCTCCACCCGACAATGGCGGCTATGGCAACGAGAAGATCCCCTTCGAGCAGGCCTTCAAGATCGAGCAGCCCAAGTACAATGACATCTGGGCCGGCATCCTCTTCGTGCTCACCATGGCTGGCTACGTTGTCGTGTCTGGCATTGCAATTCAGGGCTACGGTAATATCCCTTCACGTCCTGTACAATCTCCCAGAGCCTCACAGCCGACTGACATCTGATCTCTCCCCCACCATAGCTGCCACGCGAAGCTCCAACGGCACCGGAATCTATAATGGCAACAGCCGCGACATCAGCATCAACACCAACACTCTGTTGCTGTTCGTCTTCTGCCTCTGCGTCGCCATCGTCTTCAGCTACGGCTACGTTCTCCTCGCCCGAACCTTCCCCAAGCAGCTCATATGGGCGACCGGCATCTTGAACATCGTCTGGGGCCTAGGGACTGCTATATATATGCTCTACAGGAAGTACTACGCGGGAGGCATTGTGTTCCTCATCTTTGTGGTCTTCCTCATCTTCGCCTTCATCTCGTGGATCCCGCGCATACCTTTCAGTGCGCTTATGCTGCGTACGGCCATCAACGTCGCCAACCACCACGGCCATGTCTACATGGTCAGTTTTGTCGGTGGTCTCATCGGTGCTGCCTTTGCAGCCTGGTTCGCCGTCACTTTCACCGCCGTCTATGTCAAATTCTCGCCCAGTAACGATAATCCGGCATGTAGCACTGGTGCAGGTGGCTGCAGCTACGCCAAAGTTACCGGCCTCATAGTGTTCATCACGTTCTGCTCATACTGGTTCTCTGAATGGCTCAAGAACACGATCCACACCACCGTCTCCGGTATCTATGGATCCTGGTACTTCAACTCGCGCGCGTACCCCACCGGAGTCACACGCGGCGCACTGAAGCGGTCTTTGACCTACAGCTTTGGATCTATCAGCCTGGGCAGCCTCATCGTTGCCATTGTCAATTTCCTCAGGATGTTGGCCCAGACGGCGCGTGACCAGAGCGGACAGTCAGGAGACATGATCGCCTACATCTTCTTCTGTGTTCTCAGCTGCCTCATCTCCATCCTCCAATGGGTCATCGAATTCGTCAACCGATACGCTTTCTCGCACATTGCCCTTTACGGCCGTTCTTACTTCCAGTCAGCCAAGGATACCTGGAAGTATGTCTTACCCCTCAATCATGACACTCTGACTGTTGCCAGATGACTAACCTTTGTGGTTTTATAGGATGATCAAGGATCGCGGTATTGATGCACTCGTCAACGAGTGCCTTATTGGACCTGTCTTCTCCTTTGGTGCCACATTCATCGGTTTCGCCACCGCCCTGCTCGCTTTCTTGTACCTGGAGTTCACAGACCCGGCCTACAACTCAAACGGCCAATATACGGTGGTCATCGTTGCCTTCGCATTCCTCATCGGTCTGCAGATCTGCAACATCTTTACCACCCCGCTGTCCAGTGGTATCGACACGATATTTGTGGCGTCAGCCTGGGACCCAGAGGTCATGATACGTGACCATGGAGACCTCTATCACCAGATGGTCCAGGTCTACCCGCACGTGCAGCAGGCTATCCATGCTTGAGCAGCAATGAAGATGTTTGAGAGCGCGTGATGGTTGCAACAGGCGTTTCGGCTTGGAAAAGGCTGTTTGGATTATTGAGTTGGCATACAGATACCCGGTTGAGAAGAAGTATGAAACGTGATTGTGTCAAACATGGACACTCAACATACTCTAATGTCTAAATGGGAGGCTTTCGCCCAATGATTATGAGAACCGATATTCGCACCCGTAAGAACGGAGGGCACACAGTGACTCCCAACGCTAGCTCCCTGTCCAAATTTTCGAGTGGCGCTCAAGACATCATTCTGGTTGACGATTAGGTGAAGGAGTGCAGGGCCCAAAAGGTTGAGATCCCTTTCGATAGATGCTTCAATCCGTTCCGAGACTTCGACGTTCAGGTTCCGCTGAAGGTACGAGTAGATCCGGTCTCTCAAGAACCGGCACAGCCGCTTTCGGTTCCTGTTTCCGACGAAATAGTAGAGGACACCGAATCCCCCATTTTCTTCGCACTGTTCACAGTGCATATATCCTCTTCGACACCCGTACATATCACCAGCCCTATTTTACACACCACAAATAGTATCGCACCCAACACCCACACACCTAATGCCCAATACCCAATACCCCACCCATACACCCACCCATACACCCGTACACCCACACTCCCGTACACCCGTACTCCCATACCCCCATACTCCCATACTCCCATACACCCATACACTTATACACCCAATATCCATACACCTAACACACATACATACCTAATACTTCTATAAATTAGATATTGGGTGTTAGGTATATATTAGGGATCTTCATTATGGAAGGAGAATTGGCATAGAAAAGAGACTTTTAATACTTATCCACCTTAAATATTATATAGCTTTTCTAATACTTAAGAGTATTATAAAAGCTATATAATTTATAAAAGGGGAAAAAGAGGAAAATAAAAAGAAAGAAGGAAAAAAAGGTAAATTTAATTATTTATATTTTTTAAATATATTATTTTTATATTATATATATATAACTTATATAATATATATCCTTAATTACTTTATTTATATTTAATAATCCTTATAATTTAAACTTTTAAACCCTTTTAAAAAAATAAATTAATTAAAATATTAATATAATATCTTTTTAATAATATTATAATTTATAATATAATATTATAATATTTAAATAAAGTAAATTTAATATTTTTATTATAAGATTTAAGATTTAATTTATTATTAACCTTAATATTTAATTTCCTTTAATTTAATTTTTAAAATAAAATATATCCCTTTTTATTATAAATAATATTATATCTTAATATTTAAATATTAAAGAAATAATTAATAAAATAATTATTTATAATTTTAATTTAAAATATTAAAAATAAAAATTAAATTAATAATTAAAAAAAAAAGAAATTAAATAATATTTTTATATTAAATATATTAAATTAATATTATTTTTAAATAATAAAAATAAATTAATAAAATATTATATATTAAAAAGCCTTATTAAGAATTAACCCTTTATATTTTTTATAAATAAGAATATTATTTATATTATATATAAGCTATTTAGCTAATTTATTAACTTACTCTTTTTAATATATTAAAAATCTTTTTTTATAAAATTAAATATCTTTTTATATAATCTTTAATATTATTTTTATTTTTATTATTTAAAAGCTAATTAAAAAAAAATTAAATATATTAAATATTATTTAAAAAATATTTTTAAATAAAATTAAAAGATTAAAATTTTTATTCTTTACCTTTTAAAATATTTAAAGAATTCTTTTATAATTAATTAATTAACTTAATTATATATATAATAATAATAATTATAAAATATATAAGTTTTATATAAGGTAAATATAAAATTATTATAAATTTTATTTAATAATATTAAGAAAATAAAATAAAGATTAATTATATTATTAATAATATTAAATAAATTATTAATATAATAAATTACTTTTATTATAATATATATATTATTATTAATTTATAAATATAGCTTTTAAATAATTAAAATAATTTTATTAAATTTATTTATTATATAAAAATTATTATTATTATAGCTTTATTTATTATAATTAATATAATTATTATTTAATTATAAAATAATTATAATACCTTTAATATTAACTAGGTTTTTATAATTATTATAAATAATTAAATTATATAATTTAATAATATAAATTATAGCTATTAAAATTAATAAATATTATTATATTTAAAGCTATATATAATAATAAAGTAATACTTATAATAATCTTAAATAATTTATTAAGAATTTTTATAATTATTTATTATAATTATTAATAAAAGGATATTATTTTAATATATATTTTAAGCTATAAAGAAATAATTATTATATATATAATATAAAGGATTATTATAATAATAATTATTTAAATTAAATATATTAAATTTATTATTAAAAAGGATATATTATAATTAATTATTTATAAATATTAAATATTAATAAAAACCCTTTTATATTTTAATAAATTAATATAATAATAACTTATAAATAATAATAACTTTATATTAATATAATTATTTAAATTAATAATTATATAAAATATTTTTATATTTTAATAAATTTAAAAATTAAAGAAAATTTAATTAATTATAATATAATTAATATATATAAATAATATTATTATTTTAATAATAAACTTTAATTAATTATATTAAATTAAAAATTATTTTTATTTATAATAATTATTTTATTTTTATTAAAATATATAACTTTATAAATATAATTTATATATAATATTATTATTTTATAATAATAAATTTATTTAATTATAATATTATCTTTAAGTTTTTTAATTAAAAATTATTAATTTTATAATATAATAAGGTTATTATTAAAAATAATTTAATATAAAATTAATATTTAAATAATTTTTATATAATAAGATATTAATTATTATAATTATTTATTCTTTATTAATTATTTTAAATTAAAAATTAATAAAAATATTAAGGGCTTTAAAAGAAAATATAATATTTATATAATATTTATTTAATAAATATATTAAATTTAAAGATTTTTATTTTAATAATAATATTAAAATCTTTATTAAATATTTTTTAATTAATTATAAAATTAAATTAAAGAAAAAGGCTTAATTATTTTAAAGGCTATTATATTCCTTTTTAAATATAAAGTTAAAAATATTTTAAAGTTATTTAAATAATATAATAATATAAAAATAAATTTAATTCTTTATTAACTTTATTAATATAATCTAATTATTAACTTTACCTAATAGAGCAAGTGGGTAGATCTCTCCACAGTTATTCTAACTAGTAGGTAAAGCGGTATAGTTAAGCTACTTTAAAGTATCTCTTTATGTTTAAGTAAGTATTTATTTACCTTCTCCCTCCTATATATTACCCCTTATAGGTAATTAATAATAGTTTAGGCGGCCGAATTTAACCTACCCAGCAGTATTATATTATTATTAATTATATATAGGGCATTATGCTTTTTAGTTAACGATATTTACTAATTAGCGTACCTTTAATTTAACCTCTTTTACTACTAGCTAACAGGCCTGAATTGCGGCATTAAAGCTTTATTTATTAAGAAAGCAACCTACTGCCCTAAAGACTAGCTAGAAAGACCCTTATTTAAATGTATAAATAGCGCCTCTTACTTTAGCAAATATTATACATCCTAGGCTCGCTATTCCCTATTAGTTGCAAGTAGAAGATATGCTAAATTATCTATAAGGCCCTTATCTGCCTATCTATGAGTCGCGTGGCCATCACGTTAGCGCCGGTAGCGGCGATTACTTAAAGAAGAGATAGCGAATTAATGAGCCTAATCCTAGCCTCATTAAAAGCCCTAGGAGCACTTTGATAAAGATACCTAAGACGCCTAAATATTGCTTTTACTTAAAGGCCCTAGACTGCGTGGCGTGATATTAGTGTAAGCAATATAATAACGTATATTTTTATACAAGGTATCTCCTGAACGCAATAGTTACGCACTTATACTATAAATTTAAGGCTTTCTCAGCTAAAGCTACGCTATTAATGCCTACGATTATGAATTAAGGCATACCTAAATATAACCATACATAAATACCCGCCCCTATGAATATAAGCCCTATGCCTATATCTTAATATAGCCCCTCTTAACTGTAAGTAACTCTATTTAAGACTTTAAGCTATAATTTAATACATTTATCTAGCGCTAAACGCCTTTCCCAGGAAGCCCTAACCACTCCCATTCCGCTAAGATCCCAGATTATATCATAATCTTTTAGGGAAAAACCATATATAGCTAGGTAACAAATCTTTTATTGCTTTTATTAATAAAGAATCCAATAAGTTTACTATAAGTGCTAAAGCTATATAAATATAAATTTCTATAGGGTTTATTATAAAGCCTACCCTTTACAGCATTTATTAAAGCTTTTCTCTTATAATAAGGAAGGACCTAGGGTATTAAACAATTATAATAAATATATTAATAGTTATACTGGAAGCCTAGTTAGCAGGGATGCAAACCTTAGGCTAGGCTTTATAACTAATACTTAAGAAATCGACCTTAAGGTAATGGATAATGTATTTATTAAGGATGAAACTACTATATATAAGGATATAATACATATAAACCTTAATAATATAAATAAAGGCTTAAATTTAAGAACAGAGACTAGTGCTTATATAAATGATAAGGACGAATTCTATATAATTAATAGTAAAGCTACTAATATAAATAACATTAAACAAAAAGCAAATAAGCTAATCTCTTAGCTTACATTAATGCTAAGGACTGTATTACAAAGATGCTATCCTAAGATCTTTATTACCTTAACCATAACTTAACTAGCGGAATTAATACATAACTTAATTAGTGCTATAATGGCATATATTACGATAGTCTTAGAGAATAAAGAGAAATAAAGAAGAATTAGCAAGGAAAGCTCTTAATAGGCTTATAGAAAACAAAGCTCCTAAGCTCATGATCAATATAAGGAGAGCAGTAATGACCTTATTGAATCTAGATCTAAATAAGACATACTAAACTTCCACCTAAACTTTAATATCAACAGACATACCCACAAGCAGCCATAAACTAAAGCTAATTAAAGGCGACTTCGGGAATTTAGGCAAAAGAGCTGGTCTAATCAGCAAATCGCAGCCACGCTAAATCACACTCCCAGCGTAATCACTCAGCAATAAAGAAAAATAAGGCTTAATACAAGATAAATTTATAATATCTTATCTAAAACACTACTATAGATGTGCTAAATGAAGATAATTCCCAATAGCATATTATATTAAAGCTAACCATGCCTATTATATTATAAGTTAATTTAATTTACAAGTATAACGACATAATTAAAACACTTCCAACATATACCTAAACATAAAATAAAGCAGCATAGCAGCAACAATAATAAATCCATTTCATTTACATAACTACCTAATATTAAATTAAGGCATCTAGGAAACCCTATGAATAATTACTCTTATACATCTTCTATTATATGCATGCATAGCTGCCTTATACCTAACTATATTATAAGAAACTCATAAGCAATACCTAATAAATAAAAACTAATAAATAAAACTTAATAAACAAAACTTAATAAATAAAACCTTACGAATAATTACCTTGGCTTACATATTAATGCTAGTGTCATTATCTTAAGCGGCCAATATATCTACTTAAAGACATTTTACTCCTTTATCTACGCACCCCTTAAACTACGCCTAATAGTCTTATGCACGCCCTCCCTATCCATTCAAGCAATCTCACTCAACTATAGGCTAAAGGCCACTTCTAGCCAGCACTAATTATATTACTGGGGACGCCTTACTGATAAAGACGATTAAGCAAGGCGCTTCCCCCCTAATAAATACAAACTAACATTAGGATAGACTGACATTGGCAAAGCCCGGCGCTAAGTGCCTTTAAGACTTATTAAGGTCTTATAGAGAGCGCCGTTAAGGACGCGGCAAGCCTTATAAGAGCAAGCAACTAATAGCGGGGCGTACCTGCTCTTGCTAAGCATACATAATAGTGGCGTATAAGAGGCTAGTGCTATTATAGATATGGATAATGATTAAGCATTAAACTCATTAGCTCCTAGCAAGGAGCTATGAGTACAATTAGCAACAAGCTAGCATAGCCTAATATTATAAGGCCGCTAGGCCATCCTAATAACTATAACATTATTGCTGTAGTTGATATCATTTATAGCATTAATGTAATTAATATTGCCGCTCTGGTTATTATTAATTATGCTATTATTATTTAACATCTTCTTATTAACCTCTTCTATAGGATTTATGCCAGCGTTACTAAGGTGCGTACCCTAGTAATGGACATTCTCCTAGTGCATAAATAGCTGGTTGGGAGTTGGCTAGTTAAGAAGCTCCTGTTACTGCTCTATGGCAGCTTGCGGAATTAGATAATTAATGGGTTTATAATATATACGCTCTTTATTAACCTATCTTTAGGCGGCTAAATGGAGGGCAACTTTAGTAATAGGTAGAGCAGGCCTTTACTTAAAGTCTGCCGGTGTATAAAGGCATGGAACAGGGTATATTATTAACTATGATAAATTAGTTTTGAGATGGAAGGATTATATTAGGAACTACTTACAAGCTTTTATGGCGTGGGGTGGAAAGCTGGGTTGGATATATATTGGAACACATGGCTATAATATCGCATAATAATAAACATATTGGCTTTAAGAAGCGTATAGCATTAGTTAATCTTGGCTATAATGCATTTTCTGCGTCTCTAAAAGGCAGTCCTCTTAAGGATGTATGTACGTTATTCTAGGGTTATTAATAGCCTGGCCGACATATTAGAGGTGGGAGATGAATGTTGAAATGGAAGGGGTAGAGGTAGAATTATAGGGTGACTAAATGATAGGCAAGAAAGTTATAGGATGTGTAAGATTTTAGAAGTAAAAGGCATGAGGTTTAGATTACTCTAGAGGCAGCATTATTCCTGATATTTTTTTATTTATATTTAAGTGACCCTTAGCGCCCAGTCTCATGGGCTTGCTAGTTTTTCTTATATAGAATCATTAGATGCCCTTTTTCGGAGAATTATATAAAAGGGGCTGAGCTAGTGTGTAATAATGAATATAACATCTTACAACCTTTTTTTTATATTAATTAATTATATGGGCTGGACGCTTACTTATAGGTTTAAAATAATCCCTTTAAAACTTTAAGGGGACTTAACCTTTTTAAAAGGACTTTATTTATTAAATTAGCCTTTTAATTCGTTAAAGCCTTTAAAAGTTAAATGGCCTATCTAAATAAGGCCCTTTAAGACTAATTATTCACTATCCTCTAAATTTTAAAGGGCACTGCATTTTAAATCTTAAAGCGTTAACTTACTTATTAAAATAAAGAGTGGCTATAACTAAGACTAAAAGGCAAGCACTTAAGGGACATATTTACGAATTTACCTTTTTATCACTAACTTTATTATAATTAAAAGCCTTTAGAAAATAGAGACTAATGTCCCATTAACTATGTATTTACATATATAAGTAGTCGCTATAGCAGGAATAAAGAGTACGCTAAAGACGGGCTTTAATTCTATAGGGGTCGATTATTTACTTAATATCTCTAAGCTTTACTTTAAATAGTTCTTAGCGGCACTTAGTATAATATAGGTTAGCGCTAGGATCTGCTGATTATAGTAGAGCTCCTTATTATATATTAAGAATAGTTGCCCTGCAGCCATTCTGAATGCCAAGTCAAGGCAACTAGGGTAATCCCCACCCGCACAAATTACGGCCCTAGCAACAACAATATTCTAGCATAAACTCTCTTATTAATAAAGTTTAATTAAAGAAGTTAAGTAAAGTAACTACTTAGATATAGATCCTAGGTACATACTCCTTATTACTTCTAATTCCTATATGTATTCTCCCTATTAAAATAACAATGATGACCCTTACAGAGCATACAGGCCTTTATTATCAGGCCTAGCTTAACAATATCTAACTCCCCCATAATTCCTCACTACAAAACCATCCCATAATAACATATTCTCTCTATTTAATATTACTTAAACTTATAATATCAATGCAATAAGCTTAAGATAACCGCCAATAAAATAACCCACAAGGCCAGCTTAGCTACCCCCTTAGCGCGACAAGCTACTGCTAAGCTAGGCATTAAATATAACCTTCATTAAAAAACATAAGCATAATAACTAGTTCATAAGCCTATTACATAAGATGAGCAACATCAACAAGCCTAAGCAAGCTTAAATGCTTACCAAGGTCTACTTCTTCCTTCATAACTTCCTCCTGCACGGCCTAACCAAACGATAGGCTTACATATACAGGAAAGATATAATAAACTACCTTCTTTCACAAGTTAATAAGCAGTATATATTGAGGCATAAAGCGACAAGAGAGGCAGATATTGCGTTTATTAGGCTGCAGGAATAGATAAGCCTAGGGCTAACCTAGCAGGAAGCCTAGGAAAAGGCTAAAACCGCTAATACAAAGCAGAATAGGAATAATACAATGAAGCACAAGGCAATCAGAAAGGCTCCTGCTCTCCACTCACCCGCCAGAATGCTGGCACTTTTAGCACTGGCATACCCAGATCTTTAATATCATCAGCAAATTAAACAATTACAAATTAGCTAAATAATGAATAACTGAAAGATATTAAACATTAAGGAAGGATACTGGAAAGGCATTACCTTTAAAAACATTAATACTATCTTCTTAACCGATAAGCTACCGCTAAGTGCTATAGTGGACCTGCTTATAGACTACAACCAACTATTTAGGAAGGACTTCTTATGCTGCCGTTATAATATCCAGCCCTATTTACTCTCAGATCCTTGGGCACTAAATATAATGCTAAATAGTGCCCTTAAAAATATAGATAATATAAAGATAGCTAGTGCATTTAAAGGCGTGGCTATAGAAAAGGCTGCTAAGAGTAAAGTGGGAGCTGTTTATAAGATTATTATATTATGCTCCTCCAAGGAACCTGACGGCACCCTAAAGCCTACAACCTCCGCGGGTGTTATAAACTTATGCAAACACCTTTGTTCCTTATGCATATTAATAAATGAGTTGACGGATTAGTTAGCTAGCAAAATAATAGAGATAGATGACAGCATAATCCTCTATTCCTAGTATCTGCATTAGGTCGTTTGCATATACGCTGCGCCGCATTACTAGTCCCAGGTCCTGACTTAATCCCTCCTGCTATAAAGCGCTTATAGGGTAAAGAGCTTCTAGCCTAAGGCCTTAACAAACGCATTTATACTCCTAAATATAAGAGACATAAAAGGATTATTAATATTAATATTAATAGAGCAGAACGCTATACAAATGCTAAGTCTAAACCCTGCATACATTGCCTATATAAAAGCGAACCAACAGCTTTTTTAATATTATAATAGCATTAATTCACGAATAGCTCTTCTTCTTAAGCGCTTATCCAAGCAGCAAGCAGAATACTTATTTCATATTCTTTAGTACAAATAGTTCTTTATATATATAAAAGATATAATAATGCTAAAGAGTCTTTACACTTAGATGATAATGAACAGCCTTAAGGGGCCTTTACTAAACTATAATAAGGCACTATAAGAGGATGGAATAATTACCTCCTTAATGCTTATTAAGTGGCAACTATAGGTCTTACTTATGCCCTTAGTAGACATACCTACCTTGACGGACAAACAAACATCTATATATTATCACCTAAAGAATAAGGCATATATTAACAATAATGTTATAAAGCTATCTAACGCAACATTTATTAATCCTAGGCTATATAAAAGTAACGTTAAGGGACTATCTTTAGAAAAAAAGCATATTTTTTTTATACTTTTTAAATAGCTTCCACTACCTATAACATGCAAGCCAGCTATTAAGCCTTTAAGTTCACTTATAAAGTCTAGTTCAGCAAACCCAGGCCATAAATCTACGCCTTAAAAACCAATAAAATTTAATTATATTCTAACGGCATTAAGCAAGCGCATAATTAATTCCAAGCCTTTATACCTTATGCCCTTATAAACACCTGCTATAATTATCGCTGCACAAAACAATCCCTGGGCGGGCAAGAAGCGAGTATATAGCCTAGATATAAGAAATGCTAAAGTACTTAGAATTAAAAGCTCCCTTAAGGAAAGCTTAATAAAGGAGCTATAGGACGTTAAATCTTCTCTTATGGCAGAAATACAAATACTTTAAGAGCAGTGAAATTAGTCGAGAATTAAATAAAACTATTAAAACTAAGACTTTACCACCTTTTAAATAAATATTATAAAAGTTATTAATAAAATTTATAATGCTGAAGCGCAAGACTTATAATAATTTAGCCTTAGATTAACTAAGATATAGTACTTAGTTGATTTATTATCAGCTAATATAGTTGAAATATAGTTAGCAGCTAAGCATATGAAGATACAAGAGATTATGTAGTTAAAGATCGTGTTAATATAAAGTATAATTAAGTCTTTATATTATAATTAAGAGCAGAAGGGGATTATACTAATTAAGCTTAATAAGATATAAAGCTTTAAACTTAAGAAAGTAGAATACATATAGAATGAAAGGCTTAGAGCTATGGAATGGTGCTTAAAGGAGATTAAAAGCCTTATGGCTAAGCCACCGCCCTAATTAGGTGAGCAAGGCTACTTTACCCTGCATTACCTGGCACCTAAATCCATAGATTAAAAGGTATATAATACTATGCTGCTTCTCGCCGCGGTTTATTATTTCAATTAGTTTGAAAGTTTAGAGTCTAGGATCTTAAAGGATAAAGATTATCTTTAGACCATAATAGAAATATTTCCTGCCCTTAAGCCTAGGCATATAATAGTCGCAGTTGGACATTTATATATGGCTATATACAATCACTTCATTAGTAGCACCGTATAAATAGCTATTTAATCTTTATATATTTTTTCAGATTATGTTATTAATCTTATATAGTAACTTTTACATATAAAGCATAGCATCTCCTAGGTTTTTTTGTTGCATACTATATATATTTTCACTGCGGCTGAATTAAAGACATGGGGAAATATGGCAAGGATCTCCCAACGGAGCCTATATTAACACAGGCAGGGTTGCGGGATTAGAATCTGGACTGTTAGCGTGGTTATGCTCCACCCAGCTACGTGCAGCTTGACATTAAGTATTTCTTAACTCGCATTATTCTACCCGCGATAAGCTTAATGAGATCTAAGGGAGATGCCCCGTTCTTAACATTATATTCACTAGGACAATCATTGCCTGCAATAATAGCGACGCTTTAAGACCACATAATTACTTCTCTAGTGCGGCCCCTATGCTACCCGCTAACTGCCGAGACTGCTGCCTTTACGCCAACCTAAGTCTACCTTTAACATCCTAGATACACCACAGACAACATATTATTAATACTGCCTGCTGTTGACGGAATATAGATAAGGCTAGGACTTCACCACTAAACTCTTTTTACTGCGGGCATTATTATCTCCGGCAATAAGTTCAGCTATGTATATTTGTTATATGATTGCAATGCTAGGGAAAGACTTGATGTTATGATACCTCTGAATGGCTTGCTAAAGCCTAGTGACTACTGGCTCTAGGTAAAGGGCTATGAACTACTTGCACTAGATTAAACTAAAGATAGTCTTGAAACTGGGCATTGACATATAGATAATAAGAGAGATTTAACTAACCCTTCTTTAATGCCTTCGCTGCCATTACCGCCAACCTCAACCTTGCCCCCATTAACTCAAGCCCTATAGATTGTAAGCTCTTTATCCTCTTTAGCGCTATATACTTGTTATGAACCATACCTTATTATGCTGTCCTTTGGAGACTGGTAATTTCCTTATAATAGCATTCTTTTAGAATGGAAACTGCGCCATCCTGCATTATTTATAACTTCGCCACCTGCCTTGTATATTGGTTTGGTAGTAGTGAAGGTTACCCGCTGGTGCTGCATTAGCGGCTTTTAGATGGGATTAAATGAATACCATCTTGTTCTTAAGAATCAAGGCGTCTAGTGGGCAAATAACGAGATGCGCCTATATGCAAGCTTTACAGCGGGTAAGCTTGGAGATGAAGTGAATCATGCCTTACTTTGAGCTGACATCCATACGCTTTTTAATAGTCATTATTTTATTATTATGCCTAAGCCATTGCTATTAAATCTCGGCAGCTTGTATGCCTTTGCTACATATATTTTGAAAGATAATGATAAGTCTTGCGAGTTTCGCGACTTATATTACAATATCGCCCTTTTATAAGCAGGGGTTGATAAAATTAAACTAGAATTTCTCTTTATATATTTTATATAGGCTATCTTCTTATACCTCTAGACCTTTATTAACTCTTTAGCTTGCCATTACCTTGCCATTACTTTATATAATGAGATTAAACCTAGTAGCTATACCACGTAAATTAAGTTAATGAACAGCTAAGAAGTATAAGAGTTCTTAATGAATTAGGGTTTAATGCAATTAGGCTTTAAAAAGCAGTCATTATTATAAATTACTTAGGATAAAGCGGATACTAAGACTGAGGATGTATATTAAGAGCGCTAGGAACAACGGAGCCGCTATTTTAGCAGTATAAGCATATCCTTTAATAATCTAAACCTTAAAATAAAATGCATTTAAAATAATACATAATAGCACGACGAATTTAGCTAGTTCTTACATACTTATAACTTTTAATAAGAGCAAATTAAATGAAACTCATAATAATATAACTAAGAATTTAAGTAGCTCTTTAAATTGCCTACCTTAGGGTTACCTTAGGCTAATATTTAAGATAATTATAATAAATATAATAACATTAATTTAAAACGTAGCCAGGGTGTAAAGCAAAATTACTTATTAAAACACGTTTTTAAAAGTCCTAACATAAGGTCTTCTCCTCTAAACTCAGAACGCATACTAAATTTATCATGCTTTTTTACTAATTATAGCTTAAATAAAAGCAGCATATTATTAAATTCAGTAACTCATAATAATGATAAGCTTTTGCAAGGGATAATACTTAACAGCTTCATTACTAGTAATAAAATCAACAAGGTAGGCAGAATAAGACGTAATTCTAATTAGATATATAAATTAAATAATAATATAATATTATCCTTATAAGTTATAAGCTTTCTTTTCCTAGCACCTTAGTAAGTTATTAATTTTAAGCAAACCTATAGAACATTATATACTTAAAGATACTTAATAAGACTTTAAATTATTAATATGCCTTAATAGCTTAATTAAATAATCTTTAAGCATAAAATAGTAATTTTTAATATAAAATGCTATTATAAAGCCTATATATTAATATAAATATATTATTTTAAGATACGGCTGCTTATCTTAAGAGCATTAGCCTCTTATATATATTTATCTTTATCCACTAAATCTAGGAGATTATCTGAGATATTATTTAAGAGAGGGGTTAATAACTAGAACATACCAATTATTTATCCATCTTAGCTATTTTATTCCTCCTTTGCTAAGCATAACATATAGTTATAAGAGCTGGAAGATGCTTTTTTTACTTTTTTTAGCAAGGACTTATTACCTAGTAGCCTTATAATAGCATTTACCTCTTATAACACTAATCTATTAAGGGCATTTTCATTCAAGGCATTCTCATCCAGGGCGTCCTTAAGCAGGGAATTGCCTGCATACATCTAAATATAGCTAATATTATAATTAGCCACCTTACTTTCAGCGCTATAATAATCCCTATAAATATTAATACAGGTGCATATAATGCATTAATAGCTTGTAAACCTAAGAGTATCACGATATACACCACACTATAGCGGAGATTCTTACATCTTTATTACAGCAAGCAGTTTTATGGCTGGATTCGTTATAATCTTTAGCCTCCACCTTCTATCTAGTAAGTTTCATAGCTTTTAGCCTAACTTGCTTACTTAGTAGCAAAATAATTTAAGAATAAGCTTATATACATTATAATTACAATTTATAGCGGAAGTTAAAGTCTCTGCTAAGGTACTGCTTAATGAGAGGCAAATTTATCCTTCAGGGAAATCTTAGTTAAAAAGGGAAATGCTTATATCATAAACAGAGGCGAGCCCATTAACAGGTATTAAAGTACTGATTTTGATGAACTGAAATTTCTGATTACGTTCAACGCTTATTATAGCACTTTAAAGGCAATTTTACGATAACTGCGCGCCTATAACGTTGGACTGCTTCTGATAGTAATTAGGGTCGCAGACTATATTAAGCTTAAAAACATAAGGACGGGAAAAGCACCCATCTTGCTAATAGTTATTTCAAAATATAACTTAGCAAGCTTTTAAGCTTACTCCTTAGTTTCAGTTAATAAGTACTTTATAATTTATTAAAGAAAGATAACTTATATATATAAATAGAAACTTAGCTTTATTTTTCCTAATTTAATTATATCCTGAACCATAAGCTAGTATTTATATAATAAGCTAGATTCTTAAAGCACAGCCATTAAAGACTTAGGTTAATAAAGATATTAAGATTATAAAAATAGCAGCTTTAACTGCAACGGCAAATAACCTACTCTTTTAATTAAATTTAAAACACCCTTAAGCAGAATATAAGTTACTAAACCTACTAATAAGGATTATACTTAGCGAGGAAGCGCTATTTAAATACAACCCCCTTTTTAATAATATTACTTTAAAGTTGCATTAAAACATCCTACACTATATTATAAAGTCCTTTGGAATAATAGCTCCCTTTATAAAAGATAATCGCAAAATCGCGTCCTAAGGAAATAATTTAATGAATCTCTTATTTTAAGACCTTTAAAGTCTACTTATATATTTATAAGAAGACTTTATGAAAACTTACTAGGTAGATAGGGAAACTAATTAAAGGATAGCCATCACCATGAAAAATAAGCATACTTAACTTAGGCTTAGTTTAATTTAAGCGACATTTCTTTCTTTTAAAATTATTTTTAAGGACAGCGAGCTGGCTAGGGGCGAAGTTTAGCCTTAGATTATTCATAAGTATTTTGCAGATCACAAAATTAAACAAATGGCTGCTGCCTTAAGTACTTATATAGTATATAATTAGCATAATACTATACAATCCTTAATATTAAAAATACAATATATGATTAAATTAGTTGCATTTTAAATATATTAATTACTAAGTAATATAAAGAGAATGATGATGAGACCTTAGAAGCTACTGATAGCAATCCAATACCCTAGTCATGCCTTTATTATTAAAGACTGCCTTGCTCTATACTTATAAGCTAGTTAAAGCCACTTATAGATTAGCTGGCAATGAGTTTACCCTCTTAGTTAAATAGCATAGTTTGTAATTAAATGTTCTGAAAATAGTTAGCGATGAATGTATAGGATGAAAGGAATACATATATATAAGACTGCTGCTTCCTTCATCCGGAATTAGAATAGATAGCTCTTGTTTATTATTTACTAGCCTTAACTTATTATAGAGCTTTTGGTAAAAAAAGGTGCTTAAAGGGTCCTTAAATTCAGCGCTAAGGTATATTATGAGACGGCTTTAGTTAAAATTATTTAATGCAAAGTAAGTAATACTTAATATAAACCTGCTATAGCTTAGCCTTTACTAATTATATGTAAGTTAAGCTTTGTGCCCTATACTTTTTATATAAGCTTTTAGTAATGTAAGGAATACTTTATAAAGTCGCTATTATCTTTTTTAGGATAAAGATAGTTAGGATAAGTGAGCACGAGTTTAGTGAGTTTTTTTATAGGATTAATTTATTAAGCTTAGTTGATTATTATGTGGCGGAGTAATAAGAAATGATTTTTCAAAGCCTTGTTTATTATAATAATGGTAATTTTATTATTATAAGAGAGCCTTAGAAGCTTAGTACTACCTAGCAAGCAGCTTAAGGTGCCCTCTTATATTATTCCTAAAGTAAGAATAAGGATAGTCTTAAGAGGGTAATGGTTATTATAAAATAAAGCCTATTAACTAGCTATAAACTTATTATCTTAAAGGGCAGTAAAGGTAATAAAGTTAAAGTTAGTGTTAGGCTAGTTTATTATATTTGCATGCTTAGGGTTATTGAAGCTGCCCTTAAATAAGATATAAATAACTTAAATAGATGTGTTGGTTTAGTATATAAGGACTAACTTGGACTTTAATGACTCTAAATTCTAAGCGCCTATGCATTTATTAGCAATAAGAGATGCTATTATAAATAATTAAAGAATTTTAAAAAGGGTAAAGGGGATAAAGTAGTATGCAATAATTCTTTATAAATGCTAGTAAAGATAATATTATTTAAAGAATTAAATAGCATTATAATGTAAATAGGAATAGCTTAAGTTACATTACCTACATGCTTACTTATTTAGATTTTATTATCTTTTAAAACCTTTTGTAAATTAATTTAATATACTTATTAATAAAAGGCTAGGCATGTTTTTGCTGTTAGGATTATGCCTAGGAGTAACTAGCTTACGTTCTTATAAGATATAGATTATGCATTTAATTTACATATATTATATAGGTCTTTTTATATTAAGTTTATACTTTAGCTTACTTATAATTAATTTTAAAAGTATTCCACCTTTCTTAAATACAGGCTTGTAATAAATATAGGCCTCATCTTATACAAATATAATAAGACTTAATAAGCCTAGGTAACCGCAATTTCCTATTAATAAATTTTTATTTATTAAAGAATGAAGTTATTTATATTTATATAATACGCTAGCTATCTGAAGCTTTATATATCTTATTTATTTATATAAGACCTAGTGATAGTGGTAGGATTCTATGTATGGATTTAGATTTAGGGAAGGATATGTACTTCTTTAAGATATAGGGGCTGTTAGAATAGTTAGCAGCCTTTTATGCATATAAGAAATAGCAGACCTTGTCCTATTAAAGTTATTATTTACTGGATATAAGATTTAGTAATTTTGCTAAAGGCTTATATTTATAATAAATATAGTTAGATATAATTATAATTAATTCGCTTTAAGATTAAATATAAATAGCCGCAGGCAATATAGGTTGAAAAATAAATACATTAACCTAGATCTATATTTAATAATAAGTAGTATAACGATATATTTATTATAAGTAGCCCAGGTAAATAAATATGTTAGATGGACTTCCAATTAATAAGGTTAATTATACCTAAGTATATATATATTCTTATTTAATATTAAGGAAGATAGATAGGAAGGAATAAACGCATTAAGACTATGAAACCTACCTAGCTAATGTATTTCTCCAGGCTTAAGGGTATAGGAACTACATTTCTATTAAATTCTAATAACAGGCCTCTTTATATAATCATAAATTGCATAGAGCAATATTTATATAAATGAAAAGTATTTAAATTAAGAGTTAAGACTTATACAGATAGTCTCTATATACAAAACTTCAAAGCCGCAAAATAATTTAACTTCTTTTACATTGAAAATTATAGAGCTGCAGGGCAGTAATTAAAAGATACTTGCTTTTATTTCATGGTAATTCCTTAAATGGCTTGAGGTGATTAAGCATTAGCGCTTTAAGTTTCTCCTTAATACTCGTGAAAGCTTGCTGGACGGCTAGAAATAATCTCGTGACTAATTTCTCAAGTAGCGCGAGGAAGTTAGCATGATACTCTAAGAATTATAGGCCAAGGGTGATTAAGTCGGCGCAGAGTGGATCACTAATACGCTCCTTAGAGACCCTGCCTTTTTAGATGCCGCTAGATTTAAGGTTTAAGTTATGATTAGTAATAGCATAGAGATTTTTACCATTAGTGGCCAGCTAATTAGTGCGCCTAATTACTTAGCTATGAGAGGAAAAGATGATATTACTGCTGGCTCTAAAGCTAATCTAAATATGCTTATAATATTTAATGCTGGTTTGACATTAAATAACCTTTATTTGATGAGCGTGATGTTTAATGCGCAACTACTAATCTATATACATAATCTTATTATAATAGCCAGAACAGCTATCTCAGAATCCCTAGATATTTTAGCTATTTTTAATTTAATTATAAAAGATAAGCAAGATATATATAAAGGTATGCTTAAATGTAAGCTTTGCTGCTGCTTCTAGCTATATTAATAGCTAATGATTGCCATAAAATAAAGGATTTAACATTAGGAGCTCTTTAATTAACAGCATCCTAGATTATTAAAAGAATGAGACTAAGGTAGTAATAGGGCTTAAGGGGCAGGATTATATTAAAGTTAGGGAGGGATAGTTATATAGCCGCGCAAAGTAGGCAGTAGCGAAATAGTTAAGAGTAAGGTTTTATAATAATTCCTATTAATACTATATACTACTAAAGGAGGAGCTTCGCGCTAAACTTACTAAGTATAAACTTACATATCCTCATTACTTAAAGGGCAGGCATCTTATATTTAAATTTCTCAGGCATAATTATAAGCAAGAGCAGAAGGTTAAGACCACAGACAGCATATTTAATAATGAGTTTAAAACGGGCTTAACTTCTTAAGCTATTATATTAAAGGCTAAGAGAGATCTCTTTAAAATACACTTTTAATTCTTTATATAAATTCTGTTTACTGCATCATTATACAAGTCCTAGTTAAGGACGGCCTTGCTCTTAGGTCCGTAATATCTAGTCCTAAAGTTAAGTATAAAATTATTAGTTTTAGTCTTTAGGTGGCTTAATTATTACATTTCCCTAAGCTTAAAGCCTATTATACCGCCCCTAAGACACATTCTAGTTAATAAGCTAATATTAAATATAGTTAATTTATGGATTTATCTCCAACATTATATGCAGCTTATAAGTTTAGCTATGATTATTAAAACCTATAAACTATTAATTATAATTAAAATTCTACAACTGCTTATTATTCTGCAAGCTCCTAACTACTTAACTCTATTAATTACTCAACTCCATCTACAAGAACTTATTTGCTTAATGATATACTTTGCTTATTATTCTTTTTTATATAATGCTCCAGATACTTTAATTTCTTTACAGGGACGCCATAGTATATACGCATCTTACTAATACCCCGATTAGCTATAATATTCATGCTTAGGACTAGACCTGTATAATATAGCAAAGAAACATCGGCTAAGGAGAAGATAGTGAATATCCATAGCTAACCTATATATATAACTTAAAAGGTAGTTAGCTACGCTCATTAGACTAGCCTTATATAAAGCAAGCTAGGCAGCTAGGGAAATATACTACTGTAAATATTAATTATTAGCCTGTAAACGTAATATTTGTAGGATGATGCTCCTTAAATAACCCTGAGCAAAAGGCTTTGCTTTACTAGATCATTTTATAATAGCTAGGGAGAGGGGTTGCTAATAATACTAATGAACTGCGACCTTTTCAAGTGGTAATGAAGCTTTATTAAACTTTTAAGTCTCCCAGGGTAGATTTATTTGCGTTAAGGCATTTAATGCCGAATTACCATTACTAATAATAAATTAAGTTAGTTTTTAAGCATTTTAATAAGAAGTATATAATCTATGCCACACTTATGCACGGGGCACTGCTTTAATCCTTAACTTCCTAACCTTAATTATAGCCCAGTTCTTATTATTATAGTGAATGTAGATGCTAGGCCTTTATATAAATAATTATTTAAGCTATAACACTTGTGTAGTAAAATTAATTAATTGTCTGCTTTAAAGTCATTTCCCTAGGGCTAGGCAACAGCTTCATATAATGGTATAGGTAAACTTAGAATGGAAAACATTTTAACTAATTTTATGCTTTAATAAACAAATATGCTTTACTTAAGCAAGCTTTGCAGGGCATTAGAAAACTCTAGCAAATTAACTAGCTATTTTCTTCTTCTATAGGCGTTTTGCTCTAGCTATTACAGTTATTAATCCTTGCTTACACCCCTTTTATTACACTATTTAAATAAATAAAGATTCCAGCTAAAGCCACATTAACTATCTATTCCTCTTAAGAATATCCAATCACTAAGCTTTATATTATATATTTAAAGTTATTTACTATCAAGATATAGCTTAGAACCAAGCATATAAATCAGTCCACCTGCTCGGCTAAGTATAACTCCAGCTTAAAGTATAATTTTAAATCTAGGTTAGAGTTTAAAGATGTATCTAACTTAGGTAAGGATGTGACTAATAAGGGCGAATCTAATGAGAAAGAAAGCTTAGGTGATCTGAACCAGCTAGATATTATATCATTAAATAAGGAAGATTAAAGCGCTAAAAACCTAATTAAAGAGTATAATATTAAGGACCATGCTGCCACTAGGGCGGATAAGGAAAGCCTTTTTAATAGCAACTTAATGCCTCCTAAGTATTATTAAAGAGGCATTAATAATCTTAATAAGCGTCTCTATATATACAAGGACTATTCCCTAAATATTATAGGCAACCTAGATTATATTAAGTGGCAATGAATAATATATATGCTCTAGCTAAAACAAGACTAAAACTATAAAAATTAATACTTTTATAAGTTCTATAAGGAAATTCTAGAAGAGGATAATTAAAAGCTATGCTTTTAATAAATTAACCTTCGTTATATTATCAAGTTCTTTAATTAACATATAAATTAAAAGGTCACTCCTAAAGGCCGTAATAAGCTAAGTATTTAGAAAACTAGCTTGCTTATTACCTTTTAAAGTACCTTTTATTTAATCTTTAAGAGGATTATAATATATAAGATTAATCTTTATATTAATAGTCGCTACATTAGCAATGCTATTCAAGACCTTATAAAGCAATATAGATTGAATTATTAGAAGTGAGATAATTAATCTATAATGATCTCTAACTTAGTGACTTAAATTAATGCTACCTTAAGGATAACTTAAAAGAATTTTAAGCTTAATGAGCAATAGGTCTTAGCTATCTTATTTCTCCTCCTATTCACCTTAGCTAGAGCATAGCCTTCATCTATTCTCAAGCTACAATTTAAAGATATTTAAATTACTCTTATGTATAACCTAAATAGCGGCCCACTAAGGCTTTTAATTAAGTTTAAATTGGTTTATATTAAAGCCTACTTAGATCTAAAGGATGTATATATATATATAGAGATACTAATAGCCTCCCTCTTCATATTAATAGAATAATAGTAAGGTAATCTTTATCCTAGAGATAATTTAGGAGCCTAACTTTATACTTAATCCCCATACCTTTCTTTTAAGTATACTTATCTCTCATCATGCCTTTCGCATTAAGAGTTTAAATGATAATATTAAAAACCTTTCTAACTTCTGGATCCACCTAGAAGAGAATAAACTGCCTCTACTCTTAAAGTAGGAATTAGATAAAGTCTTTCTCTTTTGCAGCATTAAGCGTGACTTTTCTAGTAATTAAAAGACCTTAGATAAATAGATTATAATTAATAAGATAAATGCTATCGTTTAAAGTTATAAGTAGATTACTAATTTCTTATATCCTATAATTAATTATTTACTCTGCTATATAGCGGGAAACGGTCTTAACTAAAACGATATACTTATACCACCTTTAAATTAATGCTTGCCATTCATGCTAATAAGTCTTATTAATGAGCGAATCGCTGCGCAATTTAATCATAAATTACACGCCAAACTTAAATACCTTTTAAAGGCATTACTTGAACCGGAATATCTGTGCAGACCTCTAGGCAATTTAGCGGAATATTGCGCCGCAATAGTAGCTTATATAACAGGCTACTAGCCACAGCTACTCTTAAAGCTCGCGCTGTCCCATTAACTTAACATAGGAATAAGCTAAAGAGCTAAGGAAAGACCTAAAGATAGTGAACATAATAAAAAGGTTGAAGAAGCTATCATTACAATCTTTAGCACGCAGAGACCTCCGGCGTAAAGTAAATACATGCTACACAAAGCTTTATAAGGAGGCAACTAAAAGAATTCATCATGAGTGGACCGAGAAACAGGCTATTTATAATATAGAGTGGCAGATTTAAGGGAATAGTGTGGAGGAGCTTGTGCAGCCTAGTCTAGATGTAGGGGCTTTATATCTAGTTTAAATGAGGATGCTGGCCACCTTATAGGCATTAATAGAGACAGACCTCAACTAGTAGCTTAAGCGGCGAGCTTAAGTTATTCACGCCATTGCTAAGTACTATTAGGTGTAAGAGTCCAGCAGCCTAACTCCACTCAGCTTGAAGTCCACTCTAGCCGCTCTGCCTCTACAAGCACAGCCGCAGCCGCAGCCGCAGCCGCAGCCACAGCAGGCAGGACCCTTCACGCTGGATGCATAAAAAAAAGAGCTTTGTCAATTGGTCGTCCTAGAAAAGCTGGGATTGGGAGAGAAAGCCCTTCGTTGCTTTATTTGCATGACGCGGGCTTTCACGGTGCCGCTAAACGACCCGTGGCGAGAAAGGCTTTATTACTAATACTACTTATTAAATAAAGCATTAAGGTATTTCAAGAGGATTTATATAAAAATATATAGATCAGATAAGAGGAATAAGTATCTTATTTATCTTAACTTATTATTTCAATATAAAGACTATTTTCAGAATTATATAAAGACAATATATAATATTTCATTATAAATTAATTATATAGGAAGTTAAGCTAGTTAATTATTATTTTATTTTATTAAGCAGCTATTTATTTGAATGTGAAACTAGATATCTTTAAGTAGATATTATTAAGATCTTTAAGTTAATATATTACTTTATATAGTATATAAGTATTATTAGTAAGGGACTTTAATGCAGGCAGAGGAATACATGCAAGCGCCATAATTTCTGCAGATAAGGTTTTTAGAGCTCTAAAATTCAATTCCCTTATTAAGGATTTCCAGGGGCAATAGCTAATCTTAAGGCTATATTTATAATCTTTATATTTAAAAAAAAAGGTAATAAATATAAAGATATAAAATTTAATAATTCTTATAAATTTAAAGTAAATATATAAGGAATTTATTAATTTATTTATCTATATAATAAATTTATAATAAATTTATTATAAATATATTATAAAAGTTAATATTTATAATAAATTTATAATAAAAATATTATAAATATTAATATTTATAATAAATTTATTATAAATTTACCCTTAACTTATTTATATTATATTAAATTCCTTTTAATTAATAATTTACCTTTATATATAATTTTTTAATTAATTATATAAATAATATAAATTAAAATAATATAATAAATATAATAAATTTATTATAAAAATTAATAAATACTTTAAGATTAATAAAGTAATTATATATTATTTATAAATTTATAATAAATATTAATAAATTTATATATTTATAATATATTTTTAATATAAATATAATTTATAATTTAATTAATATAATATTAATATTTATATTATTTTAATATATTAAATAAATAATAAGGCAGAATATATTATTTAAAATAATTTAAGTAATTAATTATAAAATTAATTTATTTTAATAATATATATATATTATATTATAATATAATAAATTATTAATAAAATATAAAAAGTTATAAATTTAAATTTTATAATTATTAAATAATATAAATTAATATATTATTATAAATTTATTATAAAGTTATTAAATATAATTTATAATAATAAATTAATAATATAATAAATATAATTATATATTTATAAAGTAAGTTAAGGTAAAGTATATAAATATTATAATTATTTATATATTTTTTTATAATATTTTTATATTAATATAAGATTATTAATTTATAAAATAAGTAATATATTAATTATTAAAAAAGGGAATTATTTAAATTATTTTTATTTATAATAATATAATATAATTAAAATAAAATAAAATAAAATTAAATAAAATAACTTTATTTTTCTTATTTTTATTATAATAAAACCTTAATATAATTATCTAGCTATTTATATATTAATATATAATATAACTTAATTAATATTAATAATATTATTATTAATATAAATATTAATAATAATTCTTTAAATAATATTTATTATCTTATTAAAAATATTATTAATTATAAAATTAATTTTATTATTAATTAATATATAATATTTTATTATCTTATAATTTTTAATATAATTAATTAAGTTAGCTATATAAATATATATAATATCTTAGTTATTAATAATTAAAAATATATTATATTTATCCTTTTAAATATAAATAATATAATATAATTAATTATATCTTTTTAATATAATAAATTTTAATTATATTAAAATTATAATTTATATATAATAAGCTATATAAAATAAAATTAATAAATATTTAATTAATTTTATTATTAAGATTTAAAAATTATAAAATATTAATAATTTTATATAAATTAATAAAAAGGAATATAAAATTAAAATTATTATAATATATTTATTATAAATAAAAATAATAAAAATATATTAATTTTTAATATTAATTATATTATTATAATAAAAGGTATTTATTAATTAAATTAATAATAATAAAATAATATTAATTAAATTTAAGGTTAATAATCTTATTAAATTTATTTATAAATATAATAATATTTATATAAAAAATTTTTATTTTAAAAAAGGTAATAATAATAATTAAGTTAGCTTTTTTAAATTATATAATATTAGCTTTTTTTTTTATAAATAAAGTAAATAAATTATTAATATTAAATTTAAGGATAATTAAATAAATAAGTTTAATATTTTTTTTATTTTTTTTAAAAAGGTTAATAATTATTTTATATTTATAATTAAGAGTAAATATATTAAGGCTAAAGTTAAAATAATAAAAAATATTAATAAAGGATTAAAGCTTATTATTATTAAAAAATTAATTAACTTTAATAATTAAAATTAAGATAATAATTTTATTTATTTTAATATTAATAATTTATTTAATTAAATATAAGTTAAGGTTTTTAATTATATAAATAAAAGTAATTATAATAAAGATTATAATAATAATCTTTTTAATAATAATAATAATCTTTTTATTTTAATAAATAAATTAATTATATAAATTATAAGCTTAATCCTTAAAAGATATATTAAATTAATAATTTTTTAAGGTATTTTAATAATAATTATTAAAAGATAAGCTATATATAAATAAACTTAAAGGATTTTTATATTAATTAAAAATAAAAAGGATAATTATATACTTTTTAAAGGGTTTATAAATATAATAATATTAAATTATTAAAGAAAATAAATATTATAATATAATAAAATAAATAATAACTTTTTATAATAATATATAAATAGTTTATAAATAAAAAGGTTATTTAAGCTTAGTAATAAATATTATTAAAAAAAATTAAAACAATATATTATAAATTTATAAATAAATAAAATAAATAAATAAAAGAAATTAATTAAATATATTAATTTATTATAAATTTATAATAAATTATTTATATTTAAGTTGCTATTTATTAAATAATTTATATATTATATTAATATAATAAAGCTATAATAATTAAGTTAATATTAACTTTTTAACTTAATAGCCTTTTTTATTTTATAAATAAATTTAACTTAATATATAATATTATTATAATAATTAAATTATTTTTAGCTTTTTTATTTAATAACCTTTTATATTTTATTAATAAATTTAATTAAAAAATATCTTTTAATTTAAAGAATAAAGAATTTATTATTACTTAATAATTAATTTAATAATAAAAGGCTTTTATATTAGCTTTTTATATTTTAAAATCCTTAATTAAATCTTTAATTTATAAATAATTAATTAATATTTATATATTATAATAATTTAAATAATTAATTTATTTAATAAAGTATTTAATAATTATTAAGTTTTAATTTATTTTATAATTTTATTTTTAAATAATTATTTTTATTTTATAATATTTAAAAATCTTAAGGTTTTTAATTTTATTTTTAATAATATTTATTATATTTATTAATAGAAAATTATATTTATATAAATTAAAACTTAATAGCTTTATTAAAAATAATTAAGTAATTATAATTATAATATATATATTTAAATATAATAAAAGCATTAAATAATATATAAGCTTATTTATTTTTCTTAAATCTTAAATAAATTTATTTATTATTAAGAAAATTTATATAATAACTTTTTAATAAATTATATTTTTTTAAAAATATATATATTTAATTTTTAATTAAAATTAAATTTAATAATATTTTTATTATAATATTATTTAATAATTATTTAAGTTTTAATAATTATAAATTAAGCTTCTTTTAATAAAATTTTTAAAATTAAATAAATTTTTAATTTATTAATAATAAAAATATAAATAAATTAAAGCTATATAATATTTAATTAATAAAATATTTAATTAATTTATTATAAATATTATTAAGATTAAATTATAATATTAATATTAAATTTATTTATTTATAATTTAAATAAATAATAATTATTATTTATATTATTATTTTAATTATTTAATTTTTAATTTTAAATTAATTATTAATTTATAAATATTATATAATAAAAAAAAGGAATTTTAAGTTTAAGCTTTTTTAAAGCTTTTATTAAAATTTAAAAAAAAATTTTAATTTTAATTAAAAATAATATATTTTAAAATTTTTTAATTATTAAAATAAAAGGTTTTTAATAAGATTTTTATTTAATTTTTTATTATATATATAATATTTCTTAAAATAATAAATATAGCTTTAATATATTTATTTATAATAAATAAAGAAAAATTAAAAAAAAAAGCTTATAATAAATCTTATAATATATATATTATTAATATTTTTAATAACTTAATAATAAAGTTTATTATAATAATATAAAATAAAATTAATAAAAAAGTATAAATTATATTTTATTTAATAGTTTTTAATTATTATTTTAATTTATAATATATATAAAATAAATATTTATATATTTATATATTAAATATTAATAATTTTAATAATAAATATATTTTTAAGTTTTTAATAAATTTTCTTTTATTAAAATAATATTTAAAATTATAAATATTAATTAAAATAAAATTAGCTATTTTTATAAAGATATATAATTATATTTATTATAATATCTTTTAAAATAAAAGAGATTATTTATATTTAATTTAAATAATAAATAAATATTAATATTTAATTATTAAAATTAGCTTTAAATTTTAAATTATCTTTTATTATTAAAATATTCTTAAAGTATTTTATTTTTAAATTTTAAGTTAAATTAAGTTTAAAATAAAATATAAATAATTAAATTAAAAAGCTTATTTAAAATTTCTTTATTATTAATAATTAATTAATATATAAATAATTAAAATAATATATTAATAATAATATTTATTATTTTTAATATATAATATATTATAAATTAATATTAATTAAAATATTTAAAAATTAAAATAAATTTAAAATTTATTTTAATTTTATTTATTATTTTATAAAAGTATAATTAATAATTTTTATAATTATAATATAATTAATTAAAATATAAATTAATTATAAATAATTAAATTTAATTATTATATAAAGCTTTTAAATTAATTATATAAAATATATTATTTTTAATTTTAATTAATTAATATTTTTATTTAATTATATTAATAATTTTATTTAAATATATTATTAATTATATTTATATTTTTAATATTAATAAATAATTATTTTATATTTAATTATTAATAAATTAAAAATAAATATTTAAAAATTAATTTTTTAAAATATTTAATTAAATAAATAATAATTTATTAAAATTATAATAAAAAAATATTTAAGCTAATTAATATATTTTAAAAATTATAAAAATATAATATTTTTATAATAAAATTAAAATTAATTTTTAAATATATTATTTTTAAAGTTTCTTTTAAATAATTTATTTTTAATTTTATTATAATAAATATTTAAGATTTTTATATTATAATAAGTTAATTTTTAATTAAAATATAAAATTAAATATTAAAGGTATTTAATAAGCTTAATAAATTTTTTAATTATTATAAAATAAAAAGAAATTATAGCTTTTAATAATTTAAATATAATTAATAATATTATATATTTTTAAATTATTAATATAAAATTTAAATAATTTTATAAATAAATATTTTAAAAAGATTTTTAAAAATATATTAAATTTTTAATTTTAAATAAATTAAAAATTATTTATAAATATTATAAATATTTTATTATTAAATTAAAGAATATAATAATATTATTTATAAAAATAATAATAAAAGAATTATAAAGCTAAAAATATAATTTATATATCTTTAAATATAAATTAATAAATTATAAAATTTTATTATTATTACTTTAAATTATTTTTATTTTATAATAATTTATAATAATAAATTTATTTTAATAAAATTAATAAATTATAAATTAATAAAAAATATATTAATATTTATTATAAATAAATAGCTTTTATTTTATATTTTTTATATAATATTAAATTAAAGAAATAATAAATAAGTATTAAGGATTATAACTTTATTTAATATTTATAAGTTTATTATTATTTAATTTTTATATTAATTATAAATTATTTATTAAATAATAAAAATAAATAATTTAAAGAAAATAATTAAAGTAATTTATTTAATTCTTTTTTTTTTATAAAGGCTATTTATAAGCTTATTTATTATCTTTTAATCTTTTTTATTTAAATAATATAAATATTTATTAATTTTTTAATTTTATTATTTATTTATTAAGGGAATTTTTATTTATTAATCCTTAGGAATTAAAATAAAGCTATTATTTTTAAAAATCTATTAATATTTTTAAATTAATTCTTTAATTTAATAAATAAAGAATTTAAAAAAATAATAAATATAAATATTATTTAATAGCTTAATTTTAAATAAGTTTTTAAATTTAAATATATTTAGCTTATTATTAATATAAAGTTATTTTTAAAATTTTAAAAAATCTTTTTATAATAATTTTTTAAAAGAATTTTTTAATAAAAATATTATTTAAATATATTAATCTTATATTAATATATTATTTAAATCTTATTTTAAATTATTAAAAAAATTAATAAAATTAAAAAAGATTAAATATTAAAAAAAGGATTTATTTTAAATAATTAATATTATAAATATAAATACTTATATTTTATTTTTTTATTTAAAAAGCCTTATATTATTATATATAAAAAAAGTAATTATTTTTAAGTAAGAATTTTTATAAATATATATAAAATATAATAATTAATTTATTATAATAATTCTTATAAAATTATAGCTTATTAAGTTATTAATTTAACTTTTTATTTAAATTAAAATAAAAAATTATATTTTCTTTAATTTTATAATAAATATTAATATAATATAATATAAATATAAAAGTATTATAATATTAATATTACCTTTAATTATATATATTTATTTAGGGCTTTAATAAAAATTATAATATTTATAATTATATTATTAAAATATTTAAAAATAACTTTTTTTAAATTTAAAATATTAATTTAATAAAAATTATAAATTTTTAATTTATTAATAATTTAATATTTAAATATTTAAATATTTATATTTTAATATATATTATAATAATTATAAAATAATTTTTATAATAACTTAATAAAATATATTAAATTTAGCTTAATTAATAATTTTAATATAATTTATTTTTAAATATTAATTTTTATAGCTTAATTTATTATAATTTATAAAAATATTTTAAAAATCTTAAAAATAATATATTATAAAGCTTTAATATTATAATAAGTTATAAATAATAATTTATTTATAGCTCTTTAAATTTATATATTAATATAAATATAAAAATTATTATATAATAATAAAACCTTTAATAATTAATTTATATAAAATATTAACTTATTTTAAATAATTTTTATATAAATATATAAAAATTTATTAATATATAAAACCTTAAATACCTTTTAAGTAATAATTTTAATAAAAAGATAATATTATATTTATAATATATTTAATTAAAATTAATATAAAGATATTTATTTAAATATAAATTAATATTAATAAAATAAATATTAAACTTTATTTATATAAAGTTATATAAATTTAGCTTATTAATAAAATAATAATTATATTTTAATTTTAAAATTATTAATTTATAAATCTTTTATTAAAATTAAAATCTTTAAAAATTAAATTATTTTTATAATAAAATTTTCTTCCTTTATAATTTTTAATTTTATTATTTATAAAAATAACTTTTAATAATTAATTTATCTTTATATTAAGAATTATATTAAAATTTATTATTATTTATATTAAATATTTAAATAATAATATTTAAAAAGTTTTTAATATTATTTTTTAATTAAATTATTAATAAAATTATAAATTTAATTATTTATTTTATTAAAATTATTATAAATAATTTTAATTTTATTATAAATTATTAATTAATAACTTTTATATTTAAAATAAGCTTATATATTTCTTTTATTTACTTTAAATTTATTAATAAATATTAAATAACTTTTAATATTATTTTAAAATTATATTTTAAAATATATAATTTAAAATATAATTTTTAAAATAAAATAATTAAATTTATTAATATAATTTATTTACTTTTAATATTTAAAAATAAAGATTTAATATATTAATATATATAAATAAAAGTATTAAATAATTAAATTTAATTTAAATTAAAAGATAAAATAGCAACTATATTTTTTAAAATATTTATTTTATTATTATTTAATTTTTTATTATAAATATTAAATTTTTTATTTATCTTTTAATTTAATTTTAAATTTATAAAAATCTTTATTAATAAAAGATAATTAAAATAAAGAATAATTAATGCCTTATTAATTTAATTTTATATATTTTAAATTATAAAAAGTTAATTATTTAATTAATATTATAAATTAATAAATTTATTAAATATATTTTTAAATATTTTAATTATTAAAAATATTTAATTAAAATAATATTATTAATATAATAAAGTTTTAATAATATTATATAAAATATTAAAGTTATTTAATAAATAATTTTTATATTATTTAAGCTTTATAATTTTATAAATTAAATTAATATATTTATTATTATTAAATATTATTTAAAATTAAAAATAAATTATATTTAATAAATAAAAGATAAGTTATAATAAAATTAAAATATATAATAATAATTAATTTATAAATATAACTTATATTAATTAATAAATCTTTAAGGGTTTTTTTAAATAATTATTCTTTTTAATTTTAAAATATTTATATTAAATTTTAAAAATTATTTTAATTCTTATATAATTTAAATTATTTAATAAAAATATTTTTAAAATCTTAATTATTATAAAAATTATTTTATTTAAATAAATAATTATTATTTAATAAATTTAAATACCCTTAATTATAATTATAATATTAATTTTTATTATCTTTTAATTATTATTTTTAATAAATATAATAATTATTTAATTTTAAGGTTTTAATTATATAATTCTTATTTAATAATTTTTTAATAAAAAAAGCTTTATTAATAAAAAATTTTCTTTCTTAATTAAGAATTTAAAATAGCATTAAATTTATTATTTAATTTAATTTTATATTAAATAATTATAAATAATATAATAATTTATTTTTAATAAATTTTTAAATTTTAATTATTATATTAATATTTACTTAGCTAATTTAAAATATTTAAAATAATATTATTTATATATTTATTTATTAAATTTAATTTAATTTTTTTAAAAAATCTTATATTTTATTTAATTAAAAATATTTCTTAATTAAATTAAAAATTATAAATTTTAAAAGTTTATAAAAAGTAAAAAAAGATTTTAAATAAATATATATAATATTAATATTTTAAGTTTTTTTATAATTTTTTAAGTTTAAATATAAAAATTAAAGTTTTAATAATAATTTAAATATTAAATTTAATTTTAAAGAATTTTAAAGATCTTTAATAAGCTTTATATTTTTAATTTTTTCTTAAAATTTTTTAATTATATAATAAAGATATTTATTTATAAGATATAAATTTTATATATTATAAATTAATAATATATAATATATATAGCTTAATAATTAAAAATATTATTTTATTAATACTTTATAATTTAATATAATAATAACTTAATAAAGTTATAAAATTTTAAATATTTTAATTAAAATTAATTTAATTAAATTTTATTTAATAATTATTATTAAAAATATATTTTAATAATAAATTAATTAATATAATTAATAATAATAAATATAATTTTTAATAAGCTTTATATTTATAATATATTAAATTTAAAGAATATTTTAAAATATTTTAAGAAAATTAAATTTAATATTTTAAGTTTTTAAAATTTATAAATTAATTTTAATTATTATTTATTTTCTAATTATTTTAAATTAAATATTTTATAGTTTTAATAAGTTATATATTTTAATATAATAATTATATAAGGTTTATTAAATAATAAATATTATTATAATATTTATTAAATATTATTTTTTTAATTATTATAATTAAAAATATTTTTTTAAATATTATAATTTATAATTTAAATAATTATTAAGAATTTTTATTAATTAAAAATTTAAAAGTAATAATAAAAATATTAAAAGAAATTATATATTAAATTTATATTTTATTTATAATATATTTATTATAAATTTATAATAAATTTAAGCTTTTTTATTTATTGTTATAAATTAATATTTATTTAATTTATTAATTATTAAAAATTTTATAATTTAATTTATAAATATTATAATATAATAATAATAATTATAATTTATTTAATTTTTATAAAGTAATTATATAATTAAAATATATAATTATAATTATTATTTTAATAAATATAAAGATATAAAATTTAATAATTTTATAAATTTAAAGTAAATATATAGGAATTTATTAATTTATTTATTTATATAATAAATTTATAATAAATTTATTATAAATATATTATAAAAGTTAATATTTATAATAAATTTATAATAAAAATATTATAAATATTAATATTTATAATAAATTTATTATAAATTTACCTTTAATTTATTTATATTATATTAAGATAAGTTATATTTTTATATTAATTATTAAATATTAAATTAACTATATATAAGAATTATATTTTATTATTATTTATTATAAAAATCCTTAATTACTTTATTAAGATATAAATATATATTAAGCTAAATATAAAAAGTATATTATTAACTTAAAATTTATATAAGAAATAAATAATAAATAACTTTTATATAAAATATAAATATTTTAAATATCTTATAATATTATTTAAATTAATTAATATATTAATTATATTTTAAGCTTATATTAATTATATTTTAATAAATTAATTAAGCTATTTATATATAATTAATTTTAAAATCTTTTTAAAAGATATAAAGATATTTATTAATATATATATAATATATATATAATATATATATAATATATATATAATATATTTAAATAATTATATTAATAAAATTTTTATCTTAATATAATTAAATATAAATTTAAAATAACTTAAATTAAATTTTTAAGTTTTATAATTATATTAAAAGGAATTTTAATAAAATATAATTATATTATAATTATTTTAAATTAACTACTTTTATATAATATTTATAATATTTATATTTTTTTAAAATATATAAAATTTTATTTATAATTTATTAAAAGGTTTTTAAAGATTATAATATTTTTAATTAATTATTTAAAGAAAGAAGCCTTAAGGCTTTTAATATTCTTAATTAATATATAAATTATATTTAAATATATTAAATTATTCTTTATTATAACCCTTTTATTAAAGTATTTTAATTTTATATTATATATATATTTTAAAATTAATATATTAATAAAGGTTATTAATATAATTATATTATAATTATTTAAAGGATATTAATATATTATTATTTTTTATTTTTAAAAATTAATATTATTAAAAATATATTATAAGATAAATAATTAAAAGCTATTTATAATTATTAATATTATTATAATTTAAAAGTATTATTTTTATTATATTTAAAACTTAATAGCTATAAATATAAATTATCTTAACTTTAAATATTAATATATAAAAAAACTTATTAATATAATAATTATATTAATTTAATATATTAATAATTATAAATATAATTATTAATTATTATTTAAAGGTTAAGAATTTAATAAATAAGCTTTTAAGATAATTAAATTATATATATAATAAAAATATTATATAAAAGCTATATAAGCTTTATAAGTTTATATAATTAATATATAAAAATATATATAAATATAATTATAAAATTAATTATTTTAAAAGGATTTAAAAATTATAATAAAATAATATAGAAGTAAAAAGTTATATTATAAATATAATTACTTAAAATTAAAATATATATTTAAATACCTTTTATATATAATAAAAGTATAAAATATAATAATAATAAAAGAATTATTTAAATAATTTATAAGGATATATATTATAAAGCTATAATAAAAAGATACTTTTATATAAATAAATATATAATATAAAAGATATAAATATAGCTTAAAAGCTAAGAAAATATAATATTTATAAAATAATTTATTTTTATTTAAAAAAGGTATATATATTTAATAATTTATTTATAAAAATAAAATTATTATAAATATATTATAATTATAAATAAATAAGTTATTTTAATATTAATAAATTAATTAAGCTATTTATATATAATTAATTTTAAAATCTTTTTAAAAGATATAAAGATATTTATTAATATATATATAATATATTAATAAATTAAAGCGCTTAAATATAAATTATTTAACTTTTTTATAGCTTTATTATTATTAATATAATTATAATAAGAAATTTTAATAAATTTTATTATTAAATTATTACTTTTAATTAATTCTTAAAATAATAAATTATATAATATAATTTTAATAATTATAAATAAATTAATAAAATATATTATTTATATAATTATAATAATATAACTTATATTATATTCATATATATATTAGGATAAGGGAGGTAAGTTATAGGCTTATTAGTAAAGTAATTTTAATAATTTTATAAATTAAAAGAATAAATAACTTATCCTTTTACTTTTTTATAAGGAAAATATTAAAGGATTTATAAGTTATATATAAGATAATTATTTAGGGCTTACTAATAAGCCTTTATCTTATTAAGTAAGCCTTAATAAGTATATATATAATAACTATCTTAAATAAAAAATAATAATATTTATAAAGTTTATTATACTTAAAAATAATATATATAATTATTAAGGTAATCTTATTAATAACTATATTATATTATTTTAAGCTAGATGCAATATATATAAATAATAATAATAATTTACTTTAGTATAAGGTAACCTTTAAATAAGATTATTATATTATTATATATCTTTTTATTTTTATAAGCCTTTATTTATAAATTCATTTAATTTAAATATTATATTAGCTTAACTAGTTTAATTTATAGTATAAATAAAATAATTAAAATAATATAATAATTATTAAACTTAATATAAAATATTTATTATCCTTTATATAAAAGATTCCTATTAATAGCATTAATTAATTTCTATCTATATATATTTATAATATAAGGGATATTATTCTTATCCTTTCCTTAGAAACTTTTAAAATTACTTTCTTATTAAAAACTTTTAAAATCTTAATTAAGCTTAAATAATAAGGCTAATACTTAATATATATTACTTATTTAATATTTATATAATTAGCCTTAAAGGTTATATAAATCTTCCTTTATAAGGAATTTATTAACTTAGCTATATATATTATCGCTACCCTAGCTCTTATACTTATATTATAAGGATAAATAATTATAATATTCTTAGCTAAATATAAAGATATCCTACTTAGCTTCTTCCTTATTATTCTTATAATCTATAAGGTAAGCTAATAATACTTAGCTAATTAAGTCTCCTAAGTTATAATAAAGGTTAATAGCTTATAAGCATTAAAACTATAATATAATTAAATTAAATTATTCTTAATTAATAAAATCCTACTTAACCTTATATTAAAATAGGCTACTTTAAAATAAAGAGGCTAATAATTAAGGTTAAGATAAAGAGGCTAATAGCTAAGATTAAAAGCTAAAATAAGGCAGCTAATTCTATAATTATAAAGCTAGCAGCTAATTATATAAATCGCTAAAGTTATAGGAATATAATAACGCATTTTAATTTTATATAATTATTAATAAAGCTAATATTAAAATTAAAGGCACTACTTATAAGATACTTATTAGCAGGATAATATATTAAATAGCAGGCTTAAAAGCCTAAAGCTTATCTTATATATTATACTTAATTAATAACTATAGGCTTAATTAATAGTTCTAAGCCTACTTAATTTTAACTTAAATAAATAAGTTTTACTAACGCTAAATATATTAATAATTAAATTATTAAATATTTATCATTATCTTATTAATTATAATAATTATATTATAAACTTAGCTATATTATTAATAGATTAGCTTAATAAAATCCTTTTTATTAAGGTATTTAAAGTAAAAGGGTAGAATATTATACTATTTATTTAAGTTATATAGCTATAAAAATCCTTATTTATTATAATATATTACTTACTCTACTTTTATAATATAAGCCTCTTTTAATATATTAATAAAAATAATACTTACTTTTAAGTTTATATTATTAAATATAATAAGTAAATTAAAAAACTTTTTAGGTATTAAATTTCCTAAGAGAATATATAAAAGGGTATATAAGTCTATTTATTAAATATTATAAAGCTATTTATAAAAGGCTTAATTATTTTTTAATATTTTAAAAAGGGTAAACTTATAGCTATTTAATTATATATTTAATAATAAAGCTAGTAATAAAGTATTATCTCTTATAATAAAATATTAGCTTATAATTATATTAAGTAAGAAATATAAGTACTTATTAATTATTAATTTCTATACCCTTATAATAATAAATTAAAAATTATCCTATATTTTAAAAATACTTTAAATAAAGAAATATATACCTTAATTTCTAATAATCTTATAATTAATTAGATGAGATTTATTACCTATATATAATATTAATATACTTTAAATAATTATAATGCTTATTAATTAATTAATAATAATATTATTATAATAAAAAAAGCTATTATAAATATTTAAGCTTACTGCTCTTATATTAAGTAATTCTTTTATTATAAAGGTACTAAAAGTATATTTAATAGCTATATTATTCTTAAAGGCCTTATAATACTTTAAAAGCTTATTTAATAACTTCTTTACCTTTAATTAATAAGAAAGTATAGATAATATAATAGCATTATTTTAATATAATAATTAAAGGTATAAAAATAACTAAGTTAATTCTTAAAAAAGGAAGGTAATTAGCTATTAAGGTAATAATAATAAAAAGGTATTAATTCTTAAAAAAATAAAGTAATTAAATATTAAAAATAAAGGTAAAGGGAAGTATTATCTTTTAAGAAAATAAAATAATTAAATGCTAAAGATAAGGGTTAAAGAAGGTATTAGCTTTTAAGGAAGTAAATAAATTAGATATTAAAGAAAGAAATAGTTAAGATATTAAGAAAGAAATATAATTAACTTATTAAAAATATAAAGAAATTAATATTTATAAGGGTATAATATAAGTGTATTATTTAAAAAGGGTATTATTTAAAAAGTAATTTATTAAGGAAGTTAGTTAGCTATAATTATAAATTTTCTGCTTTTAATTTGCTATTTATAAATACTAAATAAACAGGGCTTTTTAAATTTAAATTATATTAACTTTAATAATAATTTATATAATACTTATTATTAAAGCTAAAATTAAGGTAGCTTATAAAGGAGGTATATTAACTTTAAAGCTATATATATATTTTATATAAGTTTTTTAATAGGGTTATTAAAATTAATAAAAAAAAGATATATCTTATTATTAAAAATCTATAGGAAATATATTATAAACTTCCTTAATATATAATAAAAGAGAAGGAAGAATATTTAAAATAAAAGTATAAAATAGGTTTTAAATATAAATAGCTAGCTTATACTCTGCTAACTTAATTAATTATAAGTAAAATAATTACTTACTTATATAAGTTACTACTTTATATAAATTATTATTAAATACCTTATAAATAAAGCTATTACTTTATAAGGGTTATATTAATAAATACTTATTTTAAGTAAAATAATATACTTAAGATAATTTTTATAATACTAAATTATTAAGATATAAGAGAGGCTTAATATAAAAAAAAAGGAAGTATTAAATAATTAAAAGAGAGAAAAAAGAGTAAGTTTTTTAAATAAGAGAGAATAAAAATAAATATATAATTATAAAAAGGAAAGAAGTAAATATAAAAGGAGAGAAATAAAAATAAATATATATTTATTATATAATTATTACCCCCTTTTAAAAAATTATTTAAGGTTATCCTTAACCTTTTCTTTTTCTTATATTATTAAAAGCATTAAAGTTAATTACTAACTTTTTTATAAAATTTAAGTTATTTTTATTAAAAGTTATATTATATATACTTAGCTAGCTAAGCTACTTAATTTAATATTTATTCTTTCCTACCTTTATTATTTACTTCTTAATTATCTTTTCTATTTTTTAATACTTATATAAATCTTTATATTTAAAGATATCTTCTTTAATTAATATTAAGCTTAATATTAATACTTATTATTAATAAAGGTTTTTAGCTAAGTTTAATATTCTTTATAATATATAAATAAAAATTATTAAGTATATATTTTAATATATTAATAAGTTTAGCTTATATATATTCTTATTTATTACTTTTATTATATAAAATAATCTTTTATATTTAAGATTAAGTTTTCTTTATAAACCTTTAAATATATATCTTTTTTCTAAATAAAGGTAAATTATATCTTTTAACTAGAATTCCTCTTAAGTTTTTCTTAAGTTATAATATTTTTTTATTCTCTTTATTACTAAGTTCTTAATAATAATAACTTAATTTTAAAAATCCTTTCTACTTTATTATATTATTTCTCTTATTAATAGCTTAATAAAGAAATTAAGTATAAGCTTTATATTTATAATAAGTTAAAATAATATATATTTTATTACTTTTAATATTATATTATTTAGACTTATTTATAATAAGAGGATTATATTTATTTATATTTCCTTTATATTATTATTAATAAAGAAATATAAAGCTATTTTAATAATTTAATTTTATCTTTTAATAAGCTTATTTATTTATAAATAATAAGTAATTAAGAATAATAAGGTAATATTTATTTATTTAAATAATTCTTTTTAAAAAGTACTTATTTAGTATAAATTTTTATTTAATATTAAAACTATTAATATATTCTAGCTAATTATAAATAAAGAATAAAAGAATAGCTTTACTTATTTTAATATAAAATATTTAATAAACCCTAAGATAATAAAGTTAGCCTTTATATATTTATTTATTATTATTAAATAAATATTTAATATATTATAATCTTCTAGATTTTACTTAATATTCTTATTTAATATTAATAATAATTTAATTATTATATTTAATAAAAAAATATAAAATAATATTAATAAAAAATATATTAAAATAAGCATTTTTATAAGCCTTATATAACTTATTTAATTTCCTTAGCAGCTTAAATAATATTTAATATATTACTTAATATATTTTTATAAGTACTTAATTATAAATCTATTTATTAAATTATATTATATTTTTATTTCTTTAAAGTAAAATTAATTATTATAAATAAATTTAAATAAGTTAAGTATATAAAATTTAGGAATATATAAATAAAAGTATCCTTTATATATTTTTATATATAATAAATTATATTTTAGCTTAAAAAAATAGAGATTATTAATTTTATCTTTCCTTAAATAGTTTATTTCCTTTTTTTATACCTTATTATTTAAATATCCTTTTAAAATTCTTTTCTTAAAATTATTAATAAATTATAAAAAGCTATATATAAGATATATATAATTTATTTTTATAATAGCTTTATTATATTATATTAGCTAGGTATCTTAATTATAATAAATATAATCTTAGTTTATTTAAAATTTAATTTTAATTAAATTATTATTTATAAGTAAGCCTATATGCTAAACTTCCTCTTTTTTTAATTAGGCTAGATATTTTATTTTAGCTTATATTAAACTTAGCATAGTATAAGTATAATATATTATTTTAAAGATTTTTTTTAATATATTTATAAAATTATTTATTAGTTAGTTATTTAGCAGATAGCTAAGAGTATCTGTTATTATATTTAACTTTTTAAGTATATAATATACTTTAAGGTTATATTAACTTAGAAATATTAATGCGACTTATAGATATATATTTGCTTATATATTATTTATAAAATGTAGATTAATTTTTTTAAGGATTCCTTTAATTACTTTATAATTAATTAGGATAACTAAATTTAGGTTTAGGTAATTTAAGATAATTATTTTAATTTTCTTAATTCCTTAAATAATAATTATTACTTTTAATTTTATAAGCTAGTATTTCTTTTCTATATTATTAATTTTCTTAATTCCTAAAGTAGGGTTTAAGATTATTAATAGTAATTTTTATTTTATATTAAAGGTTTCTTATTCTAGCTAATTATTAATTTATTTAGTTTTTATACTTTCTTTACTAGCTTAAGTCTATTTAATATTTATAAGCTATGCTTTTTATTTATTATATACTTATTATTTATTAAGAGTCTCCTTTTAACTATATATACTTAGCTAGCTAATATTATTAATCCCTATTTAATATTATTCTCTCTACTTTACTTTATTATATTATATAAAATAAATATAAGGTTTTATTCTACCTTTCTTTAATTTCTATAATATAAGGTCTACTAATACTTAGCTTAATAAGTTTTTTATATTAAAGTTATAATTACTTATCTTTATTACTTTAGCTATATAATAAGCTACGGTATATTCTAAGGATATATTTAAGTTACTAGATTTAAAAAGCTTATTATTTTTCTATATAGCTTAATTAACCTATATTTATTCTAGCTAATATATAGCCTTTTTTTAATTTAAATACCTTATCTTATTAAAAGAATATAAATAATAATATCTTAATAACTACTTTTTTTAAATAATAATAAGTTTATTTATTTTATTTTTATAAATAAAAAAATAGCTTTAATTTATAATAATATTAAATATCTTATTATACTTTAAGTTAAAAAACTAATATAAGTTTAGCTTTAAAAATCCTTATTAAAATAGATAATTAAAGCTAACCTTAATAAACTTATTAATCCTTATAAAGATAATAAATTATTACTTAATATATATTAATTATAATATATTTAATATCTTACTTAATTTTATAAAAATATATAACTTAATAAATAAAGATATTTTATCCTTAATGCTTATAATTAAGCTCTCTTAGCTAATAAGTATATTTATAATATATAAATATAATATTAATATTCTTAATAAGATATTTAAAGGAAAGATATTTAATATATATCCTTTAATTTAAATCTTTAAATATCGCTTTTACTTACTTATAAACCTTATAATATATATAAATATAATTGCTATTTTATAAAAAATTACTCTCGCTTTAATTCCTCCTAAATATTAATATTTTTATTAATCCTACTTAATCTTTAAGCTTTGCTTTATAATTAACTAAGTAATTAATATTAAATTAACTCCTATATTTATATAAATTTTAATAACTAATTTATAATAATTTAGCCTTATTAAAAAAATAATATAATAAAAAGCATTAAAGTCCTTAATATAAGTTAATAGTTTTTATTATAAAAAAATAATAATTCCTTAGGCATAATCTTTATACTTTAGCTATTATTTATAATTCTTATTTATAAAAGTTATTATATTTCTTGCCTTAAAGTATTATTAATAATAAACTTTATACCTTACCTTTCTTTCCTATATCTTAATAAATAATCATTAAGAGTATATTAATATTTATTCTTTACTATCCTTTTATTATTATAAAATAACCTTACTCTTTTCTTATATAACTTAATATATTATATAATATATTTACTTAGCTTATTTATTAATTAATAAGGTATTAAATTCTTATATATAAAATATATTATTTTAAGGTCCTTTAATATAGCTTAAGTTATTAAATAAAGATATAATAGCATTATATGCTTATTAATTTACAGTTAAGGGCTTTTTAAATATAACTTATTATAGCCTATTTCTTTTCTTTTTACTTAAATCTTACTTATTTAAATTCTACTAATTTTAATTCTCTTAATATATTTAATATTTAGGTTTTAAATTAATTAAATAATTTATATATTCTTTTTATTCATTTAGTAATATATCTTTAATTTCTAGTATTATTTTACTTTTATATTTTTTATTAAAATAAGCTTATTATATAAGTTAATAAATTAAGTAACTTAATAAGTTAATAAATTAAGATTAAATAATAATATTTATAAATAGCTATCTTTATAAGTAATATAGCATCTAGTAGCTAAAAATACTTAAACCTAATAATATATATAGTTATAAGTAAAAGAGCATTATATTTATAATAATAAAGCCTTAATATAATACTTATAATATATCTTCTTTTTCTTAAAGGATATTTATAAGAATATTAATATTAATAATAATAAATATAAATAATAAATATTATTAAATTTTATAATTAACCTTAATATAAAGTTTATAAATTATATTTCTATTTCATCTTATAATATTATATATTAATATTACTTAATTATATTAATTTTTAAAATAATTTTATTCTTAATTATTATAAAGATAAGATATAAAGTAATTAATATTAAATTAATTAAGCTAGGATATTATTATTATTTTAAAAATATAGAATTACGCTTTTAAAATAATAGCTTATTATCCTACTTTAATACTTCCTTAAAGCTATTTCTTTTTATAAATATTTAAAGTTTAATATTAAATAAAGGTAATTCCTTAAAGGCCTTTTTATACTTTATTATATATAGATTAAGTATATATTACTCTTATCTTAATAAAGATTTATAATTAATTTATAAAAAGTATTAAGTTATTTAATATCTTCTTACTATCTTTATTTTTTATAAAGCCTTTAAAAATATTATCCTTTTAAAACCTTAATTAAAATAATTTAATCTCTAATTTAAATTATAATTAAATATTTAATTATTTATTATACTTTATTTATTATTAAATAATAACTAAGTTCTTAAAAATATTAAATAAAAAAGATATTAAGTAATTAAGTTAATTAAGGGGTAGTCTTTAATGCTTTATTTTATTAAGATTATTATTTTAATATAAGTCATTATAATTCTAAATATTTTAATTAATTTACTTTATATTACTCTTTATAAATTCTTTATTATTTAATAATTTATTATTTAAGCTTATTATAATTATTTTACTTAATAAATTTTTTATAAATATAAGAATCTTTCTTAATATAAAAAGTTTATAAGAGTTATATCTTATATTAATATTTCCTTTTTATATTTAATACTAATTATATATATTTAATATTTTTAATTTATAAATAATACTTTTAAAAGCTACTTTTTATAATAATAATATTAAGATAAAGATTTATAAAATAAAGGTAATTAGCATTAAATAATTTTAATAAAAATTAAGACTTAATTATCTAAGGAATACTTAATTAATAATAGCTTTATAAAATACTCATGCTTTTATTAAAGTATTACTTTCTTCTTAGCTTTAATAAGTAATTAATTATTATTTAAATATATTTTTTAATATTAAACTTATAATATTTTTAAGCTAATAAACTTATTAATAGCTTTCTTAAAAGTTTATTTATCTTAAATTAATTAATAATTAAATAGCTTATTTATTTAAAGCATCTTTAATTACTTATATAAAGGTATATATAATAACTTTTATTTTATTAACTTTAAATAACTTAATTAATATAATTTTTAAGAATATTTCTTTAAGCTAGATTCTTATATAAATAGCTTTAGCTTATAATTTATTTATAAGTTTATATATATATTACTAATCCTTAATATATATTCCTTAATTAATAAGGATATATTAGCTATTTATAAGAATAGCTAGGCTAGCTATATTAATAAGGCCTACCTACTTAGAATTACTTTTATATATTTTAAAAGTAATATAAAATTATTTTAATCCTTTATCCTTATTTATTAATAATTATAAAAACTTACCTTTACTTTTATTATTATTATCTTTAATATCTTAATATATTTAATTATTAATAAAAAATATAGCTTAATAAAGGTTATATTTAATATTAATTTACTAAACTTATTAAGGCTACCTTTAGTTATATTATATAGTGTACTTAAAGGGTTTCTTAAAGCTTTTATTATTAATCCTAAATATATAATTTAAATTAACTTATATAAATTATATTAATACCTTACTTTATTTTTTAATAATAATATCTTATAATAAAGTTTCTTTCTTTATTAATTATTATAATATTTAAATAACTTAAACTTATTCCTTAATTAATATCTCTTTTAAATTAATATAAATATACTAAGATTAAGTAATAATTAGCTATATATTATAATTAGGTATATTTAATTACTAATTAAGTTAAGATAATATATAAAATTATTAAAATAAAGGTTTAATAATTATTTAAAAGAGACTTACTTTAAGAAAGCCCTTTTAATCTCCCCGCAAAGTTTAAGGGGTTCTAGCTACCTTTACTAACTTTATAATTTCCTTAAGATATTTACTTATAATTACCTATAAGGCTTAATATAAACTAAGGTAATAATTCCTACTTACTAGCCTTTATAAAGGTAAATAAATAATATTATAATTAAGTTTTATATAAGCTTAAGATCTTAATATTCTGCTTTTAATATAACGCTATAAGCTTAAATACTTCTTTATACTTTTAAGAAAGAGTATAGCTAACCTCTTATTAATTAAGCTTTTTTATAAATAATTCTTAAATTATTCTAAGTCGTAATTATATCCTTATTATACTTTAAATATATTTATAATAAAAACTTACTAGCTTAAAAATATATACTTTAAAAGGTTTTATAAATAACTAATTATAGCTATTAAATATTATATTCCTATATATATTAAAATAGGGGAGGCAAGTTATAAGCTTATTAATGAAGTAATTTTAATAATTTTATAAATTAAAAGAATAAATAACTTACCCTTTTACTTTCTTATAAGAGAAGCATTAAAGGACCTATGAGTTATATATAAGATAGCTATTTAAGGCTTATTAATAAGCCCTTACCTTACTAAGCAAGCCTTAGCAAGTATATATATAATAACTTATAAATAATAGCTTTATAAACTTATTAATATATTATATTTTTTTTATATATAATATATTTAATAATATTATTTTAAATTAAGAAAATTTATTTATTAATTATTTTTAAATAATACTTTATATAAACTTAATTATAATATATTATTTAAATATTATATTTTATTTATAAATAAATAAATAAATAAAAAGATAAAATTAAAATTTAAAATATTATCTTTATATATATAAAAATATTATATAATTTAATTAAATATAATTACTTCTTAATATATAATTTATATATAATAATATAATATACTTAATAATAAAAATTATATTATTATTTAATTTATTTAAATTTAATTTTAAATTATTTATAATTATAGCTAAGTTAATTTAAAATAATATATTTATAATAAATAAAAAAGGTTAAAGCTTAAAGAATAAATATATTAAGATTATATAATACTTAAATTATATTAATAATAAATATATAAAATAATATAATTAATATTATATTAATAAAAGGTTTAAAAAGAAAGATTTAATAATAATATTAGCTAAATACTTATAAATAATATATAAGAGTTATAAATTTATTAATAAATATTTAAGATCTTTTTAAATAATTAAAATAATTAATTATTATAGCTTTATTTATTAATTAAAGCTATTAAAATAATATAAAATATATAATATAATATTTATAATAACGCTTAAATTATTTAAGTTATATATAAATAAAGTATAAAAGCTATATAAAAATATTAAATTATATAAAAATAATATTTATAAGATTAAAAGGATATTTAATTATAAGGGCTTATATAAATAATAATAATATTTAATTTAATAAAAGAGATATAATAATAAAAATAATTTATAAAAGCTATATAAAAATATTTATAATAATTTATTAATTTAAAAATATAAAGATATAATTATAATAAATAAAAGGTATAAAGAATTAATATAAAAATAGAAATTATAAAGAAATAAAGGAATAATATAAATATAATAAGGGCATATAAAGTATATAATAATCTTAAATTTTAAAAAATTAAAAAGAAGGTTATATAAATCCTTTACTTATAAGTATATAAATATAAATAAGGCGTAATATAAGTAATATATAATTATTATTTATTTATTATTATTATTATTATCCTCTTCTTTAGCTTTCTTTTTAATAGCCTTTTTTTATAATATTTATATATTATAAATATATAATATAAGGCCTTAAGGGAGTTATTAATACCCTTAAAAATAATAATAATATATTAATTAAATATAAGTAATTTATTATTATTATTAATAATAATAATAAATAATATAAATATAATAATAATAATAATTTTATTTTTATCTTTAAATAAGGCTTAAATAATAAAAATAATAACTTCCTTTTCTTTAATCTTAAAGATAACCTTAAAGGTTATAATAATATTATAAGGGATTTAAAATAATATTAATAATACTTATATATAATATATATATAATATATATAATTTAAAGGATAATTTTATAAGCTTATATTTACCTTTATTAATCTTATAATAATATTAATAATAATAGTTAATTTTTATATTATTATTAATTATTTTTAAATATTATTTATAAAGTATAAATATATTAAATATATATTGCTTTAATTAAAATAAATAAGCTTTAGCTTATCTTTAAAGATATATATATAATATATATATTATTCTTATATAAAGTAAGCGCTTCTTTTTATAATTAAGCCCTTATTCTTTTTTTTAAAATATTATTAATACCTTTATTAATAATATTTATAAGCTTTATTTATATAATAATAATATTATATAAGTATAAGGGGCTAAGGAATATATAAAGGGATTAGGCTTAGGGCTATTAAGTTAGCTATTTAAAAGGCTATATTTATTATTATTAAATTAAAATTTATTAATTAATAAATATCTTTTATATATTATATAAATATTATATAAATAAATAAAATTAATATTTATAAAGAATAAACTTAAATTATTAAAGGTAAAGATAAAATTAAATATTTAAAATCTTTTTATTAATTAATATTAATAAGGATATTTTATAATTATTATATAATTATAATATTATTATATAAAAGGATATTTATTATTATTATTATTATTATTATTATTATCTTTATTAATATTATTATTATTATTATTTTATAATTTATTAATAAATATTTTATATTAATATTATATATATATAATATTAAGGATAAGGAATAATTTATAATATAAATTTAAATATAAATATAAGTTTAAGTATAAATATAAGTATAAATATTAAGTAATATTAATATTAAATATTTATATTTATTATATTAATAAAGATATATTTATAAATTAAATTATTATATATAAAATTAAGAAAAGAAAATAAAAGAAATATAATATAAATATAATATAAATAAAGTATAAGGGCATTATAAATATATTATTATTATATTATTTATATAATAAGATTAAATAATGCTTATTTATATAATTATAATTAAATAATATTATAATAAGAGGAAAAATGTATATATTATAATATATTATTATAATATTTACTTTTTATATTTATTATACTTATATAGCTTATTATATATATCTTATTCCTTATATTTAAAATAAGTTATCTTATTATTCTTTATTATTATTATTTATTATTATTATTAAATCTTTAATTTCTATTAATATATTTTTTATACTTCTTATATTTATTATATATATTTTTAAAATAAGAACTTAGAAAAAGGAGTAGTTTATTAAGGATCTTTATTATAAAAGGAAAATTAATATAAAAAAGGGATTTTTAATATTTATCTACTTTAAATATTATATAGCTTTTTTAATACTTAAAAGCATTATAAGAGCTATATGATTTATAAAAAGGGGAAGGAAGGAGAATAGAAAGGAAGGAGGAAAAGAAGGTAAGTTTAGCTATTTATATTCTTTAAATATATTGCTTTTACGCTATGTATATATAGTTTATATAATATATATCCTTAGTTATTTTGCTTATATTCAACAACCCTTATAGTGCGTATGTGAATAGGCCTGGATAATCTGTGGCGTGAGTGATGTATGGGTGTACCATCCGTTTTAGTGGGTGTGAATATCCGTTCTCATGGTTATTGGTGGATGGACACCCTACTACGACCAGGTTTGAGAGTGACACAGAGCCCAGACTGATGTTCATACCCGGTGAAAATCCGAGGTAACATCAGAACACATCCAAAGACCCATTGCTGGGCAGTAGAAGTGACAATCCCAACGATGAACAGGATGCTTGGTAATGTGTTGTACAATTAATCGCTGCAGCTACTCGGGACTGATGACTTCAGTCGTATCCTGAGGACTATGAACCTCGCCAGGCACCCTCCGATCTGACGCTGCTTAAAGAGAATGAGCGCTGGTTGACAAGACCAGCATTCGAACCAGCACGACTTGCATCATCACCCATCGGAAATGAATCCTGTGGAAGAGGCCACGACCCTGACTTGCCCGTGTAGGGCTCATACTCGACCCTGATACTGTGCGTCTTCGTAATGACCGGCGGGACAGCCGTCGTGTCCTCACTCCTGCGAGGCCGGCTGAAAATCCCACGTGTGGCACTCGCCGCCTTCGGATGGGCCCGGATGCTCGTCCTCGAAGACGCCCGCGACGGTGTGCTCGGCAACGCCGCCCTCCGCGGCACGGGCGGCTGGCCCGCCGTCCAGAACCCGTCCTTCCCCTGCGCCCTCTCGATCTCCATACTCGTCATGAGCAGGTCGTCATCGTCATCTAGGCGCCGCTGCGTGCGCCGCGGCTCGAACTCGGACCGCACCGACTTCTCGGCCAGGTAGCTCTGCCCTCCGCGGCCGCCGTACTGCTGCTGGTGGTAGGGGCGGCCACCCGACGTCCTGTCGCTGCTCAGCCAGCCGCGCTTGCCCGTGAGCATCTCGAGGAGGGGCTGGAGGACCGGGATGCAGGCTGCTATAATGATCGTGCCGCCCTCGGCGATGGTGAAGACGACGAGGTCGGATGTTGAGTAGGTGAAGTCGCCGCTTGCTAACGAGGGTAGCCTGGTTGTTTTGTATACCGCGACGATGGTGGATCTGGGCAGTGTGTTAGCATCATCGCAGCAACTGGGTCCATCCGGAACACGAACATTGAGCCGATCCCCAGAGCACCACAGAGGGCGACCTTCTTCTTGCGGTTCATTTGGAGTTTGTAAAGAACGATCGATGGGTACACAGCCAGGTATAAATCGAGGAAAGCAGAGAAATCTGTCTCAAAAAGTAAGTGACCCAGCATTCCAGGAGAGCCCGAGAATGGCATCGCGACTCACAGCCAGACCATGTGGCCCACCATATCAAGATCCATGGACTCCAACACTTCCTTTCGAGCGAGAAGTCCCATTGCGACGCTGCCGGCGTGCATTGGGCGAAATGAAAAACAACACAAAGGAACAAATTAAATACGCATAGCGATGCCATTCCCCACAAGACAATACGATGGATCCTGCTCGGGTTCATTATATGTGTGAGAAAGGCGACGACGGCAAGCTTTGGTATGCCGAAGGACATGACGCCAGGGCCGAAGCCCATGACGGTCCAAAATACAGCTTTAGAATGTTGGCTCTCCGTCAGCACCTCGAAGTGCTTGCCACTCCCGGTGGCGACGGCAGCAGTTGTGAAGGCGACGGCGATCCAGCCGAATAGCTATATCAGATATGGTTATCAGTAAATGTGATCCGGGTGGACTTGGAGCACACGACGGCACTGGGGGCCACAAACCATAGAGATAATTATAAGCCAGTCGTCGAGCTGCCACTTGCCCATCATCCGGCCGCGCACGAACAGGCGGGCGACAACGAAGAAGCTGGCGATGGCCTCGACAGTGTAGCACGCAGCCAGGATCGCAGGGCCTTTGTTCTCGGCCGCCATCTCTGGCGACAACTGGCCTGACGAGGCCATGATAAAAAATGGGGTGCGCTCCAAAATGAAACGCAATGAGAGTGTAGATCAGAGAAGGGAAAGAGAAAAGACCAGAGCAGATCTCAGGTTCCACAAGGCGGACGGGCTAGAGAGCCGGCCGTGCTCGCTTTTATTCATCGTACAGATCAATTGGGATTCTTTGCAGATCGATCCGCAAAGGCACACTAGGGCCACCTCAGATCAGGGCCCAGATTCCCAACGGCGACCCAAGAGCAGCAAACCGACGAGGGTGGACAGCCGATGCAACATTGTCGTTCGTCCCCCGGTCGCCCACATGACATACCGGCAGACCGGGCACAGCATCTCTCTTCTCTTCCTTCTCCTCCCTCCCCCAACAGGCTCTTGTCCTCGTTCCTTCCTCTGTGCCGCGCTCCTGGGCTGCACGGTCAGGCGTGTGAAGGAAGCGAGGACTGCTGGATGTGGAGTCGATCCTCATATATGCCGTGCGGCGTAAAATCCCAAAATAGTGTAGCGCGGCCGTTGGCACAGCTTAAACCCGGCCCCTACTCGCGTGGAGGAAGCCCCAAAAGCAGTGGGGCCCGCCTAGCCTGCAGAGCCTAGCCCTCGTTTTGGGCCACCGGTGACAGGAGAGGCTCCAAACTCTGTGATCCCCCCCGCGGAAGCGGCAGTCGAGGTGATTGGGCGGGAGCTGCAAACTGCCAATGCCCTTCCGGACTGGGAAACGACATGCGTGTGGGGATGTGGCTTGCAGAGGCGAGCTACGTTTGGAAGGGTTGCAGTCAGGGGACGGCCTATAATTGGTCTGGTTTTATAGACCGACTTTGCAGATCGCCGCCTCTCGGGATGCCGTTATCACACCCTTCTCGCAGGTTGCCTCTCCACCGTTCCCCACATGACGAAACAAACCAACGTCCCACACGACGATGAAATCGTGGCGTGCGTGGCTTGCGGACGAGAGGAAACAAGAGGAGAAAAGCATGCCTTCGAGCCCTGACCCTGGCGGCGCAGCACGTGGACTCAATCGCTGCCCGTTCCGACGCTGGAAACCGCCCCCTCTTAAGTCTCAAAATCAGTATAATACAGGGAACAACGGTGTCATAGCGCGAACTATGTCACCGTGCCCGCCCGAGGCGAGTGATAGCACCAGGGCAACCGACAGGGTGGGTGCGTCGAGGCGCCGGGGTCGACGTCGAATGATAAGACGGCACGCACATGCATGCCACGCGGTCTTGGCACTCATTGATCGTGAGCACCCGAGGCGTGAAGCAGCATTCGAGGGAGCTCGTCATTGTTCGAGTGCTCCGTCAGCTCGTGGCGAGCCGAGGCGGCCCCACACGGCTTGGGACCCCTCTCCTGGGCCAAGCAGAAGCGAGACGGGGTTGAATCAGACGATCGAATGACACCGAGATCGTGGGACGTCTGTGTCAAGAGGGACGGCTGTTCGTCTCACCAAAGACGTCGTGTTGCATGTTGTTTTTTCGTCTTGTCCTTGGACGATCTTCTCTCGTCTTGATACCGGAATCGATAGCGTCACAATAGTACTGTGGGTCAAAAATCTCCCCGGGGTGACATCAACTGCTCGTATGTGACTAGTTCGGCCTGTCGGTATGAGATGAAAGCTTATGCAGGCGAGTTCTGAGAATTAGGGGTGTTTGACTGCTCTGTGCAAACCTGCCCTTTTAAGGTTGTTTTTTTAAATTAAGCTGAGCAGAAATGAGCGTATCCGGCCATGCTTATCCGGCACTTGGGCCGTTTCTGGACGACAAGTACAAGGTTCAGACGAGCCTAGTGGCCTTTTGACTAGGCAGGATAGGTTCGTCAGAAAACAAATCCTCACCGAAAAAGTTCAATTAGCCGTCGCGCCCCTGGTGCTTTGCCTTGGCCAGGTTCGCGTCACATACGCGCCTGGTTGAGCATTCATGAAGGTCCAAACTCGAGTCTCTCATGTCTACCGCTGCATTATTGAATCTCGAGAAGCAGTCCAGCTCTTTTTACCTAGCAATTGTAAGTAGTTACCTGAAACCCCATTTGTCTAGCCGTGTCTGGGCTTTGCATGGTTGCAAGCCAGGCTTGAAGTATCAAGAGACATCTAGACAGCTTCCTAATAGTTTCACTCGTCTTATCGGTGGCCACGGTATCGACAGGGCCCTGTGATGCCCAGGTATGTTCCCTTTCTCCGGCAACCCCGAGTGCCTAGTCTCACCAGGATCCAGATTCTCGCTCAGTACACGAGGTTACTCAGGTCGGGAAGCGGACTGTTCTGCCACCACACCATCATGTTGCCTCCTGTGGCGCTCGCGTAGTTCCACGGCTGCCAGTCGTCTAGGCTGTTCCAGTACTTCTCCGTCTCTTCTGCGCTGCCCGTCTTCACCGCGACCGAGTGGATATGAACAGTTGGGTTGCTGCAGGAAAAGTCATGACAGATCTCCTCCGAGCCAACATGCGAAGCGGGCATTGTGTTGCTGTCCCCAAGCAGGACGACCTGCAGGTCCAGCACCAGCCCCGTGTTGACCGCGACCTCCTTGATCTTCTGGAGGCACGCGACGTGCTGCTCCATGCCACCGGCCTTCTGCGCCACCAGCACCCTCTCGTGTGTGGACCAGGTGTCGCCGAAGTTGGACTTGACGGCGACGGTGTCTCCTGGCCCGTGGACGAGTGTCATGACGTAGGTCTGGCAGGGGGAGCACCGCAGCTGGCCGAGGAGGTGCCGATAGAGGCGCTTGATCCCTTCCGTGAGGCTGCCGGCCGCGCTTCCGCTGAGGTCGATGGCGATGGCGACTCCGCGGACGCGGCGTTGTTGGTTGCCCCGGAGCTCCTGAGTGAGCTTATTGATCCAGGCGTCCTTCTCCTTCTCGCGCTGGGAGCGGGTGTCTTCGACTGTTTCACTTGGATTTATGGTTTGGCGCTCTTGGATTGCCTGCTTAATTGTGCCCCTCTTGCGCTGGGATCGGGCAGCCTCGACTGCGCCGCTTGGCTGGTAAGATACCGGTATGTGCTTGACTCTCGGCCGCTCTCGAAGGGCAGACTCGGCCTCCTCACATCTGGCCTCAAGGGAGCTCTGTGTGGCGCTCAGGCTCTCAATAATTTTCTGCTTTTGATCCAGCTCCTGACGCATAGTCTCAGCCTGGGAAGCCCCAGCCTCTCGCACGCCTTCCAGCTCGGAGGCCTTTCGCTTGACCAAATCACTGAGAGTGTCTGTAGTCTGCTCAGCCTCTGTCAATTTCTTGTTGGTCCAGGCGTTCGAGATGCGGAGCGTGTTGCACTCCTGCTCAAGTTTCTTTATGTTGCCCTGAAGTTGTTCATTGGTTTGTTTCTCAGATCGGGCAGCCTTCGTGGTCTGCTCCAGTTCCTTGCGCAAGCGCTCTTCCTCCTCTGTCTTCTGGGTGAGCTGCTCCCTTGCGATGCGGAGTTGCTCTTCCAACTCGGCGATGGTCTTGGTGTGTTGCTCGCTGGTTATAGCGAGAGTGTTCAAGTCGTTCTCCAATTTCTGAGCTGTGGTCCTCAGCTTGGTGATCTTGGCATGTACTCTTGAGATCGTATCTCCTCCATCGGTGGCAGGGGCTTCGTCATCCTGGACCTGCAAACCAGCCCGGCTGAGGTCCTGATCGAGCTCATCGACCTGGCGCTCAAGATTCTCCTTCTCCTGCGTCACAGATTCAAGACGTCCAGAAAGTACCTCTGCCTTCTCTTTCTCTTCCAACGACAGGTTCATGAAGTGGACCACCTCGTCCTCCAGCTGGTCGATCTGGTCTGCGACTGCTACTCCTGCGGTAGGAGCGCCTTCACCATCCTTATCCTTTGTTATTACACCTGCCGCAGAGGATTGGCTGCCTGGCTGCGGCGGTGCGGAGTTGGTGTTTGATTCGATTGGAAGAGGCATTACTTCGTTTGTGGGCGCCGTTTGCTGAGCAGGCTCAGGTGGCTCTGTTGTGAAGGCAAAGGCCGCAGACGTGCTACCACTCTGGCCAGCGGATAGGCGATCGCGCCAAGCATCAAATTTCGGCGCCATGTTGATGAATCAGAGGCAAGTTGGTGTGAGTTGTCAGAATTGTCGAGGAGGTATGCAGAACTTGGTGGTCATGCGGTGCAATTTGGCAATTGGTTGACTGGCACCTTCCTACGAAGCAGATTGATTCGCAAGGTCATCGTGAAGCGGCCTTATGAGAGCGGGGAAGATTTGGAGCCCATGTTAAATTGAATAAGATCAGTGCTAGTGAATCTTGCGGTGAATTAACGGCAGAGAATCACTTCTTTTCTTTTTGTTGCAAACGAGCCGGCGGGGGTAGATGCAGGAGGCCGTCCGCCAGCGCTGGCCGCATTGCTCCCTCCCATGATGTCACATGAGAGAACCACCCCATTCACTGTGATAGAGGAGTGAATGTTCTCACAGTTCTGAGGCTGCTCTCTTCTTTTAAACTTCGCCGTGACGCCAGACGACCTGAGACAACCCTCCATGCTTGCTGATCTTCGACAACACTGCAAATCCGCGACCACCCCGGCCTCTCTTCTCTATATCTAGATCAGATACGAAAGACCCTATATCGGATCAATATGGATCCTCCAGGCACTGAGCAGCTTGTCGCGGACACCCTCGGCGTCAGCAATGGCCGTGCTCGAGCACTCCTGCGAAGCAACGACAACGACCCCGACAAGGCAATTCAATCATACCACAAAATCATCGTCGCCTTGCCTCGACCGCCTTCGAAACCCGAGGTACTGGAGGACGAGCAGCCTCTTTCGGGCAGCACCTCGGCAACTCCTACACCTCCATCGGAGACCTCATCATCAGACCAAGAAGACGACACTGACGAGTGGGACTTCATCCTCCCGCGAATCCCACCTCCCAAGCCCCTAACAAACGGAGGCAGGGATGGAAGCGGTCAATTCTTCCTTGAAGAGCTCGTCGGTGCCATCCAAAATGGCGAGAGCTGCGACAGGGTCCGAAACTACCTCGCTTTCTACAGCCCCGACGCCGTTCGAGCCCAGATCAATGCAACTGTTGCGGGCTTCCCGGCTGTCTTCTACGTTGCAGAGACGCGCAACCCCGAGCTTATCAGGCTCTGGTGCAAGTACGGCGGAGACGTCAATATGACAGCTTCCTACGGTCTGTTCGACGGTGTACCTTTACTCGCCTATGCCGTGGCCTTGGGTGGCTCGTTCAGAAACGACACCACTGATCTAGTCGCCACACTCCTCAGCGTTGGTGCCAACCCAGCAGTCCTTCCGAAGGCTTTCTACTTCCCGCTCACGCGGGACCTGACTGCCGAGGGGCCGCCAACTCAGGAGATGCCTGAGCTGACGCAGGTCAGCATGTTATGGTGTACTCCTTCTGTGCGAGCTATGATCACTGCCCGTCTCAACTTCAGGCAGCGGTACTACATGCACATGGCCAGCATCCTCAGGACTCACGGGCCCCGGGCAAAGCAGGTGACGTGGTACAAGGACGCCGACAACCTCCTGGGAGTCCCCTATTTCCTCATCGGACAGACACCAGCGGGACAGTTCCTCATCAAGCGACTTCTCCGTCATCTCGCGAAGCCATCTAAGTCGCCTCTCGTCATGGTCTTTGCGGGTCCCTCTGGTCACGGCAAGACAGAGCTCGCTCGGAGACTTGGCGAGCTCATCTCCCTCGAGATGGAGATTGTGGACTGTACCAATAAGAGCGATGAGAAGGAGATGTTCGGCGCTCGGGCTCCCTACCAAGGCTGGGAGAACAGCTCGCCGCTGAACAGCTTCCTGGCTCGCAACGCTGGAAAGAGATGCATTGTGTTTCTGGACGAGTTTGAGAAGACGAGCACGGGTGTTCATCAGACGCTGCTGCTTCCATTTCAGAACGGTAAGATCCCAGACTTTGGAAGATTGAGTCCCAGCTGCCTTGGATATTGACCTGACTAATGGAATGACCAGGTGAATACGAAGACAGGAAGGCCAGGCAGACAGTGGACTGCTCCAAAGCAATCTGGATCCTAGCCACCAACGCCTTTGACGATACCATCCACGAGTTCTGCAAGAACAACGAAGCAGCTCTCTTTCAATCCGAGGGCCCAGCTGCGTCAGAGAAACTCATCAAGGGCCTTTGCAAGACCCTTCGCACAGAATCCATCTCGCAGTTTGGCGCGCCGCTGACAGGAAGGATCACCGAGTTCGTTCCCTTCCTGACCTTCTCTCAGACAGAGCAGGCCGCCGTCGCTCACAAGTACCTGACCGAGTTGGGCAAGGAGCTCGCAAAGCCGGTCGTGATCTCGCCCGAGGAGGACAAGCAGCGGTTCGTCGGCGACATCGACCTGCAGGTCCCCAAGGACTACACCGTCTGCCGGATCATCGCTCACGACGAGTATGTGGAGCAGCTGGGAGCACGGAGCGTCATCAACGGCGTGAACCGGATGATCGAGGGCGAGGTGATTGATCACTACCTCGAGATGGAGGATGAGATCCGGGAGGGTCAGGGAATCACTACGTATCGCGTGCAGGCCAATTTGGACGACGATATCGAGGTGTGCTACGTTCGACGCAGTGGACCTGGCATAGGTGGCGCCAAGGAGTCTGAATCTGACTTGTTGGATTTGGATGCGCAGTAGTCTGCGAAGCATACTGTCAAACTCTCTCGTCAGCCTAAGGAATCGTGAGTATTCAGCTGGTGGTGTGGTACAGTAGTCAGTCGACTCGGATTCTCTAGGTAGTCTTGTTGTAGTGACATTCTCAATAGCACATTTTTGGGGCATTTGACATGTGAGTCGCACAACTATGGAATTGAAGACGGATATTCGCACAGAAGAAAACGGATGATATACAGATACCACCTCTTAAATAAAATTCCCACAGCTTATCACCGCATAGCACCCACACCCAATTCCCAAACCCATTCCTAATTTATGTATAAATATTTAATCTATATATTGATATTAATTAGGTTTAGAGAAATATATTCAGTTGGTGTATTAGTTGTGAGTATATTAGTTGTGGGTGTATTAGTTATGGGTGTATTGGTTGTTGGTGTGTTGACAGTGGGTGTGTTGGGTGTAGGTGTGTTGGATGTGGGTGTGTTGGATGTGGGTGTGTTGGGTATCAGTGCATTTGTAATGTATCTGTGTACTATCCGTTTCTTTCTGTGGGAATGTATCCGTTTTCATGGAATTTGAGACCAACCGAATACCAATTGCGGACAATAAAATGCTACGAAAAGGATGCTTTATTGGGCCCCAAAATATGGTCTTGCCAAGGACATCGACTGACCGTCTCTTGATCTTGGACGTCTCCTTGAAGCGAGAACAACGGGCGACGTGATATTGAGTAAGACCTTCCAGCGGATCTGATAAGCAAAGGAATCTATTGAAATCTAATACCAGGGCTTCTCGTTTCCGTTTCTCCTGCCACATCCCTCAGCAATGTTTTCCCACTAGCGTCCCGAGTGCATGGTTTGCGAACGCAGGGCTGTCAAGATGATCATAATGCTGAGCCATCAGCCTTACGGATCTTCACACAGGATTGTCTCATCGATTTCTGCATTGTAGCAAACCCTCGAGCAGAACCATCCAGGGTAGTTGTCCCAGAAGTTCAAGGATGTCGGAGTCCAGACGAAGGCGTCACCGCCAATATTCGACCCGTCGTCGTCGAAGATTGGCTTCTGGCAACGCTGGCAGTTGGTCGCAAGTGTTCCGTGTGATTCGACCCTTTGCATTTCAGGACAGCCGAGGAGAGCTTTCACGTATTGCGCGGCAAACTCAGGCACCTCGTCAAGGAGGGTGATGAAGGAGCCGTGGTCCTTGGCGAACGGGGAGATGCCGACACAGAGGCTGATAAGGTCCAGTCGCACAGGGCTGACAGCTCTGTCGTGGCGCCAGGCCGCTCGGATGCCTGCCTCCAGATCGGGCAAGAAATCGATTCTCTTCAGCATCGTGGACGCGCGGCGAGTTTTGAGGAGAAGGGTTCTGCAGCGTCGCTGCAGCTGAGTGAGAACAGACTCTCTTAGGTTTTTTATGCGGAAGAAGTCGCCAATGCCCCAAAGAAGTGCGCAGGTTTCTAGGAATGATTTGCTCGGGCTGGACTTTCTGGCATGCTCAACGTCGATTCCTGCATGTGAATTATTTGTTAGGACAGCTCGGGTGGGTGAACCAAGTGTGATCGATGGTGATGGTCCATGTCCTTACGCGATCCGTATATGTACTGGAGCAACCACGAAACCTCGAACGGTTCGAAGTTTTCAATGGTGATCTTTGACTCAACGGCTTCCTTCAGCAAGACACAGATGATCCGCAATTAGCTTTGAACCTCGGAGACACTTCGGTCGACTTCTCTTGTCCCGTCCGTACCTTGAAGCCGTTACTGGATGAGAAGGCGGTGGCGAAGTAGGGGCACCGGCCGAGGATGACTTTGTGTGTCGCCCATGTCTGATCTTTACTGGTCACAGTGCAGTCGGCGAAGAATCCTGTCTCAAGCACCCTGATAACAGAAGTCAGTCCAGTGCCACTGGGAGAGATCAGCCAGGTGCGATGCAAACCGGATATCATCCTTCACTTTGGAGACCGAAAACTTGGGTTTGGCTGGTTGAACAGGTTTCTCAATTTTCTTGATGTCGGCTGGAATTAGCCAAAAGGCTTTTCCCCATGAGTCAAATGTCGGCATCTTCAGTTCAGAGTTTCCGATAGAGGCAGGTCAAGGAGATGGACTTTATGGTGGGAAGTGGCATGGAATACTCTAACAATTCGTTCTCAAACAAGCCGAAACCTCCCGTTATGTATTTGGCAAGCCGATGTCAGCCTGACACGCCGAAAAAAATGTAGGGAAAGTGGCCCGGATTCGGGGACTAACTCTCCGCTTTCACAGGTGAACAGAAGTGTAGTCTGGAGGAGACTTGTAGGCAGCTACAATAGAAGCGTCGGTCGCTATGAAAGCCAATAAAGGGCGGAGTCTTTGGCTTCGACATGTTTCATGGAAGAAAAACGCCTTTTGTCGATTCCTAGAATGGAGGCGTGTCTAAATCATGGCTACGAGTTGAAACCTGCAAACGTCCAATAGTTTCTGTTCTCTTACCTCAGGCTAATTTGCAATCTCGGCCATACGTGTCGATCTCAAATGGCATACGTAGAATTACGGAGATATAACCATTATACGTTACAATGCCACCCCCACAGGCAGTGCCACGACCTGCTCGTTCGTCAGGTACCCACAACCCGCTACGGTTGCTGTCGCGTTCCCACCAGCGACAGCCTGGTTCTCAGTGAGACAAAGCCCCGACGCGCCATTGATCAGGTTGCCCGAAACGAAGTAGTCCCATCTGTTCTCCTTCCCGGCGGCACATCCCGACTCCCGAGACGCAAGCTGGCCATTTGTGTCGGCAGCCAAACATTTGTTGGTGCTGAGCAGGCTGCTGACGTGCCCATCCGGCTTGATCCTCCAGACCTGCGCGTCCGTTCCGCTACAATTGGACCATGTGACAGCTCCAGAGCTCGAGTCGGTCAAGCAATGGAGCGAGTAGGTGTTGAAGATGAGCCCGGTTGGGATGGTCCGAATGCTGCTTCCGGCCGAGGGATTTGAAAGACGGAAGACTGCCGTACCGTGAGATGGGATGGATGCCTTGATGCCGCCTGCCTCGAGGGGTACCGATGTCGTTTGGTTCGTCCACAGGTCCTTGATGTTGATTGAAGACGATGTGGGTAGTTCATCAGGAAAGATACCAATCCGAGCCCATGACACTTCTATATCCCCGGAGATATTGCCGCGATTCAGGACCGTGACCAACCGATCCCCGTTGTATAAGCTCTTCGTGAGCACGTCCCAGGTCCCATCCTGACTAGCCAAAGTCGCCTGCTGCACCAGGGGGTCCTGATCCACGGCGATTAAGTCCCTGTTCGTAAGGTACTCGACCTCGACGTCCGTGATATTCAGTAAGTCCGTACTGAGGATCAACGGCGCCGAGAGGCTGCACCACAGGGCAAAGTGGCTCCTCTTCTCAGTCAGGGTGTAGTCGAAATGGTCCACGTTGAGGAAGTCCGGGTCGTTGAAGTAGCCGGGCCGCTGGAACCTCGCCAGCCTGACCTCCTGCCCGTAGTTGAACATCACAGAGTCCCAGCCCGTGATATCCGGCCAGTAATTTGTGCTATTCCAAACCAGCGAGTCCCTCGAGTGCCTCGCGAGCTCGCCGTATTGCGGCACCCACTCCATCACTGCGTACCAGTTGCTGAGGTTGCTGGCTTCAGCGAAGTACGCCGGTGCTGATTCCGAGAAGATCATCTGCTTTGGCCACATTGAGGCCAGGATATCGTGCCACTTCCCATACACCCTCCTGTACGTCCCTTCCGTGGTGTCTGGCATGTTGCAACCATCCAGCTTCAGGTACTCGAAGCCCCACTTCACAAAGTCCACCGCATCGATCTCCTCGTATCCATATGCACCGGGGTAGCCAGCACAGGACTTGAGCCCTGCATCGGTGTAGATGCCCGGAATGAAGCCCTTGGATTTAATGAAGTCCGTGAGCCACGGTAGACCGCGTGGGAACTTGGCTTCGTCCCAAGCCATCGAGCCGTTCGGCAGGCGTTCCATGAGGGACCACTCGTCGTCAAGGTTCAGACGGTTGTAGCCTGCTGTCAGGAGACCTCTGGAGATCATGGCCTCTGCCGTATCGACAAATAGGGACTCATTTAGCCCGCCCATGTACCTGGCCCAGTTGTTGAACCCCATCGGCGGCAAAGGAGAGAGCACGCCAGGTGGGTTGAAGCCCGCTGCAGCAGGGCCCGCGAGGAGGAGCTGGGCCATTGCGAGGAACATCATGGGTTTGCTGGAATTTCCTGGGGCTGGGTCTGTCTGTCCGAGTCTATGGCGTGGTGACAGAGTCATGAGCGAGAGACAGTGGACAGGACCGAGAGCTCCTTGGAAGCACTTGGGTGGGAAGGCAGTAGTAGCCCGGCCTCCATGGCACGCAAAGCCACAGATGCAGCATGTTGAGATTATCCCCGTTCGTCTGGTCTAGCCATATTGCTCATCTGGCGCCAGACTAGCTGCGCACTTTTGGAGCCGTAGTATGCATATATTGAATGCACACATGCGCCCCATCGGAGTTCAGTGGTCGCCAGGCTGCAATGGAGGGGGTCCGAGATGGCCTGCAGAGCGGGGTCGACATCGTATCCGGCCGCACCGGCCAGACAGTTCCCGGTATATCGGGCCACCGGCGCGTCTGACGGTTTGCAGCAGCAACGTGCACCGAGGAAAGTTTGTAACGTTTCATGCATTTCGCTGGATACGTGATGCAAGGCTGTCGTGATGACTGACTGCAGTGGTTGTGGGTTCAACGTTGCTGGCTGAGCCGCTGCGAGTTCCCTGAGCGTGTTCCCATTTCAAAACCCCGACAGGCGCGGGTCAAACCCGGCTTTGTTTCTGAGAAGGGGGGGTTCCCTGTCTCAACTCTACGCCGACCTCACACAAGCTGACCTCACTCAACGACCAACGCCAAGGCATATTTAAATCCTCAGGCTCACCCACGTCGACCCAAGAGCAGCCTTGGAATCACAACATCAACAAAGACTGGATATCTCTCACAATGGCTGCTGATTCCCTCCTCGAACGTCTCAACCGCGACGGCTTCGTCGTCATCCCATCGGCCATCACACCCGACCAGCTCACCAAGCTGCGCGAGGCCACCGCCGAAGTGGCATCACTAGCCCGGGAAGGAAAGTGGCCTTCCGTCCGCACACTCCCCAAGCAGTTCCCACCCTGGCCCAAGAACAGCCCAGAGGTAGCAAAGGGTGGCATATGGGGCGTCCAGGGCATGATGCACCCAGACCTGCCCAACAGCTCCACGTTCGTGCAGGTCTACTTCAGCGATGCCATCGTCAACCCGACCAAGCAGCTGCTCCAGTGCGGCGACGACGAGCTGGTCATGGAGCTGTTCAACCTGCTTGTGCGGCCGGACAGTGACTTCGAGCTGCGGTGGCACCGCGACGACATCCCCGCCACCGCCACGCCCGAGGAGGAGCTGGACAGGCTGAACAAGCCCGCCTTCTCGGCGCAGTGGAACCTCGCGCTTTACGACGATGCTAGCCTGATCGCGGTGCCCGGCAGCCACACGAGGGCGAGGACGGAGTTTGAGAGGAACGCCGACCCGTTTGAGAAGGAGATCCCTGGACAGATGAGCGTTGAGCTCAAGGCTGGCGATGTGGTGTTCTACAATAACAACATCCTGCATCGAGGGGTGTACAGCTCCGAAAAGGAGAGGATGACGCTGCATGGGAGCGCTGGGCACGTCGACGGCTCGGCGTTGAGGGCGAGGAACGTGCTTCAGCATGGGCTGAGGGACTGGATAGATCGGGTCGATTTCAGCGGGTTGGATGAAAAGACGCTCAAGCGTGCTCATAAGATGAAGGCCAGTCTTGTCAAACTGGGGAAGGAAGCAGGGGATGTTGGGTACTCGCTAGACGGGTGAACAGGCACATTCAGGGCAGAAATGGGAAGTCACGGAGGCAACTGGAAGTATCAACGTGGGAAATCGGGCTTTCCTTCACCACCTGTCCTCCTTTTGTGTCAAGGCAGCCGCAGCTTGGGCCTGGGATTCCCAGGCTTTGACAACAACAAAATTCTTTCAGCTGGAAACTTCAAGCAGATTCTCCCTCATGGCATTTCAGCACTCGACGAGCTATCTTTCCAGTCCGCATGCACCGCTTTTAATTTAGCAGCCAAGTCTCAAACTTGAGTTTATCACGACTCGAGGCTTCGTTCATCTACACTTTCCTTCCACCGACCGTCCTCGCTATTGCAACAGATTCTTTACATACTAAGCAAAGTTTCACTCAATCTTTGGTCGTGACCCATTCCGTGGCGATGGCTACACCTTCGAACGCTTCTGAGACGACTGCGGCGTCTGTGACCTCTACCGACCCGTCGACCAGGTCTGATCTACCGGCCCCCGAAGTCGTGCAGGTACCCGTGAACAGCATACATCTGGCCTCCGATCTCAGGTGTGTTACTGACAGTCATCTGCATCGGTCGACTGAGAGCTGACTCAAGAACATAAGGATGCTGGAGAGCGGCGACCTTTCCGACTTCACCATGATATGCGACGGAGAGGAGCTCAAGGTACACAGATTCGTCCTGAGCCGCTGCTCCTACTTCAAGCCGATGGTTTCTGAGCCTGCCGTCAAGGTACGCCATTCTGTGAACTGAGATTTGACACTGAAAACACTTGCTAACAATGCCACCCTCACCTTCTACAGAACGGTTTCAATCCATTTGAGATACAACGGTTGCCCCGGTACATCTACAGCCTGCTTGAGCTTCAGCCTGCCTTCAAGGTACGCCATTCTGTGCACTGAGATTTGACACCGAAAACACTTGCTAACAATACCACCCTCACTTTCTACAGAAAGGTTCTGAGTCCAGCATCACGATCACTGATTTCAAGCTATTTGAGGTCAACTGGTTGCTCCGGTACATCTACAGCCTGCGTAAGCTTCTTCCTCACAAGAGTCGTGGGTGGCAAGTAGGCTGGAAAGGACGAGAACATAGAAGGACGCTTGATTTGGCTGCATGTGTATGCTTGCTAACGAACGATACTTTTTTCAGGAGTTGACATTGATCAGATGCAGGCAAGCAGCCCAAACAACTCGTACCTGGAAACCTGCGTCCGTCTCTGGAGTCTCGGAGACTTCTATTCCCTTCCGGATCTCTGTGAGCGAGCGCTATCTCCGTTGTATAAGCGATGCAAGAGCCAATTCGATGAATCCCGATCTGTTAATGCCACGATCAATAAAATCAGCTTCTTGCCTGACCTCGAAGCCGGTATTCGCGCAGCCTGGAGCAATGACCGGATTTCTGGTGTAGTGCGCAGACCACTTATGACTGTGTGCACCGGTCTTGCCCCGGTAATACGGAACAAAAAGTCTTTTATGAACCTTCTCCGAGAGATTCCTAAGTTTTCTGGAGACTTCCTGGACGCTATTCTGGGATGTGACGGATTGCAGATAGGCCATCAGGACGCAACACAAACCGTATGTTCCCAGTGCGGCTTGACCGTACTCACCTCAAAGCAGGGAGAAGGCAAGAGATTCATCGACGGTGCTTTCGTTTGGACACCAAAATCATTGAACATTCACAGTGAGCATCGGCGTTTCTACTGCTCCGAGACTTGCTACAAAGCGGACCCGTTCACTCATTGAAATTATCCATAGCAGCTTCTGCAGGAAGGTGCCGCGTACATCAGCAGCAGCGGGCCCCGAATCGGCAGAGCTTGGTGCATAGAGCACTTCAGCGTCAGAATTGAGCCCCGAGAATTGTCTGGCTATGATTTTGTTAGGTGGATTCAGCGAGTGTGCAGCGAGGTGGAGCTCGCTTGCGGATGTCTGAAGGGGTGCTCAAGCGGAGGTTGAATCAAATAGTTAGAAACACTCAATAACAAGGTTATCGGCACATTGGTATTTGGAATTCTCTCCACAATTGTCTAGAGCTCTACCTGCACAGAACTCCCAGGTGTACCAATTTACTCACATTGTACTATCTTAGTACAGCATGCTCATGAATTAACTGACTGCCGTAGCGCTAATTCCACCGAGACCGGGACGTGCTCTTAAACAGTCTCTCGCTCATATTCCTTCGGCGCAGGTGCCTTACGTTTGTTCCTTTACAACTTCCCACCCTTGCCGTCATCAAGCAGCTCGCTCTGCTTGTCGACTCCCTTCCATTTCCTCACGCCGTCTCCGTCGAACACGCCCTCTTCCACAACCCGACCACCCCAGCAGATGTGGTCCCCGATTTTGAAAGCATCCTTGCCCCTTTGAGAGTGTATGCCCTTGAGGAGCTCCGGGAACAGCATTATCATCCGCCTGCCCTCGTCCATTATGGGTGTATGGCACGTCTCGCAGTAGACCTTGCAGGGCAAATCGTGGAGAGGCCGTCGCAGCGAGGGGGAATAGAAGTTCAATCCCTGGGCGCCGTTGAGAAAGCGGAAGTCGGACTTATGGAAGATCGCTGCCCACTGGAATGGGGCCTGTGACGACATATTAGCAGCCCCGTCGTGTCTCGAGAAGACATCAAGCCATCTTCCCATCACTCACAGCGTGCATTCTCTGGCAATCGACGCAGTGACAGTATTTTGAAGACAGTGGCTTCTCCCTACTCAACATGTACTTGATGTTCCCACAGTGGCATGATCCCTCCCATTCTGCCGTAAAGTCGTCATCGTCTGAGGGCTTTTGGTATGGGTGCGCGGTTCTCCAAGCAATGTCTTCTTCCTTCACGGGATCGTCTCCATGCACAGTGCTCCTCAGTTCTGGATCGGTCGGCGAGGACATGACAATCAGTGATTTCGAGCTGATGGGGGACTGTGGCGAACTCAATCGTGATGGCGGCAGGACTGAGCTCTTTTATGAGCAATGTTTTTGTACGTCTGGGCCGATGACGTCAAGTTGCGACCACCCAGCAGAAAGCGAAAGAGTGACAATCGATTTGCAGAGAGCAATGCAAATGTGGCCAAGAGCTACGCGATTCTTTTGGCAGGGCACACACAAAGTTGCTTACTGGGCGTCTGTGTAGAGCAGAATCATGTGGGTGCTGCTTTGCCCGGTTCCTTTCAACAGATAACCACGAACAATTCACCTACGTCTTGGACTGAAGTGAATTAGAATGGGGCGTGTACCAGAACTACATGTACATTCGTTTTCAGGCACTCACGGTCACAAACTCCAAAATTCCTTCTAACCGTGGGCAGCCTTGCATTTCACTGCCCTTCGAGTGCGTCAACGACCAAGCAGGCAACGACACGATGAGACAAGTCTCCCACTATCGTACTACTCAACATTGAACAACGAGATCGATTGCTTGACCATCGGTTGCTTTACGATGGATGTCATCCCTACCTCGTCCTCCGCTTCCGATACGGACAGCACATGCACAATATTGCCATCGGATTCGTATGCAGCAAAACAGTCTCACACAATGACCATGAAACTTGACAAGATGGCCCAACACAACCTTTAGTGAGAACTTGAACAGCTCTATCTCCTCTGGCTGATCTTTCTTGATAAGTGTGTCACTGCTAACATTGTTTGTAGCCTTCTCGAGTCGGGCAACTTCTCGGACGCAGAGATCGTGTGCAAGGGTGAAACGTGGAAAGTCCATAGCCTGATCCTGCGAAGTCGATGTATCTGGTTTGATAAGGCATTCACGATTGATTGTACGGTGCGTAGAATTTCGTATGTCACGAGTGAGTACTGCCTAACTCGTTCCAGGGAGAACAGGCAGGTCGGATTCATTTGGAAGCAGGACAGCCGGAGCAGATTACGGAGCTCTTGAAGTTCATTTATACCGGCCGTCAGCGAGATTGCCCACACATTGAAAGCCGAAGAAAAATAACTGATCATTTATCTGTCGCAGGATACCTCCCAGCTGTGGCACCCGTCGAACAATGCATCGCAATCCCCGCTTTGGAGGGCACCGTTGACCTGTGGTGCCTTGCCGACTCTTTGGGGCTTTCGGAGCTCAAGATAGAGATCCAGAACTATTTGCTCATAAGGCTTTCAGCCACTCTGTGTTTCATCCACGGCTTCCGTCTTTACACCCACGAGGGATCGCCTGCCCTCCGAAGGGATGCCGGCGAGCAGGACGATATGACCAGATTCCTCGACGACTTTTCGAAAGCCGTCACCAGGATCTACAAGGACCCGGCGCCACGGCCCCTTCAGAAGATGTTCGCCATTTTCGCATGCGGGTTGCAAGAGCGCCTACCGGCAGACGTGATGTGGGACCTCATGAAGAGTAACCCCAAGTTCCAGCAAGACGTGTCCGTCGTCCTCATCACCCTGCATTTCCCCGGCCCCACGAACCAGCGCCTGGCCAGCGGGCTGGCACAGCTCTGCGTCGCCCACGCGCGTGCCGAGCAGGACACGGACTGCCGTACTTTCCGGTGCAGTGGGTGCAACAAGAAGTATGGCAGCGACAGGGACGGTGGCGAGGCGAGCTTGACTGTCGATCCGTTCTCGAGGGCGACGCGCAAGTGGTGCGATGATTGCGCATTCTGGTCGATGAACTCCATTATGAAGACCATGATCCGTAGCTGGCCTGTCGAGGATTCCGACCAGAGTTGAGCCGGAAGGAGCTTGACTGGTCTATTGCCGGGTTGGTGATCAAGTCATCATTAGTCTATAAAAATGTTTTACCAGCCTGTCGAGGCACACAATCTGTGCCCTTTCGCTGCTTTAGATATCAATTTACTGACTTCGCGGATATTCGGGCCATGGAGTTGTACTACAAACCACGGATCCCAAGAATGAGCAAGGTGGAATATTTTTAATCTACAATGAACAGCGCCGGTCAGAGGTCCAGCATTGCTCTGGCCCTTCATCCCTGAATCCATGGAGTATCTCTTAATCAATGCTGCCACCTCTCCTTGAATTTTCAATAGAAGTCAAGCATGTCACTCCTAGCAGGACCGTCACGCACATTTCACGGAATCAAATCACACCGAAAATCGTCTTCATTCAAAATTGACCTGGCTGCCTGGCGGGGGCATCTAGGGTGGGTATCCAAACATTATCCACGTATCCTCCATTCATCCAATAACCAAATGTCTCTCTAGAAAATATCACATCCAACTGTCCCTCTCTTACAGAGCAAAGACAGCGGCCATGACACCAGCGACCAGGGCAACAGAGCCAGCGGCAACGCGACCGGCACCGTTGGCGGTGACCGGGACGGAGCCGGTGGTGGTGGGGGCGGGGATGGAGCCAGTGCCGGCGGCGACGGAGGACGAGGTCTTGAGGGTGACGGTTCCGATGGCGCCGCCGGGGGTGGTGCCGTTACCGGCGGGGTAGGCCGGGGTCAGAGTGGTCTGGGGCTGGGGAGGGACCGGGGCGCCGCTGGGGGAGGACGCGACGGGGGCAGGGGCCGAGGGGCCGGGGCGCCACCGGTGGTGATGGGCCTCAGGGTGGAGCTGACGACGGTGGAGCGGGCCGGGCAGTCGGTGACGGTGGCAGCGCACGAGGTGATGGTGACCATCTCGGTCGAGTAGATGGTGGACTCGACGTTGGCCTGGTTGGCAGGGACCTCGGCGGCGGGGGCGGTGGTCGCCGGGGCGGCAGCGGAGCTGGAGGCGGCGGCCTCGGCCTTGGAGATGTGGAAGGGGAAGGAGTACTGGAACACCTCGGGGTTGGAGTCGTAGGTGATCTTCAGGCCGTAGGTGGCCTCAGATCCGAGGGTGGAGTCGACAGCCCAGGAGTAAGAACCGGCAGCGTTGTCAAGACCGCCTAGTGATGGTGTTAGTGGCTGAATTCATGAGTGTTCTCACAGGATGAGGAAGACATACTGGCAACAACAGGTCCAAGCTGGAGGGTGGTGGGGTCAGCGCCCTGGAGCAGCTGAATGGAAACGGTTCCAGCGTAGTCGGCAGAGTAGTCCCACTTGACGGTGTAGGTAGAGCCAGCCGGGACGGACTCGTCCTTGACGGGGACAGTGATGGCATCGAAGCCAGCGGTCTGAGCGAGGGCAGCAGAGACCCAGGCGAGGAGGGTAGCGGCGGTGATGGTGACCTGCATTTTGGCTGATTTATAAATTATTTTTGTTGGATATTTGAAGACGAGTCGAGCAGTGCGGAAAGTAGCAGATGATTAAAGAGTGGCTGAATTATAATAATTCGGTTTAAAAGAGTGACTGGTGAATGATTCCGGGCGATTATACAGTACCGGTTTCTGCTTCGGGGTGAAGAGGAGAGAAGGAATGTGGAAGATGGCCGGCGTCGTTGGGGCGAGAGTTTTATTTGGATCTTGCGCCTCAGTCGGCGCCTCATCCCAGGTGGATGCCATCGTCGTATCGCGGCAGCCAGCGCAGGAGGGACCTGCATCTGCTTATGCGGGGGTGTTCAGGGGTCATCCATAGCGTTGGTGAGAAATGACTCGGCCCAGGCACAGCCGCGGGCCATTGCACTAATAAGATTCAGGGGCAAATTGGAAGCGTAGGACCCTCCCCGTCCGCCGCCTGGTTCTGCCAGGCTTAACGTCGCAATTTCCCCTGCTGGCCCATCATATTGACCAATATGATTGAATGATGTAGTAAACACAGGCGGCGGATGAACCGCAAGATGGCGGATGGCTGGCAAATCACGCCTTGAGACGGGCTGGGCGGTCAACAGCCAGCCTGGCCAGCCCGGCCTCAACCTTGTGTACCGAGAGTTCGGTGCTGAGTAAGTTTTTCTCAGGGCTGTCGTGGTCTTGCTGGGCCCGTGCACTGTCCCTGTGTCTGCGCCTGTCGACACAGTGATCGTCGCGCATGTGTTGAATAAGCTTATCCCACAGTTTAGATGGACATCCTGCGATCAGATGACAGCTCTCGCTTGGTGAGAACAGACACTGGATTCTGTGAGCGAGCACCTACAAACATCACTCGTCAATTCTCACCAGGGCAAGCCTCTACCAACACACACCGCCTCGCGTTGCCTCGCACCCAATAGAAAAGGGGACGCATCAGCAGACTGGCAAGGGAATGGCCGTTGAGCTTTGCACATTAGCAGGTGGCACCGTTCTTGTGCCGGGTCAACCGAGACCGAGACCCCGTCAGCCAGCCAGGGCCTCGTGTCGTAACTTTAATTGAACAATTCTGGCGAGAACCAAACAGCGCGGTGGCGAATGAGTCGCATCCAGGCTCGCGTCAAGTCAGCCCACACCCGAGGCCCCAAAGACCGCGAAATTCAGTGACAAAAATAGGTGCCCCCGAGATGGAACGCAGCCGATGTTGTCCCCAAATCTAGCGGCATCGGCGAAAGCCATCGCTGCCCACTTTTTGGGGGAATAACATTAATGCAGCTGCCGTTGGAACCACTCAACCAGAAGCTTGTTGTTATTGGGACTGTGAGTCCCATTGTTTTTTTAACAGCTATGAGTCCTGCGCTCGTGAGGGAGAAATGCAGGTGGGTTCGCGAGGGTCGTGCTGTAACTATCGATTTGAGTGCGTCTGTCCACGCCGGGCCCTTTCGTCATCTCGTGCCGCGGCTTGGAAAATCTCTAGCAGAGGCAGCCGTGCGTCTGCGCTTGTGTCCGCGCTGAAGCCGGTCCTCATCACTAAGCGAAGTGCTGCATGGGCCCTAGTTACAGAGCTGCCATGATTTTAGGCTGCACGGACTGCCTGGCTGCTCGTGGTTTGGTGGTTTGGCGGTTGGCGGAATGGTAGGACCTGTGGGACGGATGCACGGAGGGCTCCAAGGTGATCAATCCTGCTGATGAGCATGTTAGTGGAGCTGGGCGTGAGGGGAGGAAATGACCTCGGGGAATTTCCACTCTGTCGGCCCGTCCTCGCCTTGCTGGTGGACCTCGCGAAGGGGGGGCGCAGCTGCTAGAGCTGCTGAGCTGTCAGGCCGTAGGGTCGCTGTCGGCGGATGAGTGGGGGAACGATGGGGTTGTCGATGTGGCATTCGATGTGGGATAGCGGATTTGATTGCTCTTCATGCGACCTGTGCCTGGCTGCCTGAGCGCCCACTCGCGCCCACCGCGCCATTGTTTGGCTATCCGGCCTCGAAACTGTGGGCCAGACCTGCTGTACCTGCATCTGCGCCTGTTCCTGCATCTGCACCTGTGGCCCTGTTTTCAACCACTCTCCGGCCTGTCTGTCTGGCCTGGATCTAGATGCGCTGGCAGTTGGCAGCTGGCAGGCTGGTCAGGCTAGGGCGTTGGATTGTCAGCTTCGTTGAGCCTCTGCTGCACCAAACAAGGCCGCTTGGGAGGATCTTTTCCGAAGGAGTCTCTCAATTGGCGCCTGCCAGTTCTGTGGCTTATGTCATCATCGTCCTCACTCGACCCGAGTGCCCCCACCCACGCGTTCCCCAGGCCCGAGACACCCAACCCATTCCTGGTTTGCTCTCGTCCAATCCCCAATTTTGTCTTGGAATCTCGGAGCAATTATCTGTTCTTTAGAAGATACCAGTCTGATGTTGCCTCGAGTCTAGTAGCCGATCTATTTCAGCAGGCGTTCTTCGGCAGAACGCTCCTGCTTGACTTCGTAAAGCGACGAGGTCATCGGTATCAACTGCAAAGGCTTAGCCCTCTGGAGCTCACTAGTCCATCAATAGTGATTCTGGCGGTACGAGATCTGCATGTGCTCTGTACTGTACCAAACTTCGGAGCCGCCATGCTCGTTGGATCGGCCGCACTCCAGACGGCCGAAGCTAGACTATTAGAGTCACTAGTGAGCTTGCAATGGGGACATCTCGAGGTACTCGTATCTCCTTCACCTAATCAGGTGATCTTCAAAAGCAACGTCCTCGCAATGGATAAACTTTGTAGTGGAGAGATGGCGCCAAGTCCCGTAACTTGTGCGTCGTTATCTGGTTATCCGTCGATCATGTTGCGGAGCCGCCCCTTTTATGGATGCACGACCTGGAATGTCGACGTTCAGCCTTTCGGACGGATATTCTGTTTTCTATGTGCTCCAATACCCGAATCTCTGGTTTTCGATGAACCAACAATTTTCTGAACAGTCAGACCGCCTGTTGTTGATATGCACGAAAGGCTTCCAGAGGCATCGGTTTGCTCTCACGAGATGTTCTGTGCTTGAGGCTTCTCGGTGGTGAGAGAAGCCTGGCAACCAGGAGGTGCTGTATTTGATATCCTGGAAACATGCAAGAATCCATTAACAGCGTTCATATCGCCTTTTCATTGTGCTTGACAGAGTAACCCCATCATATTGTTGCACTAATTGGCTCAGCGGGCGCATCAGTCTGAGCCCTGGGAGAGATACATTTCTCGTCAAGGCAACAGAATCCATTCCCCTGCTATTTCTCGCAAGGCCTTGTACTTCTCAGGCTCGTTGGGCTGGCGCCTTTGCTTTGATCATCACGCAGAATGTTTGTACCAAATTCAAAGACTTCGTAATTATAATGAAGGGCAATATCGGGCCCAAAGTCATGTCGAAAGAAGGGGCAGCGGTTAGTTGTGTTGCTTCGTTGTGATCGCTGTGAAATTTTGGAAAGACCTCGATTTCAAGATTTGCTCGCTTTATGGCCGTTCTATGGTGTTCCCAGATGTTACTAGTAATATGCAGGTCGACGATCAAGCTCTCTATTAATCAAATGATATAGGTATTGCCCCTGTGTATCGTATTTCTGGAGCGACCATGGCAGGCCTGACGACCTATTCAATCCAAAGACGACAAAGCCCAGGAGGTACCTGTGACTATTTTAGACCAAGGGCAGCCTCTTGTTACTCCACGGCTCATGTTCTCTATCCTAGAAAAGTTCATCATTCGTAAAATTTTGCTAGCAACCATGGTGCCAGCAACACTGGCTGACACATGCCGAATTGCTAGCTCTAGCGTCCGAGCATATCTATCAAATGGTTGGGAGTGGCCGCTGTATCCAATATTAAGCGGACGAGAAAACGCCGCAGATCCCAAAGCACGTCGAATGTAGCCTCGCGACCTATGCCTCCTCAGTGGCTTGGAAATATCGGGAACTCCCTCAGGCTATAGTTCGCAGGCCTGACCTGCTCTTTCCGCACCTTGACGTTCGTCGTCCCAGTTCGCCGGACGTCACCGAGCTTCTCACACTCCCTCAACGGCGGCAGGTTATGAGCCCTCGGCTGCGCGCCGCCGCCCTTCGCACCCGCGTGCGGCTGACGGCCCTGGAACGCAGCCGGCGGCATCCTCTTGAGCTGCCTCCTCAGCTCAGCCTGCTGCTCCTCGGGGAACCGCGCCGCGTAGGCCGCGCAGCAGAGGGCCTCGCGGTACGGGCTGGCCGGCGCGTGCAGGCCGCCGTCGAGCATGTGGACGAGCTCGTACTCGAACCCGGCGAGGTCGCGGCGGCCCATGCCGACGACGGCGCGCGCGACGACCCCGCGCATGTCGCGGGCCGCGTCGTCCATCCTGAGCATGCTCATGGTCTGCTGCGCGAAGTTGTTGCGCTGCCACTCCGTCAGGTCGAGCGTGCCGCAGATGTGCTCGCGGGCCTCGCGGAGGAGGCCCGTCAGGGACAGCTGGTGGTTCAGCTCGTTGAGGAAGGTGGGCATGTTGGCGTCTGAGACCCTCTCCCGCAGCTTCAGGACGTCTATGAACTCGCTCGCGAGTGAGGGGACTCGGTCGCTGGTGCCCGCTGTCGGAGCGTTTGGCCGTGGTGTGGGTGGAGGTCCTGTGCCAGTGGCTTCCCGGTGGATTAACTCGGAAACGGAGAGCGGGTTGGTTCGAGCTGGTGCTCTCTCGGCGATCCGAGGGAATGATTCTAGTTGCGGTGCACAGGACTGTGGCGGCAACGGCGGGGGAGGCATTGAAGTAGGGGGAGAGGTTGACCAGCCCGATCTTTCTGAGCCAGAAGATGCCCTTCGTACACCATCGGGGTTACTGTTTGAGGCGAGTCTAAGTGATGGTGTCGTGTCCAGATGGTGAGCAATATGGCCCAATGCTCCGGTCTCCGAGTTTGTCCTATGGTTTGGAATATTGAGGGACGGCAGTCTGATTTGCGTCCTTTCATTGCCGGTGGCGCCATGTCCCTTGCTCTTTTCAGCCAGTTGGGGAGATGTGGGTTTGGAAGACACGCCGTGAAGGCTGCCAGGCGCTCCGTTCCAATCGCATTGTAGCTTTAGTTCGGCGCCCTGATGTTGTTTGGCGTGTGCCTCTGGCCCCTCAGAATCTCGGGTTGTTGAAGGAACAGTCGAGGGAAGAGAGGTTGCGAAACTTCCAGGCCGGCTCTTCGTTGTATTCAGACCAACGCTGGACCCAGTCGTACTTGACGACGTTGGTCGTGGTGGAGTGTTGGGAACAGATCCCTCGGACGAGTCCGAGTCGACATCAATCACTGGCGGTCCTGTAGGACTCGAACTCCGAGGAGGAGACAGAGGGTTGCCATTGTTATGCCGCTTATTGTCGACGTTTTCTGCTCCTCCGGAGAGACAGTGAACATTCTTTGGGGACGAAGACCCACTGACTGGTCGCCAGGGTGGTTCAACCACTGAAGCCATAGCAACAATGCAAGACGTGGATCTGCAAAGGTCTAGCCTAGCCCTAAGCAAATGCAAATATGCAGGACTAGGGCAGTGTGTTGAATGTAGTGCCAACGAGGTTGTGCAGTGAATGCCGGATGCGAGTCGTTTAGATCCTGTCACTTAGCAAGATCAACATAGGCCAAAGGCACGTGTGACTGCGATGTTTAATTCAGGCTGAATGAAGAGATGTAGCTCCGAGAGAGTCAGAAATTGCCCGAAGATATCGTGGATTTGATGGTACACACAAGTTTTGGCTCCGTTTTCTTCCCCGAGAAGATCTTTAAAAGCAATTGGGGGAAGTCGTGCATGGGGCGCAGGAAGGTCCGAAAGACAGGACGAAGGAACAGAAAGGCTCTTACCATTATGAAGATCGGAGGGTGAGTTAATCTGCGCTTGACTGCTGTGAATCGAGAGGATGGAGTTTGCCGTCGGTCTGCATATGCTCAAGGAGTGAAGCAGAATGTCAGCGCCTGGATAAGCACTCAACTAAAGACACCCCCTTCCTTGCTGCAGCTGATCTTGTCTCACCATGACAGGCCGAAGGCCCACGCTTTCACAAGTCCTGGCCATGGCTATGTAGATCGGGATTTCATCACATGCCCTGTCGATGTCATCCTGAGCTTTTTACATGGGATTCTGGAATGCCCATGCGATGGAATGCCATCCGTCGAGGGCTCTGGGATCAGACTGATGGTCGGGTGTGTTTCCCTTCTGCGCAAGCTGTCCTCGTTGGATCTGCATACGGCCTAGCCATAAGCAAAACTGGGCACGGGAGTGGTCAACCCGGGAGGTTCTAGGCCCTACTAGTAACTGCTGATCGGGCTTTCGACTCGCCACACATATGCAAGTGTCTCTGCTTTTGATAGCCAAGCGGGCCCCCTTCCATCTACCCCTTCTGCCCCTCCATTCATGCAGTTCAAAGTTACGGTGGGACGTGTGGCTTTGCGTGACCGGGAGCCCACAGCGGCGACCAAGAGCTGGCCCGCAATGCCTGCCGGGCGTAACCGTTGAGGCTCAACGTCCTTGAGAAACAAAGGCCATGCTCCATGGAGCAATATGTTGTGAGACTGGAGGTTTAATGTCCTTTGCAAAGTTTGCAGGGTGGTCTATATGCGCTCCAACCATCATTGCCATTGGGTGTGCAATGGCGTCTCTGCACTTTCAGTGTTGCTTCTCCCAGGGTCGCCGTAAAACGCCAAGCTGGGACACGAAAGCAAGAGTCGCCGATGAACGGCACAGGAGCCGAATTACGAGAGGGAATTCTACTGTGGGAGGGAGGAGGGACGCGCATCATCGACCTTGGATGTCTTTCAGACTTAGCAAACCGTTGCTGTATCGGCGACTCAAGCCAAACATGATTGTGGCAATTACGAATGCCCAAGGAACGTGGCGGGACGCACCGATGTCTCTGAACTTCGAGTCGATCATGTCCAAATGAAGGAAATAGCCCCGGGCACTGGATGAACCAGTGGGACGGATTGCATGTGTTCTTGAAAAAGACGAACACCAAGCTTTCATATTTACTGTCACCCACCTTCGAGCATCATGCGCCTTATATGCGAGTTCAGAGAACCCGCAGAAAATACCAAGCATTCAGAGGGGAACGGTAATCAAAAGCCTGATTCGACCTCGTTCTCTAGTTACCGCCCGGTTCATATATCACTTGCAGATCCCGTCAAGGAGTGGCTGGGTTGTCGTCCCTTCGCTTCTTCTTGCGGGTTAGATGGCCCCCATCCTCCCGTAATAGCAGCCTGGGATTGGGCGAGCACCCTCTGGTCTTAGTCGGAGGGTGCCCCGAAGGCGGGCTGAGACAAACCGAGCCGCGTTATCGGTGGGCGTCTGCACAAAAGTACCTAATAGAGCAGCAAGTCGAGACAATTGGTTGAAGCTGCTACGACTTCAAGGTCAGCAATGTTTTCCGTTGATCAAAGTCTGCGTCTCATTGCTCAAGACGCTGGCCTCAGAAGACATGGCGTCAGTAGCCTGTGCCGATCCCCGGTGCTGAGGACGCAGGCAGCTACCAACATTGAAGTTGCAAAGCGGGGCACTGCAGAGACGCTCGGGGTGGGAATGGAATACGCCCATATTTGAGCCCGTGTGTCGATATTTCTGGAGGTGACGCTGGGAATCCAGGGAAGGACTGGGCATCAAAGTCGCAAGAGATACCCATGCACATGCCCATCCCCATGGGCCCCCGTACTTCACCCTGCGCCAAGCCGTGCCTGCACATTGTCTTCGGTTGAGTAAACCGAGTCGAGCTAGTCAAAGACATTTGACATGCTGCTAAGTGCCGAGTAAGCGTCGCTTGCAGCTTAGACTAAGACCAATGTGGGCATGTTGAACAATATAGACCAATATGGCCGATTGTTCCGGACCATGGCGTGCATGGGTCTTGTCCAGCGCGGGCGCCAAGATCGACGAGGGAGCTGTCACCGCCGGGAGACAGTTCGGTGAGCCAGAACAAGCCCCTGGTGATATGTTTATAGCCTGAGCCTCCCCGTCTTTCCCCCATGAACTCGCTCTCACTGATGGGACAACTTGCAATTCCTGGGCGCAGTAGAGTCAGTGCTGAGTGAGCCGTTGTTTTACACTTCACAACAGACTTGTTGACAGCGGTATCGACGATCGGCCCCAATCATTAGCGACAGATTATTAATCTGTAGGAGGGTGGCAGTCGTGTTCGTTTTGGGCGCAGTCGCCCGCATAGCTGTACGAGTCGCCACAGTGATCATCAGCAGAGCTTTGATAGGATCCAGTCCTGCAGGGGTGGGAAAGCAACGTTGTGGAAGTCGGCTTGGCTTCCCAGCATACATCTTCGAATCAAGATATCCGTCCTGACGTGCCAGGCGGTGTTGTTGATGGGTGCCAGATAAATACAGGGGCCCGCATATGAGCTGCAAGATGCGTTGTGGGCTTCCGCGTTCAGATTGTCGGACAAGTATCTGACTTTATGAAGCTGCCCATCGCTCGATGGTGGCTTGGCTTGGCCTTCAACGAAACACAGATCGCGATTGAGTATCAGGTGGCAATAGCCATTTGCCCTTGGAGGAATCTACTAAGGTAGCAATCCATATCCAGCGATTTGGATGGACAGATTCAGAAAGGCACCATTTTGAGGCACAGGTGTCTCCGTGCCGGAATAGAAAGGCAAGACTGCTCAATATTCGAGCTTCGAGAGCATTTCTCAGAAGCCACATCTGTATATGCACACGACTTCGAGTGTTGACAATGAGGCCAGAGTCACTTCTTATGGGCTACTCAGGTAAGCAACTCAGGCGACTCCAGACGCCTTCCCCGGTGGCGGCGCACGCCCGTACGCCAATGTGTCACCCGGCAACTAGAGACGCACACCCTATCCACCGTTGGGCGTCGGTTGATGCCCTCACAATTGGGCCTTGCGTACGGTTAGGGGCATAACATGGCACCCAAGCATGTGTCGGTGTAGCAACTGGTCCTCGGGGACTCTGGACGTGCGTCCGACTGCAGTGGGCATCAACGCCACAACTGCCCCCTGGAGCCCATTGCTGCCATACAAAAGAGAGACGTGTCTTTCCCGTCAGACCTGCATGCCTTCGGTTCCGGACTGGCGCCGATCAGGGCGTCTGGAAGCACTGTTTGCTGTCCATCGTGCGCGGATTCTGGCCGGGTGGCAACGACAGTTCACAGCCACCTAGGCCAAGTGACGAGGACATGATGGACTGGTGAATTAATATTGATTATGTAGCAAATATAGCAATTATGTATGCAACGCCAATAATGGAGGGTGCAAAGACTCTCCGTGAGTGCCAAACCTGACCCTCCAAACCTGGCCTCTAAGTTCATGGTCAAGCAGAAGCTATTCCAACTTCAGACTCGTCGATGAAATTTCGACCTGCAAACCTGCCCAATAGGCCTATTTCTCGAACTTATATTTAAATAAATATTGATTTTGTATCTGCTTATTGATTCGAGAGCATAAAAGACGTCGCGGAATTTGCTGCATTTGCGTCTTGGAAGTGGTGGTTCGCCGGCTCCGAACCAAGTTGAGGCTCATCATGTTACATCAAAATTCCTGCCGGTGAACCCACAAACCCACCCCCAACACTTGCCCACATTCTGGACTCAACCCACTCACGCGCACGTCCCATCCTCGAAACACGTTCAGAGGCTATTGCGGCTTGAAGTATGTGCGCATGAATGTATTCAATGTCATCCCGAAATTGATGTGGATCTTACCAGCGTACCTCGCAGACTACAATAACATGGGTGGAATTACGTTCATGCGGAAGTGACCGCAACACGTCTATCATCCACACTAGGGTATCACGCTTCCTCAGTATCATATTCATAATCACAATCAGCTCCAGGCACACAATTTCCGAGCTCATGGTGTCAACGTGATCTCGTTCGTGATGATCGTGGTATGCAGAATATGTACAGAGTGAACGAAACAAGAAATTGCAGGGCTCGTCCTGTGAAGGATCGGACCATGCGCACATGGATGGAGCGAGTTTTTTTTTTCCCCCTCTGCCATCCCAGAAATGATGAAGGTCATCTTTGATGTTGTGGTTTTTGTGGTGTGTGTTTAGTCTTGGCCAGAAGCAAGATCCAAAGAAACCCTTGGAGGTCTACACCGTCAACGCTTTTGCCTCCCAGATGCCCGCGTCGCTTAAAAGCCCGAGCGACCGCTGGCAAATGCAAAGATGCTAAATTTAACCAGAAGAGGGAGTCTCGCCAATGCTAGTTCCATTATGTCAGCATCTTATTGGTGTCATTGCTCGGGAGGAAATTAAGGGAGGCGCTTACACGTTACCCGCGGGGTCGTAGCGGGCGACGACGTAGTATCCACCGCTTCCGTCAGATGCGACAGCCATGCCGACCTTGGAGGTAGAGGCCCAGATAATTTGAGCTGTGGAGGAGTCAGTATACAGCACTCAACGAAAGCAAGAAGCATCGAATTAGGGGGAGAAACGTACTGTAGTGGCCGTACTCCTCGAAGTTGCCGGAGCCGGTGATGGCCTCGCCGTTGTAGAGGTCCTTCTCGCCAACCCAGGCGTTGGCGGCGTTGGCGTAGGGCGAGTCGGAGTTGCTCTGCCAGTACAGGTTCTCACCCTCAGAGGTGGTGGTGGAGTGGGTCAGGGTGCCTGCGGACCCGGAGGAGGCGAGGTGCTGGGCCCACTCGAGGGCGTCGCTGGCGAGGCCGGCGTCCCAGGTGAGGGCGGTGGCGCCGACGGCGGAACGGGCGCTGTTCTGGCTGTCCAGGGCGGCCTGCTCGTCGGTGGTGAGGCCGGACGTGGCAGGGGTGGTGGGCGTCGAGGCGGCCGAGGACGACGACGAGGTCGTGCTGGGCTCGATGACGACCGAGGACGACGACGACGAGGCGGAGGAGGAGCTCTCGACGACTGTGGGGAGGATAGTGGGAACCGCTGGGGCCTCGGCGATGGGGGTGGACGAGGGCACGGGCGTCGCGATCAGGGTCGAGGTCTGCAGCGTCGTGGGCCTGTGGCGGTGGTGGTAACCCTTGCCGCAGGCCAGGGCGTCGGTGGCCATGAGGAGGGCCGCTAGGGCTGAGCGAGTTGAGAACTGCATTGTGGCTGAATGTGAAATTCTGCGGAAAGGTTCGTGATAGGTCTGGTCTGCGGTTGGTGGCTCGACGGTGAGGTGTCTGAGTACTTTGGTTCAAGCTGGCTCTGCCGCGGGTGGGATGTTTTTTTCCAAAAGAGTGTCGTGACGTCGGAATGCCGATGGGCTGAATGAGAGACAGACGCTGTGAGGCTTGCTCAGTGGGTGAGGCCAAAAAGAATTTCCAAGAGTGGAAGCATCGTGGGCTGCGCGGTAGATTTGTACCTGCGGTGTGGGTGGTGATGCCGTCCGGGATCCAGGGACCTGGATTATCTGGGGCAAGGCGGGGCACGTCATCACATCGTGCAGGACCAAATATCAATTTGCCGGTTTCTTGCTTCTTCGCAGTGCTCTCCCGTCGAGCTGAGGCCCTGGGCGGGCCTGGCAGGCCTGGGCAGCTCAGCGTGCCGAAGCAAGGGTTGGAGGATTTTTCGCGCACTCATTTAACGAGACTGGGGCGGCTGCGCGTTTCACGCAAATTGAGGCCTAGTATCTTCGCCTGTTCTCATGGGTTCTAGCTCTTCCGAGTCACATCGATTGGCGCACGCCACGAATCTTGGGTCATCTTGGATTGGCGGATCGGCATCCGCCCGGGACATGGCAGGTGTGCCGCGCCGCCGGGACGCAGCGTGACTTGACCCTGTCGCGAGGGCAATCCTGAGGACGGATCCTGACCGTTGCCTGGGCCCAACGGGGGGCGCCGATGCTGGCGCCGATGGCTGATGGCTAGAGACAGAAGGCCGGGCTTCCGTAGGTGGAACCATGGGTAGAGGTTGGGATTTGTCGTTCATCACTGCGGTGGAGAAAATAATCTCTACGCGAGGGGCCTCGACAAGCTTGCAGCCGACGGAAGAGTCGTGGGTGAGTCGAATCGACATGAGTTTATTTTGACCACAATCTGGGGCTCATTTCCGCACTCGTTTCACCAGGTGGTGGTGTCAAATGAGCAAACTCAGGGGTATCCCACCCGCCCAGGCGCCCACCCGGCCTGACAGGGTCCACGACCTGAGATCGCCTCCACCCGAGCCCAACATGAGATGAACTGTTCCTGCAAGGGACCAGCCATCCCTACCCGAGCTTGCTGCCCACCACAGTACCACCCGCAATAAACAAGCACTCGATGACCTCAGCACTCGGGGCAACGCAGCCTGCTCAGCTGCAATCTGCCAGTAGCTTTTCTTACGACTCATGTATCACACTCAACGCTTGGCTCCTCACTGGGGTCCACCGCGAGGACGTGCATGGTCAGCCCTACCTGCGAACCCCATCACTCCCGTTGTCCAGCCAGAACATGGATTATTACATGCGTTCTAGACCTTGCGTGAGCCTCCTCCATCATTACCCTCTGATCAGCATGCCGTGTCGCTCCCGTGCTCATAAAAAAGCCGAGGCTCGGAGTTGGATAATATGTGAGGCTGTTAATGTGCCAATTTCATGGAATATATTGCCCTCCGAGCAGACTGTCCCATGCATTCGCGGCTGCTCCGTTTCATTTCACCTCAACCTTGGGCCGAAGAACGCATGCAGAGAGCAACACGTTCTCTAGGAGGACGTCCGAAGCGACAAATTAAACGGATGCGGTCGATGTCCTTGCTGAAGATCAAGCATGGTGAAGACGGAGATTGAAGCCAACGTCAGTATATTGCTCACGTGCTTTGGCCTCCCGTCTCAAGGTTTGATCCTTGCCCTATTCTTCTCAACAAATATGAGCAGTAGTAGATGTCATCTGCTCAACGGGCTTCTATGGACATGATGAGATCATCACTAGCACGTCGACCTTGCTCCGCTCTGCCGCCAACCCCCGAGCTCACGACAGCGCATGATATTAAGCCGTGGGTACTTTCAATGCTGGATGTTGCAGGTCTGGACTTCATCACCAGATCGAATCTGCTGTGGTCATCTCGCTATGTGACCCTCAAGATGATCAAGGTGACATTTTCATCTGGGACCCCTTTCACACGTGTATTGTAGCTCCTTGGTCCTCCCACATGAAAGCCGAGCATCCCTTCTAGTTGCTCGGACCCGGTCCGACGGTGCTGGGGTAATCAATGATTTGAGGATCCAGAACGTGACCGGTGTGTCTCACATAAATCATTCAGACGTGGCATGTAACAAGGGTAAGCCCAATCCCCTGCGCGTAGGATCGGGTATGCATTCTACCTGCACGGAGATGATTCGCAGACGTGGGTATTGCAGCACCTGTGTGGAATCTGTGGATAACAAGTCACAAAGATCCTGTCGTCGACGCAAGGATTGTCCGATGAGATGCGACTCTTACCTAAAACCCTCGGTGTTCCTGCAGTCATGATTTTGGTGGATAATTATACATGGCAACACCGCTCGATTCGGGTCTAGATCATTATTCTGGGTTTGGATTGGATTATGGTATGGAGACCAAAGTCTTTTAAGCTTAATTTCTCGCAAACCTTCCTCTTTCGGACACGGCCCCTGACGAGGAAAGAATGGTAAATAGCAGAGGAGCGGGAGATCGACAACACGAACAAACATACGCTTAGGCAAGAAAGCCGTTACATCATGTTGTCCTCGCCCACTGATTCTGTGGCAGGAAAGACTGGGTCTGGAGATATGCGATTGTTTGTATTCGAAGTGAGCGTGATGGCTAGAATCTGACTACAGAAGGGGCAGAAGGCACCCGTTTTAAAGACATACAGAACCCCCTATTCATGTGGACCCCCCATTCACTACCATAGATTCAAGCAATAACTTCTAGGAGGCATCTCCTTTACTGGAGCTCTGTGAGCACGCCCGTCTTGATGTCGTAGATCAGTCCCTTCGTGCGAGCCTTGAGCTCCTCACGGACGAACGGCGAATCCTTGATGAGCTTGACATTGTCACGGACGCGCTGCTCGAGCCTGTAATGCTGGTTAGAAGTCTACGAGTGACCAAGGCCCTGCCAACGAGGTGCATTGATACGTACTTGTTTCCAACCCCGAACTGGAGCTTGTCGATTTGCTCGTCATCGCCCAGGTGTCTTTCTTTCAAGTAGCCCTTGATGCCGTCTTCAGTCATGTGCAACGCACCGCAGTCTGTGCCATGTCAGCAGGTCTCCGTACAAAGTCCGTTTTTACAGAGACGCGCCTGTGTGTTGGATGACGAATACATCTTCTAAAGTGCCGAGGAAGTGATCCATCGCGAGCAGGATCTGAAGCTGCGGGCCCACGGCTCCTCCTCCGTTCCTAACGACGAGCGCATCTATATCCTGCGTTAGCCATTGCAACCACAATGTAAATTCGCTGGACGAGTTGTCGGAATGTTGTTGTTTGAGACATCCGCGGCATCGCCTGTGCATATGCTAAGAATGGCGACAAAGGGCGCCTCACCCCAAGGCTTAATTCCAAGAAAGGTCGTCGGATCGACCCGTGGATCAAAGCAGCAGACTAACGGAAAATCAGTGTTCCTTGATATCATCTCATCAGACGGGTCTTTCTTACATATAAACGTTCTAGGCCTTGGAGAACCTGCTGCACGTCTCTCTTCTAGAAGGGGCTCAGGACGGTGAACTTTGGCAGCGTCTCTGTACCGGACTTAGAAAATACTCAAGAACAATCTCATTGATTTCCGGCTGTTCTTACCTGTTCCGCTGTAGAAGCTCATCAGCTGAAGCCGCTGTACCTGGGTCTGTGAAAGCCATGGCGAGAGGTTGATGAGCGTTCACACTTGTTTTGAGATGTGCAACGGGTAAATTAAAGATGATTGATTTGGTGATAAATCCAGGGGTATTCTTGTGTGTTTCGATTCACTTTATAGAAGTCTCTGCCTTCTGAAATTGTTTGCTGATCGGGCTCGACGACAAATCTCACCGTACATGGATTCTTGTCCAGCACCCTCTTTCGGGTCCCATTCCATGGACGCTTCAAAACATCTTCTGCATTGCAGTTCCAACAATCCAATAGGAACTCAACTCCAATAGTCAACCCTTGATTACTCATAGCCCGGCGATGCTATGAGTCAAAAGAAAAATATAAGCATGTAAAACAAGTGGCTTCGGTGTTCGAGCCATGTACTGAGCGACGCCAGTATAGAAACATCAGCGACAGCTCACTGAATACTCATTGTGATTACAATTTCTCCCGTAGCCGAGGTCTGAACAGCAGGTCTTCAACGCCAATTCTGACGCCCAGCTGACTCTGACAAGTGCACTGGCACTCTGATGCACCTGGTTGGGCAGCGAAGTGCTAGAGAGTGTTCCACGACTTAGGATCACAACCCCTCCGTGAGCGCTGTGTTGGATCTAAAACCCGTGTAAGCTACAGAATAGCTGCATTTCTATTGGGCGGGAGACGCTCGGAGTGGCTCAAGCTGCGTGTGTAGGCACGTGTTCACAATTTTGATATTACTGATCCCACCGCAGTAGTTTGCGTGACCACGGCGTCTGTCCGGGATTTGATCCCACTAGCAAGCAACATTGCGGCTGAGCAATCGTTGAAAGAATCAGATTCGCCAAACGTGGAGTGATTTTGAAATCCGTACCCGTTGGTGTGTGGAGTGAAACAGTTTCCTTGAGAAGAGTCACCCCGTCGTTGCTGATACATGGCTCAATTCCCCCTTGCCCGACAATCCCGTGCGAAAGTAGTCTTTGTCTTACCATGGGATGAAAATCGTAAATGGTGAGCAGCTAACTTCGTCTAAAGTTGGTTAAATTTAAGAACATGATTCCTTTTTGCTGGATGTTCTGAGGGAAAAGCGGGCGGCATGGCGTGTCTAACACCAGATAATGGTCAACTCATCGCGTGAGTGGCGAAAATGAAGGATTTGCACTGCCCCTTGAGCAGCCACAATCGACATTAGAGCCCGGAGAAAATACATGTTTGTGATGGGACTATACAGGAACGCCGCAGGTGTCAGACATATTTCCGCTGAAACTTATTAGGATACACGCACTCCTTTCAGCGCGCTGAGACTCCCGCAGACTGTAAGAGACTCATGCACAGGTCTGAGCAGTTGAGCCTGGGTTACTAGATGCAACGGAGGCTTCGAATCCATTGCCTCCCTTTGCTAGATTTCAATGAATCCCCAGATGATGTGATGAACAAAAGTCCGGAAGCGCCTCCCGATCCAGCAATGGACGCCATCGGTCGTCGTTGTGGCACAGGGAGCAAGAGCATAATTAGTCAGGCGTTGACCGGAAACACTTCCCGCTTTTCACCACTTACATGCTTAGACAACTCGACAGCCATGATAGGTCACTCTCCAACTTTGACCGTTGACCTGCCTGGAGGAAACGCAGCCGCTGTTCGGAATCACGCTGATTATGTAAGGCAGGGCTCGCGCCAAGGATCCGGATGATTGGAAGGCTAAACGTTAAGATGAGGGTACGTGATGCCCAAAACCGTCGACGGAGATTCTGCATCCGCATTTCACGGAGGAAACCGCCCATCGTCCCAGATGACCCACCGCGTTCTGCTGCCAACTGACATAGAAAGCAGTATCACGGGACCCGACTCCAGAGCCATCCCAGTCCTCAATCATCATGTCACCCGTGGCGTTGTGCCACCGGCCCCACGGACTCAGACAAAGTCTCAGCCGTTTCTGCGTCCTTGGGTGCCTCCTACAGCAACGCTGCAGGGACCTAGAGCTCAAGTCCAAGCTCATCGCGGTGTGCGGCTCACGAGAGCCCGCCACTAAGGGGAAGCTCGGGGCGCATCTGAATGTCACTACTGTCGGCTAGATGTCCCGAGGGCCAACAAGCTAATTAGAACGAGGCTTCTCTCCTTAAGACACCCGTCTTAATGTGGGCGTCGGCGTCCCTGCTCCCGCGCTCTTACGTGTTGACCAAGATTACCATCGCATCGGAGACTGCATCGGCCTAGCTCGGCCTCACACCATCCAGGTGGCACGGATGGTCCCACCTTGGTATAAATGGCATTGGCATCCCGCTTCGAAACTTTTGGGCAGACGGATCCTGTGTGTGACTCGTGGACCACCAAGGATCGTAGACCTCAGCCCTCACCATGAAGTCCTTGATCGCCTCGACCGCCTTCATCGCCGGCGCTCTTGCGCAGGGCGCCGCCTACGCACAATGCGGTGGCCAGGGATGGACCGGCACGACGACATGTGTGTCTGGATACACGTGCACTTACTCCAACCAGTATTACTCGCAGTGTCTTCCGGGCTCTGCGGCTACTACGCTGTCGACTTCAACCACCAAGCCCAGCTCGACCTCGGCGTCCCAGCCGAGCGCGACGACGTCGAAGGCTCCCGCTGCGACGGGCTTCAAGTTCCTTGGAGTGGATGAGTCCGGAGCTGAGTTTGGCTCGAACTCTTACCCTGGGCTTTGGGGCAAGGATTTCATCTTCCCTGATAACACTGCTCTCCAGGTACGTTACTGGCTGGCTATGTTCTGCTGTCCATGTTGATATATGAATGTGACCCGCGGACGAAAACTAACCTGGCACCAGACTCTCATCAGCTCTGGGTACAACAGCTTCCGGATTCCCTTCTCTATGGAGCGGATTGTTACCGGTACCACGGTTTCATCCTCACTGGCAACCGCATACCTCAACAACTTGACCGCTACGGTCAACTTCATCACCAATGCCGGAGCCTATGCTATCGTTGACCCGCATAACTTTGGTCGGTTCTACGGCAACATCATCACCGACACCGCCGGCTTCCAGACCTTCTGGAAGAACCTGGCCACCGTATACAAGAGCAACTCCAAGGTCATCTTCGACACCAACAACGAGTACCACGACATGGACCAGACGCTCGTCCTGAACCTGAACCAGGCCGCCATCAACGGCATCCGGGCCGCGGGAGCCACCTCCCAGTACATCTTCGTCGAGGGCAACTCGTACTCGGGCGCCTGGACCTGGGCGACGGTCAACGACAACCTCAAGGCCCTGACGGACCCGCAGAACAAGATCGTCTACGAGATGCACCAGTACCTCGACTCGGACGGCTCGGGGACCTCGGCGACGTGCGTCTCGGGCACCATCGGCGCGGAGCGCGTCGCCAGCGCGACGCAGTGGCTCAAGACCAACGGCAAGATCGGCATCATCGGCGAGTTTGCGGGCGGCGCCAACGACCAGTGCAAGTCGGCCGTCACGGGCCTGCTCAACACCCTCAAGTCTAACAGCGACGTCTGGCTCGGCGCGCTCTGGTGGGGAGGCGGCCCGTGGTGGGGCGACTACATCTATGGTTATGAGCCGCCCAGTGGAACCGGGTACAAGTACTACGATTCGTTGCTCAAGACGTACAAGCCGTAAGAAATGTTGGTTGTTGCGGGTCGTGTCGACGACGAGAACGAGCAGGTAGTTATGTAGGTAGTGCGACGGGGGTTGTGTATATAGGCGAGACCTTCTTTTATGTATATATTCAACACGAGCTCGAGAGAGTTTCATTACCATTCATACAAAAGAATTTGTACACTTTTACAACTGTTCTCTTTTCCGGTCGTAAAGTGTCGGCTGTGGAGATTCTCATGAGTACCTAGGTAAGTTGTGTCGCTCTTGCGCGACTTCTTGGTCTGGTTATTATGATTCGGCAACGTAGGACGCCGCATAAAGCCCAATTATGACGACTTTTATTTCATTGTTCGAAAGCGGCCGAACAATTCGGATATCCGAGGTTTGAGTTTCACCGGTCACCAGTCGGATCGGGGCTCGGCCAGATGAGGGCGGCTTGGCTGAGGGCTGGAATCAGGAGCCCTAAAGGCGGCCGCCCCCGTGTGGACAGGTCAACAGTAAGCAAGAACGATCGCGTGGCGTCACTGTGACCTGCATGGGGCCTTTCGAATAATTCAGAGCCGAAACATTGCGTTCTGCATCTTTGGGGGCGTGATAGTGAGGCTTAAAGATTTGGAGTGTTGCACGGTGAAATCTCCCGCGCAGTTGGGCCTGGAGCGTCGCGCGAAAAAGCAAAATCTCAGACTCTAGATTGTTTGGACAGCGGCGGCAGCCTGATTATATCATACCCCGAACGAATATTTCGATACGCCACGTTGGACAGGGGCGGGAGATCGAGACCCAATGAATAGGCAACAGCTTGAGCCTATTTTCTGATTGCGGAGCTAATAAATAAGCGCTTGTGGCTCGTCTAATCCTTTTCTAGGAGCTCCGATGAGCAGCTGGCAAGGATACTTGGCGTTCTGGTGCGCAGATCTCGGATCCTTCGCCTCAGACCTGGGAATCTGGGAAGAACGGTCAAGTCTCAGCGATCCGGGAATTAATTCACCATTTCTTGTCCTGATCCACGTCAGATACAAACTCCATCCACTTGGTGTCGCATAAGCCTGCTCATTGCCAACGATACACGACAGTATTCACAGAAGCTCGACGGAGAGTGCCGACCTGACTCGACGGCCTTGCCCAGGTGCATGACAGGGTGATGGCTCAATACCGAGCACACGAAGAGCAGCCCGGGCTGGAGGTCGCCCAGGAAGCTGAAGCTCCCCAGTATGTCGCTCCGATCCCCGCCGGTTTGAAGTTTCAGTTTCAGGCAGCGTAAAGTGCGCCCTCAAAGACCCTGCTTTACCAGCTGGTTTTCAATTATATAGAGGGGTCTCTGACAGTGCACCACAACAGGGTGGTTTATGAAGGAGGTCTGGAGTACAACAACCATGCACAGCAGAACCACAACTTCGCAAACTACCATGCACAGCAATATGGAGGGCCGCCTCAATTCGACCCCTCTCGACACTCAACGTACACAGGCTCATCGCCGGCCTTTTCGGCCTTGAGCCCCGACGGCAAGATACCGTTTGATGGGCCGCCACCGATGCCGATGGAGAAGCCACCGGGGGATTCAGTGCACCTCAGGATAGGGAGGAAGAAACTCTGGTTGATTCTAGGGTCTCTCGCCGTCGTACTGGTGTTGGGATTATCACTTGGTCTCGGCCTCGGCCTGGGTCTGAGCAAGAGCGGTGGTGGGTCGAGCAGGTGAGTTTCCATGACTTTGGACAGTCCACCATGGCGGAATGCTCATCAGTACTAACCATGTTGGGTCTCACGCAGCAACGCATCTGCGTCATCAACAGCAAGTCCCACATCAACAGCCACCCCGGAATCATCAATATCATGCCCGGCATCGGACGACACAACCTTCACATCGACAACAGACCCAACCAAGTTTGATGTATACTGCGCGATCGATTACAACAGCAACGCGGACGCCAACACCCAAGACCTGCTCCACACGGAGGCAGACATAGCCGAGGACTGCATCAACCTGTGTGCCTCGAACGACAAGTGCGTGGGTGCCGGCTGGGGCTTTTACCAACCGGACACGAGTGTGGCGGGGTCGAATGTGTGTTGGCTCAAGTCAAAACTGGGGACCTCACACACGGCGATACAGAATTGGGTCTTTGTCATTAAGCAATAGACGATCAGCTGGCATGGTACTTGTATTATATGGGTATGGACCCGGATGCTCTATGCTCTGAACTGTTTACAAAGCGTTTCAGTGGGCCCTTTTCCAGATTGCGCCGACATATTGCAGGAAATCAGCGCAGGAATGCAGGAGATGACGCCTAATAACTCCACGTATGGCTGTCCACTTGGACGTCGTTTATGCCTACCCCACCACACCAACGTTTCCATTCCCGTTCAGCGTGTGCTTCATGTACGTCTTCTCGTCTAATATCTCATGCTCGGAGGGGGCCGGCCCCTGAGCTTTAACGGATGTGTCCACCCCCTTCGTCTTCCAGAACAAGCACCGAGGCTCGTTGCAGAACGGCTTTGCGGCGCTCGCCTCGTGGTTACGCACGCTGTCCTCATAGTTCTTCTTCGCGTCTGCCTCGGTGTACGCCTTGATGCGCTCGTCTGTGGCAACGAACGGCTCTGGCAGTGGAGGGTATGAAGCGACCAGGTCAGGGGCCGTCCACTTGACCCCGAGTTCCTTGAGGATGAGTGGCGTGATGTGGGCTGTCGAGAGGAGGATCCTCGGCATCCCGTGGCCGTTGAAGCCGGCCGCGACGAAGTGGCCGCTGTGGCCGGGGGCTGAGCCGACAAAGGGGAACGCGTCGATGCTGATTGACTCGACGCCCGTCCAGTTGCCGCCCTTGGTTGTCTCAAGAGAAAGCTCTGCCTCGTCTTCTTTTCCTGGCCAGTCTACGATGTCGCTCTTGGGCCACGTCTTGTAGAATTCCGCGACTCCGGGCAGCAGTTTGTCCTCTGAATCAGTCCGGATCCAGTCGTGAGGGTAGTGAGCGACGACGGCTTTTGCTCCGCCGACGATGAGCGTGTTATAGGGTGGAGGAAGCTGCACGTGGTAGTTGTTGACGCAGCTGTCCCAGTGTTGGGCGCCGGTGCGTTTCATGAAGCCTTCGGGGGCCTTGATGGCACCGATGGTACAGACGGAAGGGAAGATGAGATTAGAGAATTCGGGCAGTAGGTGAGAAGCCCATCGATTCTTGTTGGTGGTGGTCAGCTTTTAATGTTCCAAATTGAATTGAGTGATAGGCCTAGACATACGGTGGCATGGACAACGGTCTTGGCGCGAACCTCGCCGCGTGGTGTAGATACAGTGATGTATCCATCTTGATCTCTCTCGGAAACTTTCAGAACTGGAGTGTTGGCTTGCAGGTTGAGCTTGCCTGTATCCAACACAATACGAAGCATAGCGTGAACAAACTTGTACGGCCAGCTATGTGCACGAGGTCAGTCCGAGGGGACCAAGACGAATGTGGTGGTAAATCACTTACACCTGGCCAGTAGGATGCAGCACAGCACCAATGCATCCCTTCATCTGGGTGATGGCCTCCGCCTCCTTAGGGTCTTCGACGAGCCGGCATTCTCGGATCACCTCGCCGTCTTTGCCGTGGTCCTTGACAAACGCATCGAATGCTCCCTTGAGGCGCGTCCATGCTTCCGGCGTCATTGCTGCGTCAAATGTCTCACCCAGCTTGAAGCACACTTCCTCCGCGACACCCTCCTCGGCCAGGAGGGCCTTGAAGGCGTCGAGGTGGGCCATCTCATGCTTGATCAACTTCAACGCCCCGTCGGGGCCAAATCTGCTGGACCAGCTTGGGTATCGAGAGTAGGCATGTGGCCGGAGCTGGCCACCTGGTGAGGGGGGATCATGTTAGCCCTGCGTTCATTGCTTTTCTCCCGCGCCGGTATGATTCTGAAAATTTCAGTCTCGGCACTTACCGTTCCGCCCTGTCGCGCCGCCACATACGTCTCTTGCCTCGAGCATAAGCATGCGTGGAGTGGTCCCATCTTTGGCGGTGTGCTTTTTTTCATTGTCAGGATCTCATTTGACGGCTATTGATGTTTCAGGTGCTCACCTTGTGCAACCAATATGCCGTCGTGGTGCCTGTGTAACCGCTCCCAACAATCACAACATCTGTTTCCTGGGGGAGGTCTGGGGTGGACTGGAAATTCCTCAGGGGAGACTCCGCGGCCTCAATCCAGTAGGACTTTGACGGGTTAGTGATGGGGAGGACCATGGTGTTGAATGAGAAGAGCAATGCTTTGCAAAGACCATAGACTGTCCGGGCCGAGCTTGAGGTGGATGGCGTTGACTTTATAGAGCGGATCTGCCGACTGGGATGAGGCTTGTCAACAAGAGTCGAAGTTGGCAGTCGGCCTGACCGATGAGTTTGCTCTTTCTTGCTTGTGTTGACTCTGCCTGTGTGTGAAGAGTATCGAAGTTCAAGGCCGGCTGAGGGCAGGTTGAGATGTGGCGGTCAGACAATTCTGCCTCTGCCCAGAGATTCTTCCGCCTTGCGGACGTAGCATCTTTTTCTATGGGAGGGCCAAGTCTCGGGTGGGACGAGGGTGGACTCACTCACTTTCGCCTCGATCCGGATCCCCAGGAACAGGCTGTTCGACACGCTGGCGAGATCGGATCCGGAAGTGCAGACGCGTTGCCCCGATGAGCTGTTCCCCGGCAGGTATCAGCCTCGGTGTGGAGCCCTGTGGGTCTACCCCTGACCGGAAACGATCAGATAGCACCGGTCACCCGGGCCGCCTCCACCACCAAAACTACCCCGGATCTGATAAGCCACCGTTCCGTGACAATTGTGATCCCTTCTTAAATCGTGATGGCATTCTATCGGTGAGTGCCGAGATACCAGCTGACTGATAGGCACGCTCGCAGCACTTCGGGCAATCAGTGTCTGCGCGTCCCATCACGGCACATCGGCTATGCCGGGTTTGTCAATTTAGACCGCTTTGACTGACACCGGCTAACTGCTCTGGCCCGACTCGCTGGCCCCAATGACTCATTCACGATGATTGTTACAAATCGAGAGTCATGCCGGGAAGGTTGTGCTGTAATGGAAATGCATTAGGCCTAAGGCTCGGCGAAAATAACTCGATCAACAATTTACCGGTCCCCAAAGATAACCATATCTCCTCTCCACCTCACGTCTCGGCCGCCTTGCTGTCCCTATCGTCTCGGGGTATTTCAACGGCGTCAATATCGATCTCTGCCGGAGCCTCCGGTACCATTCGGATGAGGAAGACCATGCACGGGATGGTCAACGCCAACACCGCGCAGTTGACGTAGAAAGGCGTGCGCGGGTCACTTCCGTAGTTCGAGTTGATGGAGTATGAGACGGCCTGACCTGCGGTCTCGAAGGCACGGAAGAGGCCACCCGTCCTAGCACTTGACTTGACATCTGTTGAGAATGTGCCCAAGATCCAATAGAGTGACAACTGAGTCCAGTACCCGGTCGTGAAGATGATCAAGTAAGGAAGGTATGCCTCTGCCCATCGTTTGCCGTGTAGGCCGTAATCAAGTCCAGTGCCTTTGGAGGTTCCGAATTTTGAGTACTCGATCCCGATCCAGATGAAGCAGCAGATCTGCGGCACCAGCCACAACCCAAACGCCGTCCACGCGCGTCCGGCCTGGGACCAGCGCCTCATGTCCAGCATCTTTCCGTACAGGAGAACCATGCAGATTGTGATGATGGGTACGATCAGTGTGGAGAGGGCACGGGCCCGCACGGAGAAATGCAAGGACAGATAGGTCCCCATGGTGCCTCCGTAGAAGAAGCTGTAGAACGCGGGGAGGAAGACAAGCCAGGTCTTCCTACGCTGCGCATGTTGCCAGAGGGCCGCGAACTCGCCCTTCCAGGTGACGGTCCCGGTAGTGGGCACTCTGGTTCCATCCTTCCTCCGGACCAGCTTAGTAGGTGACAACAAGAATGCCCAAATGATACCGGTGCATTCGAGCCCGACAAAGACCAGGTATGTCGACCACGCGATTCCACCAGCCGAGGCCTGGCTGTAATTCGTAGAGAAGTTAATGGCGCCACCGATGATAGAGCCCGAGCTCCTCATCGCGGACCAGACGCCGAGGTAGAAGCCGCGGTCGTTCTGGGGCGGGTACGACAGCATTGCGGTGGTCTCTGCCACATACAGAAAGCCGCCGGTGAAGCCGCCCAGGATCGTTTCGAACAGTAGGTACCACTGCGTCCCATATCTTGCCGCTGTATAGTAACCGGATCCGGCCAGAGGGAACGTCACAGCAGCGATCATACAGCTCCATTTGATGCCAATCTTGTTAATCAGGGGACCGCCGAAGAGAGTGACCATGCAGCCAGCAGCATAATTAAGAGCGTTGGCCATGTTGCCAAGGTAAGGAGATGATAGGCCGCCGCCACCGAGGTTCGAGATGGCGTCCCCCATAGCCGGGCCGACGAAGGACAGCGCTCCGAACATGATCATCTGGAACAAGACGCTTCGGAAGAACTTGGTGGTACGGCTGCTGGTGAGATAGGCCGTGTCAACGTCGATGACCTGAGTCTCCTGGTTCGAGCTGACGCGGGCGACGTCGGTCGCATTTTCGGGCATGGTTGCGACTTTTGCTGTGTCGCTCTTGGAATCTGATGCAGCAGCCATGATGAAGAGAGGGCAGAGGCGCGAGGAAGAAGGAGGACGGGTGGGCAACCCAGACAAAAAGTTGACAGGCCAGAGGGGCAGAACTGCCCTCCTATGTAATGAAAGTTGCCTGATGGGCCTCGTGAAATCAATATCTTATGTCAACAACTTGGAAGGGTGCCTGTTAAAAACCGAAATGTTACCTCGAACGTGGAGTCAGAAGGTTGACAGCCAATGCTGGGGTGGGCTTTATTACCATTGCAGGAGGCGTGATTCGTCTTACACATGGGGGCCCATCCATCCGAGACGATTCAGACGAGATAGGCACGCGAGGCCCACAGCACAATGCACGATGCCCTGAGTGATAAAATGGGGCGTGGGGGCCAGGCCTGCCAACGTCGGGCACGCGACAGAAAGCAGTCACGAGCCCGATATCCAGGATTAACTTACCCGATTGCTGTGTGATTGATGCCAGGCCCGGCAAACCGCCCGCTAACTAACTACCCCAAACGACCGTGCCGCTGCGACGAGATAGCCGGGGCACCGGTGATCACCGTCCCGGTGGAGAGATAAGATAGGCGCGTCAGCTTGGAGCAATACCTCGGGAGTCGGGGCTCCGTATTAACCAAAAGTCGGGGATGTCCTATCAATCGTGCCGACCGCCATCTTGTTGATAATGAAGCTAACCGAGTCAGTAGGGGCATTATGCTGCTCATTGCAGACCGTGCCGGTTGTGTATATGGTCTATATCTGTTCTAAGATAGGAGTGTGTACAGTCCGCAATTATAACAGGCATCTCATTGGGTATACTAGATACGATCTGCGGACAGTTTAACTATGTTGGAATTTACTTCCCACGAGGTGCATCAGATGTATAAGGCCTTCGTTAGATATAGTTATGTTTAAGCGTTTATCACTGTATGAAGGGACTGATGCATACTGCTTAAGAGGCATATGTATACAGATTAAAAACGAGACCACTTAGATATAGTTATTTCTTTGCTCGCGGTATCAGCCCGCTGCAGATAATCCTGAATGATCTGCGGCCTTCGCACGAACGATGCAAAATGGGTATGGCGAGGCGAAGCCGATGACGAAAAAAGCTTTGGGATAATAGGAAATGCATATTTGCAGTTGGGATTTCAAGACTCTAGCACGGTGTTGAAGTTGCACCCGGCTTCTATGATACTGCCAACTAAGTATTGCTTATGCGCGTCAACCAAACAGGCCGACACCTCTCCTAGTCTTTGCACTCATAAACTCGCAAGGATGATTACATACACAAGACTATGATATGGCTATCTGAGATTGTCTTGGAAGAACTCTGTCTCCTTAATCTGGTGCGCCCGAAATAAGCGTTACCATCAATCTGATCAGTTATCTAAGCGTTGTGGACATCAGAGGCTGTCTGCGAGATTGGTTCCACAATATAGATCAGGGCTAAAGACATCATCACAGAATCTTGCATCGTTTCGTACAGGATTTCATATGTATGGAAGGTCTAGAACTTTTGCTGACTCCAGCCTAAAGTACGTCGAGGCCCGGGAAACTAACCGAAGGTGACGTTGCTATTGTTCTTTCTCAAGTGCAATAGATAAGCCAAGCGCGTTTCAACCAGAGACAAGAGTCGTTCTATAAATGAAGAACGCGTGCGCCGGGAGATATCCCTCTCGACTACGCTAGTAGTCAGGTCTAGATTCCTTTCCATTCCCATGCCGGTGTCGCCCCGTCTACCATCCGGATCGTTTGTTTACCGGTCAGACCAGTTACCGATTTCACGGCCGCCTTCCGATCCCGAGGCTATTCTCTCGCGCCAGAAAAGTCTGCAACCTGCTGAACACGATAGGACCCCCACGCCTGTCATTCCATGTGGCAAGGGCGGCCTTTGAAGTGAATGAGTGTATCTACAGCACTCTCCATCTCAAGGACCTGCAGTATTTCTACGTTGAGAGCTCAGTTCTTACTTTCCCTGTAGCATCAATATGAAGAGCTGTGCACATCAACGCTTATAGCTGACTGCTAGCCTAATAGAGAAACCCAAAAGCATAGCTCACATGTAATTGATGTCGAGAAGCCGTGAAGTACGAAGTGCGGCGATAAAACGATCTCATCATTCTGATCCTACATGCTACAGACCAAAGGGTCCATTCTAATTTGAATAAGGTGTAAGTTAAAGCACAAAAGGGTACATGCGCTCAGGTCCGGGCGGTGTTCACCGAGCCGAAGTGTAAACATGGTACAGTAAATGTAAACAAGTTGCTGTGGGAGGTGAAACTTGTTGCTTTTCGTCATAATCATGTTTCTACATTCCAGCCGTCAAAGCTGGTCTTTCTTATTCTTATAATTACCATGTGCAATACCGACATCTCGTGGAATGGAGAGATAACGCTCTGTGACGACAAAAACTACTGCTAAGCAGTGCTGGATTGAACATCAAAGTGAGTGACGCTGACCCATCAAGTATCACTGTCCTACATGACCACTCTGTTTTGAGTTTACCCTGCTACTCTGAGGAAATGTCAGAAGCAGGAAAGAACATGATCTGTCCGCTAGGAATCCGAGTCATGCTTATAAAGAAAGTAGACCAGCCATCTATAGCCACGCGATGGTAGTCATACGCAGCGTTATTCCATGATGACAGTACATAGGCGTATAAGCAGCCATGTCATGGTGCTATCCCACATATCCATTGTGACAGTGGTGGAGCTGAGTATGATATGCATGTTCTGCAATGGCGCTGTTTCAGGACTGCAACTCATTTCTACTTCCCGCCAGCCTTGGAGACGATTGCCCGGCCCCTCGCGAAAGCCCAAGCTCCGATCGTCAGATTTACTGACAAGGCAGGCTGCTGGAATGCTGTGACAGTCTCGTCGAGACTCAACTGGCAAAAAGGTCAGTATTGACTGCCCCTGATCTACGGCGCTAGCGAATTGACAAAGAGAGCCAGATTGGATAGTGGCATTCTAAAAGTCCAAAGTAAGACAGTCGACGGGCACTAGTCCCTGTGAGAAACTCCAGTTGTCGTGTCCACAGGCAATTTGAGGGAAGGGATTTCAGCAAGCCAATTGAGGGAGGCCCACGCACGTCATTTCTCCGAGTGTCTTCGTTGATTATAATGCCGAATTGATAAACGGGTGTTGTCGCTTTACCAAGGTCAAGTGCTCAGTGGTGGTCTCCTTGAACAGCTCGAGCCAAGGGGCCACTCGACCTGTTACGAAGTGGGCAATAATGTCTTACAAATGACGTTGCCTTGGCGATTGCAGTGTCGAGACCATGGTTTTTCCCGTGGAAAGTTTACCCGTTGAGTTAGCTGAAACTCAACGGTGATTACCTTTCCTATTCCATCCATCCAACATTCCTTCGAAGTAAGTCCATGCCTTACTTGGAGCGGGTGTGGCCGAAGTCTCCACCGGCAGCGAGCCTCATCCAGTCCCATCAGAGATAGACTTCTCTTCGCAGATGAATAAACCCCGACTCGAGGATCGATCCCATGTGCACCTTGCGTAGAAGTGACCAAACGGGCCGCAAGCCATGCCGACAGATCCATGAACTGATTCACGAGTTCAAAGGGTTCCCGATGGTTGCTATGCACGGCCTGATGAGTACACAAATGACTACAGCCGTTTCCATTGATATTGATCGACAGCCCTGTGTCATGCCTGGTTTCCCGGTGAATTGTGTACCGAAAACTAGACAAGGTAGACTTATGAAGCCTCTCGGCCCTGGTGCACCGTAGAAGAACGTGTTCGTCCTCCACTCGCGAGCTTGCTGTCCCTCTTTCTCTCACGAAGCTTGGACATATGCGCGTAGCCATGAGGTCCTCCTTGGTTGCGCTCGTCCCTGCTTTTGGGCTTTGCCTGAGCAAGGTCATCGAAGGCCCAATAGACCCACGGCAACAAGATGGCTCTCAAGATAAACCCGAATCCATTTGCATCACATATGTCACGACTTACCTGGCCACTGTAGAGCCCAGAGGAAGCCCCAATACAGGTGCGTGGAAATAAGTTGCGCGATATTCAGAGGTCGTCATGACGGTTCAATGTTAACATGAACAAAAACAGGACTGCCGAACCCACTGCCTGGTGCGCTTCCACCAAGATCCTTTGGTGTAGATGAACCTCCGCCACAGTACACACAGCCTCCACCCAACGGATACGGACCGCAGCAACCCCCGCCGAATCCATATGGTCCGCAACAGCCTCCGTCCAATCCATATGGTCCGCAGCAACCTCCAACCAATCCATATGGTCCGCAACAACCGCCTAATCCATATGGTCCGCAATGGCCGCCTAATCCGTATGATCCTCAACTTCCGCCCAATCCATATGGTCCACAACCTCCCCCTAATGGATATGGGCCCCAGCCTCAGCCGCCTGTGCCGCCGCCTCCCTCTTACGGTGGGCCGCCGCCCTACTCGCCGCCTCCACCGATTCCTGGCACAACAGGTCCCGTCCTCTCACCGAGCGGCGGGGTTTCTGCATCTTCTCCACCAGAAGTTTCACCTTCTCCGGCTCCAGACATATACATAGTCAACGTAGAGGCTCTTGTACCTCAAGTTGTGCCACAGCCAGCTCCAGGGAAACGAAGGGACATAGATCCACGGGCTGTCGACCCTACACTGACTACCAACCTCGGATTCATTGCCAATACTAATGTGACCTTCACTTGTTCAAGAGCTGCTCCATACTACACTTTCAATGGCCAGTTGTTCGAGGTGACCACAGGGTTGGCGCTGTCTGTTAACTTCGGGGTGCCATTTATCAACTTCACGATCGCCGCCCAAGGTTCCATCTCAACCAGATTTGAGGTCGTCGACAGTGTTTTGCACTGGTATAATCCGCAGTTCTATAACGGAGAGGCTACATTTTGTGTGGTGGGCAGCGCTATTTTCGCGACATTCACCTCGTTCGGCCGGCCAGCAAACTGTGTCACTGTCCAACTGGTTCTTATCAGAGGTCAGTCATTCAAGAACTCCTCCCATCTTACCGCTCAAATATGCTAAAAATACAAACATTCGCGTAGCCAACCAATGCGTGGATGGTGTTGTCAATGAGCTACCTGCAGTCACCCAGTTGCCATCCACCGCCTCGATACGCACGAGCTCACCTTCGCGAGCGGCCACCACCCCAAACGTCATCTCTACAAGTCGCGCATCTCAGGCGTCGTCTCCAGTGTCTTCACCAGCAGTACAATCTTCAGTGCCTCTCTCACCGAGATCAACCGGGATACCTACAGCCCCATCGGTACCGGCTGGTTCTACAGGTGGACTTCCAAGTGTACAACCTCCCGCCTCGAGCCCCTTGCCGGGGGTGTCCACAGGCGGGCTATCCAACCCGCCATCTGGGAACCCATCACAAATTGTTCCGACGAGCGGAGGGCCTGTTATACCACCCCCAGCCTCGACAACGCAGGGTGGACTTACGGGTGGATCATCCAGCCCGCAAGCATCGGCACCGAGCCCACCTCCGGGAGATTCAACAACTGTTGGGCCTCCCTTCCCGACCTCAGGCTCGCCGCCACCGCTTAGCCCTACGAGTGGACCGCCTAATGCTGAATCTTCAGCACCAAATCCACCAGGGGGGTCTTCTGCAAGCGGGTTACCTAGTATTTCACCGCCAGTGGTGCCATCGGGAGCCGGATCTACCAATGGAGAGCCCATACCTGAGCCTACAACCCCATCGGCTGGCCTCCCAACAGCATCACCGTCTCTTCCGCCCCTTTCTCCGCCGGCCAGCGAGTCTGGCGCGCCACCTTCATCGCAGCCTGTCATCCCCAGCTCGAATGCTTTGCCGCCTTCCGAGTCCGGATCTCGAGCCTCGGGTGTGCCGACCGCAACACCATCACCATCCGGCTCTGGCGCGAACCCGACCCAGACAGTCATTGCGGGCCAGCCTTTCAACATAAACCTGGTGCCGTACCTGAACAACGCGCTTGATCAGGTCAATGGCATCACCACGAGCCCTGATACTGCGTTCATGAATAGCCTCAACCAAGGGCTAAAGGTCCTTGCTGGTACGGTTCCGGTCAAAGCCACTGCGGACACTATTACTGTGACTCTTTCCGTCGCAGGCCTGCTGGGAGATTCCTATACGAAGACTTTTGACGTGGTTGTCCTCGAAGTCGAACGAGTCTTTGCTGGGCAGCGATTTGAAATCTTCCTGACTCAGTACATGCAATTTGCACAAGATACTCTCCTTGGCCTCATCACAGTCCCCAACACTGCGTTTCTTGATGCACTCAACAGTTTGGACAAAACCATATCTGGTACTGTCCCAGCATCAGCCGTTGGAGATACCATCACTGTGACTTTCACGGCTGTTGGCGTGACCGGCAATTATGTCAGGAGCTTCTTGGTACTGGTCTTGGAATCTGTGACGATAATTCCCGGCCAGCCTTTCAATATCGACCTAAAAGATTTCCTGGATGACCCCGCGGACTCGATCACGAACTTTGACACCAGCCCACTCATTGGGTTTCTGGAGGATGGCTTCGACGCAACTGGGCGGGATATAACCGGGACGGTCCCAATTGGTGCAATCCCAGAGACCATCACCGCCACCCTCACCATCACAGGGCAGGTTGGAGATTACACCAGATTGGTCACTATAGTGGTTGCTCCACTGCAAAGAGTCTTCCCTGGGCAGCCTTTCACCATAACGCTGTCTGATTTCCTGGATGGTGCCGGAAATACAATCAGGGGTATCAGCACCGCCCCTGTCACTTCTTTTATAGACAACTCCCTGAACGCTGTTAACCAACAAATCGTTGGCACTGTTCCTCTGAATGCGGCTACGGGTCTCGTTGAAGTGGCTCTAAGCGTGGTAGGGCCAGATGGTCTGTATACCAAGCTACTTTACGTTCTGGTTGTCCCATCGAACGTCATAGTCATCGGACAGTCTTTCGTCATTTCGTTGACCCAGTACTTGGTTAACCCTGCGGACACCATCAATGGTCTCGTCTCTATTCCGGGCCTGTTAACCTTCCTACAGGATGATCTGGACATCGCTCAAAGGCAGATTGCAGGTGTTGTTCCATACACCGCCATCGAGGGATCTTTTGCTATATCTCTGAGTGTCACGGGCCAGCTGGGCATCCCTTATATCCAGATCTTCTACGTGATTATCATCCCGGGAAGCTCGTCAAGCTCGTCTATCCTGTCAACGTCAATGCTTTCGTCTGGAATTTCGAGTGGGTCCACCTCGACCTCGGTTTCTGGATTCTCCAGTACAGTTTCGCAATCCTCGGGGAGTTTGTCGACGTCTCAGGAAAGCACTTCGATTTCCACAACTCCATTCCCGTCCTCTGAAACGAGCAGCGGGTCTTCTGGAGCTCAGTCTACATCGCAAATTTCCACTCCGTTGCTGTCGACTGCTCTGTCAAGCGAGAGTCTGCAAAGTCAATCAACGAGCGAGCCGGGCCCGAGCTCATCAGAGCAGTCCGTCTCGGCCTCAGGGAGCTCACTTACTACAGAGAACCCAACGCCGACCAGCTTCTCGTTCTCAGGTGAAACAAGCATATCGACACCGCTGAGCTTGTCTACTGAGGCCGGGCAATCCACATCAAGCCCGGGTGAGTCGGCTACTGAGGCGAGCCAAACAGTGGCGTCTAGCACTCAATTCGGCTCGTCTATTGGGTCAAGCCAGGCCACCACCTCTCCGTCACCAACCGAGTCAGGTTTCTCGAGCCTGTCAAGTGAGACGGGGGTGTCCACCGGCTCCGAGGCGTTGAGCTCACAAAGTTCCGAGAATATCTCATCCGAGACCAGTAGTTTTGCGTCAACTATCGAGACTTCTCAAGGTAGCATTTCTACAGAAGTCACGTCGCCGTCAGGCCCTACCCCGGGTCCTTCTTCGACGGAAGTGGGCACTAGCAGTGAAGCCTCAGTGGAAACCTCGTTATCTACGGAAGCGCAATCCTCGTCGCAGAGTGAGCCCACAGATACCTCGACTTCTTTCTCATCAGGTGAGCCCGGGAGCACGCTTTTCAGTAGTGGCACATCGCTGTTCTCGACGGAGGCACCGAGCACACTACCAGAGAGCAGTACGTTGTCCACCGAGTCTGGCAGTATAACTGCGACAAGCGGTGAACCCACATCTTTCGGGAGCTCGGAAACATCCTCCGGAACGTCAACGGAGTCTCAGAGCCCTATAGAGACTTCCACAAGTGAATCTGAAGCTTCCTCGTCTTTCACAGGATCCCAGCCAAGCAGTTTGGAGAGCGCAACCGAGACCTCGGGCAGTATTTCTGGCACAAGCAGTAACGAAGAGACGACTTCGGCACCCACCGAGTCAGGATTTTCGACCAGCGCTCTTGAGACTTCAAGTCTAAGCAGCCAAGAAAGCACGGAATCGCCTCTGTCCACCAGCGAACCGTTCAGCACTCCAACCAGCGGCTTCGATGTGACGTCCTCCACTGCCGGTGAGAGCTCCACTGAGGCCAGTAGCACAATAGCGGGCTCCACTCCGTTCTCAAGTACCTCTCAAGAGAGTGTTGTACCTTCGACATCTTTCTCACCTGGAGAGTCCAGCACACTTTCTACCGAGCTTATAACCTCTGAGCCAAGTATCACACCATCGAGTTCATTATCGAGTGAGGAGCTTAGCACCGCCTCTACTGCGTTGGCTTCTTCTCAATCTAGTGAGGCAGAGTCGAGTTCTTCGTTAGCCTCAGTGGAGAGCAGCACAAGCGAGCTCTCCTCTACTACGGAGGCCAGCACGTCTGAAGTGAGCAGTTTGGCATCATCTGCATCTTCAGAGGAACAGACAAGCAGTGGGAGCAGCGAATCCGAGAGCCTAAGCCCGAGCTCCAGCCCAGAGAGCAGCTTGGAGTCGTCTTCCACGGAGCAAGTTGCCAGTACTTCGACGACCAACCTCTTCACAACTTCAAGCCCGCCCGAGACAAGCGAGACGCAGTCAAGCTCTCCCGGCGCAACCAGTTCCGTACCTGCCAGCTCTGAAGCCTCATCCCTGACAAGCGCTTCGGAACAAGAGTCAGCTTCGAGCTCCTTCAGCTCCACAGCCTCTGGAACCGAGTTGTCGAGCTCGTTTGAGCCAACTTCGACAGCATCTTCTGAGGCGTCTGAATCCACATCCATCGAACCGAGGTCGACAGAACCCAGCAGCAGTGGTCCAAGCTCGACCGCGCCGATTTCGTCGGAATCCACGTCTTTCGAACCAACGTCGACCGAACCAAGCTCATCCGAACAGGCTACGAGTGAAGGAAGCACGACGGGTGCCAGTACGAGTGAGGAAAGCACGGTTGGCCCAAGTTCGACGGAGCCCAGCTCAAGTGGAGAAAGTACGACGGGATCAGGTTCAATAGAGCCAAGCACTACCGAGCAGAGCACCACTGGGGAAAGCACTATTGGCTCAAGCTCGTCCGGGGAAAGCACGACCGAACAGCTCTCAACAGAATCAAGCTCCTCTCAACCAATCTCAACTGAAGCAAGCTCCACAGGGCCGAGTAGCTCGTTTTCAAGCCTGGAACCAACATCGACAGAGCAGACGTCAACTGAATCCACGCAGCTTGAGTCGACGTCCACCGAACAGAGCTCCTCCGAATTCACGTCGTCTGGGCAGACATCGAGCGAGCCGACGTCTTCTGAATTCGCATCATCGGAGTCCACGTCCTTTGAGCCAACATCCACTGCCCCAAGCGGCTCAGAGTCCACCTTCCCCAGCCAAACGTCGACCGAGTTCACCTCTTCTGGGGCTACGTCAACCGAGGCCAGCTCCTCCGAGGCCACATCTTCCGAGTCTACGTCTGCCGAACAGACCTCCAGTGAGCCCACAATCACGTCTTCAGAGCAAAGCTCGACTGAGCCTCCATCTTCCGAGTCAACGTCGATCGAATCAACGTCGTCCGAGCCTCTGTCGTCCGAGTCGACTTCATTTGAACCGACATCCACTGAGGCTACGTCCTCTGAATCAACTTCCCTCAGCCCTAGTTCCTCGGAAACAAGCTCCGAGGTCCTTTCGAGCAGCACTGAAGACCTGAGCACTGCCAGCACCAGCTTGCAGGATTCGTCGACACTCTCCTCGGAATCAAGTGCCTTTGAAACCAGCACCTTTGGGACCTCGTCCGACATATCCACAAGCAGCAACAGCCTTCCGATCTCCACCGAGAGCTCCTCTGAGCCGACTGCTTCCGAATCCACCTCGTTCGAGCCTACCTCATCTGGTGCAAGCTCTACCGAGGAGAGTTCCACAGAGACGAGCTTTACTGCCACTTCCTCCGAGCAGAGCACCCCCATCGAGACAAGCAGCACCTTCGAAACTAGCACCTTTGAATCGACCACCTTCGGATCGACAAGCTTCGGATCGAGCACTTTCGAAACAAGCACCCCTGAAACAAGTACCTTCGAATCGAGCACCTTCGAATCGAGTTCTTCTGAGTCGACCGCTTTTGAGACAAGCTCTTCTGAAGAACCCTCGAGTACTGCAAGCGATTTCACGTCCGAGTCCACGTCATCTGGAGAAGCTACAAGCAGTATCAGCGAGACGAGTACGGAGCTCACGTCGTCTGTCGAATCCACAAGCAGCATCAGCGAAGCAAGCAGCGAGTCAACCTCGTCTAGAGAGGCCACCAGTGCGAGCAGCTTTAGTTCGGAACCAACATCGTCTGCTGAATCGACAAGTAGCAGTGGCATAAGCTCTGAATCAACCTCCTCGTCCGCGGAACCAACGAGCACCAGTGGTATAAGCTCAGAAACAACTTCGTCTGGCGAGCTTACCACTAGTAGTAGCGAGCCAACCTCATCAGAAGAGAGTACAAGTACCAGCGGCGACACCTCGGAGCCGACCTCATCCAGCGAACTTACGAGTAGCAGTAGCGAGTCAACTTCGACTGAAGAGAGCACGAGTACCAGTGGCTTTAGCTCTGAGCCAACCTCGTCAAATGAATTCACAAGCAGTACCAGCGAGACGAGCTCAGAACCGTCATCTTCTGAAGGGCCAACAACTAGCAGCACTTTCGAACCAACATCATCCGGAGAAAGCACAAGTAGTGAATTTACTTCAAGCTCTGAAGGGCCGACCAGCACAAGTTCCGACCAAATATCGTCTGGGTCAACTTCAACCGAAGGGCCAACGAGTAGCAGTACCCTCGAGCCGACGTCTTCTGGCGAGAGTACAAGCAGTTATTTCACTTCAAGCTCCGAAGGACCAAGCAGCATTAGCTCTGAGCAAACATCTTCTGAGGCAACCTCATCCGAGGAGCCAACCAGCACCAGCACCTTTGAGTCAACTTCGTCTGGAGAGAGCACAAGCAGTATCAGTATTTCAACTGAGCAACCGTCAAGTACTAGTAGCGAGCAAACTTCCTCGGAAGAAGCCACAAGTACGAGCTCCGAATCGACATCTGAGCAACCATCAAGTACTAGCACCCAGCAGACCTCCTCAGAAGGGCCCACGAGCACTAGTTCCGAATCTACGTCTGAAGGGCCCACAAGCACCATCTCTGCATCGACGTCTGAAGAGGCCACGAGCACAAGCTCCGGGCCAGCGTCATCTGCGTCTACGTCCTCTGAGGAATACACCAGCAGTAGCACTGAATTCACGTCGACTCAAGGATCCACCAGCACGAGTTCTGGGTCAACATCTTCCGAAGAATCTACCGGCAGCAGCTCCGAGTCCACATCGACTGCAGGACCCACGAGTACCAGCTCCGGATCCACGTCCGAAGAGCCAACGAGCACGTCCACAGAGTCAACGTCCTCCGAAGGGCCTACAATCAGCAGCTCTGGGTCTTCATCGACCGGGGAGCCCACTAGCACCAGCTCTGAATCAACGTCTTCAGAAGGGGCTACAAGTACGAGCGTGGAATCCAGTTCCTCCGAGGAGCCAACAAGTACTAGCTCCGGATCCACGTCTCAAGAGTTTACGAGTACTAGCTCTGAAGGTCCCACGAGTACAAGCTCCGAGTCAACGTCCTCCGAAACGTCTAGAAGCACGAGCTTGGAATCAAGTTCCTCCGGAGAGCCCACAAGCACCAGTTCCGAGTCATCGTCGACTTCAGAGCCAACAAGCACGAGTTCAGAGTCTACATCCTCGCAAGCGCTAACGACTAGTATTAGCAGTACCACTGTGTCAACTTCTTCAGGGGAGGCTACAAGCAGTAGTAGCGGAACAAGCACCGAGTCGACGACCTCTGAAGAGACATCCAGCACATCGTCGACTAGCGCATCCCCCACCTCTACACCATCATGCAATGGGATTCGTGGGTTTGCTAGAGATGGCTCAAGCATTGGTAAGTACTCCGGAAAAGGAAGTCTAACGAAGGAACTTAACACTAACTGCTACGGTATAGGTTACTATGTTGACGCAGCTTCGGCAACCTTCAGCGGCTGCCGTGCGCTCTGTAATGCTAATCCAGCCTGTTCCAGCTTTGGTATTCTTATTGGTCCTGCATGTTCTCTCTACGGATACAATGTGCGGGGCAACATCGCTGTGGACGACAATTCTGGCAACACTTTCTACGACAAGGGTTGTTCCCAGCCATCCAGCAGCAGCTCAGTGGCAACATCTCCCAGCAGTATCAGCTCCTTGTCTGGGACGACAACTTCCGAATCGACCGAGAGCAGCAGCACCCCTCTTATCACAAGTACTAGCTTTACTCTCTCAGAGTCGACATCTAGCGAGAGTAGCAGTGCCACATCGTCGTCTAGCTCAACGTCTGAGGCCCAGACCACAAGTTCATCTAGTTCCTCGTCGGGTGTCGAGTCGACCACGAGCTCAAGTAGCGCTGAGCAAAGCACAACATCGTCCAGTACGAGTGCACCTGGCACAACAAGTTCAACTTCGAGTAGTATCCAGGAGACTACAACCTCATCTAGCACTAGTGAGCTAACCACAACAAGCTCCAGCTTAACCAGTGCCGAGGGGACGACAAGCAGCTCTAGCTCGTCTTCGACTATTCAGCCGACAACAAGTTCGAGTTCCAGCTCCAGTGCGGCCCAGTCAACAAGCAGCAGCTCTTCAAGCTCGACCTCGACAGCTGAACAGACCACAAGCACCTCAAGCTCATCGTCTACAGCTGAGCAGACCACTAGTAGCAGCACCAGTTCCAGTACAGCCCTCGAGACTACGACTAGTAGCTCATCGACGTCTAGTTCCAGTACTGTGCCGCAAACCACAAGCAGCAGTTCATCAAGCTCAAGTTCTAGTACTGTACCGCAAACCACAAGCAGCAGTTCATCAAGCTCAAGTTCCAGTACTGTACCGCAAACCACAAGCAGCAGTTCATCAAGCTCAAGTTCCAGTACAGCGCCCCCAACCAGCAGCAGCAGCTCCTCATCAAGTTCAAGTTCGAGTACGGCGCCCACGTCCAGCAGCAGCAGTTCGTCCAGCTCGAGTACAAGCACAGGCCCAACAACCTCAAGCAGCAGCAGTTCGTCAAGTTCCAGTACAAGTACGGGTCCGACAACCTCGAGTAGCAGTTCCTCGTCCAGTTCAAGTACTAGCACGGGCCCAACGACCTCAAGTAGCTCCTCGTCCAGTTCTAGTACAAGTACGGCACCCACCACAACAACTAGCAGTTCCTCCTCAAGCTCCAGCACGAGCACCGGTCCTACTACCTCGAGCAGCAGCTCTTCATCCAGCTCCAGCACAAGCACTGGTCCCACGACATCGAGTAGTAGCAGCTCTTCCAGTTCTAGCACGAGTACAGGGCCGACTACATCAAGTAGCAGCTCCTCTTCAAGCTCCAGCACCTCCAGCGGTCCTACGACGTCCAGTAGCAGCAGCTCATCCAGCTCGAGCACGAGTACAGGGCCGACTACATCGAGTAGCAGTAGCAGCTCTTCAAGTTCAAGCTCAACGGCCCCGACTACAAGTAGCTCCAGCTCAAGCTCATCCAGTTCGCGTTCCAGTAGCAGCTCCAGTTCTTCCAGTTCGAGCACAAGCACAGGGCCGACTACTTCAAGTAGCAGTAGCAGCTCTTCAAGTTCAAGCTCAACGGCCCCGACTACAAGCAGCTCTAGTTCAAGCTCATCCAGTTCACGGTCCAGTAGCAGTTCCAGTTCGTCAAGTTCAAGCTCGAGTACAGCACCGATCATCACAACCACCTCAAGCTCATCTAGCTCCTCCAGTTCGAGCTCATCCAGCTCAAGTACAGTGCCGCGGACAACGACAAGTTCCTCAAGCTCATCATCCAGCTCTGCTTCGTCGTCCAGTTCCAGTTCTTCCAGTTCGAGCTCGTCCCGTTCAAGCAGTAGTTCGAGTAGCAGTTCCAGCAGTTCTTCACGGTCAACCACCAGCTCCAGCTCCAGCTCATCGTCGACACAGTCGCTTTTTACGACTTATACGACCTACACCACAGGAACAACTACATTTACTCGGACGGCATCAGGGACGGCAACGGTCTTCTCTCCATACCCAACATTCCCTTGCGACGACTTTGGCTACCTTGTCCAGGGAGGCAACGACTTTATTCGGGTCAACGTCACCTCTGGGACATTTACGACACTCACCACTGACCTGGCGTATCCTGGCGCGACCATCAACGCCATCGGCTACAATCACTTTGACAACTTTATCTACGGTGCTGTAGGACCCCAAACGACCGAAAACATACTACAGATCTCCGCCTTGGCGACGACTGTGATCTTGCAGCCGGGATTGACCGTGCCATATCCGCTCAGGGTGGCTGATTTTGACGGCGCAGGGAATTACTGGGGATCTTCAGTCGTCCAGGTTACAGTGCAACTCGGCCAAAGTCTCGGCAACACGTACTGGACGCAAGTCAATCTGGCCCCAGGCACATCCAACTATGGCACGCAGATCGCGAGTGGCAAGGCGGCATTTCCTCCTACCTTGGGCATGTACGATTGGGTCTATCTGCCAGAAGGAAATCAAAACATGGTAAGTCTCATCAGTCGCCCCGTCCTCTTGCTCTCCCGCCTCCCCAGCGGCAATTGTCCGCGACGATCAACGCTAACGAATGTACCTCTCATAGTGGACGGTTGCAAGTGGAATTACTGTTCTTGGTTTCCAACTCTATCGCTTCGATCTCTCTAGCAAAACATGGTTCGCGTCGACCAATTACGGCACTCTGCTCGGCTTGACCGTAGGAGCCGGCTTCGGTGCACTTTACCCAGGTGAATACGGCTACTTTTATGGCTCAGAAAACAATAGCGGGGACATCTGGCGGTTCCCATTGCCCGGATTTAACAACGATAAAGCTGTCAAGGTCACCTCAGGGCCGGCTTCGAGCCAGAACGACGGCGCTAGGTGTTGGGCGCAAAACGGGTGATTGGTTTGGAACGTTTTAGTTTAGAAATTCGGTTCTCATTGATGGATTTTATGAGTATGGATCATGTATCATGAAGCTTACGACCTCGCATTGTCATGAAGGAATTCGGTCGTTGACAGCGTTGAATATCGGTCCTGTTGTTGCTTATGTAGTGGTCATTTCTATCGCAAAAGGAGAACACGTCTTAGCAAGGCCGGAATAGAGGGCTGCGATCAAGGGCACAATTATATCTTGCGTTTTACCTGGTAGCCATCCCCATAAGTCTCCCATTTCCTCCAATCATGGTCTCGAGGGCCGACTTCGACATGGCCCTCCCCCAAAAGGTCATCAGCATATGGCTGGAGCCGTTCCGGCACCTCGAGGTCGGGATCATTGTAATTGGACCACGCCCAAAGCATGTTCCAGAATTCTCTGAGCTCCTCTTTCCGCAGCTCGCAAAGGCCCCGGTCCGTGGCGTGCTCGAGGCAGGGATGACGCAGAGTCCACGAGTGACTGAAGTCGATTAACTTGCCGCCTAACTAGTTTATCGGGTGTATGTCGCCAATGAGGATGCCGAGTGAGTGGAGATTCTCCAAGTCGTCGTAAATTTGTGGGATCTGCGCGGATACAAAGTCCGGTATACTCTCATCCACAAACTCGTTGACGATGGCGCGCAGCGGCTCGTGCCGGTGACACTCATAACGTTCCCACTGATTGTCGCCATCTAGAACTTTGGCCTCACCCCCGAGAGCGCGGTCGTCCTCATAGTCTTCATCAGGAGTCTCGGTAACACGGCGCTCTTGGTCCGGCGTGAGTAACACGTAAACATAAGCTTGAACCGCGATATCTTCCAGTCCTTCTTGCTTGAGCCGTCCGCACGCTCGACATTCCCGGCTAAATGGTTCGAGTGAGTCGACATACTCCCGTGCCGTGGGTTCTATATAGCCTTCAGACTGCGTGTTGGATGGTTTGGCCCATCTTCTCGACAATAACCGACACCGTTCCCAGTCCTGAAAGAAAAACTAGGGAAGACATGAGTTTTCTTATCAGCTTGTTACTCAATGACTTCGCAAATTCAAGGACTTAACTATTCACGCAATAAACGGTCTTCTCGCAATGATATTAACGTGGTTGACAGACTGTATAATATAGTCTTCTCCACAAAACTTCCAACAGTAAAAGAAATAGAAATTATAAAATGAGCTAAAAAATGACACTCGCACCCCTCTGGAATCATCTTACACAAGTCCTTAAAAAAGGTCCTCAAATCCCTCTTCCTGAAGAATCCCCTCTATAAGAGCTAGCAGATCAATGTTGCTCTCCCACTCTTTCAACCCCACTAAAACAGCCACGGGATCGACAGCAACACCTGCAGGATATGCTTCCTCGTTGAAGTGACCGAACAGCATGCCTTGAATATGCTCTTCGTTATCCAAGCCGAGGTGAGTATGGTGGCACCACTCCGCACTGAGGACAGCGTCCGGGGATGTTGCCTCTCTGAACCCAGTTACAGGCCACCAGAACGACTTATTCCCCCCACGCAGCGGAACAGTAGTGGTGAACTTTCCGAAAAGCTCAAGTGCGGCGGGGTCCTGGGTCCGATGCGCCGGTGGCTGTCGCTGCGGGTCCTCGCCGTTCATCTCGTACTGGAAAGCCACGACGATGTCTTTGTGGTTTTTGAGGCGCTCCAAGAAGCGGATGACGGCCTGAAGCGGGATGCTTGGATGGATGGTGGGGATGAGGAAGTGGACGTATTGGCGCTGACGGACTTGTCTCCAGCACATGCTTATGGCCCTGTCGTATTTTGCCACTTCCCCTTGGACTTGCTCGATAGCCCTCTCGTACAGATACACAATGTCGCGAGTGCCGGGGTTTCCCGAGTCTACAATCTCGTTCCCTCTATACGTGCCGAGGATGTCGAGGTGCTCCTGCTCTCTGGCTCTCACAGTGAGGAGGACTGCCATATCATTGTTCTTCAACTGCTCCGAACTGAACTCCGTCTCGATTCTGCGTAGCTGCCCTTCGAGGTATACAAGCTGGTCTCTGGGCAACGGAGTACCGCGGCCTGCAATCCTTTTAGAAATATGCTCTGGACTGATGTACTTGGGCTCACCGGCCCACATCTCGGGCTGTGACGAGGTCGTGAGAAGGCCGTAGTCCGTGAGTCGCAGCAGACCAGCCATTATCAGATGAGTTTCATGATCGATGGGGTGAATGCAGTTCGCGGAGATGTTTATATCGCCCCTGAGGTAAAGCCGATTCAGGTCCAGCAAGTCCTTCCACGTACCCGCATTGCTCCATGCTTGTTCCCAGTGGGGTCTTTGAGTCATTTTGAAGAAAATGGCGATGTAATTAGGACGTTGTCTTGTTCGCTAGCTCGTTGTGCTATGAGCCGTTTGAACACAATAGATGGTGTACATTGGACGCAATTTTACCACAACTTATATGTAGCCGGATACGATTCTTTGAAGATACTGTTACCGATACTAGACCGGATTCGCCCTCCGCTTCTGTCATTGACCATGTGGTAATTCCCATTATTTGCCTTTAGCAGGTTTATCGTTGAATTTTCAATTTTAGACGAACTTTTGCATTATGACTGATCAGAGGAACATTATTGTGGGATCGTGTGAAGGTACTGCAATGATAAAGGTGTCAAACGAATGAAGAGGGACAAAGCAATTGTGAAAGAGAATGGGTATAACTAATTCATAGACCACAATAATACAATTGAGATCAAAGAGACGGGAGATGAGCTTGCCGACTAGACGCGACGGAAAGGAAAGGAGAGCAAGAAAAGCCCGAATTTGCATTTCTTCATGCAAGGAGTGCGAAAGTGGTTGCGGCCTATACCTAGGTAGTACAGGGCAGTGGATGGATCCAAACACTGTATTTTCGGTTTCGCAGCGGCAGCTTCCAGGGTTTTCTCCACTGCAGTGCAAGGGGGCCTCAACCGCTGCTAGTGCATTCAGGCCCTGGTAATTATGCTGTGAAGGCGTAGATGCTGACAATCCTCAGTACAACCAGTATTAAGGCCTGACATTGTATAGTCTTCCCTGTAGTACATCAGGTCTTCTAGTTATTTGCATTTAATTTGTGAAGCATTTTCATACCAGGCGGTTAAATTATGAAGCGTGACTTCCCCAGAAAGTGTGTCGTGTAGATCGGCAGGGGCGTTCCCCACTTCAGGGGACTCACCGCGTTTGAACGCGTCGCGACTCGCCCTTCACAAACTTTAACCTCACGGGTAGAAATCCCACCTTCGGGCCCACTGCACCAAATGCTTCTGTAAGCGTGCCGCCAGACATCGTCTTGTAAAACAACCGCTCTTGGTAGCAACAGCTTCTATTTGATTCTTTGAACCCCCTTGCGCTTCGTCCGCTCCATCCGGTCCGCCTCAGCATGGCGTCATGGGAGTCGGACACGGAGGCGGGATCGAGTGCATCCGGCAGCGAGGACGGGTGCACACCAACATCTGGGCCCGGGGATGTCGACGCTCAGAGCCCTCAGAAGATGGGTTTCAAGACGTGGAAGCAAGAGTTTTTCAACAGGCTTAGCGAGATCAAGACCTTTGGTGATTTCGCTTGCATGACGCGATACTCTCATCACATAAACCCGGGCCTCGAAGTTGCGAGCTCACTCGTACCACTCCCTCTGGTGACCCGCGACGCGGACACGATTAAGAGCAAGTGTGAACAGGCTCCGTTTGGACGCGGTGACGACACAGTCGTCGACGAGTCTGTGAGGAAGACTTGGCAACTTGACGCCAGTCTCTTTCGCTGCTCCAATCCAGCCTGGCCAGCCTTCCTCGACACCGTCCTTCAGGAAGTTGTGCAGAAACTTGGAATGTACGTCCCTGGCATCAGAAATCAGTTCCGAGTCGTCTCGTCTTACGTCACTACAACATAGCTAATGCTCTCCCAGGCCGAAAGGCACTCGAGCGGTGCCTTGGAAACTGTTACTCTACGAAGAGGGCTCGTTCTTCAGGCCCCACAAAGATTCTGAGAAGGCACCGGGGATGATCGGCACACTCGTGATTGCGCTTCCTTCAAAGCACGAGGATGGCCAAGTTCACCTGTCCCACAGCAACAGACGCCATGTTTTTGCAACCTCAAAATTTTCTTCCTTCGACCTTACGGCCCTCTCTTGGTACTCTGACGTGACGCACGAGATCAAACCGCTTTCATCTGGATATCGGCTTGTCATCACTTACAACCTCCTCCAGCAACGCGGCTCTCCTCCATCGGCCGGCATGTTCATAGAGCAGCAAGCCCAGCTGCAAGCACTTCTACAAAATTGGGCATCTACGTTGCAGTCGAAGACAAGGGTCATCTACAGGTTGAGCCATAAATACTCGGAATCATCTCTCTCGATCCAGAACCTGAAGGGGCGCGATGCGCAGATCATTCGATGTTTGAAGCAAGCTTGTCAGGAGGCAGGATTTTATATTCTCCTCGCCATCATGACCAGGACTGAGGGCTGCGAAGACGATTACTATGGTGGCAACGATGAGGACAGTCTCGAACTGGACCACGTCAAGAGTCTTGACGGAAGCTATATTACAGGATCTGTTGATGTGGATATGAGCGAAATTCTCGGCCCAGACCCTTACAAGAACAGAACAGCAGACAGCGAGGATGAAGGTGAATTCACTGGAAATGAGAGCATGCCGTCGCAATATCGATACCATGATTCTGTGAGTGCTTTTGGGAGTTTCGCAAGGGTCCGAGGTACCAAGAAGATACTATCGCGGCTACTGACACACCAGTAGGCTTTCTTGATCGTCCCCAGCGGTGGTCTTATTGCCCTTGCTAAGTCGTCGCATTGTTCTGCCGCCAATTTGTTCCGAATAGTGTTGGACTCTGCCGCTGCATCACCAAACCATTTTCCCACGAGGCGTGAGGCGGTCAGCTTCCTTGACAGCCTTTTAAACAGCTTCGGATCCCCAATCAGGGAAGGACGTCTGCTTATCATGGTGTTCAGAGCATCCCAACTTTGGTCTTGCCAGGCACTCTACAACAAGGCTATGCGGAAAGCCTTGAGAGAGGCTCTAGGCAGCACTCGCCATAATTTCTCCTACCAATCACTTATCAACAGCTCAACTCGATCTCCCACTGCAGAAATCTCTGATGCAGTTGCTGAATTTGCCAATGAATTTTTCTCGCATCCTACGGATCAAGACTGGAACGAGTGGTAAGTTTGATGGGAATCCAGTCGAGTCGCGCAGCCTTTTGCGTGAGCTGTTTCTAGCTAACACCGTGTGACGATATATAGCCTCGGCGAGCTTGTTCAGAGCCTCGATAATCTAACGTCGCTCAATGCAGCACTTGAGGATGTCGAAATGCAACTAAAGAGCGAAGAACTAAAACAGTCTTTCAGGTGTTGGCGGTCTCCTGTCGAAACTTCCAAGTTTGAGACTAAAGAAATCTTGACGTCCCATGATCTCCCTTTCATCTTGTCCCTTATTCAATCCCATTCGACCGACGACGAGTGGGTTTACACTCGGTGAGTTCTACCATGACTGAAAACTCAACCCACAGCACAGAGGACTGACACAAGCCCATCAGACTTCTTCCAAAGCTGAGCCAACGTGCCGAGAAGCAGCTCCTCTATGCACTTTTTAAGCGCCTCTGCGCCGAAAACGGCCATTTTGCGCTTAATAACACCGAGTCTCTGGCACGACGTCTGCTCGATGCCACGCTACCAAAGCTGAACCTCGAAGTTGATGATCTTGAGCCTAAAACGCAACACCCACCGCAGAGCTCAATTTACCTCCGTGGGGCGTCAACCAGTATCGATCGTACCGTGAGCAATGTAGCTGGATTTGAAAACTTGCTTGCAAGCTGCTTCATGTGCCTTCTGGAGGACCAAGGCATGACCCTGCTCAGAAATAGTCATGAGAATCTATCGGAGGCAATCAGCCGACTGCCACCGAAAGCCCCGGGACACCACAATACCCAGGTATTATGGCCTTATGGTGCCCCATCGACGACGGGCCGTGCACCAGCAGAAGAGTTCCTTGTCTCTCTGGTCATCATCTTGCAAAAGCATCAACTCTTGGATCCGCCTCCTTTCGTCGGGGACTTGTTCCTATTGCTCTTCACGAGGTACATTCTGCCGGACCAGCCAAAGAACCCCCCGCAACGCCCACTTGGGTGGAGCCACAAACCACGTTTCTGCTCCCGGCACAACCCTTCCCGCGACAATTACGTTGTCTGCTTTGAATGTGGACTCATGCAGGATTTCATCCTCGCACCAGACCAGAAACAAGGTCGCTTCACCCATGCCAAAAAGATCCGGTCGCACCTCGAGAGTGTGCTTCCCAGCCAGCACTACAGGTGCGCAACAGACACGACAAGGGGGCAGGGAGGCTGCCAGACACTGGTCGTGACCAAGATCAGCAGGGACTCTGAGTTCAAGGAAGATATGAAGAAGTTCGATGATCAGGTGCGGCAATACGAGCAAAGGCTCTTACCATTCCGGCAGCCTGTTGTGCAGAGGATCCTTGGCGACGAAACTTACAAGTCAATGATCATGTTGGAGACCAGGCCTCCTACTGTCGCTGCTGCCCCTGTGTCGACCAAGAGGGCTGCAGTTGAGAGCTCGGATCAGCCTGCATCTACCAGGCAGCGAACAGAGGAAGTCATTGACTTGACTGGGGAATGATTACCAGAGTTCCTAATCAAGTACGTATCACGCTCGAATGGACCAAACAGCTCCAGTGGTCAACCACTTGATAATGCCTGTCACAAAAGGGGGCGTGCGAGTTCGTGATGCAAGTTCTCTCCTGAATCGTCTGCAAACAGCGTCACCATTAATAGAGGTACAACGATCCGACAGCAAGATTGTGGTGACTCGCTCTCTCCTCTGATTTACCTATAGACCATCGTACACTCTCAGGCTTCTGACCGCGTTCGCCTTTTTTGGCCAGTAGCGCAGTGGATCCTATCACGAAGATTCCCATATATTGCTGTACACCATGCAGTTTGCAATTTCCAGAGTCAAGCGGCTAGAACATCCCTCACATGCTTCAGCGCGTCCGCCTCAACATCCGGAACAGGCCGGTCAACATTGACAGTGAACACATCACCCTCATCCACCTCGGGCGGCTCCAGGCTCTCGAACTGGGAGTGCACAAGATTGCTCCCGGCGAAGTGCCCTTGGCGGGCCGCGGCCCGCCTCGTGAGGACGTCCTCGGGGGCGTCCAGGTAGACGAAGCGGACTCGGAGGTTCCGCGCCTGCTCTGAGCCCTCGCGCAGGATGTCTCGATAGTGGCGCTTCAGCGCTGAGCACGTCATGACGAGGTGCCGCGAAGTCGCCCCTGGGGGATGCACTGTCTCGTGGTCGCGGAGGGCCTCGAGCCAGCCCTGGCGATCCTCGTCGGTGAGGGCCTCGCCGTGGTGCATCTTTACGACATTGGCCTTGGGGTGGAACTACTTGGACGCAATTAGCTGGGGTTCGTGAGGTGTGGAGATGGGATGCAAGTTTTTGTGTCGTACGTCGTCGCCCTCGAGGAAGGTCAGGTTCAAGTTGTCGGCCACGTGCTTCGCGATGGTCGACTTGCCACATGCCGTGGCGCCTGTGAAGAAGAAGACGTATCGTGGCCGCTCTGCTGTTGGCTTCTCACCCATTGTGATGTGCATCGACTGTCGAGGCTACCTGTTGACTCCTCCATCTGGTATTTCGTCAAAAGATTCGACCCTGGGGCCAGACAAGACGGCCTCCGCGTAGCTTGAGGCATGAACCGGGCCATGACGTAGGTACAAGCTCCGCTGCGGCTGGCCCGGGTGGAGACGGTCGTTATGGCTCATCCCAGTTTACTGGGACAAGAACAGACATCGCGCGGTGACCAGCTCAAGGACAGGTTGGGTGTGTCGCCTGAAGTCGATGGGAGTCTCCGCGAAAAACCTCCAGTCGACATAGCAGTATACAGATTGTGATCACGCACGGTACATATTATTAGAAATCGGAGGTGGTAGTCCAGTTCTTTCCGGTAAAATGCAGAGCAACATTTCGTATGCCCCTCAGAAAGTTGCCAAGCCGGGCCAGGCCGTTGAGATGCATTTGCCAAGATGAAATCGGGTGGATCTCGAACACTGTATCGGCAGTCGGACTGCTTCGATGTGACCTCCATGGGAAGGCATCGAGATACTCCTCAGGCCTGGTTCCCAAGTTTGAGTTGCAATTAGCTGGCACCTAGCTGTTTCGCTGACTACGGGTTTCCTTTAAAGTTGGTTGATTGGCGAGGGCGGCCCGACGACTAGGGGAAAATGACGTGGTGCCTGACATCATGGCAACGTCGGGCCAGTTCAATGCTCAATCCTCGTCACCGGTCAATGCACAGCTAACCTAGAGGGCACCCGCAGGCCAGGAACATGTGTTCCTGGTGCTACGAACCGTCGACCCCACCCGCCCGTCGCATCTCCGGACGAATCGATCTATTTAAGCCCAGATGGCTTGGCATTTGTGCTCTTTAACCTCAACATAGGATCCTCATCTACCTCTCGCGATTGACTCGGACTCTAGACAAAGAAACGGCCCACATTTTGACGTCCCTCGTCTTACATAGCTTTTCACCCACACGCCACCGCCGCAACCATGGTCTGGCAGCACGGAGACGAGCATCAAATCCCAGATGCCCACAAGGTCCACAAGTCAGCCCTTCTCTCCCCATCCTATCCACCATCTCACGGACTCGACTGCTGACCTTCCTCAGACCCGGCGCGTGGTTGCCTGCAGACAGCCGTGTCCACAAGGAATGGCTGAACAAGCAGGTTGAGCATGTCGACAAGAACCCCAAGGAGCTCATCCCGGTGCTCCAGGAGTTCAAGACCTTCATCGAGACCAACCCGCGCATCCGCATGCTCTTCACGCAGATGTGGGAAGAGGTTCCCATGAAGAGGCCTTACAACAAGGACCCCACAGGCCACAAGGCCATCAGGGACTATGGCCACATGCTTGCAGTCCTGAACCACGTCTTCTCTCGTGCACCGGAGTGGACGGACGCCGCTGAGAGCGTGGGCATGGTCGGCGTCCCGATGTGTGCTATCTTCGACTATGTCATGGCGACCCCCAGTGGCCACGCCGCTTTCTTGGATACCGAGGTGAACAAGATGCTGAAGAAGGTGCTGAATGAATGGGGCAAGTTCCTCAAGGTAGGTTGATGATGCTACTTCTGACCGAGACCCCATCGTACTGATCTCGCTTTCAGACCCCCGAGTCTGCCGGAGTGCTGGGCGACCACCGCCTTGGCTGGTTCGGAGAACATGGAAGGAAGGATCTCATGCAGGTCGCCAACGCGCCTCTCAAAACCAATCACAAGTTTGAAGACATGTATATCTGCGACCCGAGCAAGGACAAGTACGGCTTCACCTCCTGGGACGACTTCTTCACCCGCGAGCTGCAAGAGAGCGCCCGCCCGGTGGCCTCCCCTGATGACGACAATGTCATCGCAAACTGCTGCGAGTCACGGCCCTATGCTGTGGAACACAACGTCAAGCTGCGCGACAAGTTCTGGATCAAGGGCCAGCCCTACTCCATCGCCGACATGCTGGCCAGTGATCCCCTATCGAGCCAGTTCAAGAACGGCACAGTGTATCAAGCTTTCCTCTCCGCCCTCTCGTATCACAGATGGCACTCGCCCGTCTCGGGAACCGTCAAGAAGGCATACCTCGTGGACGGGACATACTTCAGTGAGCCACTGTACGCCGGCGGCGACATCAACAGCGCCGACGAGCAGGCCCAGATCAAGCAGGGCATCTCGGCCGCCCAGGGGTACCTGTCCGCGTTGGCTGCACGTGCGGTCATCTTCATTGAGGCTGATAATCCCGCGATTGGGCTGATGGCGTTCATTGGCATTGGTATGGATGAGGTCAGCACCTGTGAGATAACGGTCAAGGAGGGCCAGCACATCAAGAAGGGCGAACAGACTGGCATGTTCCACTTTGGTGGCTCGACCCACTGCCTGCTGTTCAGGAATGGCGTCAACGTGGAGGGCTTCCCGGAGCCTGGGCGCAAGGAGAATGTGGCTGTGAGAAGTCAGGTGGCGGTTGTCAAAGCTTAGATCAGTGCTGCTAATTTGTCTACAAAATATCAAAAGCGTTTGTTTTCCGAACGACTGACTAGGCTGGTGCTTCTAGTCGTAGGGAGTGTGTGACATGCCTAGTTGCCTGAGTCACCAAGCAACAATCTCACGACAGAAGCGTATCGTCATCTCTACACGCGGTTGTGACCAAAACCGTGACTCAGCTCCATCATCACAAATCCCAGGCTTTCCAGTCACGACGGGTATCAGACTCACTCATGGTAAATTACACCAGTATCTGGGTTGCATAGCAGCAGCCTTACTTCCAAAACCTCACCACATATCTATGATTTTCGCGAACTTGAGTGTTGACTCGCTTTTGTGATTTGAGGTCTAGAGGCCGAGGTCATCAAATATTGATGCTACCATATTGGACATTGAGCAACAATGAAAGCCGTCTGTGAAAGTTTCGGACGTGACCGAAGTCCAGTAGGATTAATTCCCCAGAGCTTACGCAATGCGAAACCTCAACACTCCAGGGCTTAATGATGTTTTTGGAAAGGTGGCTAGGTTTGTACCTGAATTATCTCATTGACGACAATGACATGGATCGTCTATGGACAACATTTCAAGGAAGCACAGTGATGTCTACCACAAGCTCCCATGAACATCCCTCCGTCTTGGCCCAGTCAGGTTGCTGATATCGACGCCTTCCGCCACCAGGGCTTGGCCAAGTCTCTGGGAGAGGTCCTGCAGATTTGTACTGGTCACCACATTCGCCGGCGGTGTGTACCCGGGAGGAAATTGCTCATTTTCTGTCGAGCACACGTGTCAATATTCCATCCCATCGCCATCGGATCGAAGGGTGCAGGATCGCCGGCTGAGACTTACCGAAAAAGAACTGCACAGGAGCCTTGGGTGCGACGCCAGTCTGCACGTCCCCGAAGACCATGATGAACGCGACGGACTCGCCGGTGGTGAAAGCTTGGGCGAGCCGAGAGAGGCTGAACTCGGGGTTCGTCGCGTTGGATGTACGGATGCGAGCCGCCCGGCCTTTGGCGGATGTGTTGACGCTGATGGTGTCTTCCGTCCACTGTGCGAGTGTCTCGTCGAATATTGTCTGGTTGAAGGGAATTGGGTCGCCGAAGAAGGCATCTTGACGGCTGTTCAAACTTAGCTCTTGAAATGCTTTGGTATGTGTATGGCGGTACTTGCCTCAAGCTAGCGTCGTGCTCCAGGATATTGTGACGGCCGAGGTCAGGCAGGGAAAAAGTGGTATTGTCTTTGGTCGGGTTTGTCTGCACCGCTGCCCGGAAGAGCAGGACAGAGAGGCTTTCGTCTTGATTCATCCCCTGTCGCATCGCAGTGACAAGATCGGCCTGTGTGATATTCTTTCCACTTCGTGGTAGAAGACCGTGGTTGGCCAACATGTTCAAGCCTGGGCAGGGACCTCGGACTACAGGAGGGTGAGTATGGCGTGTGTTGCCCTTCGTTCGCTTCGGGCAGACACTTACCATCATCAGGCCCTGGAGGGGCAAATGCAGGTATTTGGGCGGAGACAAGCCCGGCGAATAGAACGATCAACTTCATTTTGGTGGAAAGAACGGATTGTCTTTGATCTGGCTCAAGGTTGCAGTGTGGCACGAGTTGAGATGTTTCCGAGGTTGTTATATATTCCAGCAGCGACGGGTCTTACATAGACATTGTGCTACTTCGGACAGGGCACCGCCGTCATCCGTAAATCAAGACCATCTGCCCTTGGATCCGATTCGACAAAATAGTCTGTATCATAAATGCGAAACGTCCCGTCCAGACAACATGTAGATGTGCCGAGGTCAATGCAAGGACGGGAGCTGGCTTTCACCTGAGCTTTCGAGTTTCCATGCCTCCAATGCACGCCGAGGACAGAGTCGGGACGAACATGTTCAGAGTACTTTGGGAAAGTTCCGAGGCGTGACAAAACCTGGAATGCGATTGGAACAAACGTGCGTCCAAGAAACAAGGGTCTGCCTGAGAGGCGGGTTGCTTGGCATGCAACTACCCCGGTCACCTATTTTGGTGATTCATGGCCGCATGATTCCCTGCTGCTTGGTAGTCACTGCTCCCGCTTGCTCAGTTCAAGGTGGATACTATACTTGGCAGCAGCCCGAGGTGACCTTTGCAGTGAGAAGAAATAAAGATCTCTAGGAAAGTAAATAACATCGAGCTTGGAAACATATTCGTATTTGTCTGTGTACCACTTCTCGACATCTGGTCTGAAGGAGGACAGACCGTTGTGTCCTCATGCTTTGATGAACAGTATATACATAAGTGAACTCTGTTGCTCTCGTGTTTTCCTCACCAGTACCGTATAAGTGAAATAACGGCACTCCATATTTACGTGGCCCAATTTGCTGCACATCATAAATTGCTCGGGCTTCCCCAGACGGCATTTTCCACGATTGCAAGCGCTCAGGGTTTACGTAGACCGTCAAGTTGTTGCCGATGCGGATGCAGCTCATTTTCCGTCTCGGTTACTGAAATCCGGGTTTGCCTGCTAGAGAAGGAGAATCCTCATACTCGTAGCAGAGAACACCCTGGTTGTCTCCATTCACAGTATCCATCACATCTCTGACCGCGACGTCGTCGTTCAAGAAGCCCATCCAAACAGGGGTGTCGAGCGTGGTGGTTTCGACTTGGTCAGCGCCGGGGCCGGATCCTACAGTAGTCCTTGCGCCGCCAATGTCGGCGAGACGAGAGCTGTCGGCCTTTTGCCACGTGGCCCATATGTAATCGAGCAGCGTGTGATGCACCCAAAACAGGGGGTCGTTCGGAGAGGAATACACGTCCATGAACTGTCACGCAATATTAGCTCAATATCTTCTTCCGTGCTGGCTGGGTAAAGAATGTCACTCACATCACCTCCAATAACAGTATGTCCGAGGGTGTGGGCGCTGACAACGGCGTCCGAACTGATACGGTCCTCTGGGTCAATAAAGTCGAGCGCATCGATGAAGGCCTGGAATTGGATGTGGCTTTTGGCGCTCATTGCAGGTGGGTAAACATCATTCCACGCGGAGCTGGAATTGAAAGTGTAATCGTCCAAAGTCCTCGTCAAGCACCTCGGGTTCCTGCTCATCGACTCCAGGGGTCCGATATTAAGAGACTCGTTCCCGGTGAAGGGGCCAGTCTCCACACAATTGGTCGATGCCGCTCCATCGCCCCCGAACGACTTCAAGAGGGGAGAGGCCAGCAGCGAGCCATTGGATGCAGGGCTGTCGAGCGTCCAGTCCCAGTACGGCTGTGTACCGGTGTAGTTACACTCGGAGCGCAGGACATTCTCAAAGGTCCAGATGGCGTAGCGGTGCCACGGAAGAAAGACGCCGACGCCGTGGACACCGTATACGGAAATCGGTGGGCCCGTGGTGTTTGCTGAAAAAGGTCACAGGTCTAAGTATTTGTAGGCTGAGGAGGGTTGTGATAGGGGTAAAAGGTCACTAACTTGGAGTTTCGTCGACGTCCACCAGAGATGGTGCATCCTGGCCCCCTGGTCACTCGTCAGTCTTCAGGCTGAATGAAAAGGGCATTGACTCATAACGGACCTCGAGTGGCGTTGATATGCAAAGCAACGAAGTCGTCATAACGACTTTCGAGGGTGTCAAAGAAGTCTTTGCCCTTGGTGGGAGCAGCTTTCAGACATTGGATTGCACTGATGTAGTCGTCTTGCTCAGACGTGCTCAGTGTGCGCCAAGAAGGATGTCAATACGATTTGTTACTGAAATGCAATGGAGATGAACATTCTTACCATTCTTTTCTGATTCGAGGGTTGGAGCACTGAGTCGTGGGCTCTTCATTCAGAGGGAGTGCGGAAGCCAGCAAGGTCTGCACAATAGCGGCAGCAACCACGAACTTCTTAGCGGCGAAAGACATGACGGTAAGGACTGAGAAGTATTGGAGAGCTTGGTGTTGTAATGTGATGTGCTTTGAATCAGAATTCGCATTCGCATTCGGACCAGCCCTGGTTATATACAACTCGTCGAGTGAGTGTCTGAAGGCCATCAGGGCAACTCAGGGACAGCCAAGCCCGGCAGCGTGCAAATTCCATTGATCGACACTGAAATACGGTTATTCTCAGGCTGCATAGCCCCTCAACTTAATCTCCCCAGTGGATTTGTGTGGTATGCTGAGCATAGCCTCCTTAAGGCGCTGGGCCCCCTCGGATTTAGAACTTGCCAAGGTCAAGCCCAAGCCCCTGACGTACTCAACAGACAGACCTACCTGTAACCAAGCATCTCTCCGAAATTGACAACAAGACTTGAGGCACAGTTGTACTAGGCTGCTGCCGCGTAACGTATACGGCTGTTTCTTAGTATCTAATCCTAAAATTTTGGGATTCGGCATAGAATGTTCCTCAGCCCTAGAGCGTTGCAACTCCGCAGCGTTGCAACTCCGACAGTAAGCTTTGGCCATTTGCTAAATCCGCATTGGTAGCCTTGGCTGCTGAGTTCCAGCAAATCCCAGCTCGCAATACGCGTATCTCAGGAGGTACCCACTCCTTTTTGGTCACTTGCATGAAACCTTGCGGATACGGGAAGGCTAGTGAGACTTTTTCTGCCTGATTGGGGACCGACAGAAGGGGTTGGGACCGGCCCCTTTTTGGAACTGGGTGAGGATTACAGACCAGTTTAGGACCTCAAACTAGATAGACACAGCATAAAGTCAGGCGCACCAAGCTTGCCTCTATATGGACTGCGTCACAATAAGAAATAAACTATGTAGACAAGAAAATGTGTTGCGGCGTTCATGGTGTCGTTGGCAAGCCTCCGTCAGCCTTCACGAGGTATGAGTGGCACTGTCGGATGTTCTTCGCCGATTTGAATCATCACATTTGGGTTCTGAGTCATATGTAAGCTTGCAGAGCATTTCGACGATGATTTTACCGACGAAAATCCACTGGTAGCCTTCGGAATGCTCCCGAGTGACTTGCTGAAGTGATGTCGATCGAGGCTGGATGAAGTCTTATCCGGATACATGTACTGAATGCTTTCTAGAATCACTCAGCACCAACTTTGTCTTGGTTATATTGGCGATGGAAGTGCAGCATGGGCAACAGCATCTTCACGTATCTGCGAGTCTTTGTAGTAGGAGTATGAAAGGCGACCGCCCTTTTCGAGGCGATTGGGTATACTACGCAGTTGCACCAGAAACTTAAGTGGCTTTCGCACCACAGATATCAGTGACACGAGACTGGCCTGCTCTCTGTCATTGACTTGTTTGATTCGAAAACTTCACCCACATTGCAGAAAGCTATCATCACCAGTCGCTGACGTACCTGAGCGTGTGAATCATTCATGTCAGTGATATGTCGCCGCAATTTCACTGATTCACCTGGTATGTCAGATGTATCGTCTGATCGTAATCCCACCGATGCATTGATGTCTATCGACTGAAAGACCTATTTGGGACGAAAGCTGCCAAACTCGCCTCTTCGGTCTGACTTGCTCAAATAGACTCCGCGAATGTTGTCTGGCCGGACGTTGGGTTGTTCACTTGGGCCCGAAGGCTCAACTAGGACAACAAACTCTGCCATCCTGAGGGAATTCTCGACACAGGCTGTTGGAGTGTTCATGTCAGGCGAGCAGTCAAGCCTGGCCAACGAGGGTGAGGTGGGGAGGGGGGGAATTCAGGGGTCGACAATCCACCTTGAAACTCCAAAATCTTCCAGTGCATCGGCTGTTGGTCATTCCTTGCTGTGGCTCAAGCATGCGGTCACTGTAGTAAGCAGGCGACCTGCTTCCGCCTGAGGTGGACTATGCCGAGATACCCAACCTTCAAAATCGAAGGGGTGATGTGATCATTGTTGAGCAGGTATGTACAAGTCTATGTATGCTCTGGATGCCCACAAGCTCCTGATATAGATGCGTGATGATACATATCCTCTCGGTCCTTCACCGTCTACCCGTGCCGGACATGCGCCCCCATGCTTCTTCCAGAATCGCCAGTCCGTGCAGCATGTATCGGAGGGGAGTCTAAATGATACCATAATGGTACAGTAGCGACATTGTACACTGGGGGCCAAAGCCCCATCTTTTGTTTTCTCTATTTCCTGTTTTATGTTTGACGTGCTTGTCAGTATTGTTGTGCGTGTGATGTTTCATCTCGTCGTTTTCATCTCTTTGGTCTACTTCCGCCTCTTGATGGTCTTCACAGCCATCTCCACCAACCCATCCTTGGCCTCGCTGTCGGGAAAATCGCTGATGCTCTGGATGGCCTTCTCAGCATAGTCCTCCGCCAACGCCCGTGTCTGGTTGATACCGTCTGTTTCGAGGACTAGTTGTCGCGCCTTTTTGCAAATGTCAGTAACTCTCTGTGTGCGGACGGCCTTCAGCGCTCCAGATGGGCAGCATCGATCCACTCACCCTCAAAACATCGCCTTCACCGGCAAACTTCCTTCCTACCAGCTCTCCCAGCTCTGGCCTCGTCTTCCACGCGAAGAGTAATGGCGCAGTCGCGAGACCGAGCTCGAGATCCGCACCTGCCGGCTTGCCCAGGTCCGCAGCAGACAAGGTGTAGTCCAGCATGTCGTCAACCAGTTGGAACGCCAGCCCCAGGTTCTTGCCGTAAGCATACGCCGCCTCCACCGTCTCGGCGCTTGCACCACCGAGGAGGGCCGAGGCGCGACAGCTCTTGCTTATCAGGGACGCCGTCTTCAGGTACGTCTTGTTGAGGTAGTAACCCAGGGTGTCCTCGCTCCACTTCGGCCGGGCCTCGTCCTGCGCTGTGTTTTTGAGCTGCATGAACTCACCCTCCACCAGGTTCGCGATGACGGTGGCCAGCAGTTCGACTACCTCGGCGTTGCGGAGGCGCGCTAGTGCGACGGAGGCGCGGCCGAGGAGGAAGTCGCCAGCTAGGACGGCCATTTTGTTGCCGAACTCGAGGTTTGCGCTGGGAGAGCCGCGGCGGGAGACGGAGTGGTCGATTACGTCATCGTGGAGGAGGGACGCGGTGTGGATGAGCTCGGTGATCTCTGCGAGCCGCCGCTGGGAAGGGAGGATGTCTGTCTCGGATGTGGCGTCGGTCTCTGTGGGTGTTGGTGTTGTGGTGGATGGGTTCACGTCGCGTAGGATAGACATGGGTGATATGGACGTGTCGATGGGTATTGACTGTATTGGGGAGGCATTCTGCTGGTTGGGTGGCGGTATGGGGGTCTTGGGACACAGATATGTGGCCCGCGACATGAGCAGTACGATCAAGGGGCGCATGTGCTTCCCTTCTGCCTGGGTGTAATATTTCGCGACTCGGTCGAGCGAGGGATGTCCTGATCCCAGCAGGTTGCGGATATTTCCAGTCAAAAACTTCATCTCCTTTGCCACAATCCTCAAAGGGTCGATGCTCATGTCGTTGGGCTTCCCTCGTGATATCGCATTACTGACGGCGTTCTTGGCGACGGCGACGGCTGCGCCAAAGGCCGAAGATCTTGGGTCCGTAGAGTGGTAGAGTGCTCGTTGCTGCCATCTTATCCTCACGTCCAATTCGTCTTTGCGTATGCTTTGCGCACATCGTACATGTCGGGATAATGAAGTGGTTGGCCTTCTTGTGGCGCGTAAGACCGGAGCTCCCGGCCGGAGCTGGAGCGGCATTTCCAGTCGCTACTCTCCTACGCGACAAACCAATTGGAATTTTTTTATGTACTCGATGGGATCGCAACCGTCTGAACTATCGATGTAGCCGTGGTGAGGTCGTCCCGTGTCCGCCGGTGGGGTTGTTGGAGCTTTGTGGCTGTTGTGACTTGTGATCTGATGATGAATCTTCGATCTTTTTTTCCCGCCCAGGATCGTCCATCGAGCTTCTCCAAGTCCAGCCCCAGAATAAGCTACCGCAAAAAAAGTCACTGCGCTTATCGACATGGGTCTTCGGATCTAGCCGGCCCACCCTTGCAAGGTTGCATGCAGTGCCTGAAGTGTCAGCACCAAACCGTTGCCACTGCAGCTTGAGCTTGGATTCTGCCTCTGGTCTGAACACAACTCCAGCTCCGAGTCCCGCGGCGACAACCGGCATCATCTCACCCAAGGCCATGTTGAGCCTCTCGACCACCGCAACAGGATGGTTCTCCTCACGATGACGCCCTTCATTGTAGGGGCCATTAGCAGATGCAAGGAGGTCGGAATAGAATTGCATCAAGAGCCAGAAGCCTCTTCTGAAGCGGAGCCGTCACTCCCGGAGCCAGCAATCGGCAAGCCCATCTCGCACGGCCAGATCATCCAGCTGTGGAAGCTGCTGAAGGACAACGATGCACATAGCTATACCCTGGAGAACCTTCTTTGGGGTGCGAGGGTTTACGTCCCACCAGCTCCGGCAAAGCCCGAGCCCGTACGACCTTTCCTGTCTTGCCGCTCCTCCTTGAACGACTTCATGCTGACATCCCCTTGCCTTTCCAGTCAGACGAGTACAAAGCCTTGATGGCCCGCCTTCGCCGCGAAGAAGAAGAGCGCAAATACCAACGAATGGTCTCACAGCCTTCCTCCCTCGATGCACCCCCCAACTACGCCCAGCAGTTCGCCGAAGTCAACCGGCCGGCAGGCAAGGCAGACCTTGGCGACGACGATGCAACTATGAACGACGTACACAGGCAGGTCATGCTTGTCATCAACTTCCTCGTCACTATACTTGGATGCGCTGCAACGTTATGGATTGTGGCCAGGTGGTGGAGCACGCCGGCGCGGCTGTTCTTGACCATGGGAGGAACTTTGCTCGTAGCGATCGCTGAGGTTGCGGTATACTCGGGATATGTGTGGCACATAGGGCAGGCGAGAAAGAAAGATTCCAAGATCAAGGAGGTCAAGGAAATAGTGGACACCTGGGTGGTGAGCAAAGAGGCAGATGCTAAGGAAGTGCCATCAGGAAAGAAGGACTCCAGCGCATCGGGAGCACGGCAAAGAAAGCCACGGAAAGGAGATACATGAGAGAAATGGGTCAGGTAAATACAAGAATTCAAACACTGCAATGTGTCCGTCTTACTAGCGAGGGTAATTGTGCTGCTGTTTTTGAGGCCGACAGCCTCTTCGAATGGCTCTGGCTGCTTCAGTCGAGACGAAGACTGATTGTGCGGGGGACCATTTCCTGTCTGACCCTGGAGAGACCCTACTTTCAGCTTGGACATCCCAAAGCACCGCTATGACAACCTGAGGAGCGAAAACCTCCAGCGCATGACTGCCTTTGGTGACAGCTGAGCAATGCTACACGCCATGCAGCCGGTGCCTTGCAGTATTCGGCTGGGCGTGAGTGGTACGGCACGAGTTGTGCTGCTTTGAAGCTGTCAGGCCTGGATGTTTTGTTACCATTGTCACTTCCTCTTATTTGGCAGTTTGAAAACTGGCATACTTGCACGTGCTGTATGGATTTACTGCGCACTCAAAATTGGACACGATGCCAGTGATATCCGGGCATGCTGCTTCGGACCCGACGCGGCGTTGACGCGAGATTATGTCATCGGTTGCCCACCGTCCTTTTCACGCGTCAACACGCTAAAGTGCGACGCGTCTCCTGAGTGCTTGCCGACGCGTTCCCCATCCCGACTTTTCTACTTGACTGTGTTTTCTAGTGCAACATTAATGACTGTCCAAAGCAATCCTTGTCTCCTAGTGTCTGGAACACCATCCCAGAAAGGCGCATTCTGCAATCACCATCATTCCATATTCATCTCACTACCCGGATTCGTCGGTCATGGCCAACGCATCCCCGTCTTCTGCCTCGACGACGACAACAACACCGCCATCCGCATGGAGCCGCCTTGTCCAAATCACAAGAACTGCATCCGAGGGCTCCCGCACCAAGTCGACGGGATCCTTGAGACAGCCAAGCCACGCGTCGTCCCCTAGCACTCCGACATCATCCTCTGTGCGGCCAGCCAAGAAGCGTCGTGTGGCCGAGTCACCACCTCCGCGACCCACGACGAAATATCTCGCGCCTCTTTCGCCAGAACCCAATGACGTGCTGAACATGTCGGCCCAAAGTTCAACGGACCACACATCAAGCCCTCCCATCAGCAACCATGATTGCATCACAGCTTGCCCATGTAGAGTGGAGGACGTGGACTGTGTCGCGTCGCAGCAGCGGAACGACAAGACCAGGCCTGACTCACCACGGATCGGCCGACAACAATCCGCGACAATTGGCGACTTTGATCAGGATGCAACTCCTCAGAGGCACCGCACAGGGTCACGTCCCAACCCTACACAGCGCATCCCCAGTCCAGCACTACGGCCAGACGGATTTGACGCGAGAAACGAGACTTTGCCAAACTCAGGAGAGCAATCGACGGATGAGAACCCGGTGTGCAAGTCTAAAGCCGAGGAAGAGCTGGCATCATTCACGCCGTATGGATTTGAAAGCTTAGAAGACGATGACCTTGTTGAGAAAACCATGTCGGAGACGGGACAGCCATCTACGGCCCCTTCTTTGCTGGCCACGGCGGCTGGCCTGCAGGAGGGTGACCAGAATTCGGTGAACAAGATGCCAATCTTGGAGAGGCATTCTTCGTCCTCGGCAAGCTCGGATAAAAGCATTCAGCTGGCAACTCCTTCGTCCTCGCCCACGACCAAGCCCGACATCAGAGCAAACGTGACTCAGGCCGATGCCGCCAAGCCACACAAAACAGCCGCAGCCCCTAAGACGAAGCGACGCCTCACCCTCCACAGCGGCAGCTACGAAAGACAGACCTCCCACAAGAAGCGCAAGAACCAACCGAAGCGGAAGGATGGTGTCCAGACGACCCTGAGCCTTGCGATCGGCAGCAGCGCGGGGATGAGGGAGTGCAAACTGTGCGACACGGTGTACAACCCGTTCCACCCGGAAGATGTGAAGGTCCATGCGAAGAGGCATGCGGTTGTTGTGAAGAGGGAGCAGAAGGCTGGGGATATCTCTGGGTTTACCGGGTCTTCCCTGGTGGAATAGACATCAGTGTTTGATGGATGGAGCACCTGAATAATGTTTCCCAGGCATGTAGAAGGCATTTGGGTACGAGTACAGGTTCCGCCCGCTGTGTGGGTTGGACAAGAGCGGGCATGCGGGTTGTATATTGACCGAGGCCCATGTTGATTGGGGAGCAGATTGAATTTGTCACGCATAGCATGTTGTACGCAAGATACCCTCGGCGCTTCTCAATTATATCACTTCTAGCTTGCTGTCTCTGGTGCATCTGCGTCTGGCACAATGATATAATTACTGTCAAGAGCAATGTTTCACAGCCGTTGGAGTGCATAGACCTGCGATTACGCCTCTTCTATAGGTACGCCACACGCCCTTGCGAAAACCTTCAGAACGTCCTTTTTGAAACCATTCGTCAGTTAAAGCCCATTTTACCACCTGGCTTGAATCACTTCATCCGCGACTTACTTCAAATTTGCAATTAGCCATGGCCCCGAACAATGGGTGACGATGGAGGCCTTCACCTCTAACCCTGGGCGAGTGTGCGCCGACTGCCACACGCGCAAGGAACCTCGGACCGTGCCGATCAGGAATCTCTGCCAGGACTGCCTTGATGTCGTCGAGATTGACTGTTTCAGGGGAAAAGGTGCGGATCTTGGCCGGTCTGCCGTCGAGGCAGAACGAGCAACGGCCGCAACGGGCCTTGCCATCCGGTAGCTGTGAACCGAAATATTTGGCCATTGCTGCCAAGATACAGCCGTTTCCAAACAGAATGTCTCGGAGCTGACGCCTTTTCTGGCTCCTGGCTTCGTACTTCTTCAGGAGCTGCTCGTAGACCCATTTTGCGATCGCCTCTGTTTCCGCGCCGGGCTTAGGAACTTGGTCAAGGCGGAAGATTAATAGTGATTTGCGTGGATATACCTTGACGTGTCCATTTATTTGCAGGCTGTTCATCTTGTCAGTGAGTTCCATGAAATCGGGCAAGTGTTCTTTGTGCGCAGCTCGGACGATGTCCAAATCGAAGAGGCCTGTCTCAGGCACCTGGACTGAATGCTTCAGAATGGCGAGTCCAGTAGGGGTCCTGTCAGTCTGCAAGGCTGACTCGTGGCCAGGCAAGACCTCGAATCCACAGGCAGCGTACTGGCGCCCCAGCGACTTGATACACCCCAGGCTGGACTCGAGGAGCGAGTAGGCAGAGGACAGGTCGATGGCGTCAATGTCCAGGGTATGAAGTTGGCGGCGATCCAAGATAAACGATAGGGGGCCGGCAGGATGTCGAATTGTTCCACTGTGGAAGAGTTCCTGTACTAATTGTTTGATTGTTGAGAAAGACGGTGAGATTGCTCGAGCTCGATTGCCGTCTCGAAAATATTCCCTTGAATCGAACACCACAAGACAACTACTAGGTTCACCGTCACGCCCGGCAACCCGGCAAAGCAGATCAAACTTCTCTATAGCACCAGGGACTTTGGTAAATATAACTTGTCGCAGATCTGCGTCGTGCACCATTAGCATGGATCCAAATAAAAAAGGGATGTTCTGTCAAGTATGCTCGGCTGAATCTTGCACATACCGTGCTTGTCCAGAAGGGTTGAGATGCGACTGGTAGCAATCAACTGGCCAGGAAGTCAGCGCACGATCCCACAACGGATCAAGCATCGTACTATCGGTAGTTTTGATTCTGAGAAGGCCTCCAGAATCTCCCTCGTAGTTTCATCTACGATCAAAGCTTGCGCATCGAAACCTGAGTGTCGCAGGTATCTCGCAAGATCATGTTGTCGCTGGTACTGGTCAAATTCTGCAGATACTCGGAGTTTCACGTTGTCTATACCTTGTTCATTGACGTGTATATCAACGTAGAGACCGGATTCTCTTTCAAAACGTTCTTGACTGTGGTATAGCTTGGATCGGCCTCGTTGCCGAGTATTTGTAGTTGGAGACTGGATTAGATTGTAAGCAGGGGTCACGCTTGTGAATATCAAAGCACGAACTTCATCTGCGGCAGCCAAGGCACGCAGGAGGTAAAGACTTCGCCCACATCGATGTATTTCCGGGAATAGGCCTCGTCAACAAGGTTCTGCTCCACTATGATAAACTTTCGAGGTTGGACCTTGGCCACGAAGTTGTTCAGGGCTAAAGCACGATGTCAGCTGGTATTAGCTAACAGCCTTCTGGCTTTATTTGCCTCTCACTATATGAATTTGTACCTACCCTTGAAGAAAGCATCACCGCCACCAGGGCTATATTCATCCTGGAGCATCACATTCCTGAGTTAGCGAAACCTTGGCACCTGGGTGTATAGGAGGTAGAGAGATCCTAACTGATAATGTCGCGGTTGATTCATCAATGACCAAGATACGAAGGCCTTCCTGTGTCTTGCGAATTGCCGAAGTAAGAGTATAGTCTCCGAGGAGGTGAGACTGAATATACAACACACGGAGCTTCTCGCTGTGTACAGCAGCTGAGATGTCCATCCGCTCTTCATGAAATGCCATATCTGCCCCTTGTCCAGAAAGATAGGCGGCAGGTATGCCTCGCAACCTCAGTGCCTCGGCACCACGCATCAGATACGCCGCGCTGCGCGACACGACAACGATCAGTCCATGTCGACTCGGCCCTTCAGTCTCAGCTAGCGCCGCAGTCTAGATATTCTCATCAATACAAAACGAGGAGCTTTGAGACCGTTTCTAGCCGTCGGATGGACTGACCAAGTAAGCTGTGGATCGGCCACTGTACTGGGGCCATCGCATGAGAACATTTCGTCCTGCGAGGATTTGCGAGACCACGGTCTCCTGTTCGGGTCGGAACGCGTCGTGTCCGAATGTCTCCTTCAAGATCCTGCGGGCATCGTCGAGGTTCCCAGACGGGATGTCCGGTGCCGTGGAAGCTGCTTTCGGACCATTCTGACGAGCGGTGTGCTCTTTCTTCCCCGGTAACACGAAGTCGAATTTCCGTGAGGTCCAGGAACTCCGATGCCTGAATGCTGGCTGCCCGGGCCGTCTAATCCACGGTTTGATGCTGAGGTACCGCCGCATGACGGCTCTCAAGCTGATGAGGGATGCTGGGAGCTGTGGTAGTATGTGGCTGGGCATCAGATATAGCTACATCTTCGATGGTGCTTGTTAATCGAAGACGCGCTTCAATATGCGGTTGGCTTCGCTCCGAGGTATTTCCGGGTTGGTGTGATGCTTTTGCTCCCAGCGTTGGCTGCGCTATTCCCGGAATGTTTCCCATACAGGCTCGGCAGGTTGCAGCAGAGCAGTTGGACGGTGTTGCAGCACAGCAGCTGGACTGTGTAACTGAACGGAAGTGACCCCACCCCAATGTCCAAGGTTGTGTCTGCATCACTTTCGAGCCACTGCACCGTTTGGACAGAAGAGTAGAACCAAAAATGATCATGGCTGAAGCTGATGCGAGGCAGGGACTTGCGGTTCTGAGGACCACAAGAGCTCACACTCTTCGAGGGGGATGTTTTTGGAGCAAGGAAAGTTGACCCCAAGTGGGCCAAGGCCAAGGTGCGGTCATTGTGAGGGGTGCATTGGTGGATGTGTAAAACCACTTGAACAAGCCAAGATAGCCACGTACCCAACTGCGCACCAAAACCGAAACCTATATTGAATTTGCTTCTATCGAGATTCCCTGTTACTTGGTGCAGACTAGACAGGTTTAACACGTAAACAGAGCCGCAGATTGCGACCATTCATTCCTCTTGAACGCAAGAACTCCGGGTTAAGAGCAAGTCGCTCAAGGGTTCAACCCTTGACGCGTTACGCGTGGTCTCCGCGTGCTGTGGAAACCTTAAAACCCACAAGTAATTAAGCACTCTTCATTCTCGACACCCTTAGTCTCAGCCGCGACGCAGACAGCTTGGCCGAATTGACTCGAAGATTCTGGAACTATGGGCGTAGTGATTGAAATTGGGGAACCGCAATGCCAGGTTTGTTTTCCATCGTGAGCCTCCGGGGCGACGCATTCAGCACAGGCACTAACCGGACTTGCAGGCCATAAGCCTTTCCGACTCGGAGCGCTGCCTCGCCCAAGCGACAGCACACAATGATTTGTTTTGTGGCTTCCATGCAAGGCAGTGCTTTGGCCTATATATGGGCTACAAACGACGAAATGCCGAGCTGGATAAGTCGAGTGCCGAGGGCCCTCCTTTCTTAGTAAAGAATGCCGCCACGCCTCCGGCGAACTTGTCCTTCAAGAACTTAAAGGATCCAAGCGAACTGCATGAGATACAGGCGCATTTGTTCAAACAGTATGTGCTGCTCGGAAAGGTCATCGCTGCTCGTCAGCTGCATCATAAGCACTTCTTCTCCCTGGAGATGGATTACGGCCACAAGGTGTATCTCGAGAAGTTACAAGCGCGCCATATTGGCACCTTAAGGGCTCTTGAGCGCATCGAACAGAGGACAGCTAATGTGCTGTACGAGAGAGAGCAGTGGTTCAAGTGGGTGAAAGCGACGCAGGCCGAAGAAGAAGCCACCAGGGAAAAAGAGCAGAAGAAGGTCAAGCTGGAAGCCGCCATGTTCCAGAGACATTGGAAGGACCTGCAGTCAAGACTCAAATCCCTGAGGGAAAAGGAGGAGAAGCTTCGGCAGAATGCTTATCTCGAACAGGTCTGGAAAGAGCGCATGGCATCTGCAACTGGAGGCGAAGGCGAAGGCGAGATGTGGGACCCTATCGAAGATATGATGGCAGAAGAGCGTGAGAAGTATCTGGACCTCATCCGGCAATTTTTGTGGTTTGACCCCAAAGACACGAAAGAAAACTCTGCGCAGCACGACGCGCAGCAGCTGCAAAACCAGGAAGATGAGGATCAAGCTTCTCAGACTCAGGTCGCGCCTGCCGCAGTCACAATCGAAAACGAAGTGGACGAAGTCGAAGACACGCCCAGCGATGCGAAGAAGCCAAAGCCAAAGTCAAAGTCAACGTCAAAATCAAAGTCAAAAGGCAAGAAGAAGGCGAAAAAGCCTGCTATTGAGGCAACCCCAACATCGGAGTCTTCAGGCGCGTTGACCACTTCCAAGGCTTCCGGTAATCAAGTGGAAGTTGGCAAAGGTCACATCGAGAGCCAAGAAGAAGTCCGCAGGCGCTTACGAGAGGGAGTGGAGCGAGACCACTCCGGGCTATACGGGCCGCAGCTCGTGGGAACTATCCAAAACCCATTGGAAACACATGGTCGCACGGCACCCCTACCAGAAGAGGACATCGAACAGCTTCTCTCGGACATAGCCGAGATCAAGGCTCTCCTGCTCTGCCGAACGCTCCTATCCCACGCCACACTGCTCCCAGCGGCTCTGCGAGCCAAAAGCGTAGAAGAGTTCATTGACGACCCGTCAATTGCTCACACCGACCTCAGAGACTTGTGCCTGAAAGTCGAGCAACCCAACTTACAGGCGTTGAGAGATGCTTGCGCTGACTTTGCCCGTGGCGACAACCCCGAACCTCCACCACCAGTGGAGGAGCTCGAGATTTTGTCAACAGAGGAGATCTTTCGGCGCAATTTGATGTATGGTGACATGAATGACATGGGTCTCTTCTCCGCTCTGATGTCAGGAATGTCCAAGAAAATCATGGCGGCGGAGTCGAATAAATCCAAAGGCGATTCGGAGAAGAAGCCAGCGGGGAAGAGAATGAAGATTACGATCTGCGGTAAGACCATATGGAATCATGCAAGCGAACTTGCTATGGCTCGAGATGGATGGCTGCAGTTCTCCGTCATGGCTAAAGACTGCACCTTTGAGGAGGCTGTCCTGCTTTGTCGAAACTGGGACGAGTTCTATGAGCTGCAAACTCTCGTCTTGTGGCATTTCTTTCCTTCCGCCAAATGGGCGTCCTGGTCGCAGAATGCGCTGACCGAGCAGCTACTTCACATGGTGCGTCTCACTTCGCAACCCTATATGAGCAATTCGTTGACCAAAGCAGGGCTTCATCCCATTTCATACCCAATTCGGAGCAGATACAAGATCAAAGTATACCCAGATCGGTTCGAAAGGAAGGCTTCGACGGCAGCACCATGTTGAAGAATGCCGCAACCTTATCTGTGCCCATATGAAGCGTGGAGACCCGGTCACCAATAGGTTCATCGACTATTGCATCATGCAGACTGGCAATCTGCAAATCCTCGTCCGAGACGGCAAAACTGGGCAGACCCTGTACGCTCCCCAAGGTGAGAACGCAAGGTGGATCCATAGGGTGAAATCGGGTCTTGGACGAGCATCGAAGAACGAGTTCGAGGTCCTGCAAGCGGTTGATAGGAAAATGTTGCTGGAGCTGGATCGCCAGCGAAAGTGGCGATTCAACTTCGACTCTCACTACGAACTCTACATCTGGGACTTCGTGCCTGGCGAGAGTCCAATGGAGCTATTCCATTACTTGGTAGACGTAAGTCAGCAGCCCTCGGCAGAGAATCAAGGCCAGATACTAACAGATCAAAGATGCTACGAAGGGCTCGAAGGATCCGAGAGTACCCAGACATGTACTTTCACCAGAAACATATCCTTGAACAACTGACCCAGGACGAGGATACCAAGCGAGTCCGGCAGATCCGGGCCGGTGAACAGACACAGAGCATCTATGATTCTGTTACTGGCCCGACAGCAAGATACGCAATCCAGCGGAGCAGGGGTGGCGAGATGAGGACGATAGCCCACGACGACCTGCCTGAGGACTCCTCATTGCCATACGCCATGTATAACGAGGCCGATGTCGCTGAGGACGAGGTTCTCTTCGATGGGGCACGTGACGAAGGCCTGTTCACACCCATCAAAAACCCTTTGGTCATCATGGAGAGCTCTCCAATGACGCAGTCAATGATAAAATATGGTGCCAGCCTCATCGATGGCGCGGACATGGAATATTCGGACGAGGATGATTTTGATGACAATGCCGGGAAGAAGAAGGCCTTGCTCTCTGCGAGCGACGATACTGAAGCCCAGCATTTCATACACTCCGTGCCGCCGATTTGGAGACAAGCCTACTTCGAAATCAACCGGAATTTTGGGAAGCACGGCAAGGAGAGAGAGGATATGTTGGAACGGTTGGACTTCTTCGCCCAAAAACTAGAGATGAAGGGCCACGAGCTTCAGGAGCTTTCTTCGCTCGAGCTGATGGAACGCGATAGATCCTACGGTACGTCGCATCATTGTTGCCTGGCGCGAAAGTCTGATTGTCTGTCACAGATCCTCGAAGCTGACCAGTGTCTTTCAAACAGGATTTAAAGAATCCTTCCATATGGGCGACCTGGAGCCCGGCGCCCGCGAGAAATATTTCGAGTCGATGAACATGATCATAGGATTGCAGAATTTCTCTTCGGCCAACACTGATGGCGCGGCCTGGGCCTGGTACTGCCTCGACATCCTCGACACCCTTGAGCTGCAGGCCTGGTACGATGACTACGACCAGAACCCCCTTTCACCCTGGCCACACCGATATCTCGCCCAGGATGTCACGCAGGCGTTCATCACGATGGGCGTATTTTTCCCTAATCTAGAAGTGACCAAGATTGTCAGAGAGTACCTTGACTCCGAGCAGGGCTCACAGTTCAAGAACTCGGAGATCTTTGACCCTGTTGCGCGCTCACAGAAAGTGCCGGATCGACGTTCGAGAACGAGTCAGTCTCGGAAGCCCGAGAGCTTCTTCGAGGAGCTGGAGGAGCTGGAAGAGTGCGAGTCGATGATAGATTCATATCCTTTCGAGTGGAGCAAGGCTGTAAGGCCCATTATTGCAAAGTGTAAGTCACCTCCAACCCTGCATTCCATTGCAAACCAAGCGACCACCCGCTCACATCTAATGACCCTAGTGTACCGAGCCGGCATCATCCAGCCATCCGACACGCAGCCACACCCCGACGTGTGTCCCGGATACGCGTTCGCGGCGGAGGAGCCCCACCGACCCGGCAAGCTAGACTTCTTCGTACGCTTCGAGCGGCCCCACGGCAACCCGGTCAGCCATCCGCCCGAGTGGGCACCGGTGGAGGACTGGCCGGACCTGCTGGTGAGCGCTCGGGCGTTCGCACAGAGCAAGCCGGGCGCCAAGTTCTCGCTGCTCCGCCTCTGGTCGGCGCCGCACTTCTACCCACTGATGGTTGGCTACTGGAACCGGGGCCACGTGGTGTTCATGGACTCGTGCGGGCGCAGCTGGGAGTTCAGGTTCGTGCCCAAGGACCTCGAGGGCAGCGAGCTGAGCGCCATGCACGCGACGTCGAGCAGGGTGAAGCTTGTCGTCGAGAGGGCACGCATGCACAGTGGCGTGGACCTTGGCAGACACTTTGTGTGCCGGGGCGATGCAGTACTGGTTATGGCGGAGTCTGAGGAGGAGCTTCTCCGGTTGAGCACGATGGTCACATTTGCGATACAGACCAAACCATGGCTCAGGGAGGTGGACCTGTGGAGGAGCTTTGTAAATGTCGAGCTCGACTTCTTGCGGGGGTTGGACCCGGCCTGGTTGGACTGAGGTGGCCGAGCAGCGCTTGTGAGCAGAGTAGGTTTAGAAGGCCATGTCCTCAAATGCGGGCTACGAGAAGACAGTAAAGAAACCAATAAAAAAGATTCGAGGGCTGAGGTTCGAAGTGAGTGCTGGTCGGTGTTAGCCCGCCATAGGGGTCTCGGCGGCTTTCTATGTTGAAATCGTTGGCCCGCCCGCGGGTCCCCAGGGCCTATTGTGTAGGGGTAAAAGCGCTTTCCGATCAGGCCGTTTTGGGGAAGACCCACCGTGGCAGGGCGGTACTTTCTCGGGCTGAGCAGCGCAAAAATTACACAGTACAAAAAAGCACGGAGGGGTAGGGATGTGCTTTTTTCAGTACACCACCTTCAATGACTTTTATTTCCATCGCCCAAACGAGGCTCTCGGGCAGGTCGCACACCCGAATAGTACCGCTGACAGTCCCTTGTGAATTCATGAAGAACACGTCGATCTGCTCGCTGTAGGCCTGGCCAGGCTGGTCTCGTGGCTCGGCTTTCTTCTTGCCCTGGAATTTTGACTAGCAGGGGTACCTCTGCTTAAGGATGGCGTGGGCGCCGTTCGTACCTGACGGGTACAAACGGCCAGTACCTGAAAATAGTGGGGCACAACCGGCATTCTCACATTCTGTCTCGGCTGCCCTGTGCCGCCATTACCACAGCTCCGTCGCCGGAATTCCATTACATATCACATAATCTCCATCTCCATCCAACGTTTTTGGGATTGCCTCGAACCTCGCAGTCTGTTCTGTCACCCACACAATCACCGCTCACCTCAAAAAGGCTATAAAGCAAAGTCTTCCCCGCAATAAACCATGCGGTCTCCCAGCACTGCTCCTCTCTCATCAAGGCTCTCTTTTAGACTCTTCTATATACAAGGGCTTCGGCTATACTATGTTTTTTAAATTAATTATTTATTAGTTTAATTGCTATCTGCTTAGCTTTCCAATTATCCTTCCTTAAGCTTATATATAAAGTTACATATAGCTTAATATATCTCTTTATTATCTTCTTTTAAAGAAATATTATAATACCTCTTTTTATTATAAATATAGCTTATAAGTATAAGGATTTAGCTAAATTGAATCTTTTAAGGGTTTTTAAATATAAAGCTATAAAAACTAAAGATATTTTTAAAATTCTTCTCTTTTTTCTTTTTTTATTAAACTTAACTTAACTATAATATTATAAGTTAGCCCTTAGGTCGTCTATATAAAGATCCTAAAAAGGATTATAAATTACAATACTTAAAAAATATTAAAGCCCTAAAAGGAGACCTTAATAACTACTTATTATATATATATATATATATAAAAGAGAATTCCCCCAGCTTTATATAAGGCCTATAAAGGGCCTATATTAATATTATATTATAAACTTTAAGGCTTAAACTATAACTTAAGCCTATAATATAATAACTTCCTCTAAATAGCTATATTATAAAGTATTATTATAAGATAATAATTAATAATATTTATTTTAAAAGGTATAAGGTATATAAAGCAATCCTATCTTATTAATATTATAATATAATAAGGTTATAAAGAGAAAATCTAACATTATTATCTTTTAAAGGTATAAGGTATACTTTAATCCTATATTATTAATATTAATATATCCTATAATTTTATAATATATTTTATTAATTATTTATTTATATTATATATTAAGCTTATTATATATTTAACTTATCTTTATTATTTATTATAATATTATTAAATTATTAATTCTTTATTTTTAACTTATTACCTTAATATATCTACCTTATATTTAAATTATTTCCTTAATATAATTATAAATATCCTTAACTTTCCTTTAATAACCTTATTATTAAACTATATTAATTATTTTTAATTACTTAAATTACTTATAACGCACTTAATTATACCCTTATTAATTATAAACTATTCTTATAATTCCTCCTTATTAATTTCCTAATTATCCCCCTTTATATATTTATATATATTAAAATAAATATATTTCTTATTTTAATAATATTTATATAATCCCTTATTATTCCTATTTTAACTTTAATTAAAAACTACTATATTTAATTAATAAAAAATAATTTTATTAATTAACAATACTTACTTAATTCCTTATTACTCTTATTATATCCCCTTTCTCTATTTAATATATATTCTTATTAATCTTATTATTTTAATAATAATAATTTAATAATAATTTTTTTTATTAAAATAATAATACCTCCTTAATTCCTCACTATACTTATTTTAATTTCCTACCTTACCTACTATATAATTATATTAACCTTATATTTATACTTATATTAAGCCTACCTTATAAAGCCTTATAATACACTTAATATATATCCTATACCTCCCCTTATTACAACTAACTTATATTTATAATAAAAATATATTATTCTTATCTTAACTTTAATATTAATAAAATAATATTTATTAATAATTATAATAAAAATTATAATAATTTTAGCATTATTATTATTAATAATAATAATAACTTACTTTATTATTTTAATAATAATAACCTAAACTTAAAAAATTATTATATTATTAATAATTATTTTATATTAAATAATAATAATAATAAAGATTAATAGCTATTTATTAATAAAGAATTTCCTTATATTAAATATATTAAGATTTTAATTAATATTAACTTACTTTTATAATATATTTATAATATATATAGCAAATTATATATAAAATACTAATATTAATATTACTTATATTCTTAATATAAGCATAAGTTTATTAAATTAGCTATATTATATAATATATAACATAACCTCCTTTATATATATTACCTTTATAATATATATATTATATGCTAATTTATTAAAAAAGGTAATCTTAATATAAAGGTTAAAAATATTATTAAATTTATAATTTAATTTAATAATATTATTTAAGCTTTTAATTATTCTTTAAATTTAGTTTATTAAAAGCCCCCCTTAATTATACTTATTCTTACCTTAGCCTTTTATATTTATATTATAATCCTTATTATTAATTTAATAAATAATAAAAGATTTATTATAATTTTATATATACCTTATAATCTTATTAATATAATTAAGCTATTTACCCTTAGCTATAATAATGCAATTATTTATTATAACTTAAATATATTTATAATAAGTAATTAATTATAATAAGTTATTTAAAATATAGCTAATATATTTAATATATTATAAGGTAATATTTAAAATATTAAGTATAATATAATAAAGCTTAAAATAAATCCTATTCCTTAAATAATTTTAAATTATATTAATTATATAAATAGGAATATCTTAATTATTTTAAGGAATAATATTATTAAAAATTTATTATAATAATTAACGCCCTTAAGGCTATTATCTATATATTATCTTATTAAAAGCGCTTTATACCTAACTTAAGTTATTTTTACTTATCCTTATATTTTAATTATAATATTTAACTAAGTTTATATAATTTTTATTATAATACTTAGCTAGGTTTAAATAGCTCTTATTATAATGCCTAGCTAAGTTTAAGTAATTCTTATTAATATTATACCTTAAGCCTTAATTTTAATAAATATAAGTAATCCTTTTTTAAAATATATAAATATTATTATTATTATTATTATTAAATAAATCTTAGGTATATATATAATAAATTTAATTAATAGGGAGCGTTATATCTTACTAATAATATAATAAATTTAACTTTTATTATTATATATATAATCCACCTTTACTTTAAAATTACTTTAGGAATATTTTAATAAGATAATATACCTTATATTTATTTAAATAAAATAATAAATAAAGGAATTTTAAAGGGATTATAAGTTTCTTTTTAAATAATTTAATTAAAATATTATTCTAAATCTTATATAAACTTTTTATATTAATATATAAGCTTAAGGTAAGTTTTATATATTATAAAATATATATTATTTATAATTTATAGCATTAAAAGAAGGGAGCTAATTTAAGGCTAAAGTGGATATATAATAAATTTTAATAAATTAAGAGCGCTTATTTATAAGCGAAATTATAAGTTTAAATTTTATTATTATTATATTTTACTTAATTTTATTAAAATTATTATAAATAAAAATATTTCCCCCCTTAAATAATATAATAAAAAATAAATTATTTTAACTTACTTCCTTATAATAATCCTCTTACTTTATATTATAATTATATTAATTTCAAGCTAGCTTTATATTATCCTACCTTAAGTTTATTATAAAAAGATATAAGGCTTTAATAGGCCTTATAATAAATAAATACTATTATATTTATATAATTCTTTAATAGCTCTTATATTAAGATATCCTATTTAATTTATTTTATTAATATTTAATAATAAAAGGCTTTACTTTATAAATAACTTAAAATATTCTTTATTTATTAAATATTTTTTATAAGATATTTATTATAAAGCTTTATATTTCCTTTATTTTAAATTAAAATTAAGCTTAATTTTATATTAATTATAATTTAAAATAAAAATAAAAAGATATTTATATATTTTATAAGCTTAATATAAAAAATAATATAGCCTTATTTTAAAATATTTAAGATAATATTATAAAGATTAAAAGTAGCTATTATAATATATTTATAATAAAGTTAATTAAGCTTCTTATTAAAATAATCTATTTTTATATATTTTATAAATAATTATATTATATCCCTTATTTAAAATTAAGCTATAAATTATTAAAATTAATTTATTAATACCTTTTATTATTATTAAATAAAAGTAATTATTATTTAAATTAATTTAATATTAATATATAAGTAATTTAAAAATATTATAGCTTACTTCTTAAATATAATAATTAAAGTCTTTATATTTAAGGGTCTTAAAATTAAATATATATTATATTTATTTATTAATTTTAATAAGCTTACTTTAATTATAATTAAATCTTTATTATTAAAAGCTAATTAATATATTAAAAGATAAAATAATTAATCCTTTTAAGAAAAGTTAATTATATAATATAAATACTTTTATATTTCTTAATTTATCCTTTTTATCTTACTATTAGTTTTAAGATAAAATATTATTAAGAGAAGCTATTAAATTCTTATTTAAATATATAAAAAAGTTTAAAATTTACTTATTTAATTTAAGCCTTAATTATTAATAATAACTTTTAAAAACTTATAATAATATTATTATAAATCCTTAAAATATTTTATATATTTCTTTATAAATATAAAATATATTATCTTTAATTAAATTTACTTTAATAAATAATTAATAAAGATTATAAAATAATATAAGTTATCTTTTATAATTAATAAATTTATTATAAAGTTAATAAAAATTTAAGCTTAAAAATAATTTATAAATAAGATTAACTTAAATAAGCCTTAATAAAATTACTAAAGTAATTTAAATTTAAAATATAAGTTATATATATAAATAAATACTTATATTAATTATAATATATTATTTTAATAGAAATCTTATTAAAGAATATAAAATATATTATTATAACTTAAATAATTTATAATAAAGGAATTATAAGCTTATTATAAAATTATAATAATTAAAGGCTTTTAATTAAGTAATTAAAGCTAACCTTAAAATTAAAGCACCTTATATATATTAAATATATATTTTATAATTTAAGTAATTATCTTAACCTTCTTTAAGAATTAATATATTTTATTTTAAATTACCTTTTAATATTTAATATAAATTAAATCTTATTATATAGCCTTATTTTAATATACCTTTAAAATAAATTTATTAAAAAAGTATAACCTTATTAAGATAAATATAAGGCAGCTTAATAAGAAAGGCAAAATAAATATATTTATTAAATAAATAAATATTAACTAATCCTTTTTTATTATTATATTATAATTATTTTATATTTAAAAGGGTGCTTATAATATTAATATAAAATAAAGAATTTATATAAGCTTTAATTTATTATTATCTTTATTCTATTTATATTAAAATAATATATTAAGTTATTAAATTAATAAATTAAAATAATAATATAAATAAAAAAAAAAAAAAAAAAGAATTTTAATTTAATATATTTATTATTTAAATAATAATTTAAGCTTAATAAAATATTTTAATTCTTTATAATTAATAAAGATAATAAATAGCTAATAAATATTATATAATTTTATTAATTATTTTTTAAATGCTTTTATTATTATTAAAAATTCTTTATTATAAATAAAATAATTATATTATATTAATATAAGGTAAGTAAAGTAATAAGCTATTAAGTATAATATATTATCTTTAGATTTTATAAATAAATATATTTTAATTATAAATTAAGAGGAGTTTATTTTTATTAATATCTTTAGCTTGAAATTTCATTTTATTAAAATAAATATTTAAATAAAAGTAATCTTTAAAGCTTAAAATATTATATTTTTTTTTAATTCTTAATAAAAAAGGATTTTTTTAATTATAAGGTAAATTAAAAAGCTTATTATCTTAAAAAAGTTTTAAATAAAGTTTTAATAAAAATTAATAAAGCTTAAAAATTAATATATCCTTTAAATATTTCTAAATACCTTTTAATTATATATAATATATATTTTTTAAGGTTAATTTAAATTTCCTTTTTAACCTTAATAATATAATTAAGATATTTTATTTTAATTATTATAAATTTATATTTTATTAAATTTAAATTTAATTTAACTTTTATTAATTAATAAAGTATTTCCTATATTTTATTAATATAATTTTATCTTAAGTTTAAGGAAAAAATAAAAATATTATTTAAATATATTATAATATAATATTTTAAAATATTAATAAAAATATTATTAATATAATATTAAAATATAATTAGGGTCTTAATAAGCTTAAATAAAATAATTAATTATTTAAAAAGCTTAAATTAAATTTAAAATATTATTAAATATTTTTAATTTATTATTATTTAAAGATAATAAAAAGCTATATAAATATTTAATTTTATAAAATATTTAATTTTTATTAAGAAATATAATATTTTTTTTATAAATAAAAAAGGGTAATAATTTTACTATATTAACTTATTTAAGCTATAATAATTTATATAAAATTACTATTTCTTATTAACTTTTTTTATTAAGAAAATTAAAATTATTATAAAAAAAAAGCTTATTTATATTTAGCCTTTATTATAAAGCTTTATTATTTATTATTATAATTTAAATAAATAATTTTAAAATATATTATATAATAAATTATAAGGTAAAGTTAATTTAATATTATCTTTTTATAATATTAATTAAATATAATAATTAAAGCATTCTTAATATAATAATAAAATAAAAGCTTTATCTTTATTAAAAAAGAATATAAAATTTTAAAATTTTAATAATAAAAGCTAAGCTTTAATATTATTTTATATCCTAAGTAATAATACTTTAAAAATTATTATTTAAAAAATCTTTATAGTTTTTTTTAAGTTAATTCTTATTAAAAAGATATTTAAGGTTAATTAATATTAATATTATAATATTTATATATTTATTATAATTTTAAAGATTTTATAAAAATAATTAAAATATTATTATTAATATTTTTTTTATATTATTATATTATTTATAATTTAAAAAATTAAATATCCTTAAGCTATATTAATTATATCTTTATAATAATATAATTAAAAAAGGCTTAATAATAAGGGCGTTATTATTTTAAAAATAATATATATTAATATTAATATTATTTAAGTATTAATATTTAAAAAAAGGTAAATTATATAAATAATATATTAATTTTAAATTATTTTTAAAATAATATTTAAATTATAAAGTATATTTAATAAAATTTAATCTAAGCTTATTTATTAAGCTTAACTTTTATTTATTATATTATAATAAATATAATTAATATTAATTTATATATTTAATAAATATTTATTATTTATAATTATAAAGATTAAAAAAAGTAATTTATTTAATTATTATTATATTTTTTAAAATTATAAATTATTATAATAAACTTTAATTAAGCCTTATTATCCTTATATAAAATTTTATATAAAGGCTATTTATTTTTTATTAAATTTATTATAATCTTTTTCTCTTTTTTTATAATTTTAAATAATTAAACTTATATAATTAAAATAGCTAAAAGTTAAGGGTAATTAATTATAAAGTAACCTTATATATTATAATATATATAAGCCCTTAAATAGTAATAATAGTCTTATTCCTCCCTTATAGCTTATATAACTTAGTATAAGGTAAACCTTATTATAAGTAGATCTTAGGTATATAAGCCTTAAGCCCTTTTATTCTTTTAAGGCTAAATAATATTTATTATAATAATATTTATTATATAAACTTTTAAAGATATTATTATTAAATAAGCCCTTTAAAAATATAGCTTAATAAAGTAATAATATTATTATTTAAGATTTTATATTTTAATTTAATATATTAATTTTTAATATAATTTTATTATAATAATATAATTATTTTAATTAATTAATAAGCTTATAGCCTTTTTTTAAATTTAAAAAAAAAAGTAAATATAAAGGTAATTAATTTTAATATTATTATCTTATAATAAGCTTTTAATTTAAAAAAATAATTATTTAAATTAAATAAAAAATATTATAAATATCTCTTAATTCTTTATTTATAAAATCTTTAAGGTAATTAATATACTTTTATATTAATAAAGATTATTATAATAAACCTTTAAATATTTAAAAAAAGCTATTAAATTAAAGTTATTATTAAGGCCCTTAAATTTATAAAAAGCTATAATATAAGTTTATATAAAATATATTAAGTTATTTTAAATAAATATTTATTATTTATATTAACTTTTAATAAACTTTATATTAGCTTATAATTTATATTTTATTATAAGTTTTTAAGCTTAAAAAGAAGTTTATTTATTATTAAATGCTTTTTTTAAAAAAAATAATTTATATTAAATTACTTATAAAGTAAAGATAATATAAGAAAAATATACCTTTAATATATAAATTATTTTATATAAAGTTATAAAATTATATATTATTAACTAAAGTTAAAATATATTTAATTTAAATATAAAATAAGATTAAAATAATTTTATTATTAAAGGTTATTAAAATTTAACTTAAAAAAAAAGTAAAAAAAGCTAAGCTACTATTATTATTATATTATTTTTTATTTTATAATTATTTATTTTTAATAAGGTTTAAAAATTATAATTTAATATTATAAATTAGCTCTTAAGTTATTTATATAAAGATTTTAAAAAGAATTATAAATTATAATATTTAAAGAATATTAAAGCCTTAAAAAGAGGCCTTAATAGCTATTTATTATATATATATATATATATAAAAAAGGATTCCTTTAGCTTTATATAAGGCTTATAAAGGGCTTATATTAATATTATATTATAAATTTTAAGGCTTAAGTTATAACTTAAGCTTATAATATATAGCTTTTATTATATATTAATTTTATTTAAGATTATTATATTAAATTTAATTTTTACTTAATTTTTTATAATTTTAATAATAAAGGAAATTAAAAATATAATATTAAATATATTATTATAATAATAAGAATATAAAAAATAAAAGGGTATTAATTAAAATTAAATAAGAAATTTATTTTTCTTTTAAAAAATTAAATTTTTTAATTAAATTATTTTTAACTTAAACTTTAAATATATAATATATATAATATTATAAAATTAAAGCTTATTAAAAAGAATAATAAAATAAATAATAAAAAATATTATTTATATTATTATTAATATATTTTAAAAAATTATATAAGAATTAAAAGAATTCTTAAAAAGAGAATTATTATAAAATTTATTCTTTATTAAATTTATAAAGATATCTTTTTTAATAATAGCTAAATTAAATATTATAAAAATTAAATAAAACCTTTATACCTTTAAAGAGTTTATAATAATTCTTAACTTATATTTTAAAATAATATTAATAAGCTTAATATAAAAAATATTATTATAATTAATTTAAAATAAAAAACTTAATAAATATATTAATTTTTAAGCCTTTTTATTTTTAAAATTTAAAATAAATAAATTAATAAGCTATATTAATAAAAATTTAAAAATATAATATAAAATTTATTAAAATTTAAATAAAAAGTAAAGATTTAAAATTTAAATATTTTAAAAAAATAAAGGTATTAATAAGGATTTTAATTTAAAAAAGCTAATATTATATATAAATTAAATATTTTTTATTATTATTTATAAAAAAAAAAATTAAAATAATTTAATTAAATTAAAATAAAAAAATTACTAGATTTTTAATAAATTTATAATAAATTTTAAAAATATTTTTATAAAAGCTAAAGGTTATATATAAGATAATAAATCTTATATTATATAATTATAATAAAGAATAATAAAAATTTTTAAAAATAAATTAATTATTATAATTCTTTTAAAAAACTTTAAAGGATATATAATAGCTATTTAATAAATAGCTTAGAAATTTAAATAAATTAATAAATTTAAAAAGTTAATAAATAAATATTAAATAAAAAAAATAATAATAATATTAAATATAATTTTTATATTTTCTTAATTAGCTATTAAATAATAATTATTAAAAAATAAAATAAAACTTATATTTAATTAAAATAAAAATATAAATATATATATAAATTATATTATAAAAAATAAGAATTTATAAAAAAAATATAAAAAAAAAAATTAATTAAATAAAAAGTTTAAAAACCTTAATAAATAATAAAAGGTTAAATAAATAATTAAAAAGGAAAAAAAGATATACTTTTAAAATAAGCTATATAAATATTATAATACCTTAAAATACTTTTAAAAGCAATATCTATATATATTACTTTTAAATTTAAATAAAAATAAGGAGATTTTATTAATTTATATTAATTTTATATAAGTAATTTAATTAATTTTATTTAAAGATTAAAAAGAAGAATTTAAAGCCTTTAAAATAAAAAAAAAATAGCTTTAAAATAAAGTTAAGTTTTAAAACTTAAAAAAAATAATTATAATTAAATAATACTTATAATAATAAAAATAAAATCTATTTTTATTTATATAATTATTAATAAAGTTAATTAAAAAATTATATTAATAAATAAAGGTTATAAATATTTTATTATAATTAATAAAAAAATAATTTAATAAATAAATATATTTATATAATTAATTAAGCTTAAGGATATTAAGAAAATAATACTTAAAATTATTATAATAATTATTTAAGGAATTATTAAATTCTTTTTAAAACTTAAAAAATATAAAGAATTAATTTATATTTATATAATTCCTTACTTAGAATTTCCTTTAATACTAAGAAAATTATAACTAATAATAAATAAGGTATATTTTATATTATATTAATAAGAAATTTAATATAATTATATAAAAAAATAAATATCTTATATTAATTAAAAAAAGTTATTAAGATATATTATTAAGCTAATATATATTATATATATTTTTAAATTTATATTTATTTTTTATATAAGGAAAATTAAGAAAATTTATAAGAAATTTATTATAAAATTATTAATTTTTATAATATTTATAATAAATATAAATAAAGCCTTATAAAAAAAAAAGTCTTTAATAAATAAAAAACTTTATAAAAAAATCCTTTTAAAATTTTATAATTTATTATTATTATTTAAAAAAAAAAGATAAATAAATTAAATTTATATAAGCTAAAGGTAAATTATAAAATTAATTTTAAAAAAATAATTAAAAAAGAAAGGTTTTTATATTTTTTAAATTACTTTATAATATATTTTAAAAGAAGCTTTTAATATTAAAGAAAATTTTATAAGATTTATTAAATAAAAGGTTTATTAAAATAAATAATAATAAAATTAAATCCTTAATTATTTTTATATAAAAGCTTAAAAAAAGGCTTTAATTTTATTATAATTATAAAGCATTAAATATTATTATAAAAATTAATTAATATTCTTTATCCTTAATTATAAAAACTTTAAAAAACCTTATAAAAATTAAATAATTTATTAAAGTTAATATAATATAAGCTTTTTATAAAATATATATTAAAAAGGATTATAAATAGAAAATAATATTTTAAATAAAATATAAATTATTTAAATAATTAATTATATCTTTTAAGCTATATAATACCTTAGCTATATTTTAATAATATATTAATTTAATTCTTTATAATTTATTAAATAAATATTATTTAATTTATATAAATAATATCTTAATTTATATAAATAAAACCTAAAAGTATTATATAAAGAAAATAAAAAAAGTATTAAATTAAATAATTTAATATAATTTATATTTAAATTTAAATAAATTTAAATTTATATAAAAAAAGATTTAATATCTTAAATTTATTATTATAATAAATATAAATATTATATTAAACTTAAATAAAATTAAGGTAATAATTAAATAAAAAATATTAATATTAATAAAGGGAATTAAAAATTTCTTAAACTTTATTAATTTTTATTAAATATTTATTAAAGATTATTTTATAAAAACTACTTTATTAATAATATTAATTAAAAAGAAAGCTTTATTTATATAAAAGCTAAATTAATAAAAAGCCTTTAAAAAGCTAAAAGCTATTTTTTTATAAATTTTAATCTTAATATAATAAAACTTAAATAAAAAAACTTTTTTAAAAACTAATTATAATAAATAAACCTTTAATAATATATTTTTTTATAAAATTAATAAAAAGCTATAATTAATAGCTTTTTATTTTAAGAAACTTTTAATAATTAAATATAATTATTAAATTATTAATAAAGAAATATTAATAATTATAAATTACTTATAATAATAAAAAGTAAAATTAAAAAATATAAATTAATTTATAATATTTTTTAATTATAAAAACTTTAAAAAGTTTATAATAAAATAATAACTTTTAAAAAAATAAATATAATATATAAAGCTTTTTATAAAATTCTCCTTTAATTTAATATATTATTTAAATAAAAAAATAATAATATTAAATACCTTTTTATAAAAAGATTAAAATTAAGTAAATATTATAAATAAAGAGGTAAAAATTATATAATTACTTTTAAACTCCTTGTTAATTTATTAATATTTTAAAAATATATATTTAAAAAGGGATATTAAATTAAATAAGCTTAAAATATTTAATAATTTAAATTTATAATAATTATAATTAAAAATTATAAAATAAGATTTAAGTTATATAATAATATATAAAGTAATTTAATAAAAAGATAAAGAGCTTAATTTAAAGCTTTAATTTTAAATTTAATTAATTAAATATTATATTAATTTAAAAAGCTACTTATATTATTAAAAGCATTTATAAATCCTAAGGGTATTAATAATTATTAAGAAATAATATAAAAAGGCTAATATAAAAAACTTAAGGGCTAATATATTATATATAAAAATTATTTAAATAATATATAATTTAAATATATATAAATATCTTAAAAAAAAAGATATAATTTTTATTATAAATTAATATTTTTATTAACCTTTATTATAATAATAAATTTAATAATTTCTAAGGAATTATAATATTTATAATAAAATAAAGGTATAAAAAAGGGCGTATAAAGCCTTTTTAAAATTATTTTTAATACTTAATTAATATTATAAGAAAATTATAATAAACTTTATTATAAAATTATTAAATTTAAATAGCTTAGAATTTAAATATATATTAATATTAAAAAAATATAAATACTTATAAGTAATTTATAATTGCCTTAATAAGAAAATTATATTAAAATTTATAAAATTAATAAATATAAAGGTATATATAAAACATTTTTTATAATGCTAAGTATAATATTATTAATAGCTAAAGGTAATTACTTTAAATAAAGAATTAAATTAAATAAGTTAGTTTTAAAAATATATATATTAATTCCTTTAAATTAAATAATAATTAAATATTATATATTATTTAAAAATTAATAAAGAATTAAAGAGAATAAATTAAGAAATTAAAGCTTATTTAATGGCTTTTATAAGCTAAAACTAAGAGGATTAGGTAGAATAGCTACTAATAGCATAGATGGCCTTAAATAGGCGGCTAAACATAAGCACCAGTATATCTACCTTCTTTACAACCCATGGTATAGCAGTGCACACCTTATGGCTGGCAGCAAACGGGTACATATAAGTCCATAGCCCCCTCCCTTCCTTTTATTTAAAAAGAATTAACCTTTCTTTATGCTTTTTTTTAAGCAGATTACTTTTAAAGAGATATTCTCCCTCTTGCCTAAGGGGCCTCTTTTAGCGCCCCTTAAACCCTCAGTATAAGTAAATCCCTAGGCCTATAAATAAGGCATAAAATGCCCGCTATGCCTTGTTTTAATAAGTATATAACTAATTTAATAATACTAATCTTTAGGGATATCTAGGCAGAAAACTACTTAAAGTTATTATTAAAGGTAAGGGCTTAAAAGTTTATAAAGAAATTATAGCAAATTTTAAATATATATTAAGCTATTATAAGAGCTATAATATAATATTAAAAAGACTTAATAAATAAAAGAAGATTTATTATAATATACTTTTAAATAAGAAATAAGGTATAAATAAACTTAAAAAATTATATAAATTATTATAATTTAAAAAGAAATTTAATTAAAAATATATAAAATTTAAAATAAAATATATAATATTCTTTTTAATAATAATAATATTTAAATTCTTAAATAAATATTATATAAAAATATATATAAAATTCCTTTATTATATTATAAAAAACCCTTTACTTAAATAATTTTAAATAAATTCTTAATTATTAATAATAATTATTAATAAAAAATAAAAGTTTTTTATAAAAAAGTTATTATATATATAATTATATAAAATAAGCTAAGGGTTATAAAAGGAGGGGCTAATAAAATAAATTAAATATAAAAACCTTAAATAAATTACCTTAAAAGTTTAAAAAGAATTATAACTTAAAATAACTTTAAATAATAATATAAAAGTCCTTAGCTAATTAATAAGCTAAAAGATAATTATATTATATATAAATAAAAGCTATAATAAAAATATTAAGAAATTATAAGGAAAAATATAGGAAAATAAAATATAATTTATAAGAGGATAAAAAATTATATTAAGAAAAAAAGATTAAATAAAAAAATTAAAAAAATTATATAATAAAATATAAAATAAAAAAGAAATAAAAGTAATTAAAAAATAAAATTTTTATAAAATTTAAGATAATAAAGGAATTTAATAAAAATTATAAGAAAACTTATAAAAATTAATAATTTATAAATAAATATTAAAGAAAAAATAAAAAAAAAAGATTACTTAAAGCCTTTATTTTATTTAAAAAAGGTTAAAAAAACCTTATTAAAACTTTATATTAAAAACTATAAAAATTAATTATTTTAACTTAAACTAAATTATTTATAAAATTTTATTAAAATTTATATAAAAAGCTATAAAAACTTAAATAAAAGCATTATTAAAATTATATATATTAATATTAATATATTAAATAATTAAATTAATAAAATAAATTAAAATATATTTATTATTTTTATTAAAATTAAGTTAAAAGCTATAAAAAAATAATTAAAAATTAAATTTATAAGGAATAAATATTATTTTCCTTATATTTAAATATAATATAATAAATAATATAAAGCTTTTTAAAATTAATATTTTATTATATATTAATAAACTTTAATATTTTTTCCTTAAAAATTAATAATTTATTTTTATTTAATAAATTATTTAAATAATAACTTCTTTAAATTTAAGCTTCTCTTAATATTTAATAATTAAATAAAGGAATATATTATAAATAATTAAGAAAATTAATAAAATTTAAGTAAAAAATATTAAAAATTAATAAAATATATTTATTTATTATAATAATAATTCTTATAAGCTTTAAAGGCTTAATTATTTTTACTTTAAATAATTTTATAAATATAATTATTAAAAAAATATAAAAAGTATTTATAATTATTATTTTATATTAATTATTAAAAATTTAATAATTTTTATTTAAAAATTATAAATTTATTTAATTTTAAATTTTAATAAAATAAATAACTTTAAAAGGTATAATAAATAAATATACTTAATAATTTTTTAAAAATAAAAAAATATAAAATTTAAAATAATTTTTATAAAAATTAGCAATTAAAGTATAAATTTTATAAATTTTATTATAAAAGGGAATTTATTAAAAATTATTATAATATATAAAAAGGAAGAAAAAAAGGGAATAAAATTTAAAGGAATTAAGGCTATAAGTAGTTTAGCCCCCCCTTATTAATAATTACCCTTAACCCTATATATTAAGAGATAAATAAGGGGGTAATATTATAAATATAATTTATAAATATAAGGATTTAGCTAAGTTAAATTTTTTAAGGATTTCTAAGTATAAAGCTATAAAAATTAAGGATATTTTTAAGATTTTTCTCCTTTTTTTTTTTTATTAAACCTAGCTTAGCTATAGCCTTTATTATATATTAGCCTTATTTAAGATTATTATATTTTCTACTTTTATTTTTTAATTCTCTTTTAATTCTTTTAAAGGTTATTATATTATTAATAATAAAATAATAAATTTAATAAAATATAATAAAATTATATTCCTTTATATTATTAATTTTATTATAAATATTATTTTTATATTTTTTTAAAACCTTTATAATATCTTTATAAAAGATATTTAAATATTTTAAAATAAAATAAATTTTTATTTTAATTTTTATTAAAGTTAATTTTAAGGTTAAGTATTAACTATAATAATAACTTATTTAATAAAGGTTCTTTTAAAAGCTTATAATATATATTAATATAAATAGAAAGAGATTAAGTTTTTAATTAAGATTATTTTTATAAGATTATTATATTTTATAAGATTATTTTAATTTTAATTATATAATTATTTATTTAATTATTAATTTTTAATTATTTATATTAATAGTTTTAATTTATAATATTATTAAAAGTAATTCTTATTAGCCTTATTTATATAATTATTATAAGGCTATTATTATTTACTTAGCTATAAGCTAAAAATAATTATATTTAAAATATATTATTATTAATATTATATTTCTTTTTTAATATTAAGTGTTTAAGCGTTTATTATTATATAAAGGGATTGATGTATATTGCTTAAGAGGTATATATATATAGATTAAAATGAGACCACTTCTATATATAAGAGTATTGGCATAGTTCAATTTGTCTATCGACCTTCCTGAATATTCACATTTATCATTAGCTTTAGCAGCATGTCTGCCATGTTCGGGATGGGTGCGGCCATAGCTTCACAAATCTTTGGGCTACCCAAGCTCGCTGCTGTTGACAAGGCCTTGGGCACTACACTGGAAAATTATTCCAACGACCATGGGACCGCGTCGCGCAACATTCCTCAACCGGTAGACAAAGTGTTGACTCCTGAGGAGGTGAATTTTCGTCCCAGCCCAACCGAGTCTACGCTGGCCACTCACTCATGTTGTCTGTAGCCACCGCGTCTCCATTCACAGCTGGCCAACGCTCAAGACATCACCACCATCAACCAAAACTCCTCCACCAACCAAGACCCCCCCAGCTCTCTACAGTCTCCATACCACGATTCTATCCCTGACTTGGAGGCTGCCTCCTCCAGCACCAGCGCCGTAGCGGACAACGACGTCCCAGAACGAGAGCATCTGCCCAAGACTTCGAGACTGTTCCGCTCTAAGCTCCTCAAAGCCGGAGCCGTTCTCCTCCTGGGGGTGCTGCCATTGATTTTGCTGCCAGGATTCATAATGGGAGCCTTGACGGGGCAGATCCTCATGGGTATTGCACTGTCCAGTGCGGTCGCCACTGTGGTGGGCATCTTCGCCGGGTGCTACTACTACATTAAGAGGGAAGGCTAGCCACAGACAGAATGTGTGCCCATTAGGCAGTCTGGACGAGGTAGATTTCATGGAGGACAGACATGATGTGTCTTTCTTACTCGCATATCTCTTCTTAAGTCCCGCCCCTCCCACCCGGCACTCATTTCGCATACGGTAGATGGACTCCATTACTCAGAGGGGCCACACCCCTCCGGCTTGGTTAGATCCCGAGAATATATATAGCGTTAAACAACAATTACACAGGGGGGAAAGGATGCAACAACGAAAATATACAACAGTATACCATATTACCACATACCACTCACTCTGCAAAATGCCTTATGAGGTCCAAGAATGGGCTGTTACAACACTACGTCCATTCAGATGTCTCGATGGCGGCCCTTCCATTGCGCCATTAGCGTTTCTTTCATTACAACAAATATTCCGAAAAGTTCTAAAGGTTCTGTTCAGATGATATCAGAGGTTTATTTATCGATGTCTCTTATATCTTGACTTTTGCCGATTGAGATAATTGAATGCAGGACACGGATTGTCCTTAATGCCAGAAATAGACAAGCAGAGAGAATTCCAAAGTCCAGTGGCCGGAGTGTTCTTCTGCCCATGATGATATAATAATCAAACAAAATATCCAGCCTAGCTGCACTGGTTGGATTATTCTGTTTGTGGCTAGCATTTGAATTCTATCGTGTGGTTTTAGGCAACGAATGTGGGTCATCCTGCTTAGCAGCAGGCAGCCAACAGTAGCGGCTCATGAATCCCTGTCAGCAACAAGGGAGAAAAGAGTATGCCTGAAATGCTTAGCACCAAGGATCATGATTAAATATCTCGACGGCGAACATTCTTTTCTCACTGTCGAATACACCCGCAAAGTCAACACCGTCTCAGAAAGTCACAAGTTGCTGAGTGTCTCAGCGATAATAAACCCAGCCTCCTCACAGCGTATCGCTGATTACTCCAAACATGTCCGAACTGGGGACCGCTGCAACATCGGCGATAGAGTCGCAGCCACTGTCACAGTTCTCATTCTCACTCTTCATGAGACTACCCGCTGAACTTCAACTTGAAATTCTGTCACACTGCGCACAGAATGACCTCGTTTGCCTTTCCCTCTCGTCACACGCCCTCCGCGCCCTGACGCTCCCCTTGATCCCGGAACGACCCTGGCTGTTATCATACGACCAGACACTCCCCCAAGACGCCCTGGAGTGCACATGTGGCGAAAAGGGCATGACGGGGGTTGCCCAAAACGCCCGGGCGCACCGCAAACGGCACCACTCCTACGAAAGGCGAATCGACTTGAGCAAGCCGTACACCCAGCGGGCTTATCTAAAATGCCATGATTTTTCGCTCTGTCGCAAGTATCCCTCCGACCACGCGATTTGTCGGATACCCCGATGCACGCATTGCGCATGCACCACTTGTCCGCTACATGTTAGGCTGCGGGGCTGGATGGGTGAGCGGAAGTTCTGCCATGATTGCCGCAAGTTTACGAGGCGCCCGCCCTCAGGGAAATATAAGGGGAGATGTGAGTTTCATATGCTACATACTCATTTTGATTCACAGTTCTTGACTGATGCTAATAACTCGCCAGGCTTACATGGGCGGCCCCCCGTCCGTCGTATGCCCAACAACCGCTGGACGTATAGGAAAGGTCAGTCTTACGGTAGACGCTGGTGGCGGCTGTGGGGGACCTGGGGTCAGGACAGCTGGGGTTATCCAGAGGGAGACAGGACAGCGGATGTTAGCAGGAGACGAAATGCGAGAGTCGTGTAGAGGGGCTCACTGATAGACATGTCCGCATTCGAGAAACTTCTTAGATATCACATCAGTATGAAACATAATTCATGGGCGATTTTGGTTTACAGTGTTGAGACATCTTTGAGAAAGCAGAGTGCTTAACGTGCTTGCTACAGTAAGCAAGCTATACCTAGGTACGAGTATGACGCAGCAAGTGCCATTTTCTGATCTCATGTAGCCACCAGGCATTGGTCGCAGGACCTGTACTGTGGCTACAAAGAACTCTGAAGCTCAGTGACGACATTTGAGAAGGAATGTCCATTAACATGAAGGTGTTGCGTGGTTTCTACTATGCTGTATTTGTTCAGGCCGTGAGAGCCTTGACTGGCTTTGTGGAAGGATACACCCAGGTACCATCCGTTAGCTCATTCTCGGGACCATAGAACCTTAGGTTCATTAGGAAGGCCCCTCCTCCAGCTGGCGACGGTATCCAGTTCGTTGTCCAGTTGTCAGGCGGCACGACGTCGCTGGACTGTATTAGAATCTGGAATGGTCCATCCCCACCGTCAGCGTACTTGCTGCCGTCCGCCATCGTGAGGTTGCTCCGGTCGCCCAGGGCGTAGACGTCTATGGCACTGGGGATCAAATAGCCCTCGGCATCGTACACGGTCAGACTCCAGAATCCCAGCGGCGCAAGCGGGGGCTTCGACGGGAAGGTGACGAGGATGGCATCATCTGAAGAGTTGGGCGAGGTCGAGCCACCGTAGACCGGATATAGCACCTGGTCCAGCGTCAGGGCAAGGTATCCTCCGGCAGCAACTGCGTACCGCGCAAAGTACGCGCTGTGGAAGTCGGCCTGGTAAGAAGCATTCTTTGCGGTCCATTGATCGCCAAGCCTAATGTTGAAGCCCGGGACAGTCTGCTCTGCAGCAACGGATTGGTTGGCGGCTTGCGACGCAGCCGTGAGGTTTGTCCCTGCAGGCTGCACAAAGGTGCCATTGACAAAACCGGCTGCTGCAAGGGTCTCTTCGACCCATGACCGATCTGACGGCTCTTCAGCGGGATTGTATTGTGCGATTTTCGCACCCAGCCTCAGTATTCCTTCTGTGAGGGAGTTACGCGCATTAGGTGCCACCGCTGGGTCAGAAAACATGTTCAGATTGAGGGCTGGTGTTGATGAAACAGTGGTGGATGGCACGAGCGTGATGTTGAATTGATCTTGCATCGAGCGTACGACCTCTGAATCAGTCTCATTATTTTGGTGCTTGATGGCAATGCGAATCATCGACAAGGCGTATGGTGTAGGAATGTTCACATGTGCCTGATAAAGGCTCGAGTCGTTCGTCGTATGTACGCCAGGAGGGCTGTTAGCATCGTAATGCACAAGGTATACGCCGGCGGAATAGTTCTGGAGAGCGCCAATATTGGCCACATTATTGCCGTATCTTATGAAGCGGTCAGCCCCAAACCCCACAAGATGTCCAGAACATTATTAAACGTACGCATCATAAAAGGGCCAGAGCTAAGTAAATTCCATTAGCAGAGTAACCCAGAGAAAAGTAGGACTCATGTCCGTGGGTAGTGGTCCTCGGCATGCAGCTTACCCAATAGCGGTCACTGATTTCCGGAATTGTAATTTCCAGGTCAGAGGAGGAAAGATCGAGAAATGACCTCGAGTAGAGAGTGTCCACATTTGGTCTGACCACCCAAGTATCGTCTGCTGTCACCAAGTCGCGCTGGTGGAACAGGGTGTTCGTCGTCGCATTTGGCGTTCCTTGGACTGCCAATGCATATGGATAGAACGGGTACGAGTACTGCATAAGAACTCAGTAAGAGGACTTGCAGTGTGTACAACGGAGAATAACTCACGAGATAGGCAAATGTGACGTTAGCCTGGGCGCACGTTGTCGACGCGTTCGCACATATCGTCCAGGTGGTTCCAGGTAAGTAGTCGCGGGCTCTTGCCAGCCCGGGAATCGTACTCAGGTAAACCTGTACGGACAAAGCTGTTGACCACTTCATGACTGGACGGCTTTTATCGTGGGAGCTTTGAAATCAGAGGTTCCTGAGCGTCCTCCTCGGACGACTTCGCAAAGTGGAGGTCTGGCCGACTTAAGTGCTCAAGCAAGTGTGCATTTCCTGACCCTGATAGATCCATGGTTCCACATATCCCTCGGTGCAATCGGTGGAAACGCTTAGCTAGTGTCGGGGTAGGAGCTCGAATGCCGGGAACTTGGCTGCGAAAGCGGAGAAAGAGGTCGTCGACTTCATAATTCCAGGCCCAATGACTGCTTGCTGGCGTGTGTTTCTGAGCATCTAGGGCCCTGCTCCAGGCCGCGGAACCCCTGCCGCCCCAGCACGCAGATGAATCCCTGGTCATAATCAGATCCCATAGTGCATTCGGCAGACGATTGAAGAGTATAGTGTTGAATACGGATATTCGCACCGGTTAAAACGGATGATACACCGGGCCGCCACCAGCAAAAAGATACATAGCTCTAAGTACCTCCACCTATCTAAATATTATAAAGTTTATATTATATAATTTAAAAAGTTATAATAGAAGAAATAAGGTGGGAAGCTTAAATAATTAAAAAGAAGTTTTATATTATCTGTTTAGGCCGGTGCGAATATCCGTATTCATAGTATTTACCTCTGGCAGCCAGCAAAGTATGTACGTACTCTAATCAGTCGTTCGATGCACATGATCTGATTTCTCTGCGCAGGCAAGATTGGCAGATGCAGGTACTTTCTGACGAAAGCAGCCCCGTTAAATTCGCAATCGGTTGTCCCCACTCTTTTTGATGCAGGGGGCGGCCGCCAGCCCAACGGGACAGAAAGCAGGAGTCGACCACAGGGAGTTTCCGGTCGTTGACTTGGTTATTTTGCAACTGGCTTCAGTTTTTACAGCATACAAACGTCTACGCCGATTTACGTTCTATTTGGCACATGCATGATCACCAATTCGGTAGGACAGCTAGTGTATACGGAGACAGAAATTTTACAGTGCATTATCAACGTAGTTACACGGACTTATAAGCCATCAAACCAACATTGAAAGAGGCCAGTGTTGCCCAGACATCCTGGAGATATAGGTGGTATTTGCAAAAAGAGTGGAAAAATCAAATCCAAAGGCACTGATGAAACCCTTGCTCCAGAACCAAATTACTTACCTCCCCAGGTCACAAACTTTCACCTGACAACAAACCCACTTTCCTCGCTCCTAGAAAAAACCGCTTCGCAGAATTAAAAACTTGGGGACATTCTCCCTAACATGTGTTCTAATTGTTGGGGCTGTATGCGCGTGGCGGCTTCAAAATCGGCTCCTGGACCTCAAATGTGCCGGCTTCGACTGAGGCATTGTCTGCACGACTTCGGGTCCTGCTAGTGCCTCGGCACAATAGGACAGATTTGTAAACGAAGAAGATAAAGCAGACAGCTCCAGCCGCTGCGAGGAGGCACCAAAACCACAGAGGCAAATGAGCTGGCTCAGTTGCTTCGCCAAGGGTGCTTCTGACCAGCGTAGACCTGTTTTTTGGTGGGAATGGTGCCATCTTCGAACCAAGTTCTTAGCTTGGCGCAAAATTGTTAGAGAGTATCGAAAGCTTATGTGAAGCTGTGTATGACAGATCTGATGTCTAGGAGTGTGTGGGGATACAACCGGATGGACTGAGTATTTAGCATGCTTAGTAACAAAGAGATTTCATCTTGTCCTTGTTCTTTCATTGATTAGCTGGCCCGATCAAAGAGGTTTTGGATGCTGATTATTGTGTCTTAGTCCCTTGGGTGACATGGTAATCCTAAGACCATACAATTGTTCTGTTTAATACAAAGAAGATGTGTCTTTATAACAGAACACAAAGGAAAGGATTATTCTTGAAATGTTACACAGCCATCTGATCCTAGCCAGTGAATCACAGCTGCCTAGAACCTCACATGAACGCAAGTTTTAGCCAAGTCGCTATGTCGGACAGCGAAGGAGTATGGTGACAGAGCTTAAGTACCATGGGGCATCACATGCTGGAATTAAATGAAAAATATTAAAGGGGATCCGAGTGCAAAATGAGTTGTCAATGGAAGAATTGGCAAAACAGAGGATCGTGAGCTCTCCATATTGAAGATATGGCCAGAGCGAGTCATTCGAGCAGAGATACTGGGACGATCAAAACATGAGAAGCAGGCTAGGCTCATTAGTCGTTCTCGGACCCGGAGCACATCTCTACATGCGTGGCCGTCATTACGTTGCTCAGCAGCCAGGAATGGCCTACAATCCTGTTTGACTCTGGTGTGGTTATCAAGTCCACGGGAGTCGATAAAGGTACCGGCTACGGACGGTGACCGTTCTATCGGTTACGGACGGTAACGGGCCACTGGTTCCGGCAACGGACGGTGTAGATACAACCATGCGCACTGTCTCTAGTCGGCCCAACAATGAAGCCATCACGTGGGTATTCTGAGTTGAATCTCGTTGCAATTTGAGCTTACCTAGGTAGAAAGTCTTGTTCGGCAACGGCTGCTAGCATACCATGCAGGCAGGGCACCTTCGGGATACAACCACGGAACATGATGGTAACGAGTCGGTTTAACGTCACAGTTTGCCGGGTGCACCTATCCTGACCCAAAGCTGAACAAGTATATAATTCCCTTTCTCCGATTCATCTGAGATGTACTCCACTCGGAGAACGATAATTTCCAACCATCTTTTTGGGGAGGGGACATTTAGCGCAAGACAATTCAAGCCGACCTCCACCATGTCAGCCAACGCCACAGAAACCGTCATGTCGCTCGCCACAGCTCCCCGGATCCAGGAATTGAAATCTGGGTTCGGTGTTGTGGTTGAAGGCTTAGATTTTGCAGGAGGCATAACCAAGGAGAGCCGCCGCTTGGTAGAGGACTTGGTGAAGAAGGTAAGCGTACTAGCCGTTACTCTGTGGCCGTATTCACTGACGGATTTACCGCAGTACGGTGTGGTTGTCATTCGAAAGAGCAAATTGAACGACGAGACCCATATCGAGCTGGCCCGCAGTTTCGGTGAGCTGGACGATGTCAAGCCCTACAACAAGGCAGGCAGGAAGAACCGCCTCAAGTATGATGAACTGTTCGATGTTGGCAACATAGAGGTGGATGGCACTATAGTGGACCCAAAGAGTCCACGCAGCCAAGCCAACAGGGGCAACAGTCTGTTCCACGTCGACTCCAGTTTCAATCCTCGCCGCGCTGGCCTTTCTCTCCTCTTGTCCCATGGGCTGCCTCCACCGGGTACTGGTGGCAGTACCGAGTTCTGCGACACCAGAGCGGCATGGGACGATCTTGATGAGGAGACCAAGAAGGAACTTCTCGAAAATGACTACATCGCTTGTCATTCTATTCTGCACTCGAAGAAGCTGGCTGCTCCTGACTACTTCGCGAACATTGAGCCCGCGGAATACCCTATGGGCCGTCATAGGGTAGCACAGAAGCATGAGAGGTCTGGTCGTATGACCTTGTACATTGCCATGCATATTCATCATATTGAGGGTCTTGAACCCGAGGCGTCCAAGAAACTTTTCGACAAGCTCTTCAACCATGCTACGCAAGAGAAATATCGCCTTATGGTTGAATGGGAAAATGTTGGAGACCTTGTTATCTGGGACAACACTTGTACCATGCATAGGGCAGTGGGTGGCGAATTTGCCTTCAAATACAAGAGAGATATGAGACGTGCTACTGTCCACGATGACAGCAGCCAGGCATGGGGCCTAAATGAACACACAGACACTCGACAAGGGCTTCCTTGAATAGATGGCAAGGTCTGTTATGAAGGGAACTGTATGCAGTAAGAAGGGAGATATTTATATGAAATTTGGTTAGTATAAAGATCTAGGGAATATCAAGCCAATTCACTCTGAAACGTAAGCAAAAATTAAGCCAGTATTCAAAGTCGAATTGGACGGGCGAGTGACGAGGTTAGGGATGGACATCAGGTGATGCTCATGTTGTTCCCCAGTCTGATATTGGATCACCTCGCAGAAACAATTTGTTCTTCCCATATGATCTGTTCATCCCGAGTCTGCTTTAAGATGTTTGAAACTGCCACTTTTTATTTCCCGGGAATGCAAACCCCACAACCCACTTGAACCCCACATTTCTCCAGATATCAGCCTAGGAATTGGGGGACAAATCGAGTTGCCGACTATTGCCGGGTCAATTTTCTACAAGAACAGTTGATCTTCTGAAATCTCTCCTTCTAATCCCCGCCATTACCCGATGCTTGACACTACAATCCTCTACCGACGGTATGACACCCGGTACCGGTAAACGTTCTTATCGGGCATGCTTGAGATGCCGACGGCGCAAGGCCAAGTGCAACCTGTAAGGGATTCTACCTTGATACATCGTGAATAGTGCGGCTCATATGTCCTTTGCAGCGATGGCATAGGCGATCCGAAGAAGGCTCCCTGTGTATCGTGTCACGACTCGGGCAGCCAGTGCGTCCTGGTTGAGTCTAGACGAGGGGGCAACTTCCGGTCACGTCGGCCAGGCCAAGGAGCAACGCATTCCTCACAACGTTCCACCAGATCCCAAGGCAAGGCTCGTGGTGCCTTGACTGTGCCCTCGATACCGGAACATGACGACGCGACCCCATCTACCTATGATTCAGAGATAAATCACAATGGAGATGAAGAGCGAATGACAGACGATAGCCTGCGCATGGAGCTTAGAAACCCTTCAGATGCGCTGCAAATCCTGGCACGCTCGAGCGTTGCCTCGTCAAATAGGCCTTCGAGTCGTCACCAGCGTCAGCATGGGCATATTTCTGCTGCAGAAGCTCCCACAATTTCCTCCATGCCTCGCCCGTCATCGTCCACCCAAAATATAGCCGCTGTGAGCCACGTTGGCCAACACCGGAATTGGGGTCTACCGGCCACAACAGCACTTGATAATTATGAATTAGTTCAGAAAGGACTGCTACACCCAAGTGTCTTGCCAGAGTTACTCCTCAAGTCAGGCGCTCGAGTTCATTAAATAACTCAAGAATTGGACTGATGATAAGAGTAGATTTGCCCAAGACTACCACCCTTACTGCCCCATTGTTCCCTCTTACATGCTAGGGCCATCAGGCATGGAAAAGATACAGCGATCCGATTACTTCTTGCTCACGGTCGTCCTCACCATCGCATCGCGAGACTCACCAAACCATTCACTTACACATCGGTATTGCTGGGATCACACCCAACGCCTCCTGCTCGAAATACTTCTAACACAACCCTGGACTCAAACTCCCCGGACGGTAGAGGGCCTGTTGCTCTTGTCCGAATGGCTACCCCATATTCAGACCAAGCAACCGAGTTCAGAGACTCCGAGCAGCCTGTTTGGAGAAGATAGAATGGCTTGGTCTCTGGCAGGCCTTGCGGTACGACAAGGTTACCTTCTGGGCTTGGACCGAGGCGCCTTTAGACGTGCTGATGATAAGGAGTTCAAGGAACGAGAGGAGCGGAGGAGACTTGTTTGGACCTGTGAGTACACCTTATGATACGGAGAAAATTCTATGACAAAGTTAATGATTGCTGCTCCAGATGTCTTTCTGGTGGACCGACAGATCTCTGCCCGCTTAGGACAATCATTTTGGTCTCGTGGCCCCTCTCTATCATCGCAATTCACTGCCGCAGACTTTCCTAGCCTCAAGCCTGTTCCAGGTATCAGGGACGAAGATTATGCATCCTGTTTTACAGTCCCATATTGAGCTCACACAGATCTTGCACAACGCCCATGCCATACTCTACTCTTCGACACAAAAGACCCTAACCATGGTTTATGATGGCGACTACGCTCGTTATCTGGACGACTTTCTTGGGGCAACGACAAGTTGGCATGCGAAATGGCTTGACGTTCGATTATCCCACAAAATCAAGAGCACACTGCTTTTGACGTACGAGTACATTTGTCTATATGTCAATGCTTTCTCGTTCCAAGCTGTTCTTACGCGAACAACGGCTCCTCAGCGGTCGATGTCAAAAGGGCAGCGGACTCGCGAACGACCTCTAGACGATTTGTTCTCCAGCGGAATTTCGTCTTCTCCCGATGGTCGCTATGTATTTGAGGCCATCAGCGCGGCGAAGAAGCTGCTGGGTCTGATGAATGGTCTCGATCCACAGCGAGTAATATGTCATTTGCCGTCACGTTTTTACTTGTGAGTTCCATCAGTGAGTCAAATCTCGTCTGGATATCCTTGTTACTAAACAACTGCTAGATATGGAGTGTATGCAACAGTTTTTCTCTACAAGGCCAAGTGCGTCGGAGCCTTTCAAAATGACGTTCAGCGCCAAGAAGTCGCCGACTTGGTCCTTCGATTCATTGCGGTCATGAAAGAAGCTCCGTCTATGGAAACGCACATCTGCCATAGTTACAGTCGGATGTTAGGACAGCTGTGGCATGGACGCGAAGCTTCAGATGCCTCCTCACGGACCACCCGCCCACAATCTAACACTGAGATGACCAGGTACGAAGAGGAAGAGCCTGGAAACGTTGCGAGATCGACCCGCTTACCGCTGGCATCGTCATTGGTACCAGCCCGAGCTGACCAAGATAGTCCGGCTTGGGACTGGAATAGTCTTGGGAATATCGATCCGTACTTCGCATTTGGGAGTTTAGGGCAGGGAAGTGATGTACCAGCTTTTCCGACGATTGAAGCATATCCCTTTGGGTCATTTTGGCCAGGTATCGCAGATTCCTTGCGGCAGGAAGAGTTTCAATACAGTTCCTGGGAACAGCAGGATCCTTCTCCCGATGAGGGAGGATTTGGTGACACTGGAGTGAATTTCCCAGGGACGATGTAATTAGCAACTTCTTTCATACCTATTGCTGGTGGTATCATATTCAACATTATGGTTACACTCTGGCGGCAGAATACACATACTAGATTAATAATGCTATGAAATGGGGTGTGCTCATTTTTGGAATTCACGGATGATCAAAATTCATGAGATTTAAAACTCCTTTGAAATAGCTCTTGAGACCTGAGCGAATCGCCATGACGAAAAAATCAAGAACAAAAGTCTCCTAGTATTCCTGGAGTTGAGGCTATTGGTCACTCTTTTTGTATGGACTTTTAAGTTCCTGCCTTGCCTGGAGGAGTTATCGAGCTATGAAAATATCGAGGGTCTGACCCGGAAGCCAAAGCAGTGCTATGTAAGCTTAAAGGTCATCTAGAATGAGTTATCTTGTAGCCTTTATGCAGTTCCAAATTGTCTTGAGCTGGAAAATTGAATCTGGAAGTCCTTGGCCCATGTAGATCTCCACTAAATGTTAAAGTCCGGTGCCATTAGAAGACACACTTAAGGCGCTGGCTGTGTTGGGGATTAGAAGTTGGGTGACTTTTTATAATGATGCTCAAGTATAATTATTGAGTTTAGGATTGAACTACTGCAACAGCAGTCTATTGCTCCAGCACATGGAGGCATCTTTGTTTTAGCCAGTCTTGTCCAACGCCGTATTTCCCACCCACCGTGTCATGCATCATCCTAACCCGTTCTGTCCATGCAGGTGTTCCATCATCCAATACACAGCACATGTACACGAACAGCGCTGCGGCCAGCTCCTTTTCAAACTCTTTTCTCGCCCGTAATGGCGGCTCTGACTGTTTCTTCTCGGGAATCTTGCCAAGTGCTTCCACCGGGATAAACGTATTCATGACATCCGCCAGCTCGCGCAGCCTGTCGTGCTCCGGATTCGGCACTGCAGACGCATCCCAGAGCAATTCCCCTTTCTTCAGATGACCTGCCCCAATCTTGTCACGCTCGTTGTTGAGATAAAAAATAGGGATCCCAAGCAGGCCCGCGCTCTCAACGAAGCCAAATCGATGCCCAATCACACACATTCGATCGTCGTAACGCTCACGAAGCGCTGCCCAGATGCCGAGGGTCTTCACCTGGGTGGGCAGCCGGTCCACGTTGAAGTCTCGGAATTGTTCCCATAGCTGATCGACTTGAAGCTCCAGCTCGGTGGGCTTTCGCTCGGTGGGCTCGTCCGGTTCAGGGTCCCAGGGGGAAGATATGAACGAGACGTGGATAGTTCCATGCTCAAGCTTAGCTTCTGCAAACTTGACCTCCACCAATTTCTTGAGCTGACTGCCTTTGTGATAACTGAAATCACCGTAAAGCATGACATGTGTAAAGGGTAGAGTATCATAGCGATTGTTTGGCTTTCTGCTGGACTGGTTTGCTCCTGGATCGTTGGGCTCGCACGGCTTATAGCAGGACTTGTTTGCTGCTGCAATGGATTTGGCAACGTATTCCAAGTTCACATCGTCCATTACTCGTCCGATGAGGCTTTTGGTCTTACGACGGACGTGGATCACGGCCAGCCTGCCGACATCACTTGACTTGACCATTCCGAAGCCCCGATTTTTCTTCTCGCCAAACTGTTTCGTTAGGCGGAAATATTGATTCAGCCAGTATTTTGCCGCGTAGGAAGGCTGGAAATATCGGGTCGGCATCCCAATACTCTTTAGACTTTCTTTTGTGGGGACAAGTGCCCCCAAGCCATCTCTGATATGTTCAAATAGAGCGGGCTGGCCGAGCTGACTTGCCCACATTCCCTGGCCCTCATCGATATCCGCTTCGTTCGCTGCTCTGAAGGCGGCAGCAATGACACGCGTTGCCTTGGCTTTGCTGTCACTGCCCACGGAGTGGTGCCCGTCCTCCACCAGAGGAATCTGATACCAGTTGAATAGGTCTTCGATCGCCGAGTTGTCTTCTCCGTTGCTGTCATTGCCGCTGTTGATTTTGACGGAGATGTTGATCTGCGGCGAAGCTCCTAGTAGAAGCCGGCAGACAAATACATGGTAGGCCTCGCCGAATTCACCATGCTCCAGCTGGACGCCGAAGTCATGAAACTGCACTGGGTTTCTCTTTGAGGGCCTAAGCGGCACTGCGACTGGGGGCAGCACCCAAGGCACTCCTGCATTCCTGACGCTGTCCGGTGCAACCAGGACCCTGGTTGCCTTCTCCAGACGCCGATTGTCGAGCTTGACTCCGGGGACTGTGGTGGGTTTCGCAAAGCGATGGGACCTAGCCGCGGCGAAGTTTTCCCATACGCCCCAGACAAGGCAAATGCTGCATTTTTTCATGGAATGGCGCTCTCCGCGCCAATTCTTTACAGACGCCTTGTACAATGGATGGTCTTTTTCTGTATGGGAACATCTTCGGCGCCGCAATGCTCTCCAAATTCGACCCATAATTGAGTATTAGGAGATCAGGATGTTTTCTTAACAAGCAAAGTAGAGAGATGAATTGATGTTCATGAGCTGGGTTGCTGATCCGAGTGTACCTTTTTGAGAGTTTTATACACAACTTCTGCCCCCACGGCGATGTTGTGGAACAGTGGAAACTGACGCCCAGCCCAAAATAGGGTAGACAGCCACACCTGACGGCTGAAACCAATCCGACCTAGGCTTGGGGGCTCAAGATGGTTTGTGAACCAATAGAGAAGAAATGAAGCTGATGGAGTTACTAATCCAAGCCCACCTCTGTCAGCTATTCATGCACATCTGCTCCCGATGTGGTGTTTAAAACCTGAAAAGGTAACACCCAGCTTAAAATAAACACTTGCTCGTCCTCTGCCAAGGTCCGTTCGATTGGATTCTGATGTGGCTTTGTACAGACACGCTCCTCAGCCGCCAATGATAGACTGCAGCGACATGAGAAAGATAGGAACGTCGCACAAGATTTTCAAGTGGACGATCCATGATTTGGTTTGCCAAATCTGTGTCCGCCCGGCCTAAGGAAGGGCCTATGATTGAATGAGGGAATGTGATGACCTACTGTTGTTGATACCTGTCTGCTTCTGGTACACACGAGAGAGGGGCTTGCAAGGACAAAGGCAGCGCTGGGATGGACTTTTTCCCGAAAAGTGACTGGAGTCAACCTGATTTAGAGCGGCGTCGCCCTGGCTGGCTAGCAGACCAGCGCCAAGCAAGTTATTCTGCAATGTGGCGTAGACGATATACTGAATTAAATTTTCTGTCCTTTTGTTGAAAACCTCTCGCTATGGGCAAGCCTGGGCGCAGAGACAGGATTAAGGTCAATTCATCCACAAAGAGAAGTATTCAGTACTGAACGAATTTTACACGATGGTAAGAATATGTACCTGGCCACTAAACTTATAATATGATCACACAGGACAGCAATAGGGATCATATGACACGGGTATTAGATGCTACCGGAGGTGACAAGTACCCGGGCCCTCTCCATCACGAGGCATCCGGATTGCGAAGCGACCTCCCTCCGAAGCCACACAAACTTCAGGCACTGAGTTTACCGATTTCTGACAACCAATAGCAACCTAATAAGATATCACTAGCTGTTTTTCGAGACAAGAGCCTGAAAATCGGCATTCTGCCCTTGGGCAAAGTCCTGATTCCAGTAGCCAAAGTTATCATGGACGCCAAAGGACGATGTGTTGGAGGCCGGCGTCGACGGAGCGGCCGTGGCGTACGCATATGCCAGCCTGTTGGAGCCGCCCGGGTTGAGCGTCGTCGACGAGCCCGAGGTGGTGGTCCACGTGGTGCATCCGCTGCACCTCAGCGTCACCTGCCAGTGCGTAGAGTTGACCTTGGTCCCGGTCTTGAGGACTTGAAGCGTCTCGCCGGTGTACGCAGTTGGCATAGACCGGCCCCTGGTAGAATCAGTCAGCATGATGAGAAAAGTTCTGAGGACGAAGTATGGAAAACGCACTTCGTCCACCGACTTGACACCGTGACAGAGTTCCCGTTCGCCCATGCCATGGTCAAGGGGTTGTTGAGCATGGTCCCACCCCAAGCAAGACCAAGCCAGCCCACGTTCTTCAGGGCTGTCACCTGTAGAACGACGTCATATGGAGCCGAGGCTGGATTAGGGACGGCCGTCCGGAAACTGATAACATTGGGGGTATTGTACTGGTATTGCGCATTGTACTGAGAAAAGGTGAAGCCCGTGTCAGGGTCTTTGAAAACCATGCTATCGGCCGCCGAGGCTACATGATATGATGAAATCTGATTAGAGATGCCTCTGATGATGGTTCACAGTCAAAGGTGTTCGTACCTGTCCCCAGTATTGAGAGGGTGTAGAGCAGGGCGGACAACCAAGACATTGTGACGCGCCGTGTCCAAGGGTTCTCCTGGTTACGAGATGACTGCAGAAGCTGCAGAGGTTGTAGGACACGAGAAGGGCCGCAGGCTTTTAGATGAAGAGCGACTTGGATGAGGAACCAGTGTCAGGAACCATTAAACGATAGATGGAGGCACTCCTGGATTAAATTGATTTCCAAAGATCTGATGTGTGATTTGGCCACCCTGGCGTGCTTGGTTGCAGGAGACAAAAATAATCAGATGCGCGATCCCCAGAGCACTTTGCTCATCTCGAATTTAATGAACCGTCCGCATATAGATTCTCGTCCTGGACGTGATAGGGAGGGTAAATGCTTCACAATATGGGATTGATTACTTTCACACGTGCGCAGACATGGGTGCCACCCACCTGCCAGATACGTAGCTGCAGTCCGGCTACCTACGGTATGCACAGCCAATATTGGCCAGTTGTGCACCTGTCCTTAGGACCAGAGGCATGCTTCTATGGTCAGTTGACATGCACTCCTCTGCGGCAAATATTCAGACTTCTTCCAGAGAACAGGCCGCGAGTAGTATCAGATTTCGGCCACCTGCTTCCAGACCTTGCCCAGCCTGCTTGAGCAGGCTTCGAAGAACGCTAAGCCATTTGATAGGGTAAAAGGCGACGAATTACATGCGAGTGAAATGTAATGGTCTGGACAGATCTTCATATATCACTGGCTCTATGCCTTAGAGATGTGACGGCTGGCTAAATCCAGTCTCTCAGGTTGACATTCAATCGGAGGTTCTACCGCCGCCATGAATCTGAAAGATGATTTTGGAAGTGATGTCATTCCAAAATTAGAACTGTCCCCCGTTGCATTTTGACAAGCTCCAATATATCACCATCGCTACCACAGAATGTCTGTGTTTGGCACTCGTGTCCGGATAAATTGTGCTCTTGCCTGTGGTGTTACTCCTTGGGGAAGTAGCAGGGAAGAGACCTATTTAACGACGAGGGGATTCGGTACGTCCAAAAAGGCTAGGAGAAGAAATGTCTTGCGGCAGATGCCAGCGGAGCAGAGACTGTCTCGCTAGAGGCCACGGCCTAGTTTCCGACAGTACGGCAGACGCAATCCCGGAGCAACGAGGATCGAGTAGTTGGAACCATCTACTTGTGAATCAGGCGAAATAGAAAGACGCACTTCAAAGGGCAAGTATGCGTTCATGGAGCCGTTGATCCGAGCTTGAAGCCACAATGGGGGGAATCTTTCAAACCGGTCCTACAATTGTGGCCGAGGCGGGAGTCCTGTCCCCGCATACACCAGAGAACAAATCACACGGTAACACTCCGATGATCATGGTGCAAATATCGACGGGGAGCTGCCTTAGGTCTCCAATTAGATGCTAGTGGGTAAAATGACACGACCAATCACGAAGCCGTTCTTGTGGATATTGTTGTGCCAAGTTTGTCTTGTCCCAACGTCACTGAGCCTGGAAGCAGTACTATATCAGCAAAATGCACTGCTCACTGTCAGGTCGAATGAGCAAATCTGAGAAAGTCTGCAGTTGAATTTGTTTCTGACCACCAGTTTAGCATTCTCAGAAGAACTTTACCTAAATCAAAGTCATGTTCTATGGGATACATTTATTCTGATGATCTCCACTCCTCGTCTTGAGCTGACAGCAAAAGTGCGAACCGCATAAGCCAAACATGGGCACGATAACATTCTTTTCCCGAAGCAATCCTCCAGTATTTCCAAGCTTGCTTAGACCTAGCGAGGCCGGGTGCCCCAGGGCTGTTGCTGCTCGGAGCACGCTCTCCACACTTTCGTACCTAGGCATACTCCAGGTTGGAAGCCCATACAAGACGTGATATACTTAGCCATATCTCTTTTTCAACCAACCATACATTAGCAGAAACACAGCGACCAGATCCTAACGCCTTTCTTCAACCTTACGAAGCCTCATTCACGGGATGCAACTACATGGAACGTTTTGTCAAAGGTCAGGCTGTCATGCAAATAGCAACGAGGCTGCAGGTGAGAGATACAAGTTAGCAAGTGTACAAGTCTACCCACGACAACTCTAATAGTACTCATATTAAATATCATCGGCTCCGCGAAGCGCTTCTGAACATGGTATGCAGTCCAAATGTTGGGGACAAGGACCATACCGGTTTGGCTTGACGAATTCCTGATCTCAGGCTGATCGGTAGCGATCTAGTGAGAGGGTGCTGAACAGAGCCAGTCCTAGTGCCTAAAGCAATGCTCAGCATGCCACTAGCGAGCAACGTCTCGCGAGTATCTCGGGACTGACAAGGTCTCTGCACTATTGGATTCCCTTTTAAAGACATTTAGTCATGTCTCTACTCCATGTCTGCAAGCTGTTTGATTGGAGGCTTTTTCAGAATGAAATTGTTTGCTCTCATTTCTAGAGAGTCTCCGCATTTATCCAGTAGCAAAGCCCACTTCTATAAGATTCAACTTGTCCAAGTCAGCCTGGAGATACTTTCCAATTCTGAGCAGGCTCTCACATCACCGGGCCAGCGCCCCTCGAATCAAACGATCTTTTGAGCTCAGACACTGCTACAATTTTGAGGGCCGAGGATTACCTCGATGCAGGCTTGCGGTGTCCGTCGCAGTTCAGCCGGGGCTATGGGTGCCCGGGCACCTTGAAAGTTGTTCCGGAGTCCTAAAGTGTCCAGGGTGGGAGCCCTTAATATTCTTCGACTAAAGCTATGAGCCGAGCTAGATGTGAAAAGGCAAAAAGAGGCCCATCCCGTATGGGCACCATTATCCAGACGATGCACACACAAAAGCATATTTCTCATTCTCCTGCCATTCTGTCGAATTAACCCCTCGTCTGACATCTACGACGTGTCTCACAAGATGAGTGGCGTCCTAACAATTCCATAACACAGGTCTACGGCTGGAGCTAGTGCATTTTTTAACGTAATGAAATCCTAGCCTTTCCCAGGATTCTGCCGCTTATAAAACACCAGGACCCATGACCGTTTCTGACTTGAGGAGAGCCGACTAAACTGAATCTTGCCAAAGGTTAAAAGAAATTCCTGGTTAGTTGCATGCGCTTCGAGCACGAGAACATTCACATCCACACCTTCTCCAAATTTCATTCCTCTTCTGCCACCTCAAAGTTGCTACTCAGCCCGGACTCATGCAACCGACCCTTACGTGAATAAGCTCGAAAATATGCGCAACTCTCAATCTAAGCTTCCACCAGAGATTACTCATTGGTTTGGAGTGCGGAGCCAGCCGCCACCAGCCAAGCCTCTTTGGGTCTCACTAATCTGGGCTTTTATTGGTGCATTCTGTGGCCTTTCACTTCTACAGGCTGTGTTTGGTCATACTTCATACTTTGTCGAGCGTGGTGTACCTCAGCTCGTTGCTTCATATGTAGGTTTCAACTGTCTCGTTCCGTCTCTGTCTTGTTATAACGTCATAGAACCAATTTTGCGGAGACTATGTGAGCATAGGATCGAACTGTGCAGCGCATATTGATAGCTGATGATGACACTGCCATTCAGGGCGCCTCAGCTGTTCTCATCTACGGAGTACCTGAAGTACCTTTGGCTCAACCACGGGCCGTCATAGGAGGCCACTTTATAAGCGCGCTGGTAGGCCTCATCATGCTCGCTATTTTTCGAGCAGGAGGCCGCGCGAACGACAACGACGATGGCATCGAAAGTAGCTTGAGCTGGCTGGCAGCGTCCCTAGCGACCTCTATCGCCATCGTATGCATGATGGCGACGAAGACGACACATCCTCCTGCGGGGGCGACTGCGCTCATTCCCATTCTCGACCCCAAAATTTACAAGTTAGGGTGGTACTTCCTACCTGTGGTACTCCTCTCGTCGGTGCTCATGGTGGTGGTTGGACTCATAACAAACAATATTCAAAAGCGGTACCCGTCGTTTTGGTGGGAACCTGCGAAGCCGCCTCAGCAAGCACCGAATGAATCGGCGACTCTTCCAACGACCATGCCAAAAACAATCGGATAGCTCAATATTCTTTACGAAATGAGTCTATACATAGGTTTTGGTTCTTTATCCAGCAGCAAAACGAGGCATGGCTGCGGAATATTGCTTTCGAAAATATGGGGCAGCCTCGTATGCGCAGGCGAGTTACGAGCGATGCATGCAAAATGGCACTGATTAAAGAAGACAAGAGTTACAAAAACAAGCAATTCCAGATACTCGTTTCGAAGCTATCTATAACTGCTCTAGAAGCTCAATGACAGAATGATCTATGATGGCAGGGATATATCGTCCCACCAACGCCCAAATGTTTTCCTGTGACTGCATCCCGGGCTGCGTGAGAGCAAGAACATATCCATGGAAGAGGTGCTTCCTATATTCGTACCATCCTGTCTCCCAGTCCACTTGAGGTCCCCCGAAATGCTTTAGCATTTTCAAGTAGTGCCTTACAATTTGTTCCTCGCTTGCCCGCCTGTCTTTCACGGCCAGAGCGCTGGTGACAAAGTAAGACACATCGTGAAAGCAGTTCCCGGTGGATGCCGCTTGCCAGTCGAGGAAGCCCGGGTCCCCCGACGCTGTCATATACGTATTGTCGATATGTGGGTCCCCGTGGATAAAGCAATCAAGATCTCTGTAAAAACATGACTCTTATAGCGTATAAACTAATACTTAATACGAGATCTTAGCTATACTAGCTAAATTAAGTGGAAAAGTGAGCTTTTTAATTAATTAAAGGTTAGCTAAAGCTATAGCCAATAGATATCTATAATTAAAAGGCCTTGCCCCCTTTAAATAAACTGCTTAATATATATATATTTAACCTTTTATTTTTATAGATTATAAGCCTAGGTATTTATTTAATTAAAGTAATAAAATTAAACCTTAATTGCTTATTTAGGAAGACCTATATTATATAACTACTCTTATTATTACTATATCTTATTTTAATAACTTAACTTCGTAATACTTCTATTAATCTATTAAAAAGTATCTTATTACTGATTATTTAATTAGGCATATTAATAAACTCTTAATTAACTAAATCCCTTTATTTAATGATATCCTATTAGACCTATCTTATAGATTAGATATAATAATTATATCCCTTTATATCTATTTAAAATACTTAATTATATCTTCTTTAATAATAACCTAATCCTTTTAAAACTTATATTATTTAAAAGCCCTTAAAGAGATCTTTTTAATTATATTATTTTTAATTATAATTTCTTAATTATTTAACTATTAGAATAATTCCGCCTCTTATATCTTTAAATCCTCTTTTAATAAATATTAATATTTCCTTAACCTCTATATTCTCCCTATGGCTATTTCTAATAAATTTAATATCCCTTAGCTCTTTAAAGTTAAGAATTATTTATATTGGAGTATAAAAGCTATAGCTTTCCTTATAAAAGAAAGAGTAATTAGAAATAATTAAGATTTTCTTAATATTTTAGCTATAAATAATAATAAGGCTAAATCTTTTATAATCCTTATATATAAGGAAGGTCCTCTTATATATATAAAGGATAAAAATATGGTTTTTAAAGCTTAAGAAATCTTAAAGGATTTATATAAATTTAGTAGATTTATTATGGAATATTTAATTCTTAAGGAATTCTTTAATATTATTCTTAAAGAATTTAATATTATAGAAAAATATTTAAATAAAATTAAGTAATTAATTAAAGATTTAGTTATAAATAATATAGCTCTTTTAAAATAAGTTATTATAGCTTAAGTTTTAAATTCTCTTAATGAAAATTATAAGGGATTTATATAAAATATAATTTAAAATTTTAGAAAAGACCTAAATAGCTATATAGCTAATACTTTATTTATTAATTTATTAGATGAATTTAGAGGAAAAAAAAAAATTATTATAAAAGTTTTTATATTAAGAAGAAATAAATAGAAAAATAAATATTCCTTTGAATATAAATAATATTTTAATTATAAAATAAAGGGCTATATATAAGAAAATTATTATTTTCTTTTTTTAAAGAAAGCATTAAATTTTTAGAGAATAGAGAAAAATAAGAGAGAAAATATTTATATATATAAGCCAAATATATTGAGATATAAATGAGAAAAACTCTAGGAAAAACTACTTTTAGTTTTTATAAATCTTGAAGATTTTGAAGATAATTTAGAGAAATAGGAAGAAAATTTTAAAAAAATTATTATTATTATAAATCCTAAGGAAAACTTTTTTATAGATTTGGATTTAATTGAAAATATTGAAGAAATAAATTTATTGGACCTTGTAAAGGTAAATAATATTTATATACCTTATATATATATAATAATTAATATAAGAATAGATAATATAAGTTAGGAAAAGGATTATTTAGTTGAATTTATAATAAATAGCGAAGTAAATATAATTAATTTTTATAATATATACTTATTTTTTATTATAAAATAAGCAAATAAATAAGTAAAATAGGGAAAAGCAAGCTTTATATATATTAAATATATAAGGGAAAGCATTATATTATTCTCTGAAAATAACTTTTAATTAAATATAAAGAATATATATTATATACTTACTTTAGGTATAAATATTTTAAGTTATAATGCTATAAGTTATATAATAAAAATAAAATTAAATAATGATTTTATTAAATTATACTCTAAGAAATTATATAAATTTATAGCTATAGGATATAAGAAAAATGGCCTATATTATATAAAGATTTTTATAAATAAAAAGAATTTAAATATAATTAATATTATTATATTTAAATCTAAAGAAATAAATACGCTTTAAGAAGTATATAAGTGGTATTGCCGTTTAAGGTATATAGGGTTAATATTTTTAATAAAAATATTAAAAGAAAATAAAATAAATATAAAAATATCCTTTAAAATATTAAAGACTTTTAAGTATAATATATATTTATAAGCTAAATATATAACTAAATGAAATAAGAAAAGTTTAAATATTAAAGAATATAATATACTTAAAAGGATATATAGTGATATAGGTGGCCTACTTATACCTACCTTTAATAAATATAAATATTATATATTATTTCTTAATAAATAAACCCGCTATTTATATAGGTATTTATTTAAAAATAAAAACGAAGCTATAAATGCTTTTAAAGACTTTATAAATAAAGAGGAAAATAATACTTTAAATAATAAAAGAATAAAAATAAAAGAAATATTTATAGATAATGGATTTAAATATATAAATAAAAGATTTAAAACTTTATTAGGAAAATATAGTATATATTATTATATTACTCCTATATATATAAAAAAGCTTAATGGGTTTATAGAAAGAATAAATTTAATTATAATAAATAAGGTTTAAAGTTTATTAATAACCTTGAATATGCTGTATATATTATAGGGAGAAGCCTTTTGAATGGCTATATATTTATATAATATTACCCCTTATATAGCTTTAAATCTATAAATATTATATAATAAGAAAAATAATAAAAACCCTTATATAAATAATATAAAAACTTAGGGTTTTATAGTATATTATAATGATAATAAATATAAAATAAAATTAAAACTAAGAAATAAAAAGGGTATTTTAATAGGTTTTATTCTTAAAACTTATATATATAGAGTATGGGATATAGAAAATAAAAAACCTACTTTAGTGCGAGATATTTAAATATTAGAAGGAAAATTCCTTAAAAAAGATAATATTTTAATAATAATAATAATAATAATAATAATAATAATAATAATAATAATAATAATAATAATAATAATAATAATGATAATAATAATAAATCTTTAAATAAGGAAGAAATACTTATAAAAGATGAAATAATAATTAAAGGCTCTAAAGAAGTATATTTAGTTATAAATACTTTTATAAGTAATATAATAAATAAATTTAATAATTCTAATATTATTCTTATAGCTTTAATTATAAAAGAACCCTTTAATATAAAAGAAATATTAAATTCTCTAGAAAAAGACCTATAGTTAAAAGCTATGCTTAATGAAGTAAATAGCTTAGAAAATTAAAAGATTTATAATATAATAAATTTATTTAAAAATAAAATAGCCTTATTAAGAAGGTAGGTTTTAAAAAAGAAATATATAAATAATTTAAATATTATAAAGAATAATTAGATAATAAATAAAGAAAAAACTATTTAATATAAAGCTAAGTGGGTAATCTACGGCTATAAATAAAGATTTGGAATAGATTTTCTAGAGATTTTTTTTACTATATACCGGCTAGAAATATATAATATATTATTAATAATAGCTATAAATAAAGGCTAGTTTATATATAATTATAATGTAAAAAATACCTTTTTATATTTTAATATAGATTGTGAAATATATATAAAATTACTTGATTTAATATATAAAAAATTTAAATATTAAGGATTATTAGTAAAATTAAATAAAGCTATATATAATCTTAAATAATTATTATTATTATGATATAAATATTTAATTAATATATTAATAAAAGTTGGATTTAATATTTGCCCTTATAATAAAGGGGTATATATAAATAAAAATAAATAAATAATATTTATTTATTATATAAATAATATAATAATCTTAGGTGAAAATAAAAAGGAAATTAATAAAATAATAAATAATATTTCTATAGATATAAAACTTAATTTTTAAGGCGAATTAAAAAATTTCCTAGGGAATAATATAAACCTTAATAAAGAAAATAAAGAAATAATTATAAATTAAGATTAATATATAGATAAACTTTTAAATAAATTTAATATCTTTAATAGCAATATTATAAATAATTATAAAATAAAGCTAAAATTAATACTATATACTTTAAAATATATATTATATAAAAATGATAATATAGCTTCTATTGAAAAAATAAAGAGATTTTAATAATAAATAGGGTTATTATTATATATTAGTTTAAAAGTTAAATTAAATATAATATATTTTATATTAAAATTAGCTAGATATATATTTAATTTAAACTTAGAATACTTTAAAGAATTAAATAAAATATAGGGATATTTATTAAAATTCCTATATATATCTAAAAAATATATTTATTTTAATAATAATAACTTATATATTATAAGATATTATAATTCTTCCTAAAGTAATAATATTAATAATGCTAAATCTACCTTTAAATATATATTTTCTATTTCTATAGGAAATAAAGAGGTATTTAACTTTATAAGTTAGTCCTCTTAATAATAAAAAATACTAGCTTTAAATACTTACGAGGCTGAATATATGGCTTTAAAAGAAGTTATTAAAGAAGGAATATATCTATATAATTTAATTAAATATTTTAATAATAATTTAACTTTAAAATATAATTTATATAAATTAAAAATATATAAAGATAATAATATAGCTATAAAATTAATTAAAAATTAAACGTTTCATAAATATACTAAATATATTAATATAATATATTACTTTAATAAATATATTATATAAGAAAATCTAGTTAAAATAACTTAAATAAATATAAAAAATAATTTATTAAATTAGCTAACTAAGCCTATAATTAAATAAGATTTTAAATTATTTAAAGAAAAATATAATCTTATAAAATATAATTAAATAAATATTAATAATATAAAGGGTATATAAATAAATATTATAAATATTATAAATAAGATTATTTTCTTTATAAAAGAGAAGTTTTTTATATAAATAATTAAGCTTTAAATATATATTTTATTCTCTTATAAACAGCTATTTTTTTTATATTTAATAAAAATATATAGAAAATATACCTATAGTTTTTAGCTGAATAATTTAAAAGTTTTTCTTTTTATATATATGCTATTTATATAGGATATATATATATATATAATATACCGCTATTATATATATACTATATTTATAAATAAGCAATATTATATATATTTCGTAATTTATAATATAGATAATATAATAGTATATAGCGTTAATATAAATATTTAAAATTATGCCTTTATTATAATAATAATGCTTATATAAGAATATAATATTATAATAATATAATAAATCCCTTAAATATAATTATATATTATATAATATACTTATAGCAGTGAGTTTAATTTATATAATAAATGAATTTTTTAAATTTTTGCTTTAAGTAAATAAAATAAAATAATATTTTAAATATTTTTAATAATTATTAAGGCTTTTTCCTTATTATAAAGGTTTTCCTTAATAATATATATATATAAGATTTATATTAAATAATATTTTTAAAGAAATTATTTAATAAAATAAAATATATTATAAAATTAGCTTTTAAGGGATTATAAAAATATAACTCTTATAATATATAAATTAATATTTAATATGAGATCTCAGCTATATTAGCTAAATTAGGTGGAAAAATGAGCTCTTTGATTAACCGAAGGTTAGCCGAAGCTATAGCTGATAGACGTTTATAATTAGAGGGCCCTGCCCCCTTTGAATAGACTGCTTAATATATATACACTTAACCTTCTATTCTTATAATCTCCCGACGCATCCGAATCCCACAACTTTTTGAAAGCTACAACGATGCGATCGCTGTCCAGTAGGATGCTCTTATCGAAGTCCGGGCCGAGAATTTCTAGATTCTTGGGCGCGACGGCGTTGAAAGGGCCGGGTTTTGTCAACTCGAGGATGATTCCGCGTAAGCCGCCATTGTTGGAGTTCAGCCACTTGTAGCTGGGATCCTCAGCGCATTTCCAGGTCTTTGCATGGAGGATGGCAAGCTGCTCCACACCGCGTAAGACTCGATCCACGGGCCAGACTTCGGTGGGGGTGCCGAATGAGCAACCCTGGGTCGTCAGGTCTTCAAGAACAACAATGCCTTGTCCGCTTGAGTTGTCGATGCCCGAGTACCAAGTCTTGGGGAGATTCATGCCAGATGATATCAGCATGGGTGAGATGTAGTGGTAGAACTCAGCCTCGCGACGGTACGTATCCAAAAGTGACGGTGCAATGGCAATAAGTTCTGGGCTAAAACCGCCCTTGAAAAATATACGATAAGGGAGGCCAGTCTTATTGAGGCCAGGGTCATATTCCAGTTGGACGACCAGCGTGGAAGATGAACCATGTCGAACGTTCAAGATTTTGATATCGGCCACTGTCGCTTTCAGGATATGAGAGCACCAAGCAGCAGTGACCCCATCCACTGTTGTTGGGAGTGATTCTCCGTTCGTTACAGAGAAGGTGACCATGTCGCAGGAGACGAAAGCAAATATGGCAGAAACGTTGCGCCTGACCCCGAACTACATTAGAGATCTCATGGAGATATGTAATAAATACTGAAATACTTGTCACCCGTCGCCTATTTAATCTTTTTCTCTTCTTAAATCCGAATGGCCTTTGTGCGCGCAGCATTACCGTTAGAGAGTGACAACATTGCGAACACAGTAGGGCCCACAAGTACATCATGGGAGGGTTTGTAACCCGCCCTCGTACCGGCCATGCCTATCTTAGACCCATCGTGAAACAACGCTGAGGCTGTATTATGTTAATAGGGGCGGTCGTACGATGTATACGAGCCAGGGCCTTCATTTTATGGCAATAGAGCATTTACGCGATTACAAACCACCGCGAAAAAAATAAAGTTTATGAGCACGAGTCAGCAAACGTTTTCAGCATCTCCATACTAAATACTATGTCCATTCAGGAAAGAGGTCACGAGACACAGGACAGCATGGTGGGCTCATGTCGTCCTTGGCCGGCTTTGCCGTTGGGGCGAGAGGCAGTAGAACACCTCCAGCCCTGGGCATCAACTGACTCAAGGACTCTCGGGGACGCACCGCCGGGAACAGATTCAATAGCCCGCACAGCCCAAGCTTTGATATTTGACAGGGAATCAAATTGTCCGTTGTGTAACAAAGTGGATAAAAGTGGCCCTCCGACTTGGGGACGCCATTTACACCCAGCCTTTGCGCAACAGGCATCCAAATGATGGAGACGCGCGCGGCGCCCAAATGAAGCCACGGCCCTTCCGGAAGCCGCCTCAAGCACTCGCCGTGCATCAAGAATTGAGCTACATCAGTTACGACCTCTCCGTTCTTGAGGGCTTTTCCCTATATAAAAAACGGAAAAACAAAAGAAGAAGAAAAAGGAAACTGGGCAACGGCCTGTAATGAGGTTTGTGCGGGCAGAGTAATCGACTATGCCGGCTTTGCTATGGGGCCAGGTGTAGCTAGATGCCGACGGATGCCTATTAATAAGATAGTTAGGTACCTGGGAAAACACTTACGTACGACACAATTCTGAAGCACCTAAAACAAGCCCCGTAACGAGTGGATTCTCACGAACTTGGCAGCGATGGCTAGATACCGTCGGGTGCTTATTAGCGAGGCAGTCAGGTAACTCGGGGTTTACTCACGGACAATACGGTCGTGAGGCACCCAAGACGAGCCCCTTAACGAGTGGGCTCACCGACTTGGGTGTGTCACGAAGAACATTGTTCCCTGCGGAGTGAACCGGGGCTCGAGCCGGACAATAGGGAGACAAAGGTCTCCGAGAGCGTTCAGTCGATATATCTGTCCGTCGCCAGGCTTTCATCGCTCAGAAATTATCTTTGAATGGTCGCTCAATACACTTAGCACAGCTCAGTTTCTACCATCGCATTTTCACCGTCCTGCTTCCTGACACGTCCAACCGTATTCTGTCCATCTCTTTAGTGGGCGACTGCCTTTACAAGAGACCATCATGGTCTTAGACACCATTACGCTGAATACACCACAATGGTCGCCTGATAGCAGCCCAGTGACCATTTCACGGCACGGCACTCCGCCATCTCTTGCATCCCAGTCAAGAACGGCCACCGTCAAGCCTTCTCCCCTGAAAGCTTCTCCCCTAAAGGTTTTGGGACAACGGGAATACGAACGCGATAGGCTTGTACGGAGATGCGTTGGTCGGCAGATCCACGTTGTGAATCTAATGAGCCTCATGCCGGCATGGCCGAAGGATATCCACTCTCAAGAAATCCTTGATGAAATCAATGTACAGGTCGACGAATGGCTGAAGACGTAAGTCACTCGTGATTTGAGCCGAGAAACCTGCCCTCCCCCCCCTAACTCCCTCGTCGACTGGCCTCGTCAGCGTTGCGGTGAATAGAAGAATGACAGATTAACGTCGGCGTGAGCAGGGTGAACGTTGCCGAAGCCAAGAAAAAGAAGCATCGTGTCAAGAGTAACTACGCAGTGTTGGCAAGTGTATTTTACTCGAGCTGCAAAAAGGAAAAGCTATTGGCGTTGACCAAGTATCAGTACTGGGTAAGTCACACATTTCAATCTCTTTGCCCCAGTCTCTCTATCTCGCTCTCTCTCTCTCTCCTCTCTTTCGATTAAAGAGCATGAGCTAACCAAGATGGACCCTCAGATATTCTGGTTTGACGACGAGATCGACACGGGCGGCGAGCTCACCACCGATGCCGCCGGGACTCGCCGCATCTGCGACCTGACACTCCAATGTGTCGAAGACTGTCTTCACCCTGATCCCGCGCAAGCATGCCTTGTCCCGCCGCCCAACTCCCCTGGCACGGTAGAGGTGCTGTACGAGGTGCTCGCGGCCATGAGACCAGAGATGGGCCCGATGTCGATCGAGCGCATGCGCAGGGAGCTCCACGACTACGTCGAAGGCGTGGCCCGCCAGCAGGCAGTGAGGCAGGACGAGAACCTGCCCGACCCTTGGTACCATTTTGATATCCGGAGTGCGGACGTGGGCGTCATCCCCTCCATCACTCACAACGAGTACGCGATGGACTTCGAGCTGCCCGACTCCATCAGGTACCATGAAGCTATAGAGACTATTGTGATGGAGTGCACGAGGCTGGCCATCCTAGTCAACGAAATCTTGAGTGTGCAAAAGGAGTTTGTAAGTCTTCAGCCTCCCGCCACTCACCATCCTTTGCAATCTCGGTTGCGCAGATAATCTGACTGGAGTGCAGCGCGTCGGTCAGCTAGAGAACATGGTTCTCCTCATAATGAATGCCGAGAACGCATCTGTGCACGAGGCTGTCTCTAGGATCATTAGCTTGATCAGGAAACACTACGCAGCGTGTGAGGATGCTGTGGCTCGTCTGCCCTGGACCGATGATGAGGTCGTGAACGAGCATATACGCGAGTACGTCAGAGGTTGCCGCCGCCTGGCGACCGGTACCGGGCATTGGGCGTACTTGTGTACGCGGTATTTTGACAAAAGCCAGCTGGATGAGAAATGGGGTCTGATTTTGAATTTCGAACGTTAGGTGTCTGGTCGATATGGATGTTTGCGGTAGATTAGTGTATCCCTGGGCGACGCCATTGGGTTGTGTGTTGGGAATTGTGTTTCTGCTCCAAATGCTGTGTACATTTCCATGTCGGAGTTCCCCAGCTTGGCATCGATTGCTTGGTAAGCGAGGGAGCGATGTGACTTCTGTGGAACATGCCCGCCAGCCTCAAAAAACAAGTTGAAATCCTCCAACCCCGCTGAGTCCAATGCCATCAGTCTGTCTGCGCCAGTAAAATGTTGACTCTTCTGCATCAGGAAGTCCCCGGTGACGCGCCTAGGCTCGAGGTGTTGCTTGTCCTGTTTCCGGGTTTCAACACTCTGGACATGAACGGTCCATTCGACGTGCTCAGTAAATCGGGGACCAGCACATCATTCAACATCCAGGTCGCGTCAGCATCGACGGACCCTTGTGGTATCACAAAGTCAACAGAAGGGGTTAAAGTTCAGGTAAAGACCCTCTAGCCGATGCATGGCTCTCCCAATCTCATTGGAGGTGCTAGACTAAAAATTTCCCAGCATGACTTTCGACTCGATGATGTGCTAATAGCTTCTCTGCATCGTTACGACGTGCTCGTTGTACCGGGAGGATCTGTCGATGCTGTTTCCAAACAGGCCAGTCGACGTGATTCCGCCTTCATGCGACTCATCGCTGCCTTTTCACAGCTGCCACAACGTCCCACAAGGCGTCCTCGAGTCTTGCTGTAAGTTGACCGCGATGCTTATTGCCGCAATAGTTGATGAACTGACGCAGTCAGGTCCATCTGCACCGGTGCTCTGTTCCTGGGCAGCCTCGGGATCTTTGATGGCAAATTCTGCACCACGCACTGGGCCGCTTACGATGATCTAAAGGAGAGGATCAAGTCCGCTGCGCTGGCGAGCGGTGGCCAGCCCGGCAGAGTGATCAAGGCCCGTTTTGTAGACTCGGGGCTGAATGAATCGAAGATACGTGTAATCAGTGCCGGAGGTATTTCCTGCGGGATTGACGCAAGCCTGTATCTGGTCAAGCTACTGATCGGCGAGGAAGAGGCCATATCGACGGCGGAGATCTTGGATTATGCGTACCGCCAGACGGAGGGTGTTGTCATTGACGATGATTAGCAAAAGTCGTCTTGCCTAGGCGGGCTTAATGATGGAGGCCAACATCAGCCTACGACTGGGTATGAAGAGTAAAGCACAGGGGCTCCCGCATCACCACGTCTCTCGACTGACAATTCCCTCTGTACCTAAATATAATTGCAACAGCTCCAATAGAACTTAGTCACATAAGTGTCGGTGCACTTGAGCAGTGATCATCATTGGATATTATCCATGCGACGACCACAATGGACGTAGACCCGAGACGAGGGAACGAAATGACGCTCGCTCCAGTCGTAGAGTGATTTGATCTCTACAAATATCTCTTGTGGCTCTGAATCCGGCCTGTTTCTGTTGCAGGTCAAGGCACTTTCCACAGACGACCATTGTAAAAGCTGCAGCCTCATACAAATTGCAGTGATGTTGGATCTACGATCTAATAATTTTGAAACATCACGGCTTGCAGCAATGGACTAAACATGCTGTGCTCTCCGAGAAGCTCACCTATCAGCTCGGGGATGGCAAAAATGGGGAACAGCCATTGAGGATGGGGAAGGGGTAGTCTGAGCTACGATAAGCTGCAGCATGCCGCCCGGGATGCCGGAAGCTCAAGGATGGGGGCTGACAGGCGGTTTGAGGTGTGAGTGGCACGGGGCCACGCAGTCGTTAGTACACTGAAAAGCTTACTGGGAAGGAGCAGATCGGGACACGGGCTTCGGGGTGAAGGTGAGGGGACGAAGCTGCCTATCAAGTCTCCCTTGCATCCGGCACTGTTTGGGAGGCAAACCTTCAGGGGTGGGGAACCAACTACTACCACACCCAAGTTCGACCTCGACGACATCTTTATGTTGAATCGGCGTTTTGAAGTTCAACTGGACCTCATGGCGTTTCTGTCATGACAATATGGCACTTCCTACCCTTCCCACGGCACCATCGCAGGGCTCAGCGGCACCACCACCACCAACGTTGTCTCACGATGCACAGAAACTCGGGCCCCTGATCGGGTCCATTTACAACTCTTCAGACATCGTATTCTATCTGAACGGACGACGGACAGTTCTCGCCAACCCAAACCCACAATGGACACTCCTGGACTACCTCCGATCCCGACCAGGGCTCAGAGGGACCAAGCTTGGCTGTGGCGAGGGTGGATGTGGAGCCTGTACTGTGGTGATGCAAGTTGGCGAGGAGTCTCCTAAAAGACGGATCAAGCATATATCCATCAATGCATGCTTGTTTCCGCTACTGGGATGCGAAGGAAAGCACATTATCACCGTCGAGGGCATCGGCTCGGTCGCCAGTCCTCATCCACTGCAAGAGAGGATGTCCAAGATGCACGGAAGCCAGTGTGGTTTCTGTACGCCAGGGATTGTGATGAGTTTATATGCCATGGTCAGGAATGCCTGGGACCCGGATGAGGGCGTGTTCAAGCTGAGTGAGAGAGATGTGGAGCTGGAGGGAGCACTGGACGGCAATTTGTGCCGATGCACCGGCTATAAGACGATATTGGAGGCGGCAAAGACGTTTGTCACCCAAGATCTCAAGGGAAAGGTTGTTGACAACAAAGAAAATGACCTCAAAGTCGACACGGAGGAAGACATGGGCCCACTGGCTGTCAGTCAAGTTTCAGCACCACTGCCCTCCTGTGGTCGACCAGGTGGATGTTGCAGAGACAATCCAGCGAGTTCTTGTGGCAGCAGTGCCGCCAAAGACCGATCATCTTCTTCAGAAAGTCTCGAGAAAATAAACAGTCACTCCTCGGAGAACGGCTCAACAGACGAGAGTGCACCGTCACTCGGCACTTCCGTCTCGAGCCAAGACAACCTCAAAGCCAACCCCGTACTAGAGCTCGGCGGCACGGTAACCACCCAGCCAAACCACTACGACTTCCAGCCATATGAGCCTGGAACAGACCTCATTTTCCCACCTTCGCTATGGAAGCATGAACGGAAACCAATCTGCTACGGAGACAGCTCGATGCTCTGGTTCAGACCGACAACGCTCGCCCAACTTCTGGAGATCAAGTCCGCCTACCCACCTGCAAAACTTGTCAGCGGGGCCAGTGAGGTGGTGATCGAGCAGCGATTCAAGCTCGTCGACTACCCCGTCGCGGTGTACGTCGGAGACATAGACGAGCTCCGGAGCTCGGCCCTGGTCATGACCGATGCTTCCGAGGCAGCGTGGCAGAGCTTGAATGAGGTAGTGGTACCCGCCAACGTGCCCTTGACAGAGGTTGAACGAATCTGCAAAGAGGTGCGGACCCAGATCGGCAGGCGAGGACAAGTGCTGAATGCCTTGCGCAAACAGCTCCGGTACTTCGGGGGCAGACAGATCCGGAACGTTGCGACGCTGGCTGGCAATATCGCTACTGCAAGCCCCATATCGGATGCACTCCCTGTCCTGATGGCTTCAGGAGCCAGCGTCATGATCAGGAGGCTTGACAAGGACACCGGAAGTGTACTTGAGGAAGAAGTGGCGCTGTCAAAATTTGTGAAAGGGTACCGACGGACGACTTTGACAGAGGAGAGGCAGGACGGAGTTCTTACTGCCGTTCGGATCCCTTTGCCGCCTCTGGGCAGAGATGGCAAGGAAACTATCAAAGCATATAAGCAAGCCAAACGCAAGGAGGATGACATTGCTATCGTGACCGCATGCTTTCGTGTGCGGTTGGACGACACGGGGCTTGTGGAGGATGCAGTATTCTCCTATGGAGGAATGGCACCAACGACAAGACTAGCCCCGGAAACACAGAATTTGTTGAAAGGGCTTCTCTGGTCAGACAACTCGGCACTCGAAAGAGCTCTCGAATCGCTTCAGAAAGAACTGTGGCTGCCCTTCGACGTCCCGGGAGGAATGGCTCAATACAGGACCACACTGGCCTGTTCGCTTTTCCTACGATTCTGGCACGAGTCTCTAAGGGATCTCGGAATCTCCTTGGAATCAGCAGAGGATGTGTCTGAGCTCGAGCATGGCCTTTCGTTCGGAATTCGAGACATGGAAGCCCTTCCTGCTGGCGCTGGCACGAGCAATGCGTCTACGATGGGGAGGCCTGTCCCACACCTGTCGTCTCTTGCCCAGACGACTGGCCAGGCCGAGTACGTTGATGATATTCCACCACAGTCGGAGGAGCTGTTCTGTGGGCTGGTCCTCTCGACTCGCTCACATGCTCGGATTGTCTCTGTTGACTGGTCTGCCGCGCTAGAGTTGCCAGGTGTGGTAGGCCATTTGGACCATCGCACCCTCTCTTCACCTGACCTCAACATGTGGGGCAGCCTCAAACACGATGAGCAATTCTTCGCAACGGAAACCGTAGACAGCCACGGCCAGGTGATCGGAGTGGTACTGGCCGATACGCAACTGGGCGCCAGAACAGCTGCGAGGAAGGTCAAGATCGAGTATGAGGACCTGCCTGCCTTGATCACCATTGACCAGGCGATCCAGGCTGGAAGCTTCTTTCAGTACGGAAAGGAGCTTCGCAAGGGTGACTCGGCTTTGAAACAGGATCTGAGCGGGCCTTTTGCGGCATGCGACCGTGTGTTTGAGGGAACGACGAGGCTCGGTGGACAGGAACAGTTCTACCTGGAGACGAATGCCGCGCTTGCCATCCCGAAGAGTGAGGATGGGCAGATGGATGTATGGTCAAGCACCCAGAATACGTGAGTCACTGGCCGCTCCTTCTTCCCTCTATTATTGTCTAACACAGGAAACAGCATGGAAACGCAGACATTCGTCTCCCAGATCCTCACGGTGCCGAACCACAAGATCAACGTCCGGGTCAAGCGCCTGGGTGGCGGATTCGGCGGCAAAGAATCGCGCCCTGTGCCTATCGCTTGTTACTGCGCCCTCGCGGCAGCCAAGCACAACCGCCCGGTGCGCATCATGCTCACTCGTGAGGAGGACATGGCGACGACTGGCCAGCGCCACCCGTTCAAGGCGACGTGGCGTATCGGTGTCACCAATGAAGGGAAGCTGATGGTCCTAGAGGCCGACTTGTACAACAATGCTGGATTCAGCGTGGACATGTCCACTGCCGTCATGGATCGAGCTCTCACGCATGTCGACAACTGTTACGAGATTCCGGATGTGTGGGTGCGTGGGCATGTGTGCAAGACAAACACCCACAGCAACACGGCGTTCCGGGGCTTTGGTGGGCCACAGGGAATGTTCATCACTGAGAGCATAATATCCGCCGTGGCCGAGGGACTCGATATTCCTGTCGATGAGATCCGTCGCAGGAATCTATATGTCGAAGGGCAGCGGACACCCTTCCTCCAGCATATCAACGAGGACTGGCATGTGCCCACAATGCTCGAGCAGGTCCGCCGCGATGCACAGTTCGATGCCCGTAAGGAAGCTATAGATGCATACAACAGTGATCCCAGAAATCGCTGGAGGAAGAAAGGGATAGCCATGATTCCCACCAAGTTCGGACTCTCATTCGCCACGGCGCTGCATCTGAACCAGGCCTCCGCGTACGTGCAGATCTACACGGACGGAACGGTACTGCTTTCACACGGGGGCACAGAGATGGGGCAGGGCTTGTACACAAAGATGTGCCAGGTGGCGTCGGCGGAGCTCGGGGTGCCGCTCCGGGACGTGTACACAAACGACAGCTCAACATACTCCATCGCAAACGCGTCACCGACGGCGGCGAGTTCCGGGAGCGATCTGAACGGTATGGCGGTAAAAGCGGCCTGTGAGAAGTTGAGAGAGAGGCTGAAGCCCTATCGTAAGGGTCTTGGGGAGCATGCCACCATGAAGGAGCTGGCGATGGCGGCATATCGTGACCGTGTGAGCCTGATAGCAAGCGGCTTCTGGAGTGAGCAGTTCCTCCTTCCCCAAACCCCGGAGAGAATCGCACTGACACACTGAGCAGAAATGCCGAGGATCGGATATGTTTGGAACCAGTTTGATGATCTCAATCCGAAGCCCATGTACTACTACTGGACTCAAGGTGTTGCAGTCACCGAAGTCGAGTTGGATGTCTTGACCGGTGACCACCATGTGCTGAGGACAGACATCATGATGGTAAGACCACTTCACCCCTGTGACCTTGAAATTCATACTGACTAGAGAGTCAGGACGTTGGAAACTCGATCAATCCCGCGCTCGATTATGGCCAAATCGAAGGGGCTTTCATCCAAGGTCAAGGTCTCTTCACACTGGAAGAATCCCTCTGGAATTCCAAGACCGGCTGCTTGTCGACGACTGGCCCAGGGACGTACAAAATCCCGGGATTCGGCGACATCCCTCGGGAGTTCAACGTCAGCATGTTGAAGCATGATACCGAGGGCAACCCGATCAGCTGGAAACACCTGCGGTCGATCGCGAGTAGTAAGGGGGTCGGCGAACCGCCCTTGTTCCTGGGCTCGACAGTGTTCTTTGCCCTGAGGGAGGCTGTCAGGGCCGCCAGGAAGCAGAACGGGCTTGGTGACAGCGGCTTGGTGTTGGACAGCCCGGCGACTGCAGAGGCGCTAAGATGCGCGGTTGGGGACCAGCTGAGCAGGAAATGTGTTGTTGACCAGGTAAAGGAGCAGAAGCCATTCTTTGTAAGGGCATCTTGAGATTGAGTAACGTGTATCAAACCCCGTCCGGTCTCGGACATAAGTGCAAGACGCATTCTGGTCTGAAGACAGCAGAATTATGAAATCCTGTATCGTGAGTCCAAGAGAACATGACCTTGTATTGGTCAGTACATCGTTACGACATGGACAATCAAAGCCGGAATTTCGCAACTCATAACTCAAGCGTGTTCAGAGGCTTCCGCATCCACATCTACCATTGTTGGTCGTCATTTGTCTCCACCCCCACAAGTGATTACGCGGGGAAGACTCGGGGGTCTCCACGGCTGCAACGAGTCTTACCCCAAGGCAGTAATCCGAGCTCACCGTCGGCATATGGGACCTGTGGTACTCTGTGGGGAATATGACAGACGTCTGTGCGGGGGAGTGGTGTCCTCCCCATAAACCCCAAGTAGTGGCCGGGAGCTGGTAGCCGGGGGCGACTGCGAGATTCGGCCAGAGCTCGTCCGATGGTGTAGATACCCAGAGGCTTTCGGATCGATGAATGGTTGGTGCTTGATGGATATAAGCTTTGACCTGCCGCCTTGGGTGTCACTCTGGTAGACGAGACAAAGCCGCCAATTTCATCGCCGCCAGCATCATCGCCGCGTTCAACGCGAAACGCCCGTCAGGATGAACCCCAACACTGCTTCAACCGAGGAGCCACTCCCAGAAAAAGAAGGCCTAGAGACAGCAAACCCGGGAAAAGCCTCCCAAGATACCGCACGCGTCGCACACATCGAGCACTTCGAAAACGAAGATGCATCACAGCAGAAGGCCAGGACGGCAAGGCTCCTGCGCAAGATCGACCTGCACCTCCTCCCCTTCCTGATCGTCATGTATCTGCTCAACTTCCTGGACCGCTCCAACCTTGCTCAGGCGCGGCAGGGCTCGCTGGAGGCGGACCTGGGCATGAAGGGGACCGACTTCAACCTCGCCACGTCCATATTCTTCGTGGGGTATCTGCTCATGCAGCTGCCGTCCAACATGCTCATCACCCGCGTGCAGCCGCGCGTGTACCTCAGCACCGCCATGGTGCTGTGGGGCGTAGTCAGCACATGCAACGCCGCAGCGCACTCGTTCGGCGCTCTGATCGCCATCAGGTTCTTCCTTGGCTTTGTCGAGGCGCCATTCTTCCCCGGTGCCATCTTCCTGATGAGCTCTTGGTATACGCGAGCGGAGCTGGTTCAGCGCATAGCTTGGTTCTACTCAGGCAATGCTCTTGCCAACATGTTTGGTGGCCTCCTCGCGGCTGTTATCCTCGGGAACCTGGATGGAGACATGGGACTGGCAAGCTGGAGGTGGCTGTTTATCATCGTGAGTCAGAGTCCCCATGGCATGCAAGATGAGACGGAAGACTGACTGCTGGGGTTTCTGTTCGTAGGAAGGGGTAATCACTATCGGCATAGCGATTGCGTCCGGCTTCTTTCTTCCCAACTACCCAGCCACAACACCCTGGCTGACCGACGAGGAGAGGCACTTTGCAGCTTGGCGCCTCCTGGCCGACATCAACGAGGAGGACGAGCGGCATGCGACATCAACCATGGCCGGGCTGAAACTGGCGCTGGCAGACTACCGGCTGTACCTGTTTGTGCTTCTGCAGCACGTCAGCCTGCTCAGCCAGACCTTCCAATACTTCTTCCCTTCCATCGTCGGAACGCTGGGGTATGGAAGCATCGACACGCTTTGGCTGACGGCTCCAGTCTGGGTAAGCACTCTCTGGCCTGGAACACGTTGGCCTATACTTTTTAGCTGACGGAGCTTCCAAGTTCGCGACGTTCCTCGTCTCCGTCTTCGTGACTTGGACATCATCAAGGACAAAGGACCGATCGATCCACATCGTCTGCCTGATGCTTATTGCAGCGGTCGGGAACGCTATTGCAACAGGCACCACCAACATCGGAGCCCGCTTCTTCGCCATGTTCCTCATGCCGATGGGTGCCGTTTCCGCCTGTAAGTCCATCCGGAACAAGCCGTAACCTCCATAAGCAGAAGGCGTAATGAAATCTGACATATCATATTGTGTGAACAGACCAGATCATTGTGTCCTGGGTAGCCAACTCATTCCCACGGCCCCTGGTCAAGCGCTCCATCTCGATCGCCATCGCAAATATGATCGGCAACACGGCCTCCATTTACGGCTCATATATGTACCCGGCTACAGCAGCCCCACGATACATACCAGGAGGCACGGCAAATACTGTCATCTGTCTCATGGTTGCGCTCCTAGCGCTGGTTTTGCGGTTTGTGCACGTGAAAGAGAACAGGGAGCTGGAGAAATTGGAAGAGCGGGAGCTTGCAGGTGGCGGCCGGGCCGGAGATGGGGGCAGTGGGGACAGGAGGACGACTGGCTTCAGATATGTGTATTGAACAGCGCAAAAAGGAATCCCATTTGCACCAGATATGGTCGGTGAACAATATACTCGGGATGCTTCTCGTTGAGATCACAGTCTGTGCAAGTGTTGGTGAAAGTCCATGCGCGGCTTGCGTGCATTGCGCATGCGCTTCCGCCTGCGCGGCCGGACTCGGATCCTGCACGTCGATGGCTGGCTGCATCGAAGCATCGTTCAGCCAAGGCGAACGTGGTTTCTTTTTCTCGCCCCTACTTGGGCAAAACCAAGGCGATTGCGCGGCGCCCCGGCTCAGTCCCTATGCTTCCATGCGAGAGCGCCTGCACATCACCCAGCGTGCTGGCTGCAGCTCCGATGCACCTGCAGGGCGGTAGCAGGGGCCCCGAGCCCAGCGGCCGGAGACGCCCTCTGTCGCCAGCTTGAGCAGTCGTGTAACCAGCCAGACGGCTGCGGTTCCCCTTCACGTTCTTTGGCGAAGAGAGCATGTGATACGTCTGATATGGCATCGGCAAGATTCGACTTCGCGTGACTTCCAGCTGTGTTGCCCAGCCGAAGGTTGCAGACATGAGCCCACCGGTGAGGACGTGCATGCAAAAGCAATGTGCACCGGCCGATGACGGTTTCTCTCAAACAATCAAATCGCCAAACGTCCACACCCCGAGAACACTGGACAAAATCCAGGCCAGAAAAAATAAGAATGCAGTGAGACCCATTGGCGACGATGGTCCTGGAGGATGCCTTCATCGTCTCAGCACCCCTGTGGCCGTTAGCTTGGTGTTGCTTTTGCTCGCATGGATCGCTCCCCCTTCTGTTCTCGAGTTTTCAGCCTCCTCTTAGAAGAACAACAATGTTACAAAGCGTTCTTCTCTGGACCGTGTGTCTCCTCTCTCGCCTCCGACTTGTAGCCCGTGTCAGAGCAAGACTGAGAGAATGCTCAACCTCGAAATGCAACCCGGAGTGCCCACTGCTATCCCAGAGCGAGGCGGCTCTTTATCACCGCTGCATCTTCACCCTTCTGAGCCTCATCACGATGTATCTTCTGCAAGTTACCTTCCAGCTGTGGTGACGGAGCCAAGGATGCTCAAGAGTTTCGCTTGGACACGCCTCCCACAGCACATACAGCAACGGATTCTGTCGTATGCTATCCTCCCAGATGGCCCCGGCACGCGTCTCATCATTGGAAATGCAGATCACAGTACCCATCTAGGAGAAGTTGCAGTGCCGGTCTTACTTGCCCTTGGCTCATGGACAGCCTACTGCAACGGCGTACGCATCTTGTACCGCGCCGTGCACATGGATCTCGGTGCCCACCGTCGCAGCTCAATGGACTTCCTAACCTCAAATCGCGCCCTCCGTCCAAGGAGCATGGTGGTGAATTTGGTCATGACCATCGACATCAAGAAGAGCCTGCCTCTTTTCGACACGGGCCATACGATTAGGCAGTCAAAAGGGAAGCTGATCAAGATGAATGTTCCCACTGCGTTGCGGTGCATGAAGGTAAACGGGCGGCTGTCTAAGGTCGAATTCCTCATCGACAGCTTGGCAGCCACAGATGTGGTGGAGCAGGACGTGCCGGATGATTACCTCCCAATGGCGGAGATTCAGCTTGTCAGCCGAAGTGGTCTGTCTCATATGGACTATGAAACGGCCCATTCGAGTCCTAGGGTCCGTCCCGACATCAAACAGGCGGTGACTGTTATCGCACCAGCATTCCTTGCCTGTCGGGCATGGCAGTCGGGCTTCCTCCCGTTGTTCGAGAACGGCACGTTCCAAAAGGGCGCATCCCTGGGCTTGATGCGAAATAGACACCGTTCCGACCAGAAGCAAATCGCCGGGGAGGACAGGAGAGAGGCAATTTCTCGCGTTGATGGGGACCGCCTCATGCGGTACTGGCTTGGTGGCACGATTGTGGAGTTGCTCGACGAAACGGTACAACCCTCGTCTTGGATCGATCCCTTTGCGCCGTTTGCTCAACTAGGCGACGATCTTAAAGATATCGTCTCCAGCATTGCGATCCAGCAAAGTGAGGATCTGCCCCATGAGACTGTGATGGTTGGCTCGGTCGAGGACGAGGACGACATGGCAGAATCACCTGCCAAGGCTATTAACAGCTCATTTGAATCTGCCTGGAGGAGTGGGGAGACCGGACACAAAGAACCCCAGAGTGTGATGAATCTCCAAAGGAGGCTGGAAGACGCTCGCCTGCTGTACAGTACTGGCCACGTTGCCCCTGGCCCGCCTAAAGGCTACAATACCCCTTCCAATGACGGGAGCCTGAGTGACGAAGTTGAAATGCGCATCCTTCATCAGAGGTTCGGCATCAGTTCGAGGGCTCGCGAAAACGTGTCTTCAATCTCTCCAAGTTACTCAAAATCTCCCACAAGTTCAGTACTGATCGGTGGTGTCGCGTCGCCAAGCTCGGCCTCGGAGCTCGAAGAATGCTGGATGGTTTCACGGAGGTCAGTCTCGTTGGGCGAGGACTACCATGTTGACTCTAGTGCCGCATCTTCGACAGTCGACAGCTCTGGGCCAGACCAGGAGGGAGAAGAGGTCCAGGAACCACCGATGCTACCTGTCCAAACACCGTACGAAGGACTTCCAGCGGAGAAGCATGATGCCTACACGGATGTCGTGGTTGAGGGTGTCCATGCCAAGTTGAGCAACTCACTGGAGACAACGGAGGACCAGCTCAGTGGATCATTCGTACTGGATAGAGTGGAATCCAAAGTTGCATTTGTAAATTGCGGTACGTTTCTTCCCATCGGTAAAAATGCCGAGTTGCGCATTTCGGCCAAAAAAGCGGCTAAAAAAGCGAGGAAAAAGGAGTCCAAAAAGAGGAAGCGAGAGGCCAGGTTCAGAGCAGAGTTTGAGGATGTCGACAGCCACAGCTTCGGTGATGTCTCTCAGGCGCCAGGACAAGCTGCCCCTCGAAATCAGCTCAAGGTCCCTGTTCCCAAGTCTGGCTTTGCCTTACAAGAATCGAAGCTCCGGAGCACGAAGGCAAGGCACACATGCTCTGCTTCCACTGAATTAGCCCACGGCCAGTCAGGCAAGTGCGCCTCCGTCACGCCGAATGCACGTCCCATCAAGAAACGCAGGGGTCAGCCATCAGAAGACAAACTGGCTGTGAGGCCTCAGAGTTCGAGTCAGAGTCGTACCCGCGCGCGCAAAGTCAAAGACAAGCAACTGGAATTGCTGGAGAGGCTGGAGGCTGAGGCATGGGAGAGGGAGCGGACGCTTGTGAAGTGATTGCGCGATGACTCGCTTGGACTTCCTTCGTTCTTCGTGGTCATTTCGAGACCTCGCTATGTTAAAATTTGTCTGGGCAGGATCAGCAATGGAAGCCCCCCCCCCCTTCATGAGCACAAAAACATCGTCTGTCTGCACTTAGAATCCAACTAGATGGCAGGCACCGTCCGTCGTATTCAGTGCAGGTGTGGCGAGGTGGGACGCATTTAGCGCTTCGTTCGTGGTTGATTCATGGATATTGTATTTGAACTTTTCTATCGCTGCTGGCAAAGGTATGCTCGAGGCCGGTTTTGGGCGAGCCAACAGGCCTGTCGGACGACGCCTCCCTTCATTTGCGAAGATGTTCACTGACGATGCCAAAGACACGCATCGATGGATTTCCTCGCAGTTATGTGGCCGGGGGGACGGTGCTCAAAATGCCGTGGAGCCATCAGTGGCACGTTGGGTCATCTTATCGGGAAGATTTGTCCTTCTCTTCCTCTGCCTCCTCGCCATTCTCCTGGAACAATGTCTCTTGTGCTATTACTCGTCAGTGACATGCCTCCGTCATGTAGAAAGGTGCACTTACCACTCCAAAGCTCAGAATACACACCGCCTTGGTCCACCAATTCCCGGTGTGTGCCGCTCTCGGCGACCGTACCACCTTGCAACACGATAATCAAGTCGGCATCATATATCGTCCTCAGCCGATGTGCCACAAACACACTGGTCCGGTTCTTTTCCTTCAGGATAGAGTTGATGTTCTGCATCAAGCCCTGTTCCGTATGTGTGTCGAGGGCACTTGTAGCCTCGTCAAAGAACAGCAGAGGTGGATCCTTGAGGAGCAGGCGTGACACTGCAAGGCGTTGCTTCTCGCCTCCTGAGATCATCAGACCGCGCTCGCCGACCTTGGTGCTGTAACCATCCTTCAAGGACTCAATAGTGTCATGGATCCGAGCTCGCTTAGCGGCGGCGATGACACGCTCCTCCGGCGCATTTATGTCACCGTAGCGGATGTTGTGCTCGATCGTGTCATTGAAGAGTGGTGTGTCTTGCGGAACAACCCCGATAGCTCGGCGCAGGCTGTCAAGTTGGACCTGTCGGATGTCCTGGTCATCTATCAGAACGCGGCCTTCCTGTGCGTCGTAGTATCGGAACAGCAGTCTCAGCAGGGTCGATTTTCCACATCCGGAAGGTCCAACTATAGCGACCTTCTTCCCGGCAGGAATCACGAGGTTCAGATTGCGAAGGATAGGTCTATCCGCATGGTAGCCGAACGTGACGTTCTCGAAGCGGATTTCACCGCCCTTGGGCAGTGCCAGTGGGGGCGCATTAGGCGGCTCAGTTATAGTGACATTGACCTTTTGAAGGTTGAAGAGAGTCTCCATGTCCAAGAGACTCTGCCTCAGCTCACGGTATACTGACCCAAGAAAGTTGAGTGGGACCGAAAGCTGGAACACAAGCTGGTTGATCATGACCAGGTCACCCACTGTCAGGCTGCCTGTAGCTATGCCACTGGCGCCTAGGTACATCATGGTGGTCAGAGCGGTAGAGAAGATGATATTCTGTCCCGAGTTGAGGAAAGCAAGAGATGTGGCGACCTTGATCGACGACTTCTCGTACTGCTGCAGTGCCTTGTCGTAGCGTGCAATCTCAAACTTTTCGTTGTTGAAATATTTGACTGCCTCGTAGTTGATGAGCGAGTCGACAGCTACCGTAGAGGCCTTGTTATCGGCTGCGTTGGTCTGCCTGCGGAACTTGGTCCTCCAAGCGGTTGTCCAAATTGTGAAGGCACTGTATGTTGCCATGGTGATCGCCGTGATGGCCGCAAAAGAACCACCGTACTGGTATGTCAGGATACCGCAGACCATTGTGATCTCCAGAGCTGTGGGAATGACATGGAAGACCATACTGGTCAGCAGGAAGCTGATACCCTTTGTTCCACGGTCGATGGCCCTCGTCAAACCGCCGGTCTGCTTGGATAAGTGGAAGCTCAAGTCCAGCCGCAACAAGTGGTCGAAGACATCGCACGCCACTTTTCGAATGGCTTTCTGCGCGACGGACGCAAAGACAGCGTTCCGCAGCTCCTGGAAGACGGTGGCCCCTATCCTCGTCGCGCCATATGCGAAGATCATGGTGCTCGCAACCGTGACGACGGTGCCGCCCGTGGAGGCGACGTCGATGTTCATTGCGTCTACGATGCTCTTGAAATAAAATGGCACCTGGACGTTCAGCACTTTGGCGCCTACAAGCAAAGACACGGCCAGCCCGACCCGCAGCTTGGTCCCAAAACTATCCTTCGGCCAGAGGTATTGGGACATCTCTTTAATAATGGCCCAGTCTGCCTTGCGTTGTTCTTGGACTGACTTCTCTATTGGTGCTAGCGGGTCGGCCGATGGGTTCGGCGGAGAGGGCGCCTTGGTGGCTTTGACTTCGCCATTCTTCGCAGGCTGTTTCGTAGATCTGCTGGTGGACGCAGAAGGGGAGGTCGAGGTAGAAGCAGAGGTTGCTTTGGTCGGATGGATGGGATTCTGAGGGAACTCTCGTCGAGAGCTTGTCGATGAAAACGCTCGTATACTTGAGGTACTTGAGGTTGGTGGCAGCAGTTGCATGCGCAACTGGTATTGATGGTGGGCGCGCGAGCAGCACAGCGCCGGGTGTCCTCCCCGCGGGAGCAGGACGGATCGTAATATCATAGTGGCGATGTTCTTTCTGCCGTGGCCAGCTCGGCTCCCATCTCTCCAGCACCGTTGAGCAGCGTACCTAGAGCTCCATACCAGGCAATGGCGAGACTGGCGTTGCGTTGTTGGCTATGCGGGCTGGAAATGCGCGGTTTAGTCGCGGGCAGAGGGCTAAGGGAATGACGGGCCAGATGACGACGATGTCGCAATGGAGCTCGAGCTCGACCTTTGGCGGGTCCCTCCCTCTCTGGAGCCCGCCGAGGCGCACCTGCAGGCTGCAGCTCTGGATCTTGCTTTTGCACCTTCCAGGGGGTCGGCCACAAACACCTAACCCTCGTCAAATCCCTGCTTAAAACAGCCAGCAGTTTAGCCTGATCAATCCCACTTCCAAATTCAGGGAAATCATGACACCTGACAAGTATGCTCATTAGGTTCTATCTTGTACACTGCATTGTGAAATCATCAAGCTACAATGTTTTCTTGCACTGGCCTTGCTTCTCTACTATTCCGCCTCCCCTCATCCGGCGAGTCTTCTTCTCTTTTGTCCCCGGTCGGGATTCGGGTGAGGGCCGCTTGAGAAAGCTGCGTCGTATTCCTCCACTACAGAGGGAAGTACACGGTCGAGCCATGTTCGATGAGCGTGCAGTGTATCCGGAGCATTTCGGTCCACCCGAGGCCTGATGCCGTCTCTGACAGTCTTCCTCCCTTCGTCCGCGTTGTCCAAAGCAGTACTCACGCCCAAGAGCGCCTGGCCCAGGCCCATAAAGACCTCTTGAAGTCCGAACTGTGGGATCTGTGTGTCCTGCGCCCCATGGACTGCGAGCTGGGTGGCAGCGAACACAATGTAATAGAAGCTCAGCTTGCTGAGCTCCGCCATGTCCCGGCCTCGCCATCCAAGATTCTGCCACTCGGGACCGACTAGGTTGGGAACATACTGGATCTCAATAGAGGACTCTCCGAAGAATAGGTTTTTGTCAACGCCCTGCTCAGACGTTAGCTGCTGCACGAGATTTTCTGCCCACAGCTTGGTGCACTCAGGGTTGTCGTAGGTTTCCTGCTGCCACTCCGTCATCACATGGAGGTAGGCCGTCTTGCAGTCCTTCACCATGTGGACAAGCCCAAACATCGGGACCTCCCCATCTGGCGTGCTGTCATCCTGCCATGGAAAGTGGACGGGGATGAGAAGATGGTCAAAGATCTGGCCATATTGCCTCCACGACTGGAAGAACCCGAGCACGCCGATTTTCCAAATCTGATCTCCGTATTTCTGCCCGAGGCCGTAACGGATCGGGGTCAGTTCGCCATCCTCGGAGCGGATTGTCTTCGCCGAGATGTCGAATGGTATGAGGCACCATCTTGGCAAAGGTGGCCAGAAGATGTATTCAAATGAATGACGCTGTTGGTTGAAGGTAAGTTCGCCTTCCAGATTGGCCATGCCATCGTAGGCGCCTTGCAGTTCCAGGGCAGTCTCTTTTGCTTGCACATCCCGACGCCTACCTTTCCCAGGTTGAGACCAAGGCTTCCAGAACCTTGGGCGAACTATTTCCAGCCTTCCATTCCCTGGGCTGTTGGGTTCTGGATCATCAAGATCACGTCTTCTCTTGCGCGACATCGGGAACAACGATGGCGGGGAGACCTATACGTACTTTTGGAGGTCGAACACTTAAGGTCACAGACAAATTAGTAATTTCACAAGAAGGGCGTCTTCACTAGGCTGAAATATTATTACACAGAACACATTCGTTAGAATCACTTCACGAGCCTACTGAGACGTCCTGATTCTATATACCGTCTTGGTTTCCATTGAGAATGATTAGGCGCCGTCCTTCAAGTGAGACCTGCTTTGTTCGGTATGCTCAAGTGAAAGACCGAGGAATACAATCCATTGCCAGGTTAAAAATAGAGCCGCTCTATTATCTTGGATTCCCAAATATAGCATTGTGTAGAGACAAAGATAGTAACGGAGGTCAGGGGAAGAACCACCCACACCTAATTGTGCACTACAGGCTGTTATGCTCTTTCAAACTCATCACAGCCAAGGTTCCGCGACTGGCCGGTGGATCACGGTGTGCGCAACCACTTTGGATGAGTGTCCAATATCTCTTTGATACACTACGCAGTGTGACAGATGATGGATTTCCATGCCACAAAGACCATCCGTAGGAGCCGCTGTCAGCTCGAGCTTTGGTTCTGAATTCTGGGCAATTTCTGCATTCTGCATCGGCTATGGCGAGATACATCTAAGCAGCAAAAGCTGGGTGCCCGTCCTACCATTGACAGTGAACGGCCTTGGCCGCTCATGACCAGTATGACAAGAATCCATCGAGGTGTTTCAACCCAGTCTCAGCATGACAACAAGCACGCTATCACTTCGCCTTTTTCCCGCCCTCATAAGGGTCAATAAACAGCCCCGCCTCAACCGGCGCAGACAAAAGCTGATCCCTCTGAATCTCCTGGATAAGCTCACTGTCGTACTCATCGATCCCAAGATCAACAAATCCCCTCTCCGGCGCCCACTTCCGAGCGCACACAAAGAACGAGTGCCCGTTGACACCAGAATCGCCCAAGATGCGAAGCAGGCACCGCCCCGCGTCCTCAGTAGTGGCGAACTCGACCCCAACCCCCGCCACGTTCCTAAATGCCTCTTCGGAGAGGATGTTGGTCCGCACGTACCACGGCGAGATGACGTTCACCCGGCTGCCGTAATAATGTGCCGTCCGGCGCAGAGAGTGCATGATGCCCCTCGCCGCCCACTTGCACGCAGAGTACTGCGGGCCCCGCGGGCAGTCGAGGAAGGCGGCGCCCGAGCCGATGAGCACGAGGCAGGTGTCCTGCTGCGCCGGCGAGGGCTCCGTGCCGTTCTGCTTGACGAAGTAGTGGAAGGCGAGCTTGGCCGTGTACAAGGTCCCCGTGATGTTCACGTCAGTGATGCTGAGGTCGGGCTTTGAGGGCTCCTGGTCGTCGCCTGCTCGGCGTCAGTGAGGGAGTCCAAGCGCACGATAAGTGGTCAGGGGCGGCAACAGTACCGGAGTAAGAGAAGACATCGTCGGCGCGGGCGATTCCCGCATTGGCCACCACATATGATATCCGACCGTCGTCTGAAAAGCTGGCTGCGGTGCGGAACATCCCCAGCTGGTCTTCCCAACTTGTGGTGTCGCATTTGACAAACTTTATCCTAACACACCGTCAGTTTTGACCCGAATTGCACGAAAACGTCTTCGGATCTCATACCCGGCCAGCTCTGCCTCCAGCCTTTTGCCTTTTTCGACGTTGACGTCGCCTATTACAACTTTGCAGCTGAGAAATGTGACATCAACTAAACAAGTCCTTCCGCCGTCTCGAGAAGCGAGGACAACTCACCCAGCAGATTGGAGTGCCCGAACATATGCCTCGCCAATCCCATTGGCGCCTTGACCTCGATCAGAATTTGAGAGCATAACAGAGCTGGCACAGGAAAGAATGTCCTACCTCCTGTGACAATGGCCAACTTTCCCCGAACATTGCTAGCGTCAAAAGCCGCCGTGCAGTCGACGGGGCCATCGTGCTTGTAGACTGGCATGGTAAAACGACTTGAATGAAATGAAGCTTCTGGAAACAGGCTTTACTCACGGGAGAATGTTTAAGCACCTTCATGTGCAACCACATCTTTATATCATGGAGCAGTGCGTGACTTTTGTAGATCGATATCGGCCTTAGGTGTAAAGTCCGATATCGTCTCCGCGCATGGCGCCGCACCCGATTCTTTGAACCTTTTTTGACGTTGTGTAGTTGCGCCATATGCTTGTTATAGTTAACTTCTCCTAAAACAGCGTATTCTTGGCGAGATCCACCGTCAGGTTTCCACCAAACCTTGTCCTGACCACACTCCTACGGCAGCAATGGCACGAGCCTCACCAATTGACTGCAGGTTTGCACGGCTCAAAGACGCAAGAAACGTTTTCATCTCAAAAGCAAATTGTTCATTCTGATTCTGATAGACTGTCAGATGCTATGTGGTCACAAACTACTCTTCCGGCGATTTTTGTGTTCGTGCAAAAGACCCAGACGACGGGGCAAAACATGGACTCCGGACTTTACTCGTAACTCCTTTACAATCGCCACAACTTCTCACTTCATAACTCCAAATGTTCCCACTCCTGCGACAGATGTATCAGATACCGTGCAAAACCTGAACAGCAAGGCGACAACCTGAAAGATATGATACCAGACTTTTCCGATGTTCGTCACCACTCATTCTTCCTCGACAGAAATTCGGCCTGAGCACCTATCGCTGTTTGCCGTCACGTACCGCGCTTGGTCAGCTTCGGAGTGCGAAGCGCACCGGTATCGCTAGCCATGACTCTCTTGGCAAGAATCATCGAGCTGCTCTGCTTCGCAAGGTCCTCCGGGTATCCCTTGAAGCATTTCTGGACGTGAGGAGCCACGATTCGGGCTGGATAGGGCTTCTCGTTTCTGGTGTCCAACAATTTGACAAGACCCTCTTCCGCAGCAAAGCTGGAAAAGATCCCCTGGCCAAGAGCTCTGTTGACCCTCTTCCGACAATGAGCCTGAATGAGCGACCACAGCTTCATGAAGGCCGGACTACCTTTTTCGAGCTCCTGGGCAAACACACCGCGATCTTTTTTCTTCTTTTCCGACAGGTCGATTTCGACCTCGGCTGCCTGGCTGAGGATCATCGTGGTCCAAGTGGACGGCTGAATACCAACATCACAGGCCTCGTGGTCACAGTGGTGGTCGCCATCCTCTCCAGCGCTAGAGTCCTTAACCTGAAGAAGAGGGAAAGCTTCCTTCCACATCTCTGAGCAGGTAGAATCCAATGCGGCCCAGTCGAAGCCGATATCCGCAAGGTCCACAGCAAGGTACATCTGAGTGAGCTCTAGAATGTCCTTCAGTGTCCAGTGGTGCAGCCGACTAGTCCAAGTTGCCACAAAAGTCTTCGTCTCATCCTGGCTCATGTCAAGCAGACGAGCCAGGCGCGACAGTGCGTCAGGGGTGTGCATCGTTCGAATCATCTCCATGAAATTGTCCTGCGCAATTGCATGATGCACGTCGCAACAGTGCATTCGAGACGAGATGAACCCGCCCAAGACACTGTTGTCCTTCAAGGGTCGCCACTTCCTGTAGTTGATCCAGAACCGTGAACTGCAACACTGTACGTGGCCCAAGTCTCTGTAAGAGTAGTCATTGGAAGATTTGCCCAATGCCAAAAGCCATTTGCGAGCTGTCCATTCGATGTTCTTCGGCCGTCCCCCGAAGAATACATGCTTTTCATCTTGCTGGTAGAGCAAGAATTCCATGTCGGGCCAGGAGAGAGAATCTGGAAAAGCCGATCGACCAGCAGCATAAATATACATCATGGTCCAGATATCCCGGTTGTCGTGGGTGTTTTGGTACAGCGCGCTCCTGTTTAGGGAAACTTTAGTGGAGGGAACGGGGAGGTGCGGCTTATGGGCCGCCAATGATGGATGGATCAGGGACTTGACTTACACCTGGCGCGATCGATAGAGGTCATACTTGATCAGACCGCAGTGCAGCGGGTTCATCCTGATTGTCTCAAATGACCGTGGAGAAAAAGGCTTTGGGCCTTGCTCCACATCGGTCATCCAGTCGAGAGCAAGCTTGACGTCTTTTTCATACCAGTCGTAGCCACATCTCAGGCATTCATCGCACGTACATGGCCCAGTCTCCTCATCGACATTGACAGCCTTCGGGAGTTTCTTCTTTGCCGGCCGTTTTTTCGGCATTCCTTTCTTCCTAGGGCCTTCCAAGGACCTGACCTTCTCTAGCATGCTTACAGGCTTGCTTGCAAGGGATGGCTTGCGCTTGACAAGGCGCTCGTTCGAGAAGTCCTCTGTCAAAGCTTCCTCGGCAAGGGGAATGTGACGACAACCCGCTTGGTGATGCCAGTGGGTCAGAGGGGTGTGAGCATGCTTCAAGATGTGTTGAGAGGCGTCCTGCCAGGGTAAGAGTGGACACTTGTAGAGAACATCTTCCATGTCGAGCAGCAACCTCATGGCAAACACAGTCCAGATTGGGACCTCCCCGCACCCCAAAGCCTTTTTCACACCTCTGGTTATGTCATCCTCGTATGGCAGTTGCTGGTCTGCGATCGAGCTAACCCAGGAGATTTTCGTGATCAATCGTCTGACTTCTTCATTCGAGTACAATCTCTTGCTGACTCTGAAGGTAGGATCGTCTCTCAAGAAGTAGCACCAGGATTTGAGAGTCGAATAGGTATTGTAGAGGGTCAGCTCATTCAGACGGCTTGGAACTAGGACAAACCCGTCAAGCGGAGCATCGAAAAATTGTCTGTTCTGCTGCTTTGTGCCAACAAGTAGGGCAGGAAACGTAGAGATCGGGTACTTGTCTTCAGGAAATCTCGCGGGTCGGTTCACTTGCAGGCCCAGCTCAATCTCTGATCGGCGGATGAGATCGATGGCCATGCGCGTTCCGAAGGTGGCCATTACAAGATGGCTCTCACCACGTTTGAAATCTTTCCAGTAGCGCCTCACCTCTTCCCGGACCTTTTGTTGCTCCTGAAGGAAGGACTGTATGGCAAACCAGAACTCTTCCTCCACCTGACCCTCGTCAGGGATTATCGTGGTAGGCGGTGCCGTGTAAGATGATTTGGATTTCTTTCCTTTCGTGGGAATGTCGGTGAGTTTCGAGCTTCCATCATCTCCAACATCCAGCTCATCGTTGTCTTCGTCACCCCCAGCGTCGATGTAAACAGCAGCAAAGCGATTGGACGAGATATCGATTTTGTGCTCCGCAACTGCTGTCCGAGCCTTGGGTATGTCCTGCTTTCGAATTGGCTTCAGGCTCTTGGACTCGGGCTTGGAAGAGTCGGCGGCGGCGAGGAGAATATCCCACGCGGTCATCAAGATGTTGGTGAAATCTGTTCGAGTGTCAGCCTGCCTTGTCATGAAATCCCCTGCTTGGTGAATCTAGGTAGAATTGGAGCATACAGGCATGTTTCACGTTTTCTGTCCATTGACCCTCTGTGTTCTCTTCATACCATGAAGTACAACTCTTCCGAGAAACTATAGCTCGACGAAAGGCTTGATGGATTGCTGGATTTAGGGTGAAGCGGGTCTGTTTGACATCGGCAACAATCTGCTGGGCCACTGTAGGAGCACGGGTGTTAGCAGTCGAGATAGCCTATGCATATTCGCTGCATGGAAGTATCTGTCTAAATAAGAAATGCGCAAGACGATATTCTAGGGGCGGGTGGCGATTGCCAGCTTTACGTGATTGCTGCGAATTTGCTGAAGGGGAAAAGGACGCGCGACGACAGGGCCTGGAACGGACGAAGGAACTCACTGGGGATAAAGTCCGAGGTTCGAATAGTTGTTCCATCCTGACCATCAAACTTGTAGCCATGCTTGACGGCGGTTGTCTTGAGCCAACTGGCAATCTTCTCGGTGTCTGCCTTGTACTGTTTGTACACGCAAAGCAGACCAACGCTGAGCGGTGCCGGAGTCGGTGCTGGAGCCATCCTGCAGGTGAGGCATGAAAGGACTTCCAAGCACACGAAAGCAGCGGTCCACGCGCCTTTATTTGGTTGTTGATGGTGTCTCCGTCTGTGGGAAGGGAATGTGACGAGTTGTTTTGTCAACAAAGGACAGAGGAAATTCAGTGTGAGACGCGCGGTTGTTGGAAGTCACAAGCAGCAAACGCGTCACATCAAAAAAGTGGCAGTAGCAGACAAAGAAAGTCCATGGTACCTGAGTACCTTACAGGTGCATATGGTCTGTGCTTGGCCATCTCAGGCGCCCTTCAAACGGAAGGAGGAGGAGACATGGAGTTCAGCTGCGTGGGCGCGCCCAAAAGGTGCAGCTTGGGCCTCACAGCCTTGTTGCACTCAGAAATCATTATGGGCTGTCAAAATTCTTTTATAGACCTCATGAAGCCACCTGTCTGGGCACGCAAAGCGAAAATGACTTGCCGTAACCGGTGGGGGCCTTTGCTCTGCGACTTCTGCTCGGGAGGCTACTTGGAGCAGGTTCCAGCATCCACCAATCGTCACAGCCGCACTTTCCCATACTGCTCACAGAGAAAATGGGAGTAAACCAAAGAGGGCCACCATCATTAATGATTTCGCAGGACAGACACGCCCCGGCGCACTGACACAACTAAAAGGCTATTCCCCTTACCACAACAGCTAAAGCGACAGTCTATTTACAATCACGACAGCAGAGATGGCATGAAGTTGGGCTCGGAACTCGGAGCATGCATCGCAGCGCCCCGGGGTCGGAGTCGGAAAACGGCAGACGACAGACACCCATGATGCAGTCGGCTCGATTACGCTCCTGCCAGCGCTGGGGGGCTCAAACACATTGCTGATCTCCGAACTATTTTCCTCTCGAGGCCAAGCCTACTTCGCATATGGAGTTCTCTTTTTGTATAACCGCACAGTATCCTTCGCAGGTCCAATTTGCTGTTCACAGTGTGACCCCAAGTCCAAATTCGCATGATGATGGAGCCGGAGCGGCGGCGCAGGCGGCCCACCACGTAGGTTACATATAAGCCCCACCAGCCGATAGGTTGCGGCTCAGCACCATGCTGGTGACTGCTACTGATCACTCGCATACAACCAGGTCTTGCTCAGTATGCAGGAGACGGAAGACAAGATGCAACCGACAAAGCCCATGCAGCAACTGCGTGCGGTCCAGGAGGAAGGAGGCTTGTGTCTACGACGAGGAACCACAGCCAGCACGACCTCAACCGCGCTCGATCCAACCAGATCACCGCCATGCTCCTGCACAACCTCTCCAAGTCTCGAAAGGGAATGTTCCCGCGGAACTGACGGCGTCTACTACTTCAACGTGTCTAGATTCATCGGCAAGTGTGGCAGGAGAGCCGACCTCGCCCGCAACCGACACCACCCAAGTTTCTACCCATGACATCGACTTGATGCAAAGCAAAATTCGACATCTGGAGCAGCAGCTTTTCAAGGCTTCACCAAAATCTGTGAATACCACGACTGTTGCGACTCCAGCCACTGATATCGAGACAACCTCCTCCAAGTTCGCAGGCACGTTTCATGTGCACGGCAGCAACACTGCCAGCACCTTGTTCGGCCGGTCTGCATTGATGTCCCGGAGTATCTCACACAAAACCCGATTACTTGGCCAAAGCCATTGGATGAACGGTGCTGTCCCTATTGTAAGTGATTCTGGGTCTTAGCTGACGAAGCATTGGGAGTGCCCTTCACGATCTGACTGCACCAGACCAAAAGCTTTGTCGCGATAATCGAGCCACAGCTTCGGGAGGGCCGGCCCAAGGTGCTGGACATAATGGATAAATGCAAAACTCTTGGACGGGTAATCAAGAGCCAGCGGGCACCTCCATGGCCCTGCCCTCCAACTCCGGACTTGCCCCCGAAGCATCTCGCCGATGGGCTTGTCGCCCGATATCTCGAGACTATCGAGACATTGTACCGAGTTCTGCACATTCCCGCTTTCAAAAGAGACTACGAAGCCATCTGGGCGAAGCCTGGCATCCAGCCCGAAACCTATTTCCTCGTCCAACTCAAGCTCGTCCTCGCTCTCGGTGCTGTCACGTATGACTCGAATTTCTCCCTGCGCACCGAAGCAACGAGGTGGATCTACGAAGCCCAGACCTATCTCTCCGAGCCCGTATTCAAGAGTCGTCTGAGAATCCAGACCGTCCAGACCCGAATCCTGCTCATCCTCGCCATGGAATTCGTCGATGTCAGTGGTGACAGCATATGGATCTCAGCCGGCTCGCTTATCCGGACCGCAGTTACGATGGGTCTCCATCGCGACCCACGACATCTCCCCGAGATGACACCCTTGGCAGCAGAGATGAGACGTCGACTCTGGAACACCATCATCGAGATGTCCTTGCAGGCAGGCATTTCCAAGGGCGGGCCCCCGCTGCTCTCTATGACCGACTTCGACACAGAGGCACCAAGCAACATCGACGACGATGCACTCACAGCTGGGCTTAGCCACATACCGGACGACAACGGCGATTCAACTATCATGTCCGTTCCGAGAGCTTTGCGAGCGACATACCCGATTAGAATGAAAATTACGAAGTTTCTCAACGATCTCAATACTACAGGCGTAGCCTACGAAGAAACGCTTCAGCTCGACACAGAAGTAAGAGAAGTCTTCAAAGAGCTACGCCGTAGCCTCCACCCGCTCCGAGACCAGCAATCGACCAAATTCGCAGCCCATGCAGCCGATGTCATCATTTCCCGGTACCTTTGCACACTCCACATGCCCTACTACGCGGCGGCACTCGAATCCCCAGCCTATGCATTCTCGAGACAAATTGTCGTCGACAACCTCCTGAAGATCTGGTGCGCCACCTGGCCGTCCTCATCTATCGCCGGCATCGCAGCTTCGGCACAGAGTGCATACTCGACGCCGTCGGCAGGGTCGTCAGTGTCAAGCGAGGAGCTCCTGGCGAGGCTCATCACCTGCGGGTCGGGCTTCTTCCGGACCGCCGCCGTCCAGGTGTCCTTCACCATCCCGATGGAGCTGCACGCGCAGCTCCAGGACGACGAGGGCCTCGGCCCCACGCGCCTGAGGCGCGACCTCGCGGCCGTGACGGAGGAGATCATGGCCTGGTCCTGGCGATGCATGGAGGCGGGCGAGACGAGCGTCAAGGGCTTCCTGATGTCGTCGCTGCTAGTGGCGCAGACCCAGGCCCTGCAGCGGGGGCCCATTGCGGACAGGGCGGAGCTCGCGCGGTTCCTCATCGGAGAGGGCTCGAAGGCTGCCGAGAGGTGTGTGCCGCTCATGGAGGCGGCGGTGGAAAGAACCAAACAGCAGGGGGCCCCGGCGATCGTAGACGAGTTCGGCCCGTCGCCGGGGCTGACGGAGGACTGGGATTTCACGGTCAGTACTTCTTGTCTCTTTCTGTTACTGGTGTGCCCAAGCGGTGTGCCCCCAACCCAGCCTCGCCATTGACTCAATCTGACAATCTGCAGCGCATGACGGATGCGATGTTCGCGCCTGAAGGGCAGGGTGCAATGAGCTGGTTTGACAGCGACTCTATGCCAGGCCTGTATTTTTGGTGAACATTAATCGGTATGGGATGCATGAGCCACGAAATGAGGACATTGGTCTGGTTCATGATTATATTCTCCCCTCTTTGACAAAAGTTTCATTTTGGGATATGTGCATTATGTATAGATGTCATTGAGTGTGTGGTATCATAGGCGCGAATCTATCATCATTAATGTCGTTCACCATCATGGTGCCTTCCGGCCATATACAGAATAACTGCGAGATGATCGTCAGCAAGCGGGCCCGGAGGAGAGGTAAACACAAGGGAGATCGGGGGGCAAGTTGGGGGGGGGGGGGAGCACTAACACAATGTAGTAGAAATGAATCTTTGTGTTCCTCAGATCCTTCCTGACCTCCATGAGCATCAGCTCAACCTCCTCGGCGGCCATGCCCAGCATCTTGGTGAACAGCCCGATGGAGAAGCCGTGCAGGCCGTCGAGTATGTTCTCCATCTGCATCATGCCCAGCATCTTCTGGTCCTCGCCCTTGGCCCACGGGTTGCCCGGCAGGGCAAACTTCCTCTCGACGACGTCCACGAACCCGGCGTCGAGCATCTGCGCCTTGAAGCGCGCCGCCGCGAGCCCGTTCTTGCCCATGCGGCGCACGCCCTCGAGGACGCAGTCGTTCCAGCGCTCGAGGGCGGTCCCGGCCAGCGAGTCGTCGACGCACTGCATCTTGACGTAGTAGTCCTGGAACTCGGCCCAGCCGCCGGGCTCGAGGTTGTCGAGGCACGAGCGGAAGATGTCGGGGAAGTTGCTGAAGGAGCCGCACATGAAGCGCGCGTGGACGTAGTCGAAGCGGTGGTTGAAGACCCACTCGTCCTCGGCGTCGTCGACCTCGAAGCGGCAGTTGGGCGGGACGTACTCGGGCTGGATGGGGCTCAGGTCCGTGCCCATGACGTCCGACTCCGGGTGCTCGTTGGCGAACTCGATGGCCCAGATGCCCGTGCCGGTGCCGATGTCCAGCACGCGGTTGGGCCGGTCGATGGGCGCCAGGCTGAGCCCGCCAAACAGCCGCACGCTGATCGAGTGCTGCAGCTCCAGCCGCTCCTGCTCGGGGATGTCGTTGGGCATGAAGTACTTGCCCTCGTGGTACCGGTGCCACGTGCGCCCGTGCTCCTCGACAAAGTCGAAGATGGACGACGACGCCGACACGGACGACGACTGCGCGCGCACGGACCCCAGCGCCGAGTCGGCGTCGCTGTCGTCCGTGTCGATGCTCAGCCCCACCGAGAAGCTCGACGGCGCGTTGAGGCTGGCGTTGTCCGAGTCCGGGTGGGTGCTGCTGCCGCCGCCGCCCCCGGACGACGAGCCGGGCCCGGAGCCCGAGGCGGCGGCGGAGGAGTCATGGAAGGTGATCTCATTCGCGGAGGCCGCAGGTGCATCATTTGATGAGTCTGGCTGTGCTGGGGTCTCGTCGTACGCCGGCTTTTGAGCCGGCGCATATCCATCATCGTGAGGCGTGGGCGCAGAGGTGAGAGCAGAGCGGACTTCGGCTGCCGCTGCTGGTTGGCCGGCTGTCGCTTCGGCCGCGTGGTCGCCAGCGCTGGGCGGAGGTCGTGCCGCTGCGGAAACTGTGCCGTCCTGGTTTGCTACCATGTCGGGCGGCGGATCGATTAACAGGTCGCGGATGTCCATCGTGCCCTCGAGCCCCAAGACGGGACAGACGGCGCCTAAATAAACGGTTTCTTTTCCTCCTGGGTAGGGGCAGAAGAGGCTGGATCGGCAGACAGCAGCTGGCTGTGTGTGGAAAAAAAAAGCGGGAGGGGTCCTCTTCCGTGGTGGAGGGTCTCACATCAGCCCAGCCCAGCCCGGCTCAGCGCAGTGCAGCAGAGCCCAGAGAAGCACCTAGGCTGCAGTCAGCAAGATGGCCCGGCTTGGGGGCCTCGTCGAGTGGTTCCCTGTGCGAATCCGCGAATCCACGTGAGGAAAAGCGCCCCTTTGGGGCTTGGCTGACCAGTGAGGAGGCACCGAGCAAAGTTTCCAAGACGATGCCCTTGACAGTAGTATGTCTTGCGTGTGCGCCACAGACGAAAAAAGTTGGGAGAGGAAGAAGCACGGCGAGCAGCGGGGAGCGCCACGTTTTTTTCCTTTTCTCTACCCGATCCCTTGGTAAGCAAAAGGACAATCAGACAATGCGGCTCTTCAGGTGTGCCGCTGCGGATCTGCGGTGTATGTATGGGTTTTTTGGGCCGGGGCGGAATCAGGATGACGACCAGGATCAGCACGCAAGGGAACAGATTTTCTCCGCCCCCAGGATGCACGTCGACAGTCGCCCAGCAGTCAGTTATCAATTCTCAACACGAGACTGGAGAGGTGCAATGTCGTCGTTGGCCAGCAAGGTTTCTTTCGGGGCGGGCGTGGTCGAGCGGGGAGACCAGACCAGGCAGACCAGGCTGTCAGGGTGGATACCCACGTTTTCTCGGGCGGACCATGGCACCATGGGAGAGCGGCACACAAGGGCGTTACAAGTATTCGTGCAATGGCGGCTCTGGGCCCCTGATTGAGGAAAGTCGACCGATGTGGTGCGAGGTAACTGCGATGCAGTGTAATGTGAGGCCATGCAGGCGTGCAGCAGAAAGGACCAACGAAGGTACCGAGCCTGCCCGACGGTTGGTCACCAGCAGCGACTCCAGCTCAGCCAACGCGTCCTCGCCCGCATCCTCAGCTCAGTTTCTCGCCGTCGCAAATGTGACAGATGCAAGGGACGGCGATGCTGGAGGCGATGTTGGATGGTGATGATCAATCCTGTCCGTCTGTCCGTACGTTAGTCAGTCAGTCAGTCAGTTCGTCAGTTTGTTCGTCTCTCACTCATCAATCAGTCTGATCGTCACCTGCCGTCTGTCAAAAGGTCCGCGGGGTGACCCGACTGGCCCTGCTGGCCTCACACATGCTCTGTCATCCCCGCCAACCCAGCCCAGCCCAGTGGGCCCTCCCCTCTCCCGTGCATTAAGACAGGCCTTGACAGGCAGCACATTCCCTGTCCAAAGCCTCCTGACTAAGCCGGACAACATCGCCTCAACCATTCTGCAATAATCTGCCATCATCTCGTCCCGCCAGCCACCCGCTGTACCGCCCCGGGCCTCCCCACCTCTATCCTTCATATTCCTCAGCATGAAGATCCATTTTCCATTTTCGCTGGCCGAAGCTCCAGGCACTCACTCAGTGCCATACACCGTCTCGAGGTCGCCTGGCCAGCAGGATTGATCCCATGGTCTCCCCATCTCAGATCCTGCCTCGTCCCGGTTGGTGATGTCGGCAGGTTGGTAGACCGCAAACCCAACCATGCACTCAGGGGTTTTTTGTCCCTTGGCAGCCACTTACTACGGCATTTTCCTTGCCCTCCAAAATCAACAGTTTCATGTCCCAATTCACCAGACCACCGCCGAGAGAACGCATGCCCTGGTGGCAAAACCTCGGCTGTCGTCGGGCAAGCTCAACCTCCAAGTAGGGCACAATGGGATGGTTCCATTTCTCTCCGCTCGTCATTTCCCAACTGCACCCATCATAGCCGTATCATTCCACGTGTAATCCCCGGCTACTGCATGGTCGGCGACCTCGGAAAGATCGGTGGCTGGCATGCCCAGTCCGCACAGCAGCATGCACTGCATCGACCAACACAGCCGACATATGGGGTTGGTCCCAGGCACGACTTTGCGGCTCAGTGGGGTTTTTGTGTAATCCTGATGGAGCTGCCTTAGTAGTCCACGCAGGCTCAGAGCCACGGTACATATGCAAAACCCCTGTCCCCTCCGCCCTGCCAACGGGCATGCTGTTCCACAAGGGTGTGGATGACAGCTGGTCAAGCCATGGGGGTGGTTGAGCAGCATCATGTACGACTCTGCAGATTCCCGGTTACAATGCATCGGGATCGATGCCAAACACCGACTGTGCTCTTTTCTGCAGACCACGGCTCGGGAGATCCAACCAAGCGGCGAAAATACCTGGGCTTACACCGATTCCATTCCGCTCTCTCTATACAAATCTCATCCGCATGGCTGATCGGCAGTCGATCTTTTCATCTCTCTCATCGCACTTGCAACCGGAGTGTTTGGAGGTTGCATATCGTCTCGCAAGTGCGATGCCGTTGTTTGGTATCATGCTGTACTACTCCAGTTCATTCTTCCTCAGACTCCTTCAAAGCAGCTCTTCATTGCAGGCATAATCTGTGCAAGGCTTGTCTAGACTGATTCTTGAGGTGTTCTACCTCGAAGTGTACTAACGGAATTGTGTCGATTTGCAGAATTGGCAGGGAGGAGATGGAAGGACGGCTCTGACAGAGGTGCATACAGGAAGCCGACACATCGGAGGGTCATGGGGGAGAGGCGCCCACAAGGACACACAATCTCCCTGGCCCGCCATTCATCTCATCCCACACTCTAGCTTCTTGGGCAACGCCTTTCGCCAGAACCTCAACAACTGGTGGGGTGGCCGATTCGGGAGAGCGGGGGGCACGAAAGCCCCCGCGGTCCTGAGTTCAAGTCCCGCTGGCTGCCAGCAAAACCCTGAAGATGCTCACTGGCCGTTCTAGTCGGCGGGCGTAGGGGAGGGGTTTTCTGACTTCCGGTCCACCAGGGCGTTCGCGCCCTGGCTGGTGGCCTGGAAGGGTCTTTTTGATCCTCAACCTTGTCGACCTTGACCTTTTTGGAGGGCTATTTTCTAATTATCTGGCAGCAGTAGCGGCGGTCTGTACAAAAGCCCTGAGACTCACCGGGATCCCGATCATGGCCAGTTTGCAAATGACCATTCTCTCCTTAGTTTCGGTCTCAAAACTGAGCAGTGATTTCAGGCGCTGTAATTCAATTCCATGTGGTGTCCAGAAAATTCGAATTATCGAGGCTCACGCAGGGATTGCTTTTTGATTTTGATGAAGTGTCAAATACATACTTAAGTAGGTATCATCGACATTCTGGCGGTGTTCGGCTGTTTTTTGAAAGTATTCAACCTAGTAACCCACAAGCGAAGTGTGCGATTAGAGCACTGAGAATTTAGACCCTCTCGTCTTTAGTAAGCAGTGTGACTGAAAATGATCATCAATCCCCTGTTCCTCTTCCCTAGTTGAGCGATGCCTATTTGAACCAGTCATAAGCAACATTGGAGGCTGAATACGTATGCCACACTGCAAAAAAAGACTTCGGAGGGATGTAGTCTCAGGAGGAAACCATGCATTTCAGATCCATAGGGAAGACTCATGGGCTCGAGAGCATGAGCCTTCTACGCATATATCTCACTGCTACGCAATCTTTCAGCCTGCCGTCTTAGAAAGGCTCCGATCAGTATTAAAAAGTTCGATAATCTACACGACTTCTGATCGGCCCCTTCAACCTATCTCTTCGCAAGTGCTCTCTTATTTAATGTCCCTTCATCCGTTGAACAGGATGTGCAGCCTTTGCGATGATGCTTATCCCAAGAAAGCAGGCCCGGACGAACTACACAGCGAGTCATATATATTGCATGGCCTGGGGAAGTAATCTCGGTCCCTCTCGAAGTGGTCGATACTATCACTGATGGTGAATAGCCGCTGTATAAGAGCGAAAGAGCTAGCTGGCTTCATTTGATCCTATAGTCAGCCTTGCCGACGTGTGCAGTACAACAGTTCAAATCCAGATTTAGCATGTCCTACATGATATTCGTGGTTCAATGGACTCTATTTCGCGAAGCAGAGTCCCACGAAGCCATCGTTGACATGACGGTGATGCTTTAAACTCGGAGTCAGGAGTACTATCAATTTTCACCCTCGGAGACAATTGTTCAAACTTGACCTCCGGCCTTTCCAGCACCAACTGCGCACTCGAGCATCGGCAATCTTGCCGGAAGGAGTCATGTTGATGGCGAAGGCCCTGTGTTCGGTTAGTTCGGCTAGAGACAGCTTACTTCTCAGCCCGGCTGCAGAGTTTTATGAGCGATTAACTTGCTTGAGCCCAGGATCATGTCGGTTGCTTGTCGGAGTGCTCAACTCTCTTCACTACACAATCGTTGCCTCTTTCAGCTCAACCTATGGTCAGGGGGATTGACCAGCCCCATGTCGCCCCTGCCGTAGAATTGTCGCTGGATCGTCCCGAGAACATCACTTTTGATGGCTGGTATTTCGATATTGGCCTGAAGACGTCGATTTCTCCTTGGGATCCTTCTCCTATCACTGTCGGCGTCGTAATTGCCGGGTACTTGAAACCTCCCGGACTATCACCGTAAACTTCAGCACACAGCCCCATGTTGATTAGATTGAAGGGGTCGAGAGATGACAGCGGTGTATGAACATCTATACTACTACTAGAGCAGTAGAATTTTGCAGAATGAGCCACGGAGAAGAATACCCCATTCATCAGGGTGAGGCCCACTGACAAGCTGTGGGTACAAACACACGGGATGTGGTTGTTCTCCCGGTTAAGAATCTCGCTACCAGACCGGCAATTGTGAGGCCCACCGCCGTGATCTTTTCTTCATGACAGCCAACTAATCACGGTGTTTTCCTCACCCAGCCTTGACACAGGTCAGCACTGCCGCCCGCCCGAAAGCGAGCAGCCTGGAGCATTGATGTCACAACGTCTCAGGATGCCAGCTTGGCAGGTCAAGTCTCGGACGGGTTTCAATGGCAGCACTTCAGACGACTCCGACAGCCCTGTAGAACCCGAGAGCGTTATGGACATGAGTCGCCAGCCCGGATCGTGGAGAATAGTGGAGACAATAACGGTGGCACCGACTCCCAGGAGAAAGGAATTCCGTCGCACAGGCTCTGACCTGGATGGAATACCGGTGGACCACGTGGTGGGATTTCAACTGTATTTTGGCAGGCTCCACCTCGGCATAACTCCCACTTCCCAGGCGGAATCATGTCTATCGCCTGGAAATGCAGTCTATACTAGTCTTCCGGTGATGTACAAGCGTGGTTGATCTCCCGATGTCTGCATTTAGGTACATGATGCCGCCCCAATGCAAGCGAGCCCACTGCACGACCTGAAGACCAACCAGGAGAACAGCAAGAAAGTTTGATCTGACAGCAATTCAGATCATCTGCAGCAGCAAGGGGGCTGTTCGGCAAGGATGGCGATCTTTGATCAGCCGCTGGAGGCGAGGCTTCGCGCATACGAGTCAGCCAATCGGTATGATCGCCCTCGCGACGCCCTGCAACTCGTCCTGATTTGCTGCTGGAAGCCAATAGGCGCAAATTCGATTCTAACTTTGGCATTGATATCCGGCATTCAGCTCGCCTAAGGCTTGTCGGACGGTGAGAGTTCGTCTGCAGTCATCCACCCCTCGGCAAAAAACATCCGTTCAAACTCCGTGCCTCCTGCTGCCCAGCCGTCACTACACTACAGCAACACACACTCACTGCATGGTTTGTCCAAGGGGGGCCTCGGGAAATTGCCACAGACCCTCAGCTCCATTATCTTACGGAGTGCAACCTGTTTGACTCCCAACCCACTCCTGTTTCCTCCGAGCCCACACAGACACTGGAGGTCGGATTGTAAAAGTCTGGGGCCTCGCACCCTTGCTGCATGTGCTCCATTCCACCTGGCGAAGCGCATTCCCTCTTTCCTTTTTTATAATCCAATCATGCTGGACACTCACTGAGACGCGACGACTCGCAAGTTCATGATAACGAACTCCCAGGGAGACTTTGGAGCCGGCTCTCCATTCTTTATTTCTTTACTCGGGGAGCTTCATTACTAGGAGAGTAGCACTCACTTGAGCCTCCTATACTCGACGACATCAGCTCGAAGAAGGACATCGGGGAATATCGACAAGCCCTATCTATACAGTATCGACTCCACAAAAAGCGAGAGAACTCGTCAGTATCCCGGTATCTTCCTTCTGCGGAACGCCGCTGCCAACATGCCCTACGAGCCCTGGGTTGCGGTCCCAACCCTCGTGTGCAGCACGCTGTCTGCGGTTGCCACAGGTGCGGTGATCCTGTTGTGGGCATTTTCGAGCCACGACGACAAACACTCATTTCGTTATGCACTGGTGATGAACTTGACGATCGCCGGTAAGCAGAAAGCCCCATAACCCGCTGTGTTCTGTCGATCATAGTCATGTACTGATCGTCACCCTGCAGAGTTCATCAACTCATTCAACAACACAATCTCCGGAAGCATAGTCGTCTCGACACAGAAATGGCTCAAGCTCGGCATGAGCTGTAATATGAACGGCTGGATCGGCCAGATCTCAGTCCAGGCCGCCGACTTCTCCGTCCTCGCCATCGCCGTCGTGACCCTGCTGACCGTCAACTTCAACCGCTGGATCATGCACTGCAGCACGACCGAGCAGCGGCTGATCTGCCTCTTCGTGTGGGTCATGCCCTTCTTCACCGCGTCGCTGGCCCTGGTCATGAACAAGATCGAGCCCGTGACGGGCAACTGGTGCTGGATCGCGCAGGACCCGCCCTACCTGCGGTACGCGCTCGGCCACGGCTGGCGCTTCGCCATCTTCCTGGCCGTCATCGGCATCTACGTGGCCGTCTTCTTCAGCGTGCGCCGCCGCCTCTCGAAGCGCAACCAGGAGCCCAAGCTGCGGCGGAGCTACTCCTTCAGCATGTACACCGACTCGGCGTCCGACGTCAACACCATGATGAGCAACAACGAGCTCATCCGCGGCAAGCACACCATGCCGGCCACCGTTCGCGAGGCGGTCACGCGGACCAGCTCCGACCGCAACAAGACGACCGGCCTCGAGGCCGCGCAGGAGTCCAAGCTCGGCGCGCAGCAGCGCCTCGGCATCAAGCCGCGCATCCGCGTCACCCAGAGCAGCCGGCTCGACCACGACACGAGGCACTGGCTGCTGCTGTCGCTCTTCCCCATGGCCTACATCGTCGTCTGGATCCCGGGCCTCGCGAACCGGTTCGCCGAGCTGGGCGGGCACCAGGAGCAGTGGCTCATCGCCGCGCAGGCGACGACACAGCTCACCGGGCTGGTCAACGCGCTGGTGTATGGGTTCAAGGAGCACAGGCATATGATGAAGCGGAGGAAGAAGTCCCGGGAGCTCGTGAAACAGAGTGGGCTGGATTTGGATGTCTGATATTTGGCTGGTATATACTCGGTGTCGGTGTTCTTCGACATCGGTGTGGATGTGGACTTGAGCCCTGAATTTGGAGCGCATTAGCCTGATTGTAAGACCCTTGGAGAATAAGGGGTGTAATGATGTAAAACGTATAAACGAATGAAACGGCTTGATGATGCAAGATGGCAAACAGCCTGTCTCTTGGTACAGTGTGTTCCCAAACTTTGCAGGTCTCCGTACTCTTCGCGCAGAGAGCCACGCCTATGGTGTCGATGACACTCCAGAGACTTCCTAGGCTTACATTATTTTATACAGAGCTTGTTTACCAAATAAACATATTGGCCGGGTAGCGTCCACTTCCCCCACATTTCACCCGACATGTGGTATAAGCTCTTGCGTACCCACTTGCACGCAGGCATGATGGTTCCAAATCACTTCATGGGTAACCGCTGCCATACCGTGAGCAGGCTACTGGCATCGGGCATCATGCATGGCACGGCGGTGTTTCATTGGCCATCTTGGTACTTGCAAAGTCTCGGTACTGCAGCGACTTTCACCCGCACAGATATCTTGCTTGGGAAGCCTACCAAGATGAACAGAACCGTGCTTTGCTCGGCGTATGTTGTCATCGCCAATCTCGTCGCCGGAGCTGAGGGCTGCAGGTTTATTGTCGCCTGGGGTGGAGTAAAAGGTCAAATCTCTTTCCAATTTGGGGTACCCTTCTGTTCCAATCTCCTTCTTTTTTTAGTACGATACACCCTAAGTGCCACTTGCTTGATCATCTGCATGGCGTGGTACTCAACATTTGCCTCGGATGTGGCCAGGAGCAGCTTGATTTGTTCTGGCGTCCAGACAAGATTGTAAGATGTGGAGAAAGCCGCAGTCTATTTGGTCATCAGTCGCAATTTCCTAGCCATGAGTCCATTTAAGAGTGCTTTATGTGGTGGGAGAAGATCTTACCGAAGGGTCAAAGTCCGGTCGCACAGCATTGGGGAGGAGGGGGCAGTAGACGATGTAGAGCTCTCGACCTCTTCTCTTCTTCCACGGAACACTCTCGCGTACATGTGCAGGAACTTGTTTTCCACTTCAATAGCGGCTGCAGAGAGTATCTCCCCGTCCCTGACGATGCGTGGTCGCAGTGGATCAAACAACGTAGTAACATCTTCAAGATGTATATTGCAGTCCTTACCAAAGTTATACATGCCTCTGGTAGCTGCCCCAGTCTGCACATCCGACGATGTGTCGAACGATATGATCATGTCGGCTGCCCTCTCAGGGCGTGCTAGGACGTGATTGGGGAGGTTGTTGGACATCCCACCGTCCATAAGCCTGATCCTGGTCTGCCGCTCCCATTCTGGCGTGTGTCCGTAGAAGGGGTTTGGATCGTGCCCAGCCCGGATCGGATCGCCCCAGAAGCTCTCCCATCGTTTCATTCGAGCGAATTTGTTAAGAAAAAGAAGGGCACGGGACATCAGGGTGCCCTTTGGGAGTGAAGCCAGCAGAGCAGATATGTAGGCGGTGATAGGCCCTGCTGGTGCGCTGGTGCATTGCCCGAGAATGAGGGAAAGTGACTGCTCGGGGCAGCGATTAATGGATTTTCCGGATTGAAATGTCCGACCCCAAGACCAGGTTGGGATGTAGGCTTTGATATCGGCATTGCCGACTTCAATACCTAGGGGAGATCTCCATCCATTGGAAAAAGCCGTTGGCAAGAGAGCTGTCCAAATCATCCTGAAAACTGGGTGGAGAATGATTTTGTCCATGAAAAGGAATAATTGTGCTTAGATCCGATTCGTGTTGCTTCATGGCTCTTTTTGGTGGTTGACCTTTGCTGATGGAAGAGTCTGCATATGGTTCAACCCCGGGCTCGTTCGGCGGAGCTCTCCTAACGGCGGTGAGGATAGGCATTGGCTCAGCCCCGGTATCAAGACCTGCGCGTTTCCAGACTTTTGAGAACTGTAAGGTGGCCCTACTGAGTTTCGATCTGGGCTGACGAGAGAGGAACTGGTAAGTAGTTGTCAAAGTGGCATACAAATCCATCACCACCAGGCCAATATCCCGCCCAGGGCTAACAGTCTTTCGAATCAACGGACCCAACAGAAGATAAATGCCCTGGCTACTTCTAGCCACTGTATTAAGGGCCTGTAAGCTCAAGGGATGGGCTAGCTCTCGCGCGACAGAGAGGTAGTGCTGTACGAGCTTCGAAGTACTCTGCCCGGCAAAAGTGTAATATCCTGCAAGAGTCCAACAGCTTCCACTGACGCCTGCTGTCCATGTTAGACAGTCCCACAGTCCCATTTTCTTGGCCACCGAAAGGAAACCGGCGAAACCATACGTGGCTCTGTACCCGCCTCCTGAACCTCCCAAGGCGATGAGGGGGACGTCTTTCGGGTCGACAAACTCATCTTCAGCCAAGCCCAGGAATGTGTGCAAGCGTTTGTTTCCCTGGCAGGAGATGCCATATCGGCGGGTGTTTATGAACGCTTCTTCGTCTTTGTTCAATGAAGATGATCGCCGTACAAAAGCATCAAGGCTGATTTCTGGATAGGTTTTCGGGTCGTTGTCATCGCGGCGCAGTAGACGCCTGATTCGGGCTAGATCCAGCGCTCTCTGTTGCCATCTCTGGAGGACCGTAAACACTCGATAGACACGACGCCTGCCAGTTCGCTGAGTAAGTGGGGTGTTAGCTCTGGCCTTCCCAGGCGAACGTGCCAGATGAAGGCTCCCTTTGATCCTTGGAAGCTGCGATGAGACGGGAGTGGTCTGAAAGAGCGAGACGATGGCGCAAAGACAGTAACTCTTCAAGTAGAGGTAGGCTGGAGATTGGCGAATACTTGTGAGAATGACCATCGTCTCTCAACAACGGCATCTCAATGCGATTTGATCCGATTCCAGGAATCATTTGCATAATGAAGTCGTCGATATGAAATGAGACAGAGTGTCGCTGAATGCGGACCTGACTCGCTGGACCGCCATCTAGCACTGTAGACTGCCAGCTGGCAAGGTTACGTCAGGGGTCTGTCTCCCATTAAGAGTCTGACGGCCACCCACGTGGTTGCAAACTGTCTCTGAGTGCAGGTCTATCACCCTACTCAACAATTTCTTTGCACAAAAGAGACGATGTGCACATAAATGTGAACCAATTGTATGCACCGGAAAAAGCTTGAACTTTGGTCTTGGCTAGCTACGCTTGGTAACTTTCCCCAGCAGGTCTTCTGATTGCGTGTGGCCTTGTGAAGCCTTAAATGCCTAAAGCTTTGACGATGTTAGCTAGGACATTTTTCTGGCTGTCCGAATACAAGAGTTTCTAGGAATTCTATTCGTACAGCTCATAGGTCATACCAAAACGGGAGGCCAGTTCAAAACCTATGACATCCGTGCTGGTGGTTGAAAAGTGGCAGGAAGGCTTCTCAGTGACATCAAAATACTTCAGCACCTTCACCAAGGAACTCCAATTGGTGTAGTTACGAGCCATTGATGTGATACCTCATAATTTGCCGAGCTCAGAGACGTAATCCAGTCAGTGGAATGTAGAGAGGAGTGGTCACTTAGCATCTGTTTGGAATTTAGCAACCGTTGACTGCACTTAGGCACTCACATACACAGCAGAGACTGCTCACTACCTAGGTACGTGTGAAAGACCCAAGATATCAAAACTTTGGGCTGAAAATTGCTTAAGCAGCGCACAGTCACTGTGAGAGAGTCTTGTTGCGTTTGTTGACCTTCTACCATGCTCTAGCGGCTTGTCTTCCAGTCCTAAATACCGAGGGAGGCTTGCTTTGGCCATTGGCATCTGTCCCAGATCACCTCTCTGCCCTCAGAAAAGTTCGATAACATTTAATGAAGCTGGAGTGATTTCCCTAGCTTCCGTGGGCAGATTTTAAGCATCTATGAGTGGCCGCCTCGGCGCTTTTATCTGTCTAGAAAAGCCCCGTCCTCAGAAAGTCAGACCTTTGCAAACAAACGGATTTTCCAACACGGTGAGCACGTCAAACCTTGATTTAACCCCACCGAGGTCAACCATTGTCTGGCACCTTCCATTCTTCATTTTCAATCTCTACCTCGAGCTTCACTGGCCTTCCGGCCTTTCCACACTGTGGCAGCTCTGCAAGTCGCACCAGACCTACCCAGACCTACCTGGGCCATCTTCACTTGTCTGTTGCCCAAAAGCTGAGCTTTGACTTTCAGCTTTCCACTCTTCCAACTATCCTCCAACCACCCAACTTTCCACCAATCCATCTTTTCAGCCTTCCTACCGTTCACCTTTCGAAACCTCCCAACCTTCCGACTTCACGAGTTGCAATCCGCCTGGCTCCTCCCGACAAAGTGTCTGCGCATGACCAATCAATCAGAAAAGCTCCAAGTCACATCACGTGAGTACATCTACGGTTCCATCAGCGAGACTTGCGCCCCGCGGAAATGCTGACGCAGTCCAGAATGCCAGACAGCCCATCTCAGGACCCTGGCGACTTCGCGGTAACACCGCCTGCCAGTCAACCAGGAACTTTTGACGTCGAAAGCCTCCTGTCCGCATTGACAGACACCGAGACAGGCGCGGAAAGCCTCGCGAAAGCGCTGAAAGATCGACGCACCCGTGATGTTCTCAAGCAGTGTGGTGTCAAGATCCAGGCCGATGATGACATCGGTTACAATTCATTGCCCTTGGAGCTCCGTGACAGCATTCGGAGCTTCGTCATCGCAGATACACTCCATAAACACAGCACTATCAGATGCAGATGTTGTCCTCGGTTGGCCCCATACGCCTGCATCGATTCAGAATGGCGGAATGCAGTTGAGGTCGTCACCTTTCACCGTCTGAACTTCATAGAGACAGATGAACTGCTCACCAAGAACCTGAATCTCCTTGAACGCTACATCGTGGGGAGTCGACGAAAGTATCTCCAACATGTTTGTCTTCGCGTTAGCAACCTCGGACGAGTGACTGGGGCGGATGGAGAAGTTGATGAACTTCCTGAAGAGGACATGGCCGACACATTGATCTCACCCATTCGTCAACTGTTCAATTGTGTTGCGCAATGGCACGAAGGCGGCACAGGCAATGGCAACCTCCGCGTCGAAATTCTGACAGCTAGCCAGAACAGCTGGGGAGCAAATCAAACCCGACAGGTGTTTGCGCGACGGATGCACACAGGACTGACAAATCTGCCTATCGTTCCACAGATTGTCTACTTCCGGACTTCGTTTGGGGATGCCTTAGACACTAGATCAATCCTTTCCCTGCTTTCACGTATGCCTCATCTTCAAACCATCTCGGTCTTGGCGATGCCTAATCCCCGCGAAGACGATCAGGATTATGATTCTCAGATACAGTGTAGGTCTCCTTGCAAAATAACTCCTGGCAGTAAAATGAAGTTAACCTGCCTGAACAGTGTTATACGACTCTCTGTCTCAGACCGCACCGAATCTAGAAGGCCTGGAGGTCAAGTGCCGTGGCAGTGTGACCTTGAACAATGAGCAAGAAGTCATGTTTTGCACTGCTTCACTCTCCTTCTCGCAGAAGCTTCGCAAGCTTTCTTTTGGGAAACTCGATCTTCCCATACTACGGGCTATCTTTGCTCCATTTTCGACTGCGAGCTTCAAATCCTACGCACCACCGCCGCTGGCATGGCCAGATTTAACTCACTTCACCGTGGAGGAATTCCCTTTCAATGAGATGGAAGATGAACTTTGCGTGGCCCTCAACGAGTTAATATTGACAGTTGGCCGGGCTATCAGATACATGCCTCGCATCCAGCACCTGAACATGGCTATGAGATACGTTCATGGCGTACAACACAACGGTTTTACTACATACACTGCCTGCAGCACCAAGATCGACCTCGATCTCCAGCCATCCCGGCACTCCCATGGTCACAATACCGTGGCAAAACTGTGCGTTACTCACTACATGGAGTCGAATCTCCCTGAGGCTGTACCTTCTGGAAATGTGGTGGAACTATGGGAAAAGTCTCTTTCGCATGCGGCAAACGCTGTTTTGGATGTTCAGGTGGCTACTCGGCCTCGGGTGCTTCCTCCGCGTCTCAGTGTAAGTCAGGCGTGGAGATTTGAGGAATTCTAGAAATCGAAGGGTACTGATTGCGCCCAATAACCTACAAATCGGTGGGAAACGGCTCGTAATGATTGGGTCCATTGGAAGATAGTTTTGAGCAAGGTATTGGTCGGGATATGCCAGTACTACATTTGAATCTTCGTGGGTTGATCATCGATGACGAAATGAGGCGTTCAAGGAGCGAAAAGATGCAAGAGTCAGAAAATGATACTGCTCTCGGGATTATACCTACTGTCCCAGATCATTGACCTTCTGCCAATGAATCTGACGATTTACCCAGGTAGCACCCCACTCAAAATCACATTTTGGAGTCGAAAACCAGCTTCATTTCATAGAGTGACTGATCGGCGTCGAGTAGTTGTTCGAAATGAATCGGCCTTGGAGAGCTCAGTCTTCATACTGGTGGAGGAATCCAGCGATACTCAATGCCTGCCTCAGCAATGCCGCAGCTTTCAACACCCTTGAGCACCGATGGTTGACCTCGATATCTTGGTCAGAACACAGGCATATTTGCCGATGGGTCCCATCTGCATGTAATCTCTTTTCGTTTCCTTTCTCCTCCAGTTCTGAAAGCTCAAGTAGCTCTCTTTCTGTTGGTCGCCCTCGTCCAGCCACCCCACCAACCTCTTGAGTTTGAAGTTAACACCTGGGCACCTAGCTCCGGGCTCAGCCAACGCCAGCCACTGTCCCAAGACCATCTTTAGGCATTTTCAGTCCCTCAACAAGATTAAAGAAGTGGTAACTCTTGCGTAACTTGTATTTTTTTTTTTTCAAAATCTGAGCCCACCTCACAACGGTCCCACATCACGATCAACCATGGACGACGAGCGCGAGCGGCAACAACACGACTTGCAGCGCGCCACCAAGCTTCTCGAGACGATGTCCCGAGAGGACCTGGTTGACATGCTCCACGACATCCTCTTCAACGAGCGCTCAGATGACACCCGCAAGCTGTCGGATTGGATGGCCTTCCAGATAATCATCCAGGACGAGACTCGCGACGCGCGCAGGCTACTAGCGCAGCTTGGTAAGGTGAGTACTACCCATCTGCATGAACTTTTTGGGACCCTGGTCAGCTGCTTTGAAGCTCTGAAAAGTCCTAGATTTCTCGCGCGGGCACGGAGGTCACGACAAACCCGAGACTTGATTGCTGTTGACTGACTTGGCTCAGGATGGACGGAATCACCGCAGAGTTGAAATGTCCGAATTTGCGAGCGCCTCCGGCCATAACCGCACCATCTCGCGTGAAGAAATCCAAGGAGAAGATGACGGCCCGGAGGAAGACTCGAGCTCGACCGCATCTTTTGTGACCTGCCCCGGAGCAGAGACTTCCCAATGTACCCCAGCGCAGGGAAGTGTCAACATTGGTGCTTCACAACCCACGGATAAGACCTCGGAAGAAGCAACCCCGGCTGAGGCCAGTGGATTCAATGACTCATTCTCCAAGGCAAAAGGGACACCTTCCGGTGACAAGAAGAACCTTGAGGAGATGGATCTGCCTTCCTCAGCGTCAGGGGTGAGGGATCGGGATAATGCTAGGGATAATCGTGCTTCTTGGACACAATGGTGCTATGGTGTTATTATCCGGCAGAGGTATCAGACCTCCTCGGAAACGAACAGCAACAACACAAAGCTCTATCAGCCTGTATTTCTTTTGATGCCCACCACATCGAATCTTCAAGCAGCTGCCCGTCAAGACGACACTCCTCCAACGACTCATCCACAAGCAACTGGGAAGATCCGAACAGCAGCTTTGAAGGCCAAAACATTGCAAACGACCAACGAATTGGGACACAAGAATCTGGCAGATCTATACGCAAGGTTCGACATGGACTACGTGAAAGGCTTGAAAGCGGATCTGATGACCATCGACGCGGGTAAGACGGGCACTCTCGACCTGGCTCTTTCAGTGACCAGTTCAGCATTCGAGGATATGAAGAAGATGCAGTGCCAGTTCTGCAAGCTCTATTTCACCGCCGAGCAGAATTTCCGGGAGCTCGACAGCGGCTTAAGCCCCTGTTCCTATCACCCAGGTAAGCAGCACGCCGGATATACCAGGCATTTGACAACTGATGGCTGTAACAATTGCGCAGGTGTACCTGAACGGAATTTGTTAGGTGACGATACCGTCCGGCCTGGCTGGACTTGCTGCCATCGCGCAGTATCCATAGACGACACCGTTTCTGGTCTGCCAAAGAAGAGCCGAGGATGCGCCAATGGCTACCATTATGAGATGAAAAAGACGCGATGTTATATCTGTGACCGCCTGTTCACAGATGAGGAAAATAAGAACAAGCTGAACAGCTCTTCACCTTGTTCGTACCACCCAGGTAAGCAGTTTGCTAGTCTGGCCTCATCATAGTGGCGAGATCGAGACTAATGCAGCAACTGGAATGGATAGGATGGCCAGTACCGAATGGAAAGCTCAGCCAAGTTTGGACTTGCTGCCAAAAGACAACGAACTCGAAAGGTCCACTATGGGATCGTGCTTTGGATCCGAAGTCACCAGGATGCAAGGCAATATACCACCAGAGTCGTGAAGAAGCTGAGAGTGTGGAGTTTGGAATACGGAAACCAAGACCGTTTCTATGAATCGGAACTTTGATGTCAATGTGTTGAGTTTCGATACTTGGCTTCATGACGATACACCGTCGCAAAGTATGCTCTTCGGGTGTGTACCACTGTACAGTAACGCTCTCAAAACCTTCTTCGTGGCCAGAAGGCCTCTTCATGTACAATAGACAGAAGGTTTATGCAACTGTACCGTTCGGCCACGGGTGCTTTCGTTGTCATGACTTGCCCAGGCCCCCCAGCCCTCGAACAAGGGGCTGGGCTTTCGCGGCATATTTCATTGGAGACACCATGTTTTGGCCTGGAATATCCCATTCCACAGTCTGTATGTAATCTGAATTCCCTTTATGCGAACTCAGGTTTGTGGCGATTAGCAATCTCTTCAACCGTATCTGACGGCCCAGTGCACAGTTAGAGGCTTCGTAATGTCTCCAATTATTGTTCTCATGGGCTGATAGTGAATGTGTTTGACATCTGGACCTCAAATGAAGCTACTGGGATTGGAGCCCACTGCCTACCCATTGAAGGTACCCAGGTACAAGTACCTAATTCACATGAGAAATCCATGCTCTATGTGTCCAGCTCAGCACTCAAGCATACATCTCGCTTTCAAACCTGCGTACGCACCTTTCTTCCCGCCTGGACTTCTTGGGAAACTGTAGTCTCGTATCGCGATCAGCGAGCCCATCTCCTTTGAGTTGTACCATCGACGATTACCATCAAGTCTTCATCTATTCTTTCCCTCTCATCTGCCTCCCATCTCGAGATGCTTGTCTAGCGTCTATTGAACCTACCGGCACGAGTTGACGTGCGATGCTTTTGACCTCTTGTCACCCCAGTCAACAGTCCACAAATTCCACACACGACACTGCTCCAATCAACGGCAACCACCATGTATGAATCGTCACCTCGTTCGCGAGAAGTCGCGAATGCGCTGTTCCAGATTGACAGGTTGGCGGAGGACCAAATCCGCTCAATCTTGCGTCACATCGCGATCGACGATGCCGTCCTGAACGAGGCGCAATGCTCCCACGTCGCGTGCGTCATCAACGGCACTTTGAACAAAGCGCCACGAGAAGGCGTAAACGCGTCTCTCACCTGTGGCACTAGCTTGGATGCAGCCTCCCACTGGGAGAAGTCCTTCGCAAGCCACCCCGGCGTAAGTCCCGATGTTGCAGCCACCCTTTGAGTTGTAAACACCGCTGATACGTGTCCTGGTGTAGCATGTTTCCGCGACCTTTCGCAAAAAGTCCAGCAACAACGGTACCGAGGCCGACCATTCTACCAAACAGGTAGTCTTGTTCAAACCTGAGGAGTCTGCACCTGGTCCGACAAAGGACGCATCCAGAGATGTCAAGCCTTCCGTCGGTTTCAATCCAGACCTTAAAGGTCTTTCAATCATCAATCAGGGACATCTGACCCTCCACTACCACTCCTACAATGAAGCCTCGTCTTCCCCATCCCAGCCAGCCGTCGTGCCTCTGAAGCGCGGCTTGGATCAAAGTGAAGACGAACAGTACTCCGAAGCGCTCTCATCATTGATGGACTTCAATCTATCCCCTCAGGATATCTCCAAGCCTGTTCCTATTCCAAAGCGCCAACGGATGGAGCAGCCTGAGCAGCCTGAGCAGCCTGAGGAGCCTGAGGAGCCCGAAATTGAGATGGTAGACCCTGAAGCTCGGATTCCGCAAAAGAAGGTCAAGCAGGAGGAAGAAGCCCCCGCTAATAAGGGTATAAAGAAGAAAGACCTCTTGTGCACGAAGTGCGGAAGCTCATTCCAGGGCAAGGACAACAAGGGCTCCAAGACGCCTTGTCATTATCATCCTGGTATGTCGATCACCCCTGGCCATTTGACCTTGCACTTGAGCAGACTTAGACGATAGGATTATGGAAAGTACAAAACTGATTCATGATCATCGTTTCAAGGAACTTTCAAGAACTACCCCAAGGGAGTGAAGCCGAAAGGGAAAAAAGGCGCGACTCAACAGCCAATATACGCCGCATGGAGCTGTTGCAAGCAGGGCCCCGGATCAACGGGATGCCTTCATGAAAAGCACAAGAGGGCTCGAGGTTGAGGAAATACTGCGAAACTGAGCGGCAGACCGGAACACAGCAGGCTGGCCTTTTGGTCGTCTTTCTAGGGCTACTGGCCCAGCAGAAGTCACAGTGCCTTGCGAACTTGGGCAGTTCTTTCAGTTGAGAACAAAATGGCGGTTGAACTTATTGGAAGGGGTGATTTTCATTTTGAATTGTTTGTTTCTTGTTTTTTTCTTTCCTGGAATTTAGTATTTCCGTCGAAGATTGCTTTCAGCATCTGAGTGGAATTCGGTGGATTGAGGCTCCTGGGCCACACAAAAGAAAAGGTTCTCCCCGCTACTTGTCAGCTATCACATCACGATTTCCTATGAAACAGCACAAAAGAAAGTCCGGCAAACGCGGATCTGGCAAGATTGTATATGTGTGCGACAAAGGGGTGTGTTGTTGCCTGCACTGGTCACGCGTTTGGCAGAAAGGCTCTGTTCGTGCCATTTTCGGAAGCTGCGCCAGAATGTCTGGGCCCCGGCATTAGGAGCCTGGCTTCCTCAGCTTATGGTGGAAAGCAGATCTTTTGAGTCAATTTTTCCAGCTCTGAGGCCTCAAAACTCCAGGGCTTAAGCTATTTCCAAATTACCATTGGGTGTCCTGTCCAGTTTCATCTCATTTTCGCAGTCCTATCAACGCCCGCCCAAACAGGCACTCACCCCAAGCACATTTGACTACCGTTTCCAGCTTCCTGATACGGTACTTGCGTCTTCCTTACACCACCCGCAAGCATTTTCGCCGTCGCACCATCAGGACCAACTCTGCCTGAACCATGTCCGTGAATCAATACGGCGACGAAGCACGCGAGCGCGTGGTGGACGAGACGCTGGGCCTGATCGACCATCTCGATGTCCATCAAACGCGCAGCATCCTTCGCTGCTTCGCGATTGACGATGAGAACTTCGACGCCCACGCGCTCGCGACGGTTGCGAAGACAGTGCGCGCGACCTGCGACAGGTCTCAGTGCGACTACGATGCGGCGATTCACTTCCCCGACATTAAGACTGCTCGGCTGAACAGAGCGCATTTGCTGAAGTCGCGGGCCATGTCGGCAGAGACTGAGAGTGCAGTGAGTGACAGTCCCCGGTACATGATGCGATCGGAATCGTCATGGACTGACCATTGATAGACCCAACAAGCTGCTGAGCACGCTCAGAGATCAGCGGAGCCTAGTCAAGCCTCGGTGAACATTCCCAACATCGACAATCGTACCAGTACGGACGGGTATCATGATCCGCAAGAAGACACCGCGGCCGAAACTTCCATGCATGATATTGGCGACCTCGAGTTTGAGAGACTTCAGACCCGACGTTTGATTCGCGATGGTCACGTCACGATCAATCATTACTACATGAACAAAAGCCCGGATGTCCAGCCAGAGCCAGAGAAAAAGCCAGAGAAAAAGCCAGAGCCAATGCCACAGCCAACTGCACAGCCAACTCCACAGCCAAATCCACAGCCCAAGCCAAATCCACAACCCAAGCCACAGCCAAAGCCGAAGCCACAGCCGAAGCCAAAACCAGAACCAGAATGGCTGCTCTGTTATCTTTGCGACGAGTGGTACCTCGAAGAGGACAATGTGCTTCAGGAAGACGGCAGACCTCCATGTGGTTACCATACCGGTATGTGGACTCCGTTCAGAACGATCACTGCTCCTCCTAACATGCGAGTGACACCATCAATAGGGCAAGTCGTCAACTACGGCAACAACGAATTCTGGGCCCTACGCAACTACGGTGTTCGCATGACAGGCAGAGCGTGGAACTGTTGCCGCCGTAGGCCCAACGCGGCCGGTTGCCATCCTGAATTCCATGAGCCGGCCGATTCAAGTGAAAGCGAGTGAATGATCAGATCGGTGGTCATCAGATTCATGATTCTACAGCACGCCATGGACCAGGCCCACGTGGGTGTAGCTTGTGTTAGAATGTCTGTCATTGGGGAGTTGGGAAGCTCTGTTGTTTCCAAAAGTTTTCAAAAGAGTTGAGATTATACTTCATTCTTCAAGCAGATGGAGGGATTACAGAGGGATGAAGTCAGGATTTTTGTTGGAATTTGAGGCGTTTAATTGTCTTGTCATGCTTCAAGTCTGTTTCTCTTGACGCCAGTTGCTGCAGATTAGAGTCAGAATCTATTCGGTGCTCGTTTTATCACCAGTTGGTGATTTCAGTTAACGCAACCAGCCCCTCTGTAGTTTTCTTATCTAGACATCCTACAAATTTGCCAGCCTCATGGTATTGTCTTTGTTGGCCCAGGCAACCAGCAGCACCTTAATCCTGGTAGCGTGTTTGTGACAACCTCGCTGTCCTCTCACTTCCAGCACCCAACTTTCCTTCCAGACTTTACGTTCTGCTTCGTCGCACGTCTAGCCTCTCCACCCCAAAGGTTTGCAGTCTCACTTGGCTCAATCCTGACTTCTCTTAGTACACTAAGCAACTCTCCGCCCAGCTCACACGTCTGAACTGCCTCGTCCTCGACACACCACAACGCCTGTGCTGTCCGAATTGCAGCCTACACCACTCCTTGGATACGTCACCACCTCGACCGCAATCATGTCCAACCAACGCGGTGATGGCCTTGATCGGCCCATTGGCGAGCTATGGGTGGAGCTGAGTCGTGACGAGAAAAAGAAGATTTGCGACGCTCTCATCGATCGCGACCAGTCCGACGTGTTGGAGCACTTTGACACCCTCGTTCGATTCACTCGGGGCTATCTCCAGCAGCAGCCGACTGGACCGCTGTCATCTGCAGACGGAGCTCCCTCTGCCCCGATTCATTCCACTGCGGGCTCCCAGCCTTCTGATGGTGGAGCAGCGAAGCGCGAGAACGATGAGGTACCTATGGACATGCCCAACACGACGAAGAAGAAACCCCGCAAGGTGGCTGAGAAAGGCTCTGCCTCTGGTTCTCGCAAGCGCAGGGCGCCTATCAAGGATCCGGATTGGGATTACGTCAAGGAGGAGTATGAAATCGATGAGCAGGGCTTTATGTACTAACCCCACAACGACCTGCAGCATCAGCACCGGGAATCAGCCTGCAAAAACATTGATGGCCCCTTGGTTTTCGATACTTCTCGGTCGGAAGACCCTGTCTCTACACTTTCAGCACCAGTCGAGCATTTTTCGCGGTCATCTCTCACATGACGCCAATCGCCACTATGTCCACTTCCATCGCTGTCCCTTGGAATAAAGAAGGTGTGCGCGAGAACGACGCGCCCAAAACCAATTGAAACTTTCCTCGTCGACCCCTGCCATGGCAGCACAGCTTGCACCCAAGGGCCTCTGTCCTTGCTTGTCAAATCGCAGGGGGAGCTCATTACTGACGACCCTAACGCAACGACACCCGCCTTGTCCAGACTTTTGTATTGAAACAAAATGGAATCGCCCGCCTTCCACATTCCACTAATGCCCCAGCAAGCTTGGACCAGAAGCACCGTTGGTCCCTAGCATCTCGATCGACTGCTTTTTGAGATTCCCCTTCGCACCATCACAGTCTTTTGGCTCTTGGTAGGTCACAGGAGCCGCAAAGATGTAAGTTTTCTCGGGTCACTTATTGTGGATGAGCAAGGATTTTCTAACCCATGAGAAGGGATCGACGAGCCAGGTACAGGTCTGATTGTTTCTACCGCTCTATTAGTGGTCGGTAGATGGATGCTGTTCGGAAGACCGTGGTGGCAATGTACAATAGAGCCCATCTCGCCTAAGTCAATTCATTTATTCATCTGCCAGGCCGCACAGTTCTCATTCAACGCAAAACCTGAGTATTCGCCATTTTGCATGCCCACAGAACGGCTTCAGTGTAGACGTTATTACGTTACTGCATGTGAATTCTGCCCTGTACAATTGAATACAGGGAACAGGACAGGAACAAGGGACCATGCGAGGTTGAGGCGTCAGTGCCTTTTTCACCAAAATTGCTCGCGGTTAGGACTTCTACGTCCCGGAATTTCTAACCCAGAACAAGACGATCTTTCTGCTATCCGGGATTGTAAATCTACTGCGTGGACATATTTGGCAGAGAGCAGTCACGGATTCATCTTGCTCAGACTGAGTTTCGTAATCACAGGATTGAAAGTCTGTGGCTGGTGAGCCACAGACGCACGAGCCCAGAAGACTGCACGTACCCCCCGGTGGCTCTGAATAAGTAGTTGTGGAGCCAGTGGGTATCACAACAACGAGTGGATCTGGTTTCGAACTGCCCCAGAAATGGAGGCGGTGACGTGTCAGGCGTTTTTCTGGAGAATATATGTTCAGAAATCCTGATCAAACCTGCTGCGGCAGAGGCTCGGATGTGATTTCAGAACCTTTCAGACACTTTATTTGTCCCAACTACAAAGTCGACAATTTGCTTTCTGCTTCATCCTCGGCCCAAACATCATATATTCTACCGGATATATCTCAACATCCAAGAAAGTCCCAGCATGGCAAGAGGCAGACGAAATGGAGACGACGATGGCGCCTGGAGGCCGTCAGAAGAAGATGCCTATATAGAGGCCGATGATGAGTTCCTCGAGCAGGAGATCATGGGTGACGGGCCTAAAGATGAAGAGAAGGTTGCTCCCCAGAAGACATCGCAGAAGACATCCCAGACTACTCCTCAGAAGAAGTCTCCAGTCCCGCAGCGCAAGAAGGTGACTAAGCGCACGAAGCGTCCGGATGATGAGACATGGAAGCCCACGGATGAGGAGCTTGAGGACGAAGAGCTTGAAGTCCAGGAGATGGTCAACGATCAGCTCTTAAGCGAGGAGCTCGAGCACATCAAGGTCGCCAAGAAGGCGCCGCCTAAGGCTTCAACAACCACCGATCGCAAGAAGCCGAAGCCTCGTGTTAGGCACGATGAGGATGATACGTGGAGTCCGGAGGATGAGGAGGACGAGGAGTACGTCGATTCCGAAGATGAGGATTTGGATTATGAAACCCTGGCAGACATGAAGGGTACATATGATGAGCCTTCCAAGCGGAAGAGCACACCACCAAGGAAGTCCAAGAAGACGTCAGCGGACAAGAGCGACGAAGATGACGAGCCGTCGAGCGGAAAGAGTACACCGCCGCGAAAGTCCAAGAAGAGGCCTGCCGTGGTCTCCGCCGGCAGCCCCGAGCATCACAAGAAGCCAGGTCCCGGGCCGCTACCCCTGCGCAAACATGCCCTTGCTCCAGCCAAGAACGAGGTGCCTCCCGATTTTATTGTGAGAGGCCAGAACTCAAAGGCGCCGTTCACTTTCACAGTATACCGTGGCGAGGGTATGTGTATGCTGGCCATGAACTGGAAGAAAGACACACCCCCCGACGATTTCGTCGGGTTCGTCATCGAGTACCTGGAGCCTCAGTCGACCGAGTGGCGAGAGATTCCAAACTTCCTCACTTTCCCGGGGGAGACATCCCAGCCTGGGCCCGATGCCCGCTCGAGCCGTCGGTCGCCGATCCAGAGGTTTCGCTGGGTGCATTTCCCATACACGGTAGATGTCCCGGGGCATTTCTGCTATAAAGTCACTCCTGTCTTCATGAAGGGTGGGGAAGAGGACCACAAATTGATCTATGGGGAGATCCAGGACGTCAAAATCCAGATAATGGCACAGACATACCCGGGCAAGATGAACATTGCCTTCACCCGAGGTTTTGTCTCCTCGAAGGCTTTTGTCAAGAAATTCGGCAGCGATGGCGGTGTCGGAACCATCCTGCCCGTCAAGGCCGATGATGGCCTCGAGTTCAGGCCAAAAGACCCAGAGCTGCAGGAAAAGGCACTGTCCTGGATGGGCTTCGAAGCTCGTGAGGTCCTGCTCGGTGCCCTTGATGCGGCCATTGCGGATGAGACGGCGCAGGTGCGCGTGCTCGCGTATGACTTGAACAACCCCGAGATTGTTCTCCGTCTGAAGAAGATTGGGAAACGTGTCAAGATCATCATTGATGACTCCGATCCCCACAAGGAAGCTGATGACGCCGAAACAAAAGCAGCTGTGATGCTGGAGAGGTCTGCAGGCAAGAACAACGTTCAGCGTCAGCACATGGGAGGTCTGCACCACAACAAGGTCATCATTGTGGACGGCAAGAAAACCCAGATCGCCATCGGGGGGTCGACCAACTTCTCGTGGCGCGGGCTCTATGTGCAGAACAACAACCTGATTGCCTTGGAGGGACGTGGGCCGGTGGAGGTGTTCACCAAAGCATTTGAGAACTACTGGGAGCACCCCAACGACACCGACGGGTTCTACAACACCGAGTCAGCGCAATGGAACGATCTCGGTCTCGGTGGGATCGACGCGCAGGTGACGTTCTCGCCGCACAGCTCCAAGGCGGGCACCTTGGAGGGCATCGCGGAGGACATTGCCAATGCCCAGTCGAGCCTCTTCTACTCCCTCGCCTTCCTCTACCAGACGCCCGGCGTCATAAGGGACGCCATAGTCAAGAAGACGGCAGAGAAGGGGATCATGGTGTACGGCCTGTCGGACAAGTCGGTCGACGAGCTGGAACTTCAGACCAGCGACGGCAACCCGCCCGTGGCGTACCCGGAGAGCTTCGATCACGAGTCGGCCGGCGGGTCGGGGGCGAGGATGCACCACAAGTTCGTCGTGATCGACTTTGATAAGCCGAACGCGCGCGTATACACTGGCTCCCACAATTTCAGTAACGCAGCCGACTTGAAGAACGCGGAGAATCTGTTCCTCATCAGGGACCCGCGCGTGGCGACGGCGTACATGATCGAGGCTGTGTCCATGTTTGATCATTACGAGGTCCGTAACCATGTGCAGAAGAAGAAAAATGCCGAGGCCAAGGGGGAGAAGCATACCATCCACTTGAGGCTGCCGCCGAACAGGAAGCAGGGCGAGAAGCCGTGGTGGGACCAATACTGGTCGGTGAAGCAGAAGATACGCGACCGCGAGGCGTTTGGTAGCTAAAGGCTGAGCATCACTTGTTGGTTTCTCAGCCGTTGTAGACAGGTACCTAGGTAGCTACCACTGGAATTAAAAGGTGGGCTCGTTTCGTCTTTAGCAACCGCCCTTTTCACAAGGTCCATTTTTGACACGAACCTAGGCAGGCTTTCACAAGAAACAAGCTCGCATCACAGTTTTCAACTGAAATCTGTGGTATCATTCAACCTTCTGCTTTCTTCCCTCGTCAAAATCTTCAGGAAACCCCAGCCCCAACGAAGATCTTTTTCCTGCTACTCTCTAAACCCTTCACCCTCAACATTTTGTCCACAACAGTCGAGTTCAATCATCCACCACCCCGCGTCTGTTTATTCCTTCCCTCACCGAAGGACTTCTCTCAGTCTCTGACGCTCCCTCCACTCTCTGTTCCGTGCATCCAAACTGTATTCAGAACCAAACAAGATGGTCCCGGTCGACGAGATCTGGAGGGGTCTCACACCCGATTCCAAGCAATCAGTTTGCGACACCTTAGCCAATTACAGCGGCCCTACTGTAGGTGCACGTTTCACCGATCTGGTCAACTCGGCCCATGGAAACCAGGTCGCAACAGGCTCGATGGCTCTGATTGTGACCAATGAGAAGCGCAAGCGGGATGACAGCGATGTCGCCCAGCCCCCAAGCAAGAAACCCAAACTTGCTGAGACCACGACTTCATTGGGGCCGAATGGCTTAGACATCGCGAGTCTTAGCTTGGGAGGCCCGCCCCTCAGGTTTGGTGGACCGACAATCTCATCCGCCACAGCCGTACCGTCCCCGAGTGTCGCGCCGCCTTCACTCGCGATACCCTCGACGGCCACACCACCTGCCAACCGGGCGTCTTCTACAGCAACACCAACATTTGTTTTCGGTCAATCAGCGCCCATCAAGACCGAGAATTTGGAAAGCCCCCCTCCGGATTGTGATGAGCAGTTCACCATCGCCGACCGTAGATCCTCCGGCCCGCAGACCTACACCGGACAAGGTACTACGCATGGGGCCAGTCCCTCAGCTCGCAACGCCACTTTCGGCCAGGCGCCAGCAGCATCAATCACTGCTCCCCGGCAGGGAACTCTTGAATCGTCAGCAGTGTCTACCGTCTACAAAACTCCCTCCACCGGAATCGACATGTCGTCCTTGAAAATCCCAGCCAACTCCAACGTCAGCCTCACCATGAACGTCTTCCAGGCTCCTTCTTCGCTTCATCAGAACACGAAAATCAGCACCCCGCGGAAGCTCAAGTGCATTCAGTGCAAGGCGTTCTACATTGAGACTGAGAACGCGGCGAACGAGTGCCGCCGCCATACAGGTACGAAATCCTACTTTGATCCTGTGCATCCGAGCACCAGGAATTTTACAGCTTGCTAACATATCTATCTCTTCAGGTCGCTGTCTTGACGTCGAGGACGAGAAGTTCTACTTCCAGAGCCTCCCGTATGGAGCATACCGTGTCTGGGACTGCTGCCGGAGAACGGCCCACAGTCAAGGTTGCTACCCGTGCAACCACTACGCCGGCTGATCGTGAGGCGAGAGGCCATCTACCAAAATTTCTGTAAAAAGGGTTCCATGTTATCAATGGCTGCCAGAGACTATCTGTTGAAACAGTGTAAGAATTTCTGTCACATCCTGGGAAGAGGAAGAAAGGAAAGATGACGAAGGCGTCAAGGCTTTGCCAACTATTTGTGGTCTTTATCAGGGGCAACTCACCGGCGAGCTGTTGGAAGGAGGCTCTTGGGGTTTGAAGTTTCGGGGCAGAGGCACAGGACAACTGTTTGTCGTGGCACAGAGTTCTAGATGAGAGTCTTGAAAAATAATTGTAATATTTTGTACTAATCTTGCCTCTGAGACGTGATCGCGAACATTTTCACTCAGCCTTTCGCACTGTGTCCCGCGCAGGGTCAAAGTCTCGAAACACCGCTCCACCCCTGACAATGTACGATTTTCCATCCGGCTCTTCGATCTCGTAGTCCAGCGTCTGCGTTTTCTGGTGCTGTCGGGGGTGCGCAGGCCGCTGGTTTCTTTTGCTGTTGTTGCCGGGCTGGCCGCGGGTCTGCCCTGCTGAACTGCTATTGGGACCGTAGTTGTGCCGTGGCGGATAGGCATCCCTGTGCTGGGGAGCCGGTCGATGAGGGTAGGTCTTGTACTGGGGCCGAGGCGGCGTTTGTTGCTGGCCTCGCTGGGTATTTGGCGGGGGAGCTGAGTGGCTGTGTGAAGGATGCCGCGGTTGTTGTGGAGGGGGTTGGTTTTGGCGCACTAGATACGGTTGGAGTGTATCAGCAATTGGAAGATCATTCCAAAGGATTCTGCATTTGTGTGTTACAATGGAAGGGGTGGGAGAGAAACGAACACTTTTCTCGAGCAGCGGACCGCGCGCTGTGGAGCTGCTCACGCTCGGTTTGGTACCCTAGGAACCTGGATGGAGATGATCAGCTGGCGGCGGACAGGCTTTACGTGCGGAGGTCCATAGGTATCACACAGCTTACTGTCCTCTGAGGTCTTCCAGAATGTCTCGGCTTCTCATCTTGTCGTACCGGTCCCTCGCCTTGTCGTACTCTCTCTTCTCGCGCCTGATAGCATCTTCGAGCTCGTCTAGCTTTCGTACGAGGTATTCGAGTCGGCTTGACATTTAAAAGGTTTGGAACCGGGTCAAATTTAAATCGGCAAGGAATGGCTGTGATCAAGGCGAGTTGTACGCAGTGTCTTTCACCCTCCCGCGGAGCAAGTTGGCAGCAATGAATCCGCGATGTTTTAATCGCAGTTTTGAAATGCTCCTGTATTTACTTATGATATTCGGGGACCATATTTTTGACAAGAGTTGAATGACGTCTTGCCAGATTGCTGCAACTCTCACCGCGCCTCTGGTGTTGGCCGATCTGCGCTGCTTCTTGTTTCTGCAGCCTGGGAGGATTAGACTTTCAATGGGCCTCTTGCACTTGACCAAAACTCTAAGATGTAAGAGAGTCGGACGAACGGAAACACTGCCATTAATTGGGTCGAATGGCAGAGCGGTCTTGATATTGGTCCGATGAAGTGTGGTGTTTCGAATCCTCCTCGGCAATCTCAGACTGGCCTCGGTCCGGCCTGTATCACCAGGCCGTCAACGGCCCAACCACCCTACCCGAGGCGTCATCTGACATAATAAGCTTGTTCTGGCAGCGAGTATAACTGTTCTGTCCTTTTATAACCTTGCTGAATCACAATGATCTCATTGACGTCACCATTCTTGCAACATAAAATGTTATGCAGCCCATTCAAGCTGGAATTCTCACCTGTTTCGAGAACACTGGTGGCTGGAACCACCTTTTGCAAAGCATACATGTTGTCTCAGAATTCTTTGTATCGTTCACTTTCCCACATTTAGATAACTAAGATTCCAAGACGGCAATGCTACGGTCTTGTGGGATGATGTTCTTTCATGGAATACACTTTCCGCAGTGCTCGCCCCCGGGCCTGGCAAATCGTGCTGGGACAACATCCACTGGAATATCTCCAGTATTTCTTGGAACAATATTTTCAAATCTTGTCCTCCCGGAAATTCTCACTGGGATTACCGTGGTGTAATATGTTTCTGCGATAGTCTTCCTGTATACTGTCCTCACATAGCCTCCCCAGTACGAATTTCCCGGTAATTACTCCTAAACAACGGCTCTTCTAGGATGTTTTTCAGTAGGGTAGCTTGCTCCCTACACTACCTTTAATGCAACGTCTACTTCGATTATATCTCGAGAAATCTCTGCAATGAGATCCTCTGTGCGAAGATGTTAGAATCTGTCAGTACCAATGCGGTCTGCAACAGAGAAGGTATGCTAATGCCGCTGTGCTTGTGACGGTACTGCTAGAGAGACCGCACTGCTTTCCCAGAAGGCGTTCCAAAATCCTGATCTCTCGGCAGGTTCAATCTGCCTGGGTACAGCGCTGCGAGCTACGACCTACCTAACTAGGTACCTAGGTACTTCTTTGGGAGTGTATTCACTACCTACCTGGGCCCCTAGTTCGAGGTCCCTACTGAGGGTGAGCTTTTGAGCATGCCAGGCTTCCCACTGACACATATCAACCCAGCTCTGCTCTTCTTCAGTAAGCTGCCCAGGTGGTATGAGCTTCGTGTTCTAGTGGCCGAAGGTCAGCCCCGACAGGCGTTCCAATTCTGGGTGTCCCCAATCACGCGTAATCGCAGCCGCGTCACACGCGCCTCCATCCTCAACATCACCAGCACACATCTGCTGGCAACACCACCAACGAGTAAATCATTCTCAAACTCGCTCTCAGGTGGCCTCTGGCGGATTTCTAGCCCCGTCTTATTTGATTGCATCTTTCATCTTTACCAATCTGTCCGACCCCATCACCGAAAACTGTGGCGTCTGCGACTTGTGCAGCCTGCCTTCACCGTACGCGCCGCCACGTGCGCGACCAAACAAAATCAAACGAGCCTCGCATCGTGCCTTCCTCTAAAATGGACGCCAACGAAAGGCTTGCTTTGATTGAACGCGTCGAGCACTCGTCAGGAGAGCAGGCCAAGCGGACACTCAAATTCATGATCCTGAAGTGTACTGTTGCGCAACCAACGATCGCACGAGCAATAAGGGCCGCGATCGAACAACATGCCCCAACACCGACAATTGTCTACGAGCAGCCAAAATCTGACCATGATGACGAGTCTGCGCCCAGTTCGCCTCGCAAGAGATCCAAGAAGGAGAAGAACCAACACGGTAGCAGCCAGGACGAGGTGGACGTTCCTGCCTCGACCTCGAAGAAGCGTCGGAGCACTCGACGTGGCGACATCAATCCGGACCCGCTAGTCGGTCAGCTCATCCTAAAGAAGACCAAGAGCAAGCTGAGTGGCAAGAAGATGCGCAGCAGCGATCACGATGAGGATCAGAGTAGCCCGGACTCGTCGAAAAAGAAATCCAAGCATGCATCCAAGCTTAGAGTTGAACCCGAGCAGCGCTCCTGTGACAACTCGGTGGGAGAGCCTTCCCAGCAGAAAAGCCCCACTATCATAGATCTCCTCACTTCGTCTGAAGATGAGACGCGTGACACCCAGCAGTCGAAGAATGAGAATCCCGACGACAAGAGCTCCGACGACAATAGTTCAGATATCGACAGCCCAGACGATTCTAGCTCTGACAGCGACAGCTCAGACGACGGAGGCGCTGAAGAAGAGCCACAAGGCAACGCTCTTGCTGATGGCTCTGGACCGTCCAAGGATGCTTCCAACAAGAAAGCCATCCATACTAGTGCAGGAAGTAGTGATGGTGGCCGCACCACTACTCGCTCAAGCATAAGCTCCAGGGCCAAGGCACCGAATCAGAAAAGTGGTATCGAGATCAGCCTTTCGGGCCTGGGCAAAAAGCGAAAGGCGCCAGAGCGTACGGTGGAAGAGGTCCACAACGACCAACCTGTCAATTCAACAATGACTGCCCATCTCAACAAGAGATCCAAGCAGAACCATCTGCAGGAGCCGCAGAGGTCAACAGAAGATTCAAGATGTCGGAGGTGCGGTATACTGTTCCCATCGGTGGCTCAGCTTCTAAAGCATCGAGACTACTGTAAAGGTTTTGCTGCAACACTTGGTGGTCATCATCGCTCTGAGCCGCCATCGGATGATCATATCCGTCGGCTTGAACACATTCAGAAGGCTAGCCATCCGGCTGATGGAAGCTTCACCGACGGGCCGCACAACACCCTGCGGCTTCCCTCGAGACCACGTCAAACAAGCCCAGCAAACCGAGAATTGTCAGGGCCTCCACCAAGTTTCGTTCACGAGCCGAACAACTTCCCGCGCGGCCCTACGCCCATGCCTCTGGCTCTCGCGCATTCGAATTCAGGCATTGAGTCATCGATATCGGGTCCGGTTCACCGCCCAGTGTCGTCGCGCTCTTCGGATGGGCCTCCGCATCGTCAATCTCGACGTTCCAAGCCAGAGTCATCCACACAGCGTCTCCTCCGAGAGGTGAGAGAGAAAGCTGCGCACCGATGCAAGGACTGCAAAAAGCAGTTTTGGGATTTCGAGAACTCGGACCGTGCTTGCCGCTGTCATCCTGGTCCGTTTCAGCCACCCCATTGCTAGTCAAGATGTGAAATCGGACTCAATTAACCTTTGCTTTACCTTATAGGCCAATATCGCTCTCTGCGTCTAACAGAGAGTCAGCTGAAGCGCTATTTCAACGATGACAATGCTGCTCCTCAGAACCTCATGGCTTGGACTTGTTGTCGCCGTCAGCACTGGACCGCACCACCTTGCAAAACGGGCAAACATGTGCAGAGAGAGCAAGCATGACTGAGCAGACTATAGGGTGCAATGGGATCATGGAAGGCGTCTCTTATGTATGGGGGCAATTTGATTCCATCTGGACAGGCTGGGTCACAGGTTTTGTGATTGAATGGCTACTTCATCAGATGCTGCAGTTAGGGGTTTCAGCGCTGCTTCACAAGTCTCACCAAGGCTTATGTAGGAATATACCACATTGCTAAATGCTTTGATGCATGCTCTGCGGTATTGGTTCAGCATGCCCCGGATATACCATGGAACTGACATGTTTCTGTTAGAATTTTAGCTGGTTGAGGTCAGCACCGCTCGGTCCCGAAGGAGGGCCGAGTTGCATTCCTCCGCCCGCGCCACAATCGGGCCCGTCGGTGGTCTGATGCAAGCTGACAGGGCCCCAGCGGGCGGCGGACCAATGCGGACTTTCACGGACATCCCCAAGACATACATAAGCGCACTGCGGCTGGAACCACAGCGTCACCCTAATTCAAGCACCATAAACCACTCAGCGTACACCCATAAAGCAGTGATTGAGCCATTGATTGCACCCATCATGAACTCGTTCCGAATATTCTCTCAACGGCTACGGCCAGCATTTAACGGCAGAATGGCGACACAAGAACTTGTCAGCGCTTATGGACCGACGGTGTTCAAAGGCTTGGCGGTTGCTGGTATTGGAGGAGCAGTCATCTCACAACTGATGAGAAAGGCAGACGCCGAATCTGGAGAGCCAAAGAAGATATTCCCACGACCAGGGCCCTCATTCACCAGGCTCACACTGGAGAAAGCCGAAGATGTCAACCACAACACCAAGAGACTGCGCTTTGCGCTGCCTGAAGAGAACGCCGTCACCGGGCTTCCATTAACATGTGAGCTCAAATTCCATGATCTTCAACCTCATGAGAGAAATAGATACTGACACTCGTTCTAGCTGCACTGCTCACCTTCGCCATCCCCAAGGGCAGCTTTCTCCCGGTCCTCCGGCCATACACACCTATTACGCCCTCGGACACGCCAGGCCACATGGACCTCCTGGTGAAGCGCTACCCCCAGGGCAAGCAGTCCACACATCTGCACTCCCTGAGCCCCGGCGACTCGGTAATGTTCGCAATGTGCATCCCCGGCTACAAGTGGACCCCCAACAAGCACACCTCCGTGACGCTCATCGCTGGCGGCGCGGGGATCACCCCCATCTACCAGCTCATCCAGGGCATCCTCAACAACCCGGAGGACAAGACGAAGATCACGCTCGTCTTTGGCGTCAACGGCGAGCAGGACGTGCTACTCAACGATGAGTTCAAGAAGTACGAGGCGAGCCACCCCGGCCAGTTCAAGGCTGTGTACGCAGTCAGCGACCTCAAGGGTGAGAGCGACGGTGGCCGCTTCAGGAAGGGTTATGTCACCGAGGCCCTTCTCAAGGAGGTTGCCGCGCCGCCTTCAGAGGAGAACACGAAAGTCATGGTCTGCGGCCCGCCTGCGATGGAGGAGGCGCTGCTCGGCAAGAAGGGCTGGGGAGGCAAGAGCGGTGGTGTTCTGGAGAAGCTTGGGTATCGGAAGGATCAGATCCACCAGTTCTAGGCCGGTTGTCAGGAATATATGTGTAATTAGAGGAGCGGACCTTTGAAATTCTGTTTGGAGTGTAGAAAACGCACTGGGGTTGACAAAGAGCGTGCTTCGTGTGAAGCTCTGGCCTGACCTCTTTTTGTGTAGGGTTTCTCGTCCGTGTGGAAGTGAAGTTGATCTGGGCGTCTGTGACTCAAAAGCCTCTCCACATCGTCATACTTTCCCAAAATCTCTAAGCTGGTGAATAGACTCTCCTCGATGCCAAACATCATTGCTGAATTGTCAAGATCTCCCTCTTAGCTCTTCTCAGTTTCTCTGGCTTCACCCAACACACTTCCGGTTTCCCACGACGTGTATCTCGTAGCCTTCCACCGCGTTGGGTTCGCAGGCCGGCACAAAGGCACACAGACTCTCGCTTCCCGAGGCACGCGTCGCAACCGCGCCTGCAGTACTGATGCCCAAATCCTTGAGCACCTCTGTTTCCCGACCTCCAGTGCACACCCAGTCTGCCATCAAGAGTCCCTGAAACTCTCAAAATGGGCTTTCTCGCCAATAAGCGCTCGGTCGATGTCGGCAGCCACGCTAGAGACGCGGCTCGAGGACTGAGAGCCGCACGAGAAGGAGCTAGAAGGTCAAGCCTGTATGTACTTTCTATCTCAGCCCCCAAACTCTCCTCCCAAGTCTTCAGATAGAAGCGGCTCGACCCGAAGCTAATGATAAAGCAACGAAAACCACAGCGGAATCTACAGAGTGAGCCAATTACCCAGCCTTGCGATGCTGTCACGTCCATTGGTCTCAGGAAAGGAAGGGCAGGATCCGTTTCACCACATTGGGAAGTCCATAGAGCACCGCGCCGTTGAACGCCGGGCTGGTCTTGGGGGTACGCGCCGCAACCGCCGCTCACGCAGAAGTCAGCACCGCAAGGGAAATGGAGACGGGGCGTTGACGCCTGGGGACAATACGCAAGAGGCCGAGGACAATTCGATGTCCTTGCCTCTGTGCGATCTCATGACAGACACTTCGGAGGAGCGTCCAGTCTATTGGAAATTGCTGCAGAAAGTCCTCGCAAATCTTGGTCTCACTGAGGAACAATGGACGACCATGTACGTCGGCCAATGAAAATATTAGGATCGCAAGGAAGGGACTTGGAATAGCTCAATTCCATTGTTCCCATTTGGAGGCTGAAGTTCAGATGAAAATATTGTTTGAATAGAGGCCGACCCATTGTGGTTTACGGACAACTACTTCAGAATCAAATTCAAGCCCCAGATTTCTACTTAAACTTTCGTTTGGCAGCATTTTGTCAGACTTGCAATCTACTTCAATCCTCAAATCCGTTCAGACTTGCGATCTGGTTCAATCCAAAGCTTCTTTCAGCCTCAAGATCGATTCTTCTTTGCTCCTTCAGAGTCCCCGTTCATCACAAGCATGGCTCCCAGAAACGTCTTCCTCGACGGACGGTGGGTTCCTTCTGAGTCTCGCATCACCTACCAGAACTTCAAGCATTGGGAGGCTGCCATGAGGCAATCCCACGAAATGGCCCAGACTCAGGCCGACGGACAGCATCTTCGGGACATTTCCATGGGTCCCGCCTCTCCCGCCTTCACACCTCCAGCCAGCGCCGAGAACGAGTCCCAGTTTTCCTACGACGTCGGCCCTGATGCCATCACGTTCCGCCTGGCCCGAAACCGCCCTGCCCTCGACGCCCTTCGCCGCACCCGCAAGATGCGATACCGCCACAACCTCAAGTTCCTCGCCGCAAACTTCCCGCTCGCAGACGAGCTCGGCACGAAGGCAAAGCAGGCTAAGAAGGAGGCCAAGACGGAGGCGGAGAAGGCCCAGGGATTGACGACCGCCGAGATCCTCGCCCAAAAGGAGCTTGCCAAGAAGAAGATGACCGAGAAGACGATCGAGGAGCTGAAGTACATCAGAGAGATGAAGGCGGCAAAGGTCAAGGAAGCTGCCACCGAGCGACTCAAGGAGAAGGAGGCGAAGGATAACATCACGGAGAAAAAGACTGAGAAGGCCACTGGCAAGAGTGCCAAGGAGACTGCTGGAAAGAAGGTGGAGAACTCGGCGCCCAAGAGAGCTGAGAAGACAGGAAAGAGCGCGGAGAAGGCTGCTGGAAAGAGCGTGGAGAAGGCGGTGCAAAAGAGCGCTCCCCTGGTGGCGCCAAATGTCTTTGCGATGACGGCGGCGAAGACCGCGGGAAAAGGCGAGGAGAAGGAGGTGCAAAAGAGCTTTTGTCCGATGCCGCCAAACGTCTTTGCGATGAAGGCGCCGAAGAGGGCTAGAAAGAGCACCGAGGAGACTGATGGAGAGAGTGATGAGGAGAATGGAAAAAGGGCCAAGAAGACGGCACCAAAGACCGCTGAGAAGACTGCGCCGAAGAACACTGGAAGCACCGCGGCAAGGAAGTCTGGAAAGCAGACCCTCAGAGCCAAGATGATGCCCAAGATGAAGAGATGGTAGTTACTTCGAGTGCCGTCACTGTACTCGCAGTGTTTCTGAGTTAGCAAACAGTACAAGGTCCTCTGGACAGGAGCAATTGCAACCAGCATTCATCAACCTTTCGCTCCCCTTTCTCTTCAGTGTTCTTTACAGTCTAATAGAGAGGCTTGTTCTCATCAATGCTTTTATGCCAAGTGATTATCGAGCTTCTCAAGTCCCCGTACTTAGTAGTCGCCGTGATCCGCCGCTGCAGTGTATGGATTCGAATCGAAGATCACATTGATTGCCCTTCTATCAAAAGTAGCTCTCATTACGAACAGACATGTGATTCCGTGATGAGGCTTCTTCCCTCTGGCCATCCAGAGTACATGCGTTCCCCACCGCAAACCTCGTTAACAACCATCATTACCATTCCATCATCATTGTCAATCATCATCTCGAAGCTCGCACCATAACAATGTTATTTTGTCCACGTCTCCCTGGGGGTCTGTACAGCCTTGCTTCACTCCTCAATGTAGTCATCGTACCCTCAGAAGTGCGCGCGGCGCGATCCAGTCTTGCGTGGCTTTTGTGTCGCCCGGGTCTCGCCAAACTGTTCCCATCAGCAGCACTGAGAGATGAGTAATTAATCCATCATCAGGTCTCAGACTCGTCAGGATCTCTGCTGTAGCGACGGGTCAGCTCCTAGAGTCCCCGCGCGAGATTTGCAATCGTCTCATCGTCTGGACTGCTACCTACCGGCTCATCAGCATTCTCGGGCATTTGAATATCCTCGACCATGCCAGCCGTGTCATCCGGTGACTTCGAAACAGTGCGAGAGCCAGCAGAGCTCCAATCATAAGCTCCATCCCCGGGAATGGAGATCCGCGGGCGCTTGCTTGGTGTCTGAAGTGCTAGGATGCCAATGTCGTCCTCATCGCCATCACTCTCTGGCTCCTCGAACATCTCTCGGTCTCGCTTCAGCGGAATAGATGTTGCATGCTGGTCATTGACGAAACGTCCGCCGGTGGAAGGTGTTGGAAGTTGCTGGGCTGGCATCGGAGTGTGTGACGCTGGGGAGCTCGTTCTCGAGCTTGGCTGAGTCTCTGGAGACATCGAACGGCGAGGCGAGGGTGGCATGATAGCTGCTCGAGTTCTTTGTCGGCTTGAAGGCCTGACGGGCTCTTCAACGCTATGATCGTCGAGAGTGACACCCGGCATGACTTGATCGAGCGGGCCATTTGACGGTTCGTCATACATCACGTTCTCTGCTGTGTTGTCATTGATGACCTCTGGCAACGATGCAACGGGATCCCCACTCGTCTCATCGGGTTGGACGGCATCAATCTCCTCCAGGTGCTGTCGAAGACACTGGTAGAAAGCCATAGCGACCGATGGAGGAAACGCATTGCCGATCTGCTTCTTGATGTAGGAACCCTCAAATTGGTGGTATGTCGGAAACCCTTGAATGGTTGCAAGCTCTCTGAGGGTGAAATCCCGCTCGCCGTCTGGATGACGATAAATCGAGCCGCTGCCGCTGATTGGGGTATCCATCGGCTTGTCTGCGTCACGCACCTTCCAGTCCATCACGCGGACCCGGAGGCTCTCTGGATCGTGCAGGGAATGGAGCTCGAGGGTGAGCCTGCTGATGGCGTCCTCCTCTGTCATAAAGGGCCGCTGGTCTCCCGTAGGGTTGGAGCTATGGGTAGCCATAGGCCATGAGACCGGGGCCTCGCCTGGGCCTGAACCAATCATGATGAACCGCTTGCGTAGTTGTGGAAGGCCGTACTCAACCATGTGGACGATCTTCCCCTGCACGGAGTAGCCAGCATCAGTGAAACTCCGGATGATTGCATTAAGGAAAGGAGCTCGTCGCTCGCTCAGTATGACGGCAGGCTGGTCCATGATGGTGAGTCGCGGGTGGGACTTGAGTAGATCAGTGCAGATTTTCTTCGCAGCCTCTGGGTCATTGCCGGCCTCATTAAGGGCAGAAGACGAGATGTGAAGAACATCGATATCTCGTTGAATCCTTTCTGCGGCGAACTCTGTGGGCTTCATTTCGTAGAGCTCGGTGTTCGGGAAGTTGGCTCGATAGCTCTTGCACGCATGAGGGCAGGACTCTGTAGCCAGCACAACCTTGAAGCCGGCCATCTCAGCGCCACGAGAGGCGCCGCCAGCGCCAGCAGAGACCTCAGCAAAGGCATATTTCTGGCTTTGCATGGGACTGCTGTCCTGAATCTCGTTATTGATGAAACCTGGCTCGCAGAATGCTGATCCGCCGCGAATCGTCTCGCCACGCCAGTCACGAGCACGCTGCTCGTCGACCCCGAGGTTTCGCTTCTTGATTTTGTGGCCATCCCGCTCAGAGAAGTGCTCCAAGGTAAAGCTTTGAAAGCGACCTGTACGGGCGTCCTTGTACTCGGCGCGCAACTTCCATCGGCAACAGAGGGGCGCCTTCTCCACCACCTGCTTTGCTGTAGCATATGCGATCCTATCAAAGCGGCAGTTGGGGAATGGCTTGTTGGTGTTCGTCAGGATCCTCGTCTTTAGAATGTCCTCGGGTCCGATCTCGCGAAGCGCCTGCTCCTCGTCGGGGCGGGAATCGTCGGCGTCGATCTCGAGAACAAGGCAGACTTCGTTTTGCATTCGATGGAGGCAGCCGGGAAGGTGACGGGTTCGGGTGTAGGGAAGGCCTCGAATGACGACATCCTCAGTCTGCTTGTGGACGTGGATGGACTTGATCTCGATGAATCCAATCTGTTTCCAGTCTTAGCTCGTTTTTCCTGCTGGCCAGATTGTTTTATATCGGGAAGTTTTGGATTTCACTCACGCTGTGTACGCCCACGAGCTCGCGAAGCTCAACAAACTGGCCAACCTCGTAATGATGATCATCGCCTGGCACTTTCTTCACAGACCGATGATCTGCATCCAGAGCGTAATTACGCAGAGACCTATCAACGAATAGGGCTTGCTGAGGACGGAAAGGGTCAACTTTCTCGTCCACGACGCCTAGAGCTTGCTGAATTTGATCATGGTCAAGTTCATCGTCCGCGGTTAGGTCGATGAGATCGATACCATCAAACTGCTGTTGAGTCCGGTTAGCGGCCAATAACGGAAGGAGGCTTGCTTAGAATGTGAGGTTGTGATTCTCACCTCGCTGGCATTGATGAAGGGATAGTAGTAAGAAGCGCTGCCAGCAATATTCAGGCTTTCGTGGTTCTGAATGCTGGCCATCTTGATAGTTTCAGGTTCTGTAGTACAAAAGCTGTACCAGAAAGGGCTTGGGAAGTTGTCAAAAGTTGACGAAAAGTCTCGAGAACTTGAGTGCCTGAGAGGCACGGAGGGTGCTGGTAGCTGCTTAACAAGGATGTCGAAGGCAGGAAAGGTTGATTCAGGTTCTTGGTTAGAGATTTGAGGTGGGTGGAGGAAAGTTGACTGTGACAGTTGCAAGACAGAGCCAGATTAAGTTTGAGGGATTCATCAGTAGAAGCGGCCGTTTGATTCTCGTGGCCGAAGTACCTGCCAGTCCGAGAAGACAGCAGACTTAGCACGTGCCAGGGCTTGCCCACGGGCTTAGTGAACGAAGTGAATGAAGCACGAACAATGTGGTGGTGGGAAAGGTGCTGAGGTAGGAGTTGACGGTAGATAAGTCCATAACGCAACGGCCCCGGCAAGCTGCATGGCTTACTTCGCCCTTGCAATAATTTACGTCAGCCCCGAGTGAATCATCCCAATTTGAGGGGCAGCTCCAGCTTTCACACACAGTTCCCCGGCTACGCCATTACTTCTGACTGCACATGCACTTTGTAATCTCTGCTCATTGCGCTGACGTCGAAGCCTGTAGATGTAGTCGCTGGTTTTCAAACAGAAGAGAACCATGAAACACAAGATTTTTGAAGATGCGCAGAATTATATAGGGTTGTGTCCAGACCACCCGTCGTCAAAGTGAGCTCGGCCAGCCGTTACAGCGTTATCTGACCAGCAGCTGCCCAGGTGAGTGTCAGAGGAGGGTCAATGACAGTATTTTCTGGCACATCACCTTGCTTTAATGTGTGTGACTCATCATTGCTTTGGTGATGGAACTCCGAGTTATTTTCACACCCACAAATCTGCAGGCCAACGTGCACAACTGCTGGGCAGACGTACGGAAAACCGTTCGACTCGGCAGGATTACGGAGTGTCGTCAGAAGGGTTAGGGGTGTATTGGAGCCTCCAGCCAACACCCTTGAGATGGTCCATCTACGACATGCAGTCAAAGGACTTATCAAAGACAAAGGTCCACAACGGCTGGAAGTACTGCAATGGCATTCCCTAAGCTCCCCGCCAAAGCGGCATACATTCACCTGAACAACCCAAAGAAGCGCAATGCACTCAGCCTGTCCATCCTGCAGGGCCTCCGCAATCAGCTCCATCACCACCTCACCTCTCCTCGGACAGGCCGCCTGCTGCTCCTGCCACCCTTCAACCCAGACACGATCAGGGTCCTCAGATCCCACAACGGGGTCAACAGCGACGGCCCGTACAAGTGGCTGACCGACAGCGCAGCCTGGCGCCGCCACCGCGAAGGCCTGCCCAACGTGCTCGTCCTCCGCAGCGAAGGGCCCGTCTTCAGCGCCGGCCACGACCTCGGGGAGCTGCAGCGCGCGTCGGACGACGAGGTGAAGAGGACCTTTGCACTCTGTGCCGAGGTAATGACGCTCATCCGGCGGTCCCCGGCGCCCGTCGTCTGCCCCGTCCAGGGCCTCGCCACCGCCGCGGGCTTCCAGCTCGCCATGACGGCCGACTACCCTATCGCGCTGGGGAGCACCAACTTCCAGCTCCCCGGGATGCGCATCGGCCTGCCCTGCACCAGCCCCGCGACGGCGGTATCCCGGCGCCTGCCCGCGGCCTTGGCGTACCGGCTGTTCGCCACGGGGGAGAGCATATCCGCCGGCGAGCTGGGCGCCGGCGTGCTGGATGTCGTGCCCGTGCCTGAGCACGCCGAGTCCACCGACACCGCCGCGGCTGCGTTTGAGGCCAGGGTGGAGGAGGTGGTGAGCAGGCTGGCCGAGGAGACTGCGGGCCAGCCGCAGGCTTTTGGAAAGTGGGCTTACTGGTCCCAGTTGGCAGTTGAGAGCCGGGGTGAGAAAGAACCTATGGACGATTATGAGGCTGCCTCGCACTGGGCGGGGGCTATCATGGCGATGCACGCGCAGAGTGAGGATGCCAATGAAGGCATAAACGCGTGGAGGGAGAAAAGAAAGCCTGGATGGAAGACATGATCTACTTTGAGAAGTATTAAGCAAACCTCCTTAGGACTACCACCGTTTTCCTCCTTGAACGTCATCGATGACCCCTTCCCCTGGCTTTTCTACACCCGGGCATATTGATGCCTCGCAACGTCTTCCGCCTTTTCGGTACTTTGCGGTGGACTACCAGTTGTTTCCTTCCTTATCTACCACATTCAGAGTCAGTATTCCTAAAATCGTTCTTCAAAAATACCGGGGAACATGTTACAGCCCTCATGAGGTAACACAACATGCAGGGCTAATGCATCATGCGGGACCAACATCACAGCCAACGGAAAACCCCGCTCAAAAGCCCCTTACACTCACAGCCAGCAAACCTCGGACGTCGACTCATCCATAAGCCAAGTTCGGATTGTCCAGGACAATGTGACTTGGTCCCCGAACCGGCAAAGAAAAATAGTCTCTCCGTGGCTGTCTATCCTCTACTTGGCTGGTCAACCCGAGATTCCGTTGACCTGGCACGCGTCTCTGGCAGACACTTGTTCATCATTTTACACGAGGACGATAGCATCTTACGGAGACCGCCTTCGCAATGCTCGCACAAACAACGATCTCTAACTATCGTCGCCGTTTTGCAGCGAGGCCACCCAAACTTGCCATTGAGAGTCGTCTCTTCAGCCTCGGCGGCTGCCACTATGTAGTTCTGGATCGTGCTAATGTGAGTGTTCTGCTCCTGCTGACCTGCCCACTAGGATACGCCATATTGCGATCGTACTGACTTTCTGAGAGAGCAGTGTCCTAAGTTTCCCGGCCTCATAGTCTCCATTGGTCGAGGCGACGAAGACATGCTGCTTACCATCATCGACGGTTCTGGCATCAGCGGCGACATCAACAAGAAGTGGCTCGAGGATTTTATTCGGGAAGCATTAACGGCGGATTATGTGTTTAACGAGGATTTCTTGTATGGCCTCGTGGTCACTAGAGACAATATGCGCAAAGTCAACTTCACAAATCACGCTTATGAATATTTAGATCAGCTCGGTAACGCCTGGATCGATGGCTCGGTGGTCCAGACTGACAATGTGAGGCCTGGACTGTACCTCCTGCGGGAAGAGAGGCTGCACCCTGTTTGCCGCTTGCACAGCGACCAGCAGAAAGCGTTCCTGACGGGACTGCATCCGAGGCTTGAACATGGACGCATCGAAGAAGCCTCTTCGGCGGCCGATGTGACTCACCACGACGAGAGGCAAAAGCCGCGGTGCGGTGCTTCTGGCCCATTCCAGCCAGTCCACATCACAGGCAAAGAGTACAACACCCTAGCCATTGCGGTTCCCACTCGCCTAACCTCACACGCAAGCCGAGCAGGCCCGCCTCTGAGGATAGCGGTACAAGACGTGTTTTCCCTCCAGGGACTGAAAATGTCACTTTGTAACGCGGCATACTATCGCCTATCGGAGCCGGCTACATCCACCGCGTTCGTCGTGCAGACCCTCGCAGACCAAGGGCACCACATCGTGGGGCTCACGAAGCTCAGCCCCATGATCGCGCGCGAGGAGCCCATGGACGCAGTCGACTTCCAGATGGCCTTCAACCCCCGCGGCGACGGATACCAGTCCCCCGCCGGGGCCAGCAGCGGCAGCGCCGCGGCCGTGGCCGCGTACGACTGGCTCGACTGTGCCATCGGCACCGACACCGCGGGCGGTGGGCGGCGGCCTGCTCTCGTCAATGGGATTTTCCAGTTCCGGCCTAGCCATGACTCTGTCGTGTCACTAAGCGGGATGGTGGAGACCTTCCCCTGGTTTGACACGCCTGTTGTCTTCGCGCGGAGCCTCGGTGTTCTCGGCAGGGTCCTGCCTGCTTGGCTGCCTGAGAACCGCGTCGAGAGCCTTTGGGGCGGCATGGAGGTCGTCTACCCGCTGGACTACCTCCCTACTGCTGTGCCGGAACAGATGAGGCTGATCGATAGCTTCGTGGAGGATCTCGCCACTTGCTTCGGGTGTTCTGTCACGAAGATGTCCTTGCGAGACTCCTGGCGGGAATGCCCGCCCGACGGTGCCGATCCGGACATGGAAGCATATCTCAAGGACGTGATTATGCACACCTACTACTACTCCTACTACCACCTCACAAGTGGCTGGAGAGACAAGTACAGGGGCCGCTTCGGCCACGAGCCCTACGTCAACCCATGTGTCAAGCAGCGGTGGGACTCAGGCGCCTCAGTGACGCCCCAGCAGCACGAGGAAGGCGTCAGGAAGCTCGAGGTGTACCGGAAATGGCTCTTCGACACCTTGTTCCTGTTCCGCCGAGGCAGGACGCTCCTGATCCTGCCCATCGCGCCGGTGGAGCCCCATTATCGGGACGAGAGGGCCGAGTCCCCACAGTACCAGTCCGTGACTGACGAGCTGTTCCTATCGCCGGTCTTGAAGGCCCCAGATGTGGTTGTCCCGATTGGGGAGGTCCCGTACGAGTCCAGGATAAGTGGCAGGCGGGAGTGGCTGCCGGTCGGTGTGAACCTGGTCGGCGCGCCAGGCATGGACAAGTGGTTGTTTGATGCAGTCGCCAGGGTCCTGGAATCCTCTGGACGGCCGGATACGGTGTCTTCGGGGAGTCGGATGTTTGGCAGCCGTGAGTAATGGCTGAACGCTACAATTCAGATCATGGCACGTTCAGCCATGAGGCACAACAATCACTGCCACAACCACACATAGGAGATGTGAGCCAAAAATTCTTGAAACGCCCCATGGAAGGAATGAGGGCCGGTGTGATATTCTATGAAACCAAAAGCGCTAGAGATGTACAGATAACGCATCACATGTACATGAAGCAGGACCAAGTCCAGGAACCAAAGTATCAACAATCATCAGTGCGTGACATTGAATCATCCAGAAACAGACCTCCTGGGCCGCTTAAGCCGTAACACCCTTGATGATATCGGCGGCCTGTGAAAATCAGTCAGCATTTGTGTCATGTAGATCGGAGGGCCAGCGGAGGGCTTACCTTCTCAGCAACACCGAACACCGTCGTCATGATATGCGTAGCAGGGAGCAGAGGAATAACACTCGAGTCCACAACACGCAGGTTAGCGGAGCCGTAGACCTTGAGGTCAGTGCCAACAACGCCACCCTCCTCGCGGGGGCCGAGCTTGCAGCTGCCGGCCGGGTGGTACAGCGTCCCGGCGTTCTGGCGGATGAAGCTCTCGATATCAGCGTCGCTGGTGACGTTGGCCCCGGGAAGGACCTCGAAGGGCTGCAGCTCCTGGATGGAGGCGGTGTTGCGGACGACGCGGCTGTACTTGACGGCCTCGACGAGGAGCTGCAGGTCGACCGGGTTGGCGAGCTGGCCCGCGCTGGTGACGGGCAGGTCGAAGGTGCTGCTCGAGGAGGCCTTGACGCTGCCGCGCGAGAAGGGGTGCTGCAGGCCCAGGACGAGGACGCCGGCGTCCCAGATGAGCTCGAGGACGGCCGACTCGTTGGACGTCAGCTTCTCGGCCAGGATGGCCTGCTGCTTCTTGTAGCCGAGGGCGACCTCGGCGGGGGTGTCGGCGGGGAGGTACTGCGTGCCGTCCTGGGCGGCGGCCTTGGAGGCGATGAGGGACGAGGCGTTGGTGTAGGTGTTGAGGGGCAGGAAGAGCAGGAAGTCGCCGGTGGGCGACGAGTAGGGGCCTGTCTTCTGGTCGTGGTACTCGGCGAGGGCCTCAGCGGCGAAGGTGGTGTTGCTGGTGAGGTCGGAAGAGGTGACCTCGTCGGTGGTCACGGTGGCGACGGTCGTCAGGAGGACGTGGTCCTCGAGGTTGTGGCCCACGGCGGGGAGGTCGATGACGGTCTCGACGCCGATCTCGCTGAGCAGCGCGCTGTCGCCAATTCCGGACACCTGCAGGATCTGGGGGGTGAAGAAAGGACCGGCTGCCAGGATGGCCTCCTTGCTGACGCCAACAGTGGACTTGGCTGCGTCGGCCGATACGGCGAACTGAGATGTTGTTAGCTGTGCTCTCACTGCCTGCTAGTGACATTCTGTTTGAGCTCACCTCGACACCTGTGACTGTGACTGATGATGATCCTCCATAGCCAGTCGAGTTGCTGGCCGTGACCAGCTTGGTGACGTGCTGTCCGGTGACAAGGTGCAAGTTTGTCCTTGCCTCAGCAGAGTTATAGTAGGCTTCTCGGGCAGAGGATCTTGTGACATTGGTAAGGTCGATGTTGTGAGGGCAGAAGTAGCCTCCAATGGGAAGTCCAGAGGCCTGGTCCTTGGGGATGGTGATGCCCAACTCGTTGGTGGCATCAATGATGTTACCTGGAATTGTTTATTAGACCCATGATCGGAACTCACAGCAGACAGATGCCAACCTACGGGTCAGGGGCCAGAAAAAGGGTGAGTAGGTAACGTTAATGTTCCCGGAGTCGCCATGAGACTCTGGGTCGAACTCAACACCCCATTCCGCAACAATCTCATCACTGGGTGGTGCGAATATCTCTTGCTGTCAGATTGTTAGCATCTGCTCCGCATAATTCAGTAGTCATTGCTCTGCCCACCTTCTTGAAGTAGGGGAAGAGGCCATCGTAATCCCACCCAGGGTTTCCCAGCTCAGCCCATCGGTCAAAGTCTGACTTTGATCCACGGTCGAAGACCATGCGGTTCAGTTTTGTGCCACCTCCGACGATTTTGCCCTGGGGGATAGAGACTGAACGGTTTCCCAGAGCCGGGTTTGCCGTGTAGGTAGTGTTCCAGTCGTACTTGGTGCCAATCGCTCCTCCGGCCAGTCCAGGGATGGTGAAGAAGTCCTCATTTGCGTCGCTACAACGTCTAGTCAGTACTAGCTTCCGGTGGCGTCCGTAGCATCAACGGTTCCGCCAAAATCGGGAGGGAAACTAACAAATCGCCAGCCTCAATGACCAGGATCGAGATGGCTAAATATTCGGTTAATTACCTGCCGAGGTCCCGTAATTAGGGCCTTTTGAAGTTGTGCTCACCACTGTCCTCAGAGAGCCTGTTTGCCACCGTGAGACCGCTGGCACCTCCTCCCACGATCACATAGTCATAGCTGTCGAGGAGCTCAGTCTGCCTCCGGTGGATCCCATAGAAAGGGGCAGCGTTGGCTACTGCCACTATGAGAGCCGCGCTCAGCTGGGCGGATAGGAACATTGTGACAAGCAGTATATAAAGAGTGACAAAGGTTGACAAGACCTCAAAGCGAAGGACAGACGGTTCGTGATAGAGACGTGAGGTGTGATCGAGAGAAGCACAGCCAACGTGTGGTCCGGGCCGGCTTTTTATTATAATATTCCGCTGGTGACGATAACCCCCCTGGCAGCGCGACTCAGGGAAGGGAGACCTCGATGAGGAGCCACCCCGATGCACCTTGTCGCCGTCCCTTGCAAATCCCTGGCGTGGATCCGGAGCGTCGGCAGCTAGCGAACAGCCTCTCTGCGAACCGTGGTTGAGGGATGCGCTGGAATGCGAAGGGGGGATTTCCAATTCGAGCACCATCGATCTATAAGTCCCGCCAAGACATCTTGCGTCTGCCTACTATGGGGTAGAAATAGTGCAGTATTACGGCCCAGGCCAATGTGCGCCCCTGCCGATGTGCCGACGCGCGCGCCCATGTTGGATACATGCGCTGTCAGGTAGGGCGGACAGGCGGGCAGTGTTATTAGTGAAGGTGTCATGGACCAAGAGTTGGACGCAATAGGGGACCGTCGAGTAGGCCAGGGACGCTTTCAATGCAACCCCTCACGGGATTCCCATGCCCGACAAGTCGATGGAGGTCCGTCTGATGAGGAGACGGTCCCGAATTAATTTAAAAACTACTTGGATCTCCGCTCCGGCGCTTTTACCTGCAGGCCAAGCTAGGCTGATCTTAGGGGCAGAACCCACAATGCAACAAGCCAGGCCCCTGGCTGCATGGTCCCGATCCTTGACTCGGCCGCCCCTCCTCCCTCTTAGTCGGATTTTACTGTACACAGCAGAGCCCCAGCGGCCCCGAGGCCAGGTAGACGGTGCACGATTCCAACCCCCGATGCCTACGACGCTACATTGGCTCTCACCCTCTCACGCGGCCTCCACGTGGTCGCCGTGTCTTGTCAAAGTTGGCGCTGTCCGCTCGATCGGCTCTTAGTCGTTGCAGGTGCATTGATGGATGGCACGCCGCTCGCAACATGATCTCACGTACTGCACTATTTAGGCCTGCCTTGACAGCCAGAAACTCTCAAGAACAGGCGTTGGGCTGGGGGGCGCCGTCATTTCTGGGCACCGGTGGTGCCACCTACTTAGGAGGGTGCTAGCCTATATCGCACCGCATATTTGCATACGAGTGGTGTGTTTCCTTCCGACACCAACACGCACCGAGGAAACATGTGCGTTGCTGACCTCGTCCGTCGTCATCGCGTCCCCATGGTAATACCCACCGCACCCCTTGGCACTCCAGAAAACAGAGTTTCGATGGCTTCCCGGGGCTTGGGCCACGACAATCCCCGAGCTCGACTACTTTATCTCTCCCAGTCCCACCCGGCTCGACGATATCCCGCCGTGGAGACCGCGGACTACTGTACAAATCCACGTCAACTGGTAGGCATCTGCTCTCCTTCTAACGAACCCTGCCCAACGGCCCTGCCGACGTCACAGAGACAGTGCCATCCGATGGTTAAACTCATTCTAGAAACATCAGACCGCATTGACCAGTTTCGATTTGAACGAACTCTATGGCGTTTCACCAAACCCAAAGCCCTCGCCAATCTCCGCCAGGGTCATGTTTAGTCAACAGCCGAACCGACAATTGGCTTCCCTGTCAGCTGTCTGTTATCGTTTGTGCAACCGCAGCAATCTCAACTCTAAGCTATAGCCGAGACGAAGAGAGAGGCCATGAAATTATAACCGCACGTGACAATTTGGCCAACAACATTGCAAAGTTTTCTTTCAAACGGACGCTGCATACTGAAGTAGGACGAGCCAGAAACCAGAGATCAAACCAAACACATGGGAAAGCTTCAAGGTGGGAGTCAGGTGCTCAACTAATGAACTTAACCTGTGATATTGCCACAACGTTGGTTTCACCTTCCAATTTCGGACTTCGAAGCGCGTCCAGATGTCTTGAAGCCGCTCGTGTAATCAGTAATCTTCTGTGGCCGTGGAAGCCTCGGGTTGGTCAGGACCACTGGGCAGGCAAAATTGAGGACATCACAAGACATTGCGTGAAAGAAGGCCAGATTGTGTCAATGAGTCTGCCCTGCAGGCAATTCAGATTTCTTTTGTTCAAATCCAAGCATTTGTACACAGAAGAGCGCCCATTTTGCTGGGCAGCTGAGACATTTTCTCTGTCTGGGCTGAAATGTTACAGGCAGGACGATAACAGGCCTTTGTCCAGCAAGAAAAAGGAGCAAGAGGATATGCATAGTAGGTGTATAAGCTGGCTAACTCATGAAGCTCAGAAGAGGGCAACTTCTACTAGAAAAGATTTGCAGATGTCTTCTCCTCAGGTGCACCAGGCAAAACCCATGCTTGGGCTTCGTTTGTAGCTATGTGATTAGGACTAAAGAAATCTTCCTCCCACTGTTCTATAGATTTCTTTTCAGACGAACAGGCAGAAAAAAAAAGGCCTAGACCAATTGTTCGGGTGAAGAGTTGTTCTCGTACCAATTGTGAGTTCTCAGCCTGCATCAGGAGCTCTTGCAAAAAGGCGTTTGCACGGAGGGAAGGTGCCAGTCAGTTTCCCAGCCAAGTTAGCAGTTTGGAAATTAGGAAGCAACCCACACTGATAAGACTTTGGACGACTGGTTTTGGGCTCTGAAATTTGCAGCTTGCAGTGGTTTGAGGGCTTCCAAGTCTTTCTCCGGCCCAATACTGTTCACAACCACCCTCATCTCAACACCACTTGGCCCCCAGACTCTCTTCAATCTCAACAGACAATTGGTGCACACAGACACAAGCTGTCACCATGAATCACATCACGCTTCTTCTCTCGGCCCTAATGAGCATCATGCTCTCCATTGCTGTAAGTTTCCCCTTCCTCGCAATGTACTGTGCAGTGCAACACGTCTCGCGGTAGAATGTTGGCGTTGACTTGCGCTGCACAAGGCTCCTGTCAGCGACAAGCTCGACGATGCTCTGGCCAACTACACCATTGCAGACCTCGAGTGGATTGTCCCCATCAGCACCGACCGCAACGACACTGTCATCGGCACGATTCAGGACGTCGCCAACCACCTCGCAATGGTGGACCCTGAGGGCTTTGCCGCTGTCAACGAGAGCATCAACGAAGCTGTCAATGCCCCTTCCCCTGGCCGCTCCAGCGTCTCTTACAGCTCCAGCGACTCTCCCGGCGAGTACGACCCTACAGACTACTCCTGCAACCCCTTCCACGACTTTGTGTCTGGCCTCCGCATCAAGTATGGCGTCGAGTACTTGCGCAAGGTCAAGGGAACCCCTGGCCAGGGCCCTGGTCCAGTATGTTTCAACACCCTCCCAGCCGACCTCATATGGTTCTCTATTTGCTAATTTGGTCCCAGTCCAGCTGCGGCCGTGTGAGCTGTTCCTTTGATGCGGCCATCTTCTGGTGCAACGATGTAAGATCCCACAAACTCCATCCCTTTCTCGATTGAGCTTGCAAGGTGAACTAATCTTTTCACATGGCAGAACACTGATGGCCTGGTGCTCGACAGCTTTGGCCGGATCGCAGACGGTGCCCAGGACCTGATTACCGACTGCTGCTTCATCCAGGATGACGGCAGTTATGGAGTTTTCAACGGAGTCCAGCGTTTCGGGGGCAACTGGAACGTCGTCGTACAAAAGGCGTCCTGCTAAACGTAGGATTGGGGCACACAACGAGTCCCTCTTAGGCACTGACACGGTTCACGCCTTCTGACACTCCGCTGGCACACAATATGACGACCAGGTCTTCCGCCTAGGTATGCATGCCACTAGGTAGACGACAACCTCGGAATGAATAACCATTTGCATGGACCATAAACCAGGCTGAGCTTTCCTTCCATGACCGTTCTTGCGGAGCACAGACCTTACCCTTAGCGTGCGGCGTTCAATGAGAGTACAACCTTATTCTGTGTAGGACATTGGAACAGGTGCAATTTTCCATGTCTTGTCGGAGGGCCGTGGGTGCATACCACGGTACAACGAAGGCCAAAGTCAGCCGCAGCCATTCTGTAGATCGTCCGGGAATTGCGCAAGAAACGTAATCGTTTGCTCCCACGTATGATTTGTCTAGCCAAGCCTCTCTCCCTTGCTAGTAGCTAACAAGTGAGCCGCCTTTGCCTCGCATTCTAGAAGCGGGATCGCCAGCTAGAGGCCAAGCCTGAGGCGCTCTAGGCTGCCACGGGTGTCCCCGCAAAGCCACGTTAAGGGATAAGACAGACAGCTATAGAGGGATGGCCGAGCACATAGCGGCTAGGCCCGGGGGGGCGCGCGCCCGGTCCATGAGGAGGCGTGGGCGGGAGATCTATCATCCAGCCCTCGTCCCCCTTTTCCGTAACCAGATTGTTTCTAGTCAGGGCACGACAATCAAGTTGCAACTTGGCCGACTCCGTAGTGTTGAAGTTAAAAACAGGTTTGAGGGCCTGTTAAGGTTCAGATTCCAGATTGAGCTTATGCTGTGGGGACGAACACACGCACCGGACACACGTGGGGCTGTGCCTGTCTCGAACCATGCTGGCTGGTGAGGCTCTTCGGCCCTCGGCGACGCCAGGTTAGGACCTCGGCAATAACGAGTACTACCAAGGCAACATGTTTCTATGCACGTACATCGCTGTACACGACTTTTGCCCGCTCATTCTGCGGAGCAAATTGACCAGCACAGTAAACAATATGCTTGAAGATCGTTCATGACGCGCATGTCGAAACAAAAGTCAGTCAGAAGTTAAATCTGTGGAGGGACTGGCCCATCACAATCAGAAAGCACCAGGTGTGGTCTCCACCAGAGCAGCCCCGTGAGCAAAAAGAATTGGGTTTCAGCCGTCCACAGACCAAAACATACGGTATCATGCTCCCAGGGCAAGATCAGCCGTCCGAGAAGCCATCACGGCCCTGCACCATGGAATACTGACATCTCTACTCGTCCTCCCCGTACTGAGGCCGAATATCAAAGATCGCGTCTGCTTTCGTCTTCTCAAACTCCTCATCATCATGGAAATTAGCCCTAACCTCGACTCTCCCACGTGCACGACCCATGAAGAACTCCTGCTGCGACGCAGGAAGATGCATGCGTTGCTTATGGTTCGGATGAAAAGGGCTCTAACACATCGGATATCAGCCACTCAGCCAGCCACACTCACCATCAGACTCGGTGTAAGTTAGCCCGTCTCACGCCAGCTGGCACTCACCTGGTATCCCAGCCCGAGCATGATCCGATGCCTATCACTATGATTCGGCATCCCGGCGTGCCACGTCCTCAGGTCCCGGATCATGATGTCCCCCCGCACCACCTCCGGCTGCACCGGCGGCCTCACCGCGCGGCGCGCCCCCTTGGCCCCGTCCGAGATCCACGGGATGCGGTCCGCCGCGTCCTTGGGCGCCCACGTGGCGCGCGTCGCGTCGGTGACGGGCTGCTGGTCCTCGATGGTCGTGGCCGCGTGCGAGCCGAGCCAGAACTCGGTCGCGCCGTTGTCGGTGCTGAAGTCGCACAGCGGGACGTTGGCGATGATGTAGTAGGGGCACCGCGGGTGGTCGAACATGGAGTCCTTGTGCTCGTTCTGGCGCATCCCGGCCGTGTTGGCCAGCGCCGTGTTGGCTGTGAGCCAGTTCCAGATGGGCGGCTGGCCGAGGTAGCTAGTAGCGAAATTCTGGTGAGCTCGGCTCTCTTGAGGTTTCATCAGCTGTTTTGTTGGTGAGACTTACGCGCTGGCGACTTGCAGCAGGAACGAGTTGAAGTAGACGTCTTCATGCAGGAGGTCTCGCTGTGTCACCGGCGGCCTTTGTAAGAAGTTGGCTAGACCATGTATTCCATCAGTTCCAATCTAAACGGGATCTCATCTGCTCAGACTTTGTGACGGGGAGAAGGGTCTCACACTTGACAGCATGGTTGAATACTTGGGTAGGGTCAGCGATCTTCTCTTCCACCTCGTTGCACATGGCATGGTTCAGTGCATCAACGTGGCTGAGGTCTATCACACCCCTCAGTACCACCAACCCATCTTGATGCAGCCCTGATAGTACTCGCTGCAGATTCCGTGGCGAATAGACACCAGCGCTCCGCTCCTTGTCCAAGGGGGCAATTGCTTGGGGTGCGTCTCCTTGGTCGACCTTCATTTTGGCAGCACGACAGGATATCAGCGATTACGCTCGAGACTGGAACTCTAGTTGTCGAGCTTGACGGATTTAACGAGTTTTGATCAGCTGAATGGCATACTTGACTTCAGGAGCTATAATCCCAAATTTGAGTGTTATCTAAATGCGAGAAGACGCAATTCTCCGAGAGCGGGACCGGCAGAGCGGGGCATGGCATTGTCAGCTTTGCCCAGGCGCAAAGGGAGTCATATCCGCACGATGTGAATGGACAGCTAGCTACAAGGTGGGTTCAGCATCTCGGCGAGTCTTTTAGGAAGCTCGTATAGTCTTACTACGCACTAGATGCACTCGAGTTGGAAATGTTACTGAATTAATGTTGTTCGGAAGGAACTCTCCGGCCCAGTCTGTATATACTGTGATCGCGAATTGTTACGGTCCACAGACCAGCAAAAAGCACACATATGAAGCAAGAACAAATATTGCAAACATCAATTTTTTTAATGCCTTCAAATAGACCATCATCTGACCATCTTAGGGTGATTCAGCTTGGCCACTGTGTCGGTGTTGCTCTCGTAATCACCTTACTTCCCGTTTCCCACGAATCATCATGGTGTATTAGGGCCTCTCCCACCCCTGTTGTCTTCAAATAAATCCAACCACGGAACAGTTGTTTGAAGTAGAACAAATGAACGAATAAGTGTCCCTGTGATTTACAGAGTAATGTGCGAAAACGTTAGCTAGATGGAAATCTCAGACCCAAGTGACCAGATGGCTTTAATCTCGGCTGAGAATCAAGTTCTCCCTTTTCTTCCTTCGACATCCTGCACGTCACTTTCAGCGAGGAAGAGCCCCGACAGTGGCTTCAACATCATAATATGGTAGTTATCTAAACTTGGTACATCTTAGCGAATCATAACGGAATCCCTATCGACTTATTAACCATGAATAGAACGCAAGGTGTATCTCCTGGTCAGGCATTGCAATCTTACACGGGTCAACCAATCGACATTGAGAGATTGGCCATGATCTACAGCCTTGGCGATGTTGGCTAAGTAGCCATCAGGGCGAGTACTTCTTTGTGGCAAGGCTTTCAGCTCCCCAAATCCCTTAGCCTGATGGATGAATATCTTGACCTGCTGATCTAGCGCCTCAAGCCCATAAAGCGGAACGTAAGTATCATGTTGATGATATTTAAAGACCAACAAAGGCAAGATTCAGGCCTGGTTGTTGTGGAACTTGGGCGGGTGGTCTCTAATCCGCAACCACAAGAGCATTATCTTTCTAACACCGACGTACAGCATATCAGCCTAAGGCGGGCGGGCTTGAGTAGGACAGAGTGTGTGGAACGTGGGGGTAGGCGCACAGCGCAACCCATCTTTGGGTTTGGAGTGCTATGTGGAAGGTCTTGGAACTAACAGCCGACATTGGCCAACTCGGCTGAAGGAATGAGCTGAATTCCACAGCAGCTTTCCATAAACGCACTTGTGTGTCTGGGCAAACAACGCCTGTGAGGGCTTGCATGTCGCGTTGTCAGACCATTTCCAACACTTCGGTATCTAATTATCATTCTCCAGACAAGTACTTCCTTGAGCCAATTTATTTCCATCATACCGTAGCTTCTCTTCACCTGCACTGCTATTTGATAAGCTTGGATGAGAAATTATGAGGTTCATTTACGGACTGCTGCAAATTGAATTACGCCTCCTCTGATCAGGCGAAAGACTAACGTCTTTGTATCTTGGAAATAGCGAGCCTGTTCACTGGCACTATAGAATTTTACGAATAGATGTGCTTCTATCTTTCGATGGATTCCTTTGGCTTGCATATTGCATGTCCGACCACATACCAGAGAAGCTCCAACAGATCCCAACGGTCACGGGATATGACTGTCCAATAAAATAGGCCGGGCCACGCAATTGAGGGTCAGTGGCTGAGACCTTGATGCTATGTAGCTGCCGGACTGATGTGGTGTACCACTCCTAAGTTACGCTTGTGTGCCATTGCGCCCGGATTTCCCCACCCCCTTCAGCCTACCTGAGCACCTCTAGCAGCCATAACGACGCAGTAAGCTGACAGTACTGCCGTTTCCCAATCAGAATCAATTTAGTGGCATACTTGACCTCGATTTATCAACTCGGATATTAATGGAAACTGTTCTAATGGCCAGAGTTCGAGCTGAGCATCTTGGATATTCGTTGTCCTCCCCAGAGCCGTTTCGTCTCATAATGGGCTTGGGGTTTCAAGTCAGGAATAATCCTTTGGCGGAGAGAGGGCTATCGTTTGAGTGAGAACAAATCAACATTGCCTCATAAACTGCATTATTAGCGTTGTTCTACCCCTTGGCGTGTGTAGGGTCATCTCTGATCTGGACATGAAAACCCAGTGGTAGTAGTCAGAACGGAGTGATCTAAGTCAGTCAGAATTAGGTTACAATCTAGTATATAGATATCCATTAGCCCAAAGTCCTACTCTGGCAGTTCACGCCTCAGCTGATTCATACGATCCCAATATCACTTGGGCAGCCCATATGAAATCAACCTTTCCAACACTCACAGCCGAAGCACCTTTATCCTTCGTATAGCGGTTTTGATTGCGTCCTGCCAGAAACTGTCCTCCTTTGCTTGTGCAGGAAAGTCCACCATGGGCTGGCACGACCTAGCGATTGGGTTATTCTCGTTCTTCATTGTGCTCAATACGATCACAATCGGCCTTCGAGTGTATATACGCACCAAGCTCACCAAAGGAGCATTTGGCTGGGATGACATTGCCCTCATCTTCACACATGTAAGTTCTCTGTGGGGGTTTGCCGCATTTACCATCTTACAGTCTTGTTCGACAAGAGCAGCTAATTGCAAAGGACGTCTAGATAGGGTTAGTTCTCTTTGTTGGGCTGGCATTACAGTCACTGCATTATGGACTATTCGACAGCGACGAACAGCCATGGTACGACGACCAGAAAGGGCAATTGGTAAGTAACAAGCCATGAAGCTCTTCCAATTTCCATGATATTGATAACCTTTAGAACTACTATGGAATGGGTGTCGTCTGTCTCGTAATCTCCGGGACTGTCAAGATTAGCGTCGCGCTCGTTCTCTATCGCCTTGATACCCGTCCCCTTATTCGTGCTATCATTGTTTTCGATATCGCTACATGCTGCGTTTGGACCATCGCCACTACGCTCGTATTCTCCCTCTTTTGTTGGCAAGGAGATCCGTATTACGGTGCTATCGACAGAACGACATGTACCAACACCGCGTATGCTCGAGAGTCTCTTTATATCATCTATGATGTCTTTCATATCATATTACCTGTCTTTATCTTATGGAACGTTCAAATCAGTAGGGGTTTGAAGTTGAGTGTCGTTGGCTTATTCAGCATTGGGCTTCTGTGAGTTAGATCTTGATTGCTTGAGCCGCTGCTCTCTATTCCTCCTCATGTCCGTTAGAAGGTGCCGAATGCTGACAGGCACTGTCGCTAAAGTGCCGCCATCGCTGCCGCTATGAAGCTCAAAACTATATTTGACCCCGATGATCCTCCAGGAGATTATGCTGGAGCGTACCGGGTCATGATATGGTCTGCTGTGGAGCATGGACTATCTATTTTCGCCAGCTCCGTCCTCGCCCTCCGCCCACTGATAAAGCTGGTCCCCAAAGGATGGACGACTCTCTTGAGCACCATCTATAGGAGTGGCAGCGCCAAGTCATCAGGCCAGGGCAGTTCAGGTCATGCACCTAAAAAGTCGAACTGGTCTGACCCAACTGACTCGCACGAGCTTGGCAGTGTTGGTAACCAGAATGCGATCTCCGTTCGCACCGAATACAAGGTTGATTATTGTGTCTAGAGGCCCGTTCATGCAGAGTTGTGTGGGGATCGCTCTGAGAGCAGTTCCAAGGGCGGTTGATGGAAAAGACTGTCAGGACACGGCTAGTGGTGGTGTTTGAGGGTGTCATTGTTTTCAACGCAAGAGACTGACTCCTTTCTCTGTGATGACTTTCATTGCCAATCAAAACTCTCTATTAAGCTTGCTGGGGGGCGCTATTATTGATTGAATATTCTTCTGGATATCACTGAGCAACAAGAAGATTCGCCTTCAAGGTGAGACCCCAGCTTGACTTCCTGATCAAGTCTTGGTGTCCAGTTTCTCTGTCACTGCAATCTTGCCCGCTGTGTCCTCATCGTGATGAGCGATTGCCTTCTCCGTAGCCTTGACCGCCTCGTCTGCATATTTCTTGTCCTCGAACACTGTGTATCCGTTAGCAAGACCTCCCTCATCCATGTGATTTTGACTGATAGATCAGAATGACTTACTGAAAGCGAGTTCTTCCAGAGTACGCCCGAATGTCTCGGGGAACATGAAGTAGACGAATGCAACCTCGAACGCAAGCCAGCAGCAGTACGAGATGAGATACTTCCAGCCCACGTCCTCAAGCCCAATGGGATTGACGAAAGTGGTAAAGAAGCCGGCCAACCGGCCAAAGAGCTGGAACACAGCAATACCACGGGACCGTTCCGCGTAAGGCCAGACCTCGACCATGTAAGCTTAAATGTAGGGTCAGCAAGGTGTACATAATACTGTGTGGTAATAAGCCAAGAAGGAACTTACTGTATGTCAAAGCATTGTATCCCATATTGTAGCAAGGGCTGTAAGCATAAATAAAGAACAATGTTGCAATGTTCGCCGAGCCATTCGGTGTCCCAGCCTCTGCTGCCGTCTGAGCCTTCTGCATGGAGATAGTCCACGCGATATAGCAGAGCAGCAAGCTGATGGTACACATCAGGTACATTACCCGTCTGCGGATCTTGACCACCAGCAGCGCCACGACCGTCGCGCAGACCATGCTCCAGCAGGCGATGGACACGTTAATCTTCTGGACGTCGGTCGAGTTCGTCATGCCGATCATCTCGAGCAGGTCACCGAGGTAGTAGCTGATCAGGGTGTTGCCGGACCACTGGGTGAACAAGCCCAACATGGAGGTGATGAGCAGGCGGCGGCGCATTCCCGAGGTCGCAAACAGGTCCGCCCAGGACTTCTTGGAGGCCTCGACCTCGAGCGATATCGTGGTGTGGATCTGAGCCATTTCCGCTTTGACGAACTCCGAGTCCGCGTCGCCTTCGGCGTGGTATTTGACCAGGATTGCTTGCGCCTCTTCGACTCGGTCCTTGGATATAAGCCAGCGAGGAGATTCGGGGAGGAAGCTGATTCACACATGTGATAAGCTTTTGCCGCTTGCACGGATGGCTGTGGGGTTCGTCGGTGGCACTTACAGTACGAATGTTATCTGAAGGACAGAGGGGCAGATCTGGAGTAGCGAAGGTATCCTCCATGACCAATCGTTCGGTATGCTATTTGTCCCAAAGCAAATGGCTGCCGCCGTGATCTGGCCAACGAAGTAGGCGACATTAAACAACGAGGTGAGTACAGGTCGTTCTTTGGGATATGCCAGCTCGCCGATAAGAGAGGACCCAGACACGATACATGTTGGGATTCCGAAACCGAGTATCATCCGGGCGACAATGTACATGCCGACATGCTGTGAGAACCCCTGGATGAGAGCGCCAACCACCATAACGAGTGAGCCACCCAAAATCGATCCTCGCCTACCAAACTTCTCGTTGACCATTGGGATGAACGGAAGGGACAAGATAGCTCCCAATGAGTACGCAGCCGCGATGATACCCTTGAGTGAGCCTGCCGGGTTTCCGAAATATTCCTTCCAGGGCGGTACGATTTGGAGAGCATTGATCATCTGGGAGTCGAATCCAGAGGTCAACTCAATTCCCATACACGTTGGGAAGAGCATGAAATAGAGATATCGCAGGTTGGGCTTCGTGAACCAGCGTTTCTTGTCCTCGTTGGCCAGCCGGGTGATGATGGGGTCCGACTTCCCCTTCTCGGCTGTCGTCGCTGAGCCGATAGCCATCTTGAAGTTGGGCACAGTCTTGTCAGGGGGTCTTCTGTTGTGTTGGCTTCAATGAGCCCTGGTGTAAGGACTACGCAGACTGAACCTCGAGCACACGGCGGAGCACATTGAAGGACGCGTCGCTCTGATATATGAGTCGTATCTGCAAACAATTTAAGTTAGACGCCGCGGCTGATGCATACCTCGTGGCCCGCGTTTCTGGGACCACCATGCCAAGAAGGGCCACAATCACCAACAATCCGGGGAACAATCCTCCAGCATGCGGGGTCACCAATCCCGGAGTGCGACCCAGCGAGTGAGAGGCCGCGCCCGTCAGCGAATGCGGTGCAATTACCGGCGCCTTGGCGGCAGCTGGCCTGCTTGGCGCTGCCAGACCCCCATACTGACTCCTGGATTTCGGGTCATTAAACCGACGAAAGGAGAAGCAGCCGGCGGTGAGCCAGTGGCAGCGCTGCGTTGGGCGTGGAAGAATCCGGCTAAATGCAACGTCAAGACGGTTCCTTCAACGTCTCCTTCCGCTAGTGCGTGTGGCCTAAATGAGCTGTCCTACCCCAGACACAGCGCAGCTGCCAGCAAGTACCGTGGTACTGTTCACATCCTTGGCTGCGAGCGGGATGATACGACGAATTGGCGATGAAGGCATCAAGTAAGATTCGATATATTACGAGAACAAACGCCAAGGTCTGACAACAATGAAGGCAGATCTACAAGAAACATCTAGTATTGCAGCCTCGCAGGAGCAAACGAGAGCAACCAGCACTCGGAAACCCGGGGCGCAGGTCCTACAGCCTTGTAACGTACCAGCTGAGCTCACGCACAGCATGGGCACCCGAGTTCTGTCAGCTCGAACATGCCAGCCGCTGGGACCATTTTGTTCCACACAGCTATTCTAGAACATGATCAACATGTTGTTCTTTTGCCCAAGCGAATACACCAACAGACAAGGCAAGGCCTTGACGATTACAGAGCCCAACCTACTGATATCAAATAAGTCGACCTTGATCCGGCGAATACAACTATACTAATTCAAGTACTTGCCAAATGCCGAGAGAAGAAGACGAGTGTGCAAATTGCCGCGTCCCATAACTATCATATGAGCACAAAGACGAAACAACTGATAAATCTTGAGCTACTTCACTGACTGCGCGAATCTTGGACTCTTGTTGATCAGTGTGGTCCTTGCGATGACCGCCCTTTGCCCACTTGGGCCTGGCAGCCTGGCAGAGCCAACACCGCCTGGAGGACATCAGTCAGCACTCTCCTCTTTACGGACATGGCTGCGTTCTGTGGGGTCAATTTTACAAACACCGGCGACAAAAGCCGCAAAAATGAAGGCCATATTGAGAGCGAGCCTATACCTGACTGAGAAAGCCAAGATGGGGGCCGACGTGGTGTCGGCTACTTGCCAAAGGAACATGATGAGGAGCCGGCGTAAATGCAAGTCCATTCAATTGGAGACAATTGGAGACACACCTGGGCGTTCTGAGTGTATGTATGATCCATTCAGACTGACGGGCACTCAAACAAGCTGAGAGACTCTGAGTAGCCTCCTCGATTGAGATTTCGTTGTGCTTGATGTACTGGTCTGATGAGGGAAACCGATGTGCTTTAACATCAATCACTTGCGCTTTGACCAAGGTTGTCCGTGTCTTGTGTCCAGTCAGATCAACGGGCTTGATGATGGAGTTTCCGTCGACCAAACATGTAATAAATACCTCCCTCCATCGCCAGGAGATTGATGAGATTGAGTGTGCAATTGTTCTTATAAATGATCAGGGGCTGCACAGTATACCACAAAGGCTCACACCATGAGCCATCGCACATCTCAGCACTATAGCCCATGTAGGTGGCTTGCGGACCATCCACTGTGACTATTACTAGTATAGAACTGATATTCACACCCGCAAAAACGGAGGGAGGGTACACCTGTACATCAGCAGCAGTAAACCAATTCACACACCTAACAGGCACGCCCAATTTGCACACTAAAATCACACACCCAATTCACATATTTAATTTACATTCTCAATGCTTATATGCCATATTTACATGCTTTATTCGTGTGCCTAGAGGTAATTATGTATAAAAGTTGGATGTATAGTTTGGGTGTTGGGTGTGTAGGCGTGGGGTGTGTAGATGACTTAATAGCTGCAGCTATGGCATGAGATGTATGGGTGTACAGAAAGATTGTTTGACAGAGGCTTTTCTAGTGGCCAGAAAGAGCCAGCAGCAATGATGAGTGGTGGCATCATGTTCCGGGGCCTATCAACGTCTCTATTAATGCTGTGCCCACCAATGTCATCATCTTCAATGCCCTGGAAAGGGAATGCTTACCTCAGGTTGCCTCATCGCCCAGTCTCATCGCGTAGTGGACACAGATAGATGCACCAAGTATGGTGAATAGATGAAGTCTGCTCCTTTCGAGGTGTTGTGGTTGAATCTGATCTGATCAGACCGGGATATATTTCACCCAAAATTCATTTTCACCCCAGGGACTGGGCAGACAAAGCTTGTGCCCAAGGTCCGAGGCCCTTCGTCTGTGTGTCCATCGTTTGTACGCAAAGACTGGGGCAACTTTTGGATTCACCTTTAGACATCGAGGTACCGACCTACCTGGCTAACCATCCAGTGATGACAACAGCCTCACAGGTGAATGACAGTCAGTCACTGCCCGCGGGCATTCAGCAACACGTGATACACCAGGCCTTGGGGCAAGCTTTGCCATTTAAAAACTTCCATCGGCAGTCGATTCCTCCAGAATTCCAGAACTCTCCCATTTCTCACATTCCAACCAGTCCACCCGCTCCCCGATACCTACAGGTATCACCGCCACCATGAAGCTGCCAAATGAGCTTATGTCCAAAATCATTCGCGAAATCATCGATACGCCCGCAGTCTTCGTCTTCGATGTTGTCACCGGCACTTTCCAGCACTCGCCAACCGGTCCAGATACCGATTACCGATACATGAGCTTCCAGCCTCGTGTGAACCCCCCGGGCAACCACACCAGACGAGAGTACCCTGGTAGCTTTGAGTCCCAAGTCAGCAAGACCATTCGGAGCCTGCTCTCCACCAACAAGTTGGTCAGGGCCGAATGCCTCAGAGGCCTCCAGGGCATCAAAGTACCCACCGCAAACGGTCAGGCCATCGTCCACTTCAACCCCCGAAAGCACGTCATATGTCTCTACCGTATCGACCACTCTGCATTTCTCACACACCGCGGCTTCATGCTCGGTCCACAGGACCTGATCAACTTCGCCAGGCAGTTGACCGACCTCGACTTTGACATCGACCACCTTGGTTTCATGTCGGAGGGTGCATACGGCGATTACAAGAAGCTGGACCTGTTCAAGGCTGCCTTCCCTACCATACGCCACTTCTACGCCGTGGTCACTGAGCTCCCCCGGAAGGACCCTTGGCAGCCCGTAGATTTCATCTGCCCTGCCCGCGACTCGGCACACACACTGTCCCCAGTACTCTTGCACACCGCTAAGCGATCTTGGAATGTTGTCAAGGCCACTTACTTCTTTAATGGCTATCCAACGTCCATTCGCGGTGACTGGGAGCAGGGTTATGACATTGAGGGGATGGTCCTGATTTGATTTGGCGAACCAAGGCCATGTTTTCTGTCTTCGCTCTGCGGCTGTGAGTCGCAGCACCGATGGAAAGGGCTCGGACTAGACGGTGGAGGTCAGCTACGGTCATCTCGCAAGCATCAAGGAGTCCTGAGACCTATGATTTGCCCCATTGGGCTTTGGCTTTCGACAGCAAGGAGTGCTGTTGTGGGGTGTAGTGGGCTACATTTACTCCCCTGGGAGCACGGATGTAAAAGCTCCCAAGGTAATCATCGCTTTTGAAATTCTCCGCTCAGAATTCAATCCACTCTTTTCTCCTATTCTACGCAGTATTTGCAGGTCTTCTTTCTCAGGAAGCTTCGTGACTGCGCATCGCATGCTTCTTTCTATTCTTTTCATTTCCTCCCTCGCGCTGGGGCGCCCTCTTCCTCTCTTCGAGGGGACCAGCAGAACGTGCCCTCTATTCTATTTGGGTGACCCTTTTTCATCACTCACATCAACTTCGATGCCGTTCAGGTGATAGCAAGGCAAGAAAGGTCCGCTGTACTACAATGCATAGCGCTAATGTTATTAGTTTCAAGGCTATCCCACAGACGATTATCCCACAAGAGGTTATCCCATACGAGATTATCCCATACGAGGTCAGAGGTGATCCCAAGAGGAGGTCATCCTACAGGAAGGTATCCCATGGGAGATCAGTGCTGCCGTGAATACCTTTACGAAGATTCTCGAGGAAGAATCAAATTTATTAATTTTGTGTGAAAAACGTCTATCAGGATATTTCCCTGCCACAGCTCAGTCTAATCATGCCAAATCCGTACATATGTGACACCTCCGAGTCTTCGCACGAACACATCGTGATCTGTCCCTGGGTGTAATCCGGATACAGTCAGTACACTGCTCCACAATGAAGCCCAGTGCACATGTTGGCCAGAGAGAGGTTCACTCCGCCCGATAATAGTCGTACCTCCAGAAGATGACACCCGCGCCGCAATCACCACCAATTGCAGTGGCTCCGATACCACGTCTTGTGAGCGAATGTCCCAGCCGCCGCCCAGGATGAAAGTTCAGGGTGTATGCGTATGAACATTGGTCAAGAGGAGCAGACCTGCAAGACTTGACTCCCGAACGACCACGGAAGTTGTATAGAATTGAATTTCCAGTGGCGGAAAATCGAACATTCTCCACCGGTTCGGATGTCGCACCTCGACCGCCCGGAGGCATCATCAGCCTCACCCAACAATGCATGTCGGCCGGCTGGAGCCACAGCTCGCCGGTTGTGGTTCCACATGCAACCAATAGGCCGGTCGAAGAGATGTCAAGGCCGCTCGGGCTGCCCAAGCAGGGATAATCGATCACTTTCCGCTTGAACCAGCAGTCGGTCTTGGTGTCCATGACGACGACACGAGTGTGGCACGCCGCCACGAGTTCCGACCCATTTTCCGTGAATCGCAATTCTTTGATCCTACTCTCGCTCTTGTCTCTGTTGGGGTCGGAGCTTGCGGCTACACAGTACTGGTTCGTAGCTGTCCAGCGATCCATGATGTCGATCTGGCACAGAACGTCACTGCGGGCGGTGACGAGTGTCTGACCATCTGGAGAGAACGTGGATATGGCCGGATAGCCTCCATGTTCATCGAGATAATCATCAATAAAGGAATAGTAATCGAGATTTATGGCGTCCACAAGGATCAAAGGCTGCCGACATTCTCTTTGGGTGACACAGAGGAATCTTCCATCCGGATGGATCGAGGCGTGGCAGAAGTGCGCTTTGTAATCAGCTTCGTAGCAGTTGACGACAGCCTTCGACAAGATGTTGTAGACGAGAACTCTTTGTGTTTCGATGGCGAGGAGATGATCTCCTTCGGGAGTGAACAAGATGAACGGGGGCTGGTTCCCCTTGCATGAGAGCGTGTGGGTGGTCTGGGTGCTCATGTTACTCTTTTCGCAATGGGTCATCGGCCATCCGAGTTGTTCCAGAGCAGCATTTGCTGACGGACGATCTGCTGGACATGCGGCCATGCAATAGCGAATAAATTCGATGCCTTCCGCGGAGACGTTATTTCTCTTCAGGGCTTCCACAGGAAAGTCCATCTCGTCTCGATAATACGCCTCCAAATCGTCCATGTTGTCCCCGAAAGGTGACACTCCTGTTAGAAGTCGGTACACCGTCTCCCCGAAGGCCCAGATGTCAACCGCCTTCCACTTGTCGAGCTCAGACAGCTGGTCCCCAGGCGCCCTGAATCCCAATAGCTCAGGAGCCATGAAGCTGGGAGTCCCACAGACAGTGGATGATAACGTCCAGGACTGCTCGATGTTCTTGCTGAGGCCAAAGTCGGAGATCTTGATCCACCAGGGTCCGTCTGGAGGCATTTGTTTGATCAGAAGGTTTGAAGGTTTGATGTCTCTGTGAACGAATCCTTCTTCGTGCATGAATTCGAGGCCACGCAAAATCTGCTTGCTGAGGAACTTGGCGTCGGTCTCTTTGATGGGGCCATTGTCCTCCAGGTGGGATTGCAAGTCTCCCAATTCCATGTATTCCATCGCAATGTACAGCGTCTGGTTCAGCTCGTACCATCCATAAGATTGGACAAAATGGTATTCGTACTGTGCTTGGGCATTAGCTGCTGTTTTCCGGAAGAAAACGGATATTGATTAGGTTTAGATGTATAAATTTGGAGTGGGTATAAATGAAAGGGAAAGACATGGGCCAGCGGTGAACATACCTTGGGCTGGGAGAAGAAAACAAGGCTGTGTAGTTCATGTAGGAACTCTCCAGACAGCTTGGATTGGCCTCTGGACTCTGAAAGTTTTTTGACGGCTCTCAGTGAGCCAATTTTGTTGGTGGCACCATCGTTGGCGTCATCTTCGTAGTCGCTGCCGTCCCGGAGCACCTCGATATCGATGCATCTTTCCAAGTGAACGGATCCAAATCCACCACAGCCGATGTATTTCTTATACTCCCAATACTCCCGCAGTGATGATCCCGGAGCTGATGGGTTTAGTACGACGTGACGGACGCCGGGGAGCCACTCTGAATAGGTCGTTGTCAGTCTGGCGTCCCAGACCATGCGGGTGACAGCATCTGCCTTCCGCCGTGGAGTTTCGGTGGTGGCCATGTTGGAGAAAAATAAGGGTGGACAGTTGCAAGGTCCAAATTTAGAAGTAAGAAGTCCCAAGGTAGGTAGATACAGCGCGAGCTTGCCAATTAGCAGCTCACAACTTGGCTCAGTGAGTCTCTGAAAACTTCCATCTATAGGGATGGCATTAGGACTGGCAGGTTTATATTTGTCCATTTCAGGCAATTTGTGTTCCCCTTAGTTACGGGGAGAAGGCATTTGAAGATAGTGCTTGACAGTGTCAAACTAGTTCAACACGGCTTCAACCTGGATGGCTTGACAGCTTGTCAACAGCGCCAGGATCAGTCACGGCCTGACACTAAGACTTTTGGTGCGAAATAGTGGCTTCTGACACAACACTGATTTACAGGAATACCTAGGTAGATTAATTAGGCACTGTTCAAAGTCATGCATAGCAAAATTGATTGTAATTGCACACAATCTGCATCATCTCTTGTCCCACAAAAATAATGAGAATGGATATTCGCACCCGCCAAAACGGATGGTATACCCAACACACACCCAATACCCACACATCTAATACCTATACACCCAGTACCCAGACACCCAACACCTAATTTATATAAGTATTAGGTGTGTATATATATTTGGTATATAAGTATTGGGTGTATGGGTGTTGGGTGTATGATAATGGGCGTATGGGTTTTAAGTACATTGATGTATAAGGGTTGGATATTAAGTGTATGGGAGTTGGGTGTATTGCTATGTGTGGTGTGTAAATCGGGCTGGTGATATATACGGGTGTACCCTCCGTTTTTATAGGTGCGAACATGCGTTCTCAAAATCATCACTGTCGTTCCAGCTTAGTAGAGGAACTCAAAGAATACCAATAGTCCATAGGGAATTAGGAATCTGCCATGCCCAGGTACATTGCTCAAATTACTGAGAGCAACAACACTGACACCCCATAATTATTGCGGCAGATTCTGCCATTCCCACATGGGTCATGATGTGCTCTGACAGTTCCCCAACCTGTGCTCACGGAGACACCCAACAACGGAACCACTAATGACCGAACCCGAAACGAAGAAGTGCAAGTCAGGCAATGAGATGATAAAACACAGGCAAGCTGCGCCTCAAGTCACGAACTTCCGCTTGATGGCTGGTGTCTATCGACATCAAAGATTATAATTAGTACCGAGCTTATTTACATCTCGTCGAAAGTCTTGAATGTAATCCCCCATTCAAGGAAAGGCGTTGCGTCACACACACCATCATCCGCACCCTTCGCCGTCGACACCATCGGTCCCGGAAAGACAGCCCCGTGTTCCTCACAGGGCTACCTCAGCCAGGATACGAAATAATGCTTCCCTCCTCTTGTGGTTCTTCCTCTCCTCCCCGTTCTCATGCACTCCCAAATGCCTTGGTCTACACTCAACCTTCCAGCAAAGACGGCGAAGCCCTTTTGGCTGGTGTTGGAGTTGGTTGAGTGGCTCGATATCAGGTGTCGACAGGGTGCGGCGATGATGTGTGGGCAATTAGTCGGATATATGGGAGGTGTGTGATTCTCGAGAGCTGAACTCGAGAGTCGTCTAAAGATCTCACGCCGTTTCTAAGAATGGTATCTTCTTCTTCCTCGGCGGGATTGATGTGTGCCCGTCCACAAGTCGCGAGCGCGCCTAGATCGCCCGCTCGACGTGCGCCCTCTGGCTCCTCACGCGGCGGTCGGTCACGCGCTGCTGGCTCCGCTTCTCCTCGACGCAAACTCTGACTCCTACAGCATGGCAGCGCCCATCATCGCCACGGGCACGACGTACTTGATGACGTTTATCACCGGGGTTGCTTGCGCGGCGGCACCGATCACTGAGGCGGTGGCGATGGGTGACACGCTCGAGTAGCCGGTGAAGGTGTTGCCGGGGTTCGGCGCTCCAGTCGTGGCTGATCCTCCCCCGGTGCTGCCGGTGCCGCCAGATGAGCCTCCCGAGGTAGCTGTTGGTGCTGCGGTCGCGGTGGCTGTGTTTGATGCTGGAGCGCTCCCACCAATACCCGACACGCTTGCTGTTCCTGCCGCCGCTTGTGCTCCTCCTGCTGGCGCTGCGCACCCACAGACTACAACGGTGTTAGTTATTGTGCTGACACGTATAATGGATAATGGAAGGATTCCAAGCCGGGGCGAGCGCCCAGGACAACGAGCTCAAGCCACATACCTTCTTCGGACCCATCAATGACAGCCTGGTAGCTGGCGGACGGACATGCTGATGACACACATCCCTCGACGGCAGCGTAGAGCGCAGCCGACTGCGCGCATTGGCAGCTGAAGTCTGTTCCCTGGCACCCTATCGATGGCGCGCCGTTGAGGATGCAATTTTGAGCGCAGCCGGGGATCGCGGTCAGGGCGACGTTGATGCAGTCTTGTGCGACGGCGACTCCGCAGCAGACGAGAGCGAGCGCGTGTAACGAAACCAGCCTCATCTTTGAATGTGAATATAACTTTTTACTGATTAGGGTTTTGTTATGAGATATTGCGTGAGCCCAGACTCATCCTTTTGGGCATTCGATGGGATTGTCGAAAAAAGAGTCGTCCCAAGATGCTGAGATGATGGATAGCTTGGAGGCAAGAGGGCAGGAAAAACAAACGAGAGACCTGCACAAATCTTGGTACTCGGGCTGCAGGGCAAGGGTTTTCTTTGGGGGATGTGACGGTGAGAAGAGGAAATGGAGCACTGATGTAAGTGGTCGGGGTCGAGGACTGATCACCCACATTCCCAGGTGTGCCCTGGTAACCTTAGATGGCGGGATGGTCGCCTCTTGCATGGGCGGGCACCCGAGCACATGCAGCGATGCGACTGGGAGTATAATTGGCCTCCATGGGGCCCCCGCAAACAAAACGGCTGGACCGACGTGCCTCCTCAAGGCTGGTGTGGCTGGGATTGGCCTGAGGACGAGAGCCAACAACAACTGCAATGACAGTATCCAGAGGCTTTCACATGGCCGACTAGGTGAGGTCGTGGGTGTGGAGAGCTCGGTATGATCTCACAGCCACCATCACCTAGTCGACTTCCTCCACCTCTCCCCCGCGTTGCTCTTCCCCAGATTGCCCAGGCCAGCCAGTCCACAGTCGGGGCCGATGCCCCTGGTCCCTGCCGGCCTTGGCGCTAGCTATCGAGGCCTTGCTGCCATGTTCAACCCTCCATCGGCGAACCCCTCTCTATGGGGTAAGGATCCGACCAGCTATGCCGGTTCAGGGTGACATGATATTCACACTTGGGACCAATCCGGTAGCTGAAGCGATGTGGAAGGCGGCCGAACCGTGACTCGGCCAGGTATTACCGTCACATTCGAGGCAGGCCAGAAAACAACTCATTTGGAGCTCCTCACCTCGCCTCGGCTGGCACCGCTCCCTCTCACATGCACGTGGAAAGCGGAGAACGCGTTCCTCTGTTGTGCACACTGCCCGCAGAGTCCCCCACCACCATCGACTACGGCTGAGGATTTGGAGTCGCGTGCCTCCAAAGTTCGTATTCCCCGGGCGTCCTCGGCCCTCCGCGGGTGCCCTACTACTGGCTTATCAATAGTCGCTTGGCGCTGCCCAATCAGAGGGATATAAACGACTTCACGAGAATGGCTTCAGAGACATCAGCACCACTCTCGATACGTTAATTGAAGTCGAGTCGACGCCACGTTCTGGAGAGAAAGAGAGAAGCAAACCAGAACGTTGGCAAACGAAGAAGAAAAATGATTCAGAGGGTTGGGTTTACATAGTGTAATGCCCCGCGCCGTTCGGCAACTACATCCGCGGAACACTGTAGCCTCTGCTTGCGTATACTAAGCCATGCATCTTCCGTTTTTTAATACTCTTATCGTCCTATCAACTAGCCATTGATACCCATGGCTACAAAATGGAATTCGTAGAATTTGTTTCCAGACCCGCCACTGTCGGCTCCGATACACCCTCGCATCTGCCCCCCGTCTTGGTTTTTCCGCCATGGGGGCCCGGCCAGGCCGTCGGTTTCGGGCTGGGTCTTGTTTTAGGCGTGTTTTCAGTGACAGCGTTGGGTGGAGGTTAGGCTTCCATGCCACGTCCATCCTCAACATCGTCGTCCTGGCCATCGCGCTGTTCTTCAACATGGTCTCTCAGATCGGCAAGAGCGTTGGTATCGCAACGATGGCTATCATAGCGCAACAGGCGTCTTCGCCGCTCATGGTAAGCTCTGATTCAAAAGAAGCATTGCTTCGAGGCTATCAAGCTGGGTGGTGGTATAATTGTGCACTGAGTTTTGTCTCGGTATTTGTGAGTCTGGGGTTTGAGAAGCGCAGGAAGACTTGGTGTCAAGCGTGACCGAGGTTTGGGGACTAGATACAAGAGAATGAAACATACAACATTAATGTTCATCGGTTGTCACCCAGCCAACTACCAATGATTATGGACTGTCATCTTCTGCGCTAGATATAACACGGCATCTTAACACTAGCGATATGCCGTAAATCACTGATAAGACCATCAGGCACTGCACATGCAGATCTCACCCTCACCGAGGTTCTGTTGGACGGCGATAAATCTCAAGCGTCCTGAACCGCCAACCGCGCTTGAATTTGGGAAGTTGAGGATGACGCAGGACAGCTTCTTGGAGTTAACATGTCTAGGTACGGAGTATTGCAGTGCACAATTCTCAAAGAATCCTTCGCTTTGATTGGCATACTCAACTCTCCCACCCCGTTACCCCGTTACGACTGTGCAAACTGGACTGGATGAACTGCTTCAGAAAACTCACGCGCTGTGAAAGTCAATTCTCTTCAGACTAATGCAGCTCGGAGATGTGAAGCACACGCGCAGTGCAGCTGGATGCAAGATCGAATCCCACGCGGAGCGAGACGCACCACGGTCTGTCGTCATTCTCTTTTCTGCCGAGGACATATGGACTGTGACATTGGGCAACTGTGGCGATGAGGATTGCTTGCCGTTCGACGTCATGAACCGAAAGTTAAGCTATGGTCCATATCGATGGCTATGACCTCCCAACCCGGGATGTTTCCCTGATTGTTTATCGGCTCCGAAGTCTGATTGGCGCACTTGCGAGGCAAATCACAGTCCACCCGTCCCGCGGCCCCAAGTCTAATCGAACAGCCAGGGTTCCGATTACCCCCCACCTGGAGATAGAGACGGAGCATTATGTGCCAAAAACAGAATGTCTGGACGGGCCCATGTGGCTTGAGGAAGCCGTGGCAGTTTCCATTCAATCCTACGACAGTTTCCGCATCAAGGGATCAGACATGCAATGTAGCGTCCAGCTCTCCCAGCCAGAATTCCATTTCTTTGCCTCGGCCTGAAAAGCGGACGTTTGCCGCCGTCGTCAAAAGAAAAGCACACCAAAACTTATTCGGCTAGCTCGTCCGAAATATACTCATCTTGGAAATTAGGATCATGTCAAGTCTTTCTGGGGCCGACGCCACGATGCGGAGAAAGACGCCCAGGGTCTGGTAGGGCGAGTCCCGGAGCCGGGAGAACCCAGGAACCAGTCTCCACGAGATCTACAAGCTTCCCACTGCATCCTGCTCTCTAGACCGATAAATCACGCTGCATGTTTTTCAAATTTCAAGACACCCGTTGGAATGTCACAAGGTTGTCACAAATGAACCATATGCTTCGACTCTGTTTATGCCAGCATTGAGAAACATTGTGGCTTTGCGTCTCAGACATGAAGCAGAGCATTTTGTGAAACTCGGCGGCGAGCGGCGCCCTGGCGCCCTAGGTGCACACTCGCAGGCACGATTTCTAACTGGCTTCCCTCCCGTCGGCACCGCCGACCTCAGGACGAACTCCTCGTGGAAACTGGAACCCAAGGTAGCGCGTCTCGGTGATCTGACACCAATCGCAAAGCTTTGAGGCCTGATGTTTCTGCTTTCGAGAAACGAAGGTGTTTGACAATTTTGCAGGTGGCCCGGCGGCATCAGTGGACCCTTGACGCTCCAAGCAGTGTACGCGCATGGCCTGAAGACTTCGGACGAAATGTCACCTGATCCTGAAGCACTTCAACCTGACCTAACTTTGACGGAAAACGGCGACACGGTCGGCATCTTGGTAAGAGCGAAGGCAAGCCTTTCGAAATTTTCATTGGTAGTGTGAGATGAGAGCGACGATCATGGGCCAACAACTTCTTCTATCTAGGTAATTTTACGTTGTCTAAGTAATTGATTTTCTTCAAAGAACAATGAGGATCAAGTGCAATTTGACTATGAGGTTTGCAGACTCTAGATGAATACTTGTTGATGTACAAAACATTTGTGCTTGTACCAGCATATTGTCGCAAAGTGGAGAGAAGCAGCCTTCTTATGGTCCCGATTTCCCTATTGCACTGCCGATAAAAACCACCTCGATTGCAGCGAACCTGAGATAGTTGTCAGTCTTTTCTGTAGACAAGGTGAATTCTGGCTTAGTTACGTTGCAGTTGCACCGAAGATTTCCACACTCTTCGCGTTGCTAAACACTGCCAAAAGCACGGCGAACACGGCCGTAAACAACATCGTCAGGCCAATCCGCTGGTTTGTTGTGTTCACCGTGTTGAGCACGAATATGGTCATGACGGGAAGGACTGAGGACACGACCAAGGCCACGACGTTGCTTGCCCGGCTGAGCTTCGAGTCCGAGTAGGACACCAAGCTGGCCTCCTCATCGATGACAGTGCCGACTTTCATCTTCTCCCCCACGACGCGGTGGAAGATCCGTGCGATGACCCGGGTCATGAACCTGCTGAACACGTAGCTCTCTTCTTGGGCTGATTGCAGCGAAATGTACGCCTGTGTGTTCTTGTTCCGCCAGGTGAAGAACTCGAAGCCCGCGTCTTTGAGGAAGCTGTGTCCGCCTTTGCTGTCGACCAACCAGTCCTGCAGTGATTGTAACTGGGACTTCGGAGGAGATCTCAGTCTCGAAAGCTCGGTGACTGCCAAAGATATAAAACGGTCAGCTCACCGTCCTCGACTTCATTGCAAGGTCGGGTGTGCGGTGGTGGTGTAAGACCATGCCTTGGAGCAGTAGACTGTCTGAAAAGAATTTTAGCAAGATACCCAACCCATACCTTCTCATCCAGTTCTCACATACTATATTTTTCCATTTTGTCTCCGAGTCTCTGAAGTAAATCTCTCTGTAGATTTGGCGGCGGATTGGCAGATGCCTCAGTTATTGTCTCTTGCGAATGCATGTTGCTGCCCGTTTCCCCATCAGGATCAATTCGCTCATCCCGCTGTTGGGACCTCCGAAGTTCATGAAAGCTTCTGGAGTACATCAAGCCGGCTGCATCGTCTTCTTGGCAACTGGCTTCGAAGCGACCTTGCAGCTCGACAATCTCAGCCTGAAGAGCCATGAGCTGCAGCAAGTTGATCTCGTCGAAGCGTCTGAAGATTGCCAGGTTTCTTTCTCTGCTCATGATTCTGGCGAGCCGGTGATAGTTCTGCGGCGTATACTCATCTTCCGTGACTTGACTCTGGTCCAAGGACTGCATCCTTTCGAGAGGGATCCCGTTCGTCGCCGTGGGTATAGCACCAGCAGTATCTTCCATCCTGCTGTAGGACCTTTTTCTTCGTTATGTCCGTTGTCATACAAGTGATTTGCTTCCTGTACCTAGGAATGGATTATGTGAGATATCGCCCAGATAGTAGTGCTTGTTAGCTGTGGCGGGGTTTATTATGCGGTTTTGATGCAGGAAAATGAGTCCCCCAGTATGTAAATTCACTCTTTCTTTCCTGAGGTTTTGGGAGGGACCAGGTTGCATTAACTGCCGTGCAAATGGGCATTGCGTTATTGATAGCCACGGACTGACGAGATTCAGCCGTACGCGCTACCGGTCACAAGATAGATAACAACTCGACTAGCTTTCACCTGGGATTGGTGTTCATGAACTAATAATCCCGATGTGGCTTCACAGATGCATAGACCGGTCTTGCGCTATTCTCAGCTACGCATGGGTGTGATGGGCTCCAAAACCACGGGACCAAGCGGCTGAAAACAAGGAGCTGGACATTGAACAGATATCAATGCCTCACCGAAGTAACTCATCCCTCGCTTCTTCACTCTCGCCAATGGTTTCCAGCCCTCAATCAAAAAGCAACCAGAAATCTTGTTCTCAACCCACATTATGGATCCCGTTAGCCTTGTCGCTGTCGTGGGAATTCTCTTTAGCAACTCAGCGTCAGCACTGCTTGTTGTTCAAAATTTTGTTCGCAGCGCAGAAACGGTAGAGCGACTCCAGCGCGAATTTGTGGTCCTGCACCATGTCCTCAAGGACTGCCACGAAATGATAACGGAGAACCCGACTGTTCCAAAGTCAATAGACGTCTGCCTTGAGATGTGCTTGCAGAAATACCGCGACCTGCTGAACATACTGGAGAACTTGCTTGCGAAACCAAAATATTGGCGACGACTTTTGTACACTTTCAAGGAGCACGAGTTGCTCACGACTTACAATGGCTTTCGGGATTCCGTCTTGCTACTCCGGGACCTGTCTTCGGAGTGCGTGAATTACTTACCCCAAGTATCCTTCCGTAGGACGCAGGTTAGAAGTCTTTAGCAACTGACATTGTTTCACAACCAGCATGAAGATGAACAGACAATTCGTGCAAATCAGGTAAGATCCCAGATCCACCCTCTCAAATTGACCCACGTAATTGACTATGATCCTGAAGTGTCGCAATGGCAAAGATCATGGAAGAAGAAGCAGAGGACGAGGATGAGGATGAGGACGAGCTCGAGAGCAGAGATGACACAGCGCGTCCATCTGCAGACTTGCCGGAAGGAACACCGCATCAACCCTCAAAAGCGCCAGCGTCAAAACGACCGAAGTACCGAAGAGGAGGCCCCAAGTTCCTTGCGGACTTCGCAAATCTATTGTCGTCAGACTTCACTAGAAGTCTCATCCTGGTTATTGAGGTGGACGACGTGAGTGACCACACGCGATTCAAGATGGTCCCTGTCAGGAACAAGATCGACACAGGCAGCGACGAGAACTTTGTGAGCAAGGCATTGATTGCCAAACACGGTATGGATCCAAATAAGATACAGGATTTACCAGTCGAGAAGCAGCAGGAGCGGACGCTTGAGATGTTGAACAATCTCACATTCACTCCTAAGCAGGAGGTCACGATCTCTTGGCACAAGCCGCAAGACAAAAAGATACGAGAAACTACGTTCCTCATTGTGGACAGCGGACTATTTGATGTCCTCATAGGCTCGAAGCATTGGGCTGACGAAGCGAGGCAATCTGTGCTGTTCAGCTTTGGGCGCCACAGGATGGAAGGTAACAATTCGAATTGTCAATTCCTACATTTCCCAGTAAACTGATTGCAGTAAGGCTGACTTATACAAGCTGAACGCAAGCAAGAGGAGCTCGACGACCAGAACGCCGAGAAGGAGGCAAAGCAGACCATCCAAAAGCAGTTGAAGGAGACCGATTACCTGCTTCCACGGGTTGGCTCGTGGAAAAAGGTTGGAGAACCAAGTGAACCGACGAGGAGAGAAAAGAGGCGATCCCGGCAACACACTTCGGCACTATTTTAGCAGCTCTACATTTAATAGCTATTCATTAACCAATGTGCCAATTTTCCTCAGGTCTCAAATGCTTTGCCTGTTAGAGGCCACTATTCTGTGCAGCACGTTTGTTGTTTTCACCACAATTTCAGTTGTAGATTTGCTTGATAATGCCTCTCTATTTGCCAGAATATTTGTGAGACGATAGAGTTACACCCATCAACATATTCTCACATGGCTCAACCCCAGCGGCCTGCGCCAAAGCCGTAAGCACCCAAATCAGAAACCATCCTGAAAACTTTCCACGTCACAACATCCCTCTCAAGGCAGACATCAGCCGTGTCTATGATTTGTTAGGATCATTCGGCCCTTTGAGCAGCACAAGAAGCGCGAGGGGGGATGATCAGACTTACGTGCTGGGACGTCTTGGTACATGTGTTTTCGAAGATGAGTCTTCTCACTCGAATTCGCCATCTGGTATTGGCTGGGATGTGTCGCCTCCTCCTGAGGGCAGGACCTGCGCGAGGGGGCTCGGGAGAGCGACGGCAAGCATGGCGTTGCTGATGACGGCAAGTGCCAGCACGATCTTGGAGACAAACTGCATTCTGAGAGATGACGAGATAGTTGACGTGAACAAGTATCGATGTTCAGATGATATTATGGCCTGTAGATTCTGGCTTACACAATGGCTGGGCAGGCGATGAGAGGCAATTGTGAGTGATAGATGATGAGGCTTGATGCTGCTTGTCGTCTTTCGAATATTGGAGTGTCCAGGGACCGATACTTATACTTGAAGAATTTCCACATCAAGATTCCCAAATTTAGCTATCATACATCGTGATTTAGCCCTGGAGTCGTGAGTGAGTTGAGATGCTCGCCCCCCAAGCGAACCGTTGGCGAAGTACATGCTGCCACCCGAGACACAACGGTCTGCGGGTTTGCCTGTCAAAATCAAATCGACCCAATCGGTTTGTCCCTGTCCGCACCCCTCCGTCTCGGCTTGTGGTCCCATGCCACCAGATCAGGGTACACAATCGCTGTGCTCACCTCGAATTGGCTTGGATCACGGTCTCGGCCCGCTTGATGATATTGAACACCTCAAAGTCATTGTCGGCTGGCTACCTCCGCTGATCGAGGCTGCTTGATATTTTGGGTAAAGGTGAGCTCGCCCTGTTTGCGTGTGATGCTCGTTATAGGCCTCGTATACATTACCATCGCCCTTTGGGTGCTGGATGCAGGGAAGCGCATTCTCCTGTGCGGAACACGGGGGCCAATCCGAGGCCTCCATGACTTCGCTCGCGAGAAGAATACAAAGGCAACTATTTTTGTGCCATCAGCGGATGATCCCTTGTCATTTAAGACCCCATAGGTGTCAAGAGTCAGTGTAACCTGTCACAATAACGTCTAGCCACAACACTCGATGAGATCCGGGTTGCCTCCGAGACCGCGTCCATTTGACTGGCCCCATGACAGGAACAACGACCTCATATCCAATGAAGTATCACTGAATCGTTTCCGGATTCTCACGTACGTATTCGCCTGGAGATACCCGGATATCACTGCATTCCGACCCACCACTGAGGTCGCTCGGTGCGGGCATTCCACCTTTTCGGGTGCCGTTCACAAACACGAACCATGACACAATCACAGCTTCAAATCGAAGAAGAGTGGTGTATATACTTCCCGGAGACCCGAGATCCGTGATTCGAGGCGAGATGGCGAGATTTGCGCCACCGCGGGTGTGTGATATCGCTAAACCCGACTATCAAGCCAGCTGTCGGGTCACACGCGGCTCAGCGGGATCTGCGCCGAGTCCCCTCGACGAGCAAACCGAGTGAGTTATTTTGGTACGAGACATGGGACCTGGCTGTGCGAAATTGGAATTGCCATGTATGTGGCAGCTCGCTCCTAAAACTTCCGTGGCGAGTCTCTATTGGCTTTGTGAAGTGATAATTTGCCTGTCGGCCGAACGTTGAGTTGGACAAGAGGTGACGTCTGAAGTCTTGGGGGGAAGAGACCATCGCCTCCGTTGATATGAACAAGGAAGTACATGAATCTGCATTACTGAATCAAAATTCCGCTTGACAGTTGACAAGGGGCCGCCAACTTGATATACCAGTCAATATCGTTTCCTCCAGATGTCGTGCTTTAGTGTGTGTACCCGGGTACTTGGATTTATATTCCAGGACAAACCCGTCATCACTGCCTGGGCACCTAGGCAGCGTAATAACTCAGTCTCCTGAACACCAGGGAATCATCTCCTTACGACATTTTATGTGCTTTCTCGGAACGTTTGAAGCCAATTACGATTGTTCTACGACCCCCCCCCCCAAGCTTGAGAAATCCAGAGGGAGTTCAGCTAGCACTGATCCTTCGGCTTCATTGTTCACTACTACATCGAGGTCGGGTCCTAACATCACCCGTCTCACCCCTTCAAGGACGACCTTCCCAGAGCTTACATCCGCGTATCAACCGTCTGCTGTGTAAAGTCCAGGAGCAGTCGACTTGCGGCCGGGCATCCGAGCGGCTTGAGTTCTGACATCCTTTCCCCGATGCCACGCCCTCACCTTCATGCGGCATATTCAAGCGAGCCAGCCAGCCTCACAATCCTCCCAAAACGTCTCAGCTCTTCTCCCCTCACGGCAGTACCATCTCGTTGTGCCGACGAGATCCAGGCCTCCAGTGCGGCTGTGCCAATATGCCGCAGTCCAACTTCAGATTCACGGTCAGGGGCCGAGCAGAACCGAGCCTTACAGGGCGAGCCTCCCGTGTGATCCCGTCCCTCCCTCCCGGTGTTTCACGACGAACAGCCATATCGCATCATCCCACTGTCTCCCCCAAGGTTGCCTGCCTTGCTGCCTGCGCAGACGAATCTCTAGCATGGAAAGATAGGATCCAACCGACTCGGCCAGGAAAACAGAGGCGGCCGCGACCGTCACGGCTCTCATCGCGTCCGAAGCAGTCGGTCAGGCCGATTCCTTCTCCCGTAAGTACTGGCCCAAAGAGTCATTTCTCACCACACGACACCTCCTGCGCCCCGTCCAAAACCACCGAGGCCCAGGATCCTCGACCCGAGGGTTCAAGACCGGTGTCACCAAAACCTCCCATCCCATCACAGCCCATGCCGGGCAAAGTAAGCAGAGACGGTGTCGAGGTGTGTCGTGTGCAGTGGTTTCCTCTCTCTCTCTCTCTCTCTCAAACTGTGAAGTCAGATCCGATCGCACAGGCACCAGCAGTCCACCTCACCCCGCAGCGGCCGCGCCATACAGCGTGCTGTCAGAGGAAACATTTACCGAATCAAGTAGTGCGGTGGGCGTTGGCCTCGAGGATCGTGTGACGGCGCTCAGCTGCGAGATAGACATGAGACAGTGGGTACGAGACAGGTTTGGGTGACCGAGCTATTGATGTTGATAGACACGGTGAGCAGGGTCAGTGGGCTAAAGCTGCCAGCGACTTCTGCTTGGGGTTTGGGATCAGGAAATTTGATTGGGAATATCCACCACACCAGAGTCACCTTCCGTCATGTGGATGAAGATAGAATTGTCTGAAAAGAAATAAAAAGGTATGTCTATCCATCAATTACCTGTCTCGGACATTCCAAGGTGTTCCCTCGGCACAGGTTGACGACTGATACATTCGGGTGATGAGATGGACGCATCTTTGGTGGCCTGTAGCAATAGATTCTCTCACAACACCCGGCACTCACACTCAAGACAGACGCAATTTCTCCCACCCATCCTGCCCATATATGTGCGCTTCCTGCCGCTTCCTCGCAACCTGACAAGCGAGCGGCCAGCCTGTTCCCGCTCAGTCTGGGTTATTGGTCCCCGATCTAACGTCCCTTGCTCCCGATTCCCAAAACCAGCCGCCCAGACAAGTAATAAATATAGATGCATCAGGGCTGCCTTGTCTTGGGACAAACCCTGTTTTAAGGTGTGGAGGAATACTCTGTACGCCTCCACCCAGTCTCCAAAATAGTGGTATCACAAAGCTAATCGTAGTGACGAAAAAGTGGTAGGTAGTCTCGAGGGGATCGTCGTCGTTTGTCCGGGGCTCAGGATGCGAGACGTGCCAGAGGCATACCGAAAGAAGTGCCGAAAGATTGGCCAAGGAGGGGACGGCGTAGGAAGCGGCAACGGGTGCCCGGGAGATATGTGCCACGTCCTGTTCGTGACCCCAAATATGTTGCATTCCTTGCGCCAATATGAAACGCCCAAGGTTCGTCGCGTGGTTGATTGACCGGTGACATGAGAACAATTTACCAAACGCCGAAAGATGCCAATGGAAGAGTAGAGTACAGGCAATAATCGTTCGTCGTAAGTAGGGAACGTCATCACGCGTTGGTGACCTATGCAGTCGTTAGCATCAGTTCAAGAGACGTGCAACAAGTAGGAACTTACCCGGAGGATTCGTCGCGAGTAATCTTGGTTGTCGGCGATGCTGCCACTGCTCATCCTGCGTTGAGCCATTACTGGGTCCAGTCGGGTGTCTGTCTCCATGGAGTAACCACCACTGCTGCCAGGCGGCTTTCCGCCCATAAAGGCATTGACAGCTGCGTTGCGACGGTGCTCCTCCTCGATCTCACGGTTCCTCTTCTGTCGCATCCAGAACCAGAGCCCACCAAACGCTGCACCGAGAACCACGACGCCAACCACGACGCCGGCAATAATTCCCCCCATAGGTGTGCCGCTCTTGCCTTCGTCTGGACCGCCCGTCGGGGTGGAAGTCACGTACACAACACTGGTCTGACCGCCTGAGATGACGGTGGATGAGGCGACCACGCTTGGGGTGGCAGAGCCGGAAGCAGAGGACGTGTCGTTCTCGGTGGCATATTGGACCGACAGCATGATGCCAGTGTTGTAAACTGTGTAAAAGTCGATACCACCACATGCTTGAACGCCGTAGCCGGGACATGGCACGTCACACTTGGAGTCGTCCACGAGTGAGTTTTTTGGTGGGTATTCGTTACCGCAGTAGCACTGGTTTCCGCCACTCGTTGCCGCAACTTTGAAGCCACCGGCATAGCATAGGTCGACTGCACATGCGCTCTTGGTGTTGAAATCTGGTGTCGAATTGAAGATGAGGTTTCCCCATGAGTTGAAGCAGCCTTGGACGATCTGGGCTCCGAGCGTCGGTGCCGCTGACGGCTCTTCGAGGTTTGCCGATGTTGCGGTGGCTGCGTATGCCGGCAACGCGGTAGCAATTGCCGCTGCGAGAAGTGTTGTCGTCTTCATTTTGTGTGATTTGGATTGATGGTGAAAGAAATTCGGTCTTGTTTGGCGAGGTCGAAAAACCTGGGACCGGAAGATAAACGGGGCCGAAGGCAAATGAAAGAAATTTGACGGCTTGTTGCAAATTTGATTTGCGGCCTTCCTATCACGACGGGTTCGTCGGCTGGAAGGACGACTTGTATGGTCGATTCAACGGTCGGCCTGGCAGCGAGCGAGTCTTTGTCGACTCGACTAGATAGCCACGAGGTCGTCGTCGGTTCCGCGGATGGCGGGGAAGTAAGAATAGACTGTCGTCGAACAAAGGCTGGGCACAATCGAGGGCGAGATCCCACACTCTTGTTTCCTTTGTGAGCCCTTTCCGTTCACACTATCCCACTTCCTGGTTTTAGTATCCTGCAGTCTCCCTTTTGATTTTAGAGCGGAGATGACATTGATGAGTCCCTGGCGGAAACAGGCCCTTTCTTAGCAGTTCTTGGTGAAAGGGATAGGCCGTTGGAGAGCGAGGGATGAGCCGCGTTGCTGGTCGACGAGTGAGGCAGGCCTGGTGTGGAATCCGGAAGGAAATAGAACGTCGAGGTCGCAGGTAGGGGGGGAAGGCAAGAAAGGGAGGTCGCCTGAACTGGTCGGTGTCCGTATTGGTACAGTACCAGGAGTGTGGTAGGAGGGAAAAGACAAGGCCCGGACCTGAAACTAGGAAACAAAACACAGAAAGCGCACTGGAGCGAGAAACGAGTGACTCTGGCGGAACTGGACTTGACGTGGTGCCCGACTCGAGTGTCACAGCGCTTTTGGGATATTTCCTTCACGTGTAGCGCTGCAAGGCGGCCGCGGAGGGAATGATTGACTGTGTCTTTACTGAATGAGTGGGTTGGGAATGACGAGATGGAAGTTGGATCAAAAGAGACAAAAAAAAGAGAGTGATGAAAATGGACGGACAGAGTGGGAAGGAAGGGAATGGCGGTGGGCGCGGCACAAGCACGAGCACGAGCTGGCTGGGTTCCAAGGTTGGGCTTGGGTGGGTGTGGGCGTGTGTGAGGGAGGAAAGAAGGAGAGACAGGGACAGGATGGTGAGACTTGCCTTGTCTCCTCTCCTGCCCAGATTCCCTTTTGCGAGTCTCCTGCCACGCCGTCCCTTCCTGTTGCCGACTGCCCCCTGCCGTTCCAAGATGTGCTAACGAGCCACTAGGAGGACAAAGGGGAGATTACGATGGGACCACCCTGGCTGATCTGGTGTACGTACCGAAACGGTGGGCTTTGACTGGCTCGCTCCGCCCTGTCGTGTATGCCAGAGACTGACCAGGCCAGGCATGCTGCGCAGGCTCGCAGGCTGGCAGGCCCGAATACAGAGGTTCTGAGGTCACCGTCCGGTCTCTCGCTACCTGCTCGTTACTCTTTCTCCTTCTCTTTCGTTCCTGATAGAGTGGGTAACCACCGTCTGGCAGTCCGGCCACCCTTGCCACAACATCCCAACCGCACAACTTTGAGCGCAGCAGGGTGGAGATATAAGGACCGCCCCGGCCAATGGGACAGGCAGGCACGGTTTTAGCTCCAGGGGCAACAGGTGGTCATTGGTCAGCACTGGAAACGCTGCCCGGCCAGAGCTTGCCCGGTTCGGGTAAGTTTTGGGACGTGAACGTTTTCCCCTCGGTCCTGCTGCACATTTCCAGGACATTGCACAATCCCCAGTCCGTCACAAGCTTCCGCCCAATTGACACTGACAGTGGCGGCACTCGCCCCCTTTTCGCATCCCGTCTAACAGGCTTTGGCTAGGCGCCATGTCTTTTTGAATCGGCGAGTCCAGTCTGAGCGATAGGACGTGTTAGCACGTTGTGCTGCCCGTTGGCCGACGGCCTATCGCTGGACAACGGGAGGACCACGCCAGGCCGGCTTGCAGTACCTCGCTCCCCTTAGCTCTGCGGCACCGTCCCCCAAGATTTGGCTTCATCAAACCCTGACCATAATCCAAGAATTGCTCCCAAGATTGGTGACACGACCCTCCCTCCCTCTCGCTTGGTGTGGAGTGACCTGACGCGTTGTGCAATGCATAGAGTTTTGTCTATTGTCTGCTACGGTACAATATTCCCCACCACGTCGCCTTGACTCTGCCGCTGGATGGCTGGCACCTGCATTCCGAGAGGCGGCTAGAAAGAGGCCAAGCGAAGCCGGCCTGCCTCCGTCTCTGGTGCCGGTCCCGACGGTAGTGGGCTTTAGCAAGACGGTCCGGCAGAGTCAACATATGCTAGTCTCCATAGCGTTCCCGTTTCTAACTTCCCAACATGTGTGATGAGCTGTTTCGTGATAAGTATCCGTGAGACGCGCCTGTCACCCTCAGACGCAACTAATAAGCTCGACGTTGCTCAGCTTCCGGTCATCGTTGGACAACCTGCTGCTCTTGTACTACGCCATGTATCTATCTACCGGACCGGTAGCCTACGACAGGAAGGGGTGGCTGCCGTCTTGACTTCTAACTGCAGCAGCTCAGCTTATCTCGCCGTAACCCCTCCATGGCGCGCGAGCCTCCGTCTGCCCGCCTGCCATCTCGTTTCACCAAACCGATGGATCGGGAATGGCTGTCGTCGTTCAAACTGTCACGGTCACCCATATGTTTCGTTTCCCCTATATGATCGACTGATCAGCTCACCACCACAACGATCACCGTGGCTACTGCCCAGACGCTCTCGTGGCCAAAAATGGCAACGACGGCATTGCAATGGGAGCATCGCCGTCGTCATCGGTCGAAGGAAACCCAAAGGGTACGTCGCATGCCGTGGTCGCAGCCTCGTTTGAGCTTTCCAAGATCGATGGGGGGTCCCGGTCCTAGTCCTGGACCCGGCAAGCTAGAGGAGCAGGGGGGAGGGAGGAGGGGGAGACAATTCACGCCCGCGCCGATACGAGGCACACAAGCGACTTGGAGTCGACACACGTGCAGTAGTTGGCAGCCGATGCCGTGCTGACTGTACAGATGGCGCTTGATGGCGTGTTGGTGTGCGTGCGTGTTGGGAGCCCGGGCGATGACTGGCTGCCAAATCCCACCACCGATATCATCCTCCTGCGAACACGACATCTCGTACCGACCACACGGATAATAGCGACCGGAAGATTGGTTGCATTTGGAAAAAAAATCCTTCGTTCTGGGCCCTCGATGAGGCTCATAACCCCAAACTCTGCCAGGCATGGGTTTGAAGCGTGAGGGCATAAATCAGCGCAATATCGCTTCGAGAACACATTGGACACAGCCACAAACTTGCGAGCCACGTCATTTCTTAACCCCGAGCACTGGACGGAACAATTACCTGGTGCCCGATACAGTGCGTGCTCAGTCGGAACACCCCCTATTTGAGACCAAGCCTGCAATACGGTAATCCAGCCATGTTATTCTCACTGTACTGTGTCCACGGGTGAACAAAAGAGGAAACAAAGGACTCGCGGCCTGCTCCCCAAAGTCCCCCGAAATACAAAGCTGCAGCAGCCATACGGATGGCGGATCACGGCCGTGGCCGGGCCTCCTATCATGGGCGGCCTGCACCATTCGGCCAGCGATTTCACTACTGCAGACCACGGCCTGCCGGCCTGGAAGGAACAAATCCCCTGGTGGCCCTTGGGCCCGGGTCACTGCATCTGCGACCCTGAAGGGCGACCAACGCGGCCTCGCGGGGTCCAGCACTAGGCCTAACCTTCTTTTTTTTCTCCGCGCGGGCAAACGTGCAGTTCGTCAACAAGGTTTGATGAATAATTCCATCCAGCATAGCAGCTAAACACGGGGACGACTGGCGGTTCCTGGATGTGGTGAGCTTAATCGTGTGCTTCATTCAACGGCTGGTTCGGGAACCAGGACCACCTTCTCTCAGCATGGCAAGTAAGCAACCCTGCACGGCCAATTGCTGTTCGTGAATCAGTGAATGGCACACCTTTTTTCTTCTCCCGTCAATAGTCTGCGTTTCTTGTGGGTACCTGTCCCCGTGTTCGGCTACCGGGCGGCCGGGAGGATGGATATCTCGCAGCCCTACTGCATGGACAGTACAGTGCCGCAGCCGTACGTATACGCAGGTGCGGTATCTGTGCCCCTGGAAAACGGCCATATTCCTGTGCCAATTTGGCCTCAGCCCACGCGGCACATGTCACCGATCCAACTGTGCACGGTTGGCATTGCTTTTTATATCCTGACCAAATTTCAGAACAAGAACAAAAGAACAAGGGCAAAAAGAAAACCAAGTAACAAGCCTCCGAGGCTCCCCTGAGAATATCGAGAGAATCAATGGTATCACCGAGGTGACTGTGGCTGCTTACATGGGCAAAATCTGGAATTTTGCGTGGCGCTGCACTTTATTCCCGGCGGGCCTGATTGTGGACGGGACAGCTCTGGCTGCAGTGCGGTCTGGTTGTGCAGCGAATTCCGACAGCTCACTCTCAGCAGGGTCATGCCACTCTTTCTCCTCATCGTCAAGTGACTTGGCAACTGCAGAAGCGAGCCTGCAGCAGAGGGCCAGATCTTCACAAGTCCCGCCTCCTTCGGTGCTCCAACCACCCTGCCGCCCAAGCGAAAGCCTCCACTTGCCGCGAGATCGTGGGTCCACCCACACGCTGTCCAGGACTCAGGCGGTGTCCCGGGCCTTGGCAATCGCGGGGGAAACGGAGATTTGGCCTCGTGTTGGTCGGGCGAGTCGGGGCGGATTCCATCTCCTTTGTGTTCATTTTTAGAGTTTGCCGGAGAATTCAAAAGGCTCCCACGTCGTTCCCGGTCGGCCAGCAAATGTCGCGATGTGACGGCCGGAGAGAGGGCTCGGTCAACCTCTCAGGGAAGTTCGGCAAAAAAAGACAAACGCTCGGCGTTTTTTTGGCAACCCCATGGCGATCGCTCTCGGTAAATCCTCGTGGTTGGTGATGAAATGTCAACATGAAACCTTGCAGTGGGGGGCACTTGCACCACCCAGGCCATCGCGATCCACTTCGAGCAGTCAGCTGCGCAGTGGGCACAAGCCAAGCTGGCCAAGTCAGTTTGTTGCTGGAGGCCGCCGGATTTCACTTCTAAGGACAGAGAGGGATTCCGCTGCCATGCAATATCATGATTCAAGGCCTCTAGAGCTTCCAAGTTGGCAAAAAACGAATACGTATAAGCTTATCTGCATTAGGGAGTCGGGACAAGCAATTGTCAACTCCTGTGTTCTGGAATCTTTCAGGGCCAGGCCGGGGTTGGGTGCCAGGATGACAGCCCCCCTCACTCTATTCCCCCCCCTCCGGGTCCAAGACTTGAATGACGACCGCGGTAGGGTTCGGGGTAGTGACCCGCTGGTAGCCGTGCCCAGCCAGACGTCATCGTGAAGCTACGAGCAACCTCGAAGAGCTCCTGCATGTAGACTAGACCTCAGAGTCCCAATTCCTCCTGCCTTGCCCTCCCACCGAAGGCCCGCAAGCCATTGGCATCCCCAGCAGACAAACTTCGCCGCCATGCCTCCCCGCCCGAGAGCCATCCTCGCGCAGAGGCCGTTCCAGGCCCTCGCCGGCCGCAGGTGCTACTCCACCGCAAACGAGGCACCCCTGATCCGCGTCACCAACCTGCCCGCGCCCAACACGGGCCACATCCGGGTCCTCGAGCTGAACCGGCCGTCGGCGCGGAACGCCATATCGAGGGCCCTGCTGGCGACCCTGCGCGGCGAGATAGACGACGTCCACTCGCAGTATGACGCGTCGACGGGGGAGGAGCTGGCCGCGAAGAGCTGGAACAGGAGGTTCGGGGGCGCGGCGGGCCAGGACGACAAGGGCCCCACGAGGGCCCTGATCCTTGCCAGCGCGGTGGACAGTTCCTTCTGCGCGGGCGCGGACCTCAAGGAGAGGAGGGGCTTCACGCCCGAGGAGTACGTGTTCCCACGAGGCTTGCCGTCTGGATCGCCGTCGGGGCGCGGCCTTATGAGGCTGAGAGAGCTCCACCAAGTCATGTGCTCACGTGTAGCTGCTGTTAGCTGACAGACATTCCCAAACTTCTAGGACGGCCGCCTTCCTTGCCCTCCTCCGCTCGACGTTCACCCACATATCCGCACTGCCCATCCCGACCATCTCGGCCATCAGCTCCCTCGCCCTCGGCGGCGGGCTGGAGCTCGCCCTGTCCACGCACTTCCGCGTCCTGTCTTCCAACGCAGTGATCGGCCTGCCTGAGACGAGGCTAGGCATCATCCCCGGCGCAGGGGGCACGCACCGCCTCCCCTCGCTGATCGGAATCGGCCGCGCAAGAGATCTGATCCTCACCGGTAGGCGGGTGTCCGCACCGGAGGCCTACTTCCTGGGCATCGCGGACCGGCTGGTCGAGGTCGTGCCGGAGAGCGAGGAGGACATGGAGAAGCTGAAGAACGGGGACAAGGCGACCGCGGACCAGATTCTCTCGTCGGCGAGGCGGGACGTACTGAGCGAGGCTGTCAGGCTAGCCACGGAGATCAGCGAGGGCGGGCCGGTCGCGACGAGGGCGGCGTTGCAGGCTGTGCAGAGACCGCACGAGGAGGTGGAAAACGCGATGTACGACAGGGTTGTCAAGACGGAGGATAGGGATGAGGCCCTGAAAGCATTTGCCGAGAAGAGGAAACCGGTGTTCAAGGGGAGGTGATGGTCCCCCGAGATAGAGGTGGACTCGACGGGGACAGGATACTGTGAGGTGTGACCCCTGCGAAGGACTCGGAGTTACGAGATATCCTGGGACTGCATGGCACAGCTTAGATGCGTCTGCGGACTGTATATATTGATCTGGGTTCTCGGCCCAACGTCGTGGCCTGAGAAACGGCCTCAGTTGACAATCTGTGCTCTGCGTTCCTTGGGGTACACTGCGGCTCACTTCTAATCCCGCAATCGGGGCTGTTAGATTCAATGATGCTGTAAAAGTCAAATTCAAGCGCAGAATTCCCATCATCTTGAAGAACAATCGTCTTGGATCTTAAGAAGTAGACTGGCGGTTCCTGGGTGAGAGCGGCTGCTTTGCTTTTGAGTGTCCTGTTTCTTCCGCTTCCAGCCTGCACCTATTTCATCGACCTCTCTCGTGAGACCTTAACGCTAAATAGTCTTAGCGAAAGAATACTGCTGTGTATTCCCCAGGAAGATATTCTGTATCGTCGGGTGGCTTATATGACTTGGTTTATGCCACTCATGGGTGTTATTTGATCTCGTCAACTAACTTGGATCCCCTAGAATTGATACAGGTCACTTTCCCATTTCCTTTCTCTACTCTTCCTCATTGTTTTTGCACAAGTGCCTTGATATCCTTTGCACAATGCCACCATTGTTTGTGCTTTATTTAATGACTTTTGACACATAATTATAATCATCTGTGCTACCTACAATCCTATCACATGGGTGGTGATTTGTTCTCAGTGTCTACGAAGCTTAAGTCCTGTACCTGAGGCTACCAACGCTATTGACTTTGGGAAGTCCCTAGGTACTCAAAGGTCGCCCACCCATTAATTGCCAAAGAGGCAACCAACTGCTTTTTCTGGGTCCGTGGGAGGTTCGTTGCCTACCAGGGACTCGTGATGATCACGTCGTCCAGAGCCGAGATTGTCGCATTACGATCGCCACCCAGTATCAGACTTCCTACCAGCAGATCGCTGCTTGGAATTTATGAAGTGAGACGAGCTTAGGGGCCTGTCCATCCATTTTGAACCTGCATCCTTCTCCGTTTGACCAGCCTCTCACAAGTTTCCAGAACGGAGCCATGGTCCACCAAAGCCCTTCAAGGCCCTCCTGGCTGGCTGAGCTCGGCGAACCGCTCGTTTTATCGAAACTATGTGTCTTTTCTGTGAGCATGCCGACAAGCACAGTATTCTCATCTAGTAGCCCCACAGCTGATTCACATCACTGTCTCCACGGAGATTTTGTGGACGTGTTTGATCCGCGCGCGCTCCATGTGGTCCTGTCCCAGACCTGCATCGAATTTGGCGGGTGCCGCGAAAAGGAATGGTACGCCAGGCCGCCAGGGCCTTGATCTGGTCGTCATGTGCTCCGGAGGCGGGCGTGGAGCAGAGACCGCCCTGCTCCTAGGACGTGCATGGGAACATGCCGTGGCGTCAGAACGGAGGGTAGGCCTGCCTTGATAGGATTGCACTCGGCACGAAAGGTCGGTCATGGCGTTTACCGACTCCTCCTTCACGGCCCAGTGGTTCCCGAATCTTGTCCTGGTCTCCCCGGAAACGTCAGAAAGAGGAACCACAACCTAAGAGGGCCGCACGACAGACATCTCAACCATCTCGTGCTTCTGGCCCCTGTATTGACCAGAACCTCTTGTTACCACCACAAAGCACCGTCCAGAATGCCGCAAAGCCCCGTGGTTGGCCGCGATGATGTGTTCCCCCATGCTCGACCCAGTCCTCTGTGCGGAACGGCATTGCTTATTTCCCACTATATAATAGCAATTTCGCCGTTCCCTTACCATTGACGACTGCTGCCGGTTCCGTTTCCTCGGCCTCGACCCTGGCCCTGGCTTGCTGCTTCTGAAAGAAGTGCATGGTACGCACGCGACGCCATCCTCGATGAGGACCTCGCGGAGGCCGACCTGCACCTTCTCAAGCAAGCTGTTCCTCTCTTGTCCTCCGGGAATTTGGCAGGATCGTTGTCCACGGTCAGCTGAAAGTTGACGTGGCTAAATCTCAGGTCAGTAGACTTTTAGAGACATCAGAGCAAGGAGCTCGGATGGTTCCAGTCCCACGTTCCGTAGCATTAGATGGTGACTCTTCACTTCCTGCTTGTGCAGCCGGGTTCTCGGACTCGCCCCAAGCAGGCAGGTGTATGCTGAAGCTGGAAAAGGCATATCTTGCATAAAACCGTGATCGGTTAACATTAAATTTCTGTATATACCGTTAGTTGGGCCTACATGCGTCGAAGACGTGGTGCTTCGGTGGCTACGCTAGCCGGAGCAACTACCTTCAGCGCCGGAGTGCTTGCAAAAGAGGAGATTCGAGACCCTGATGGAATTCCTATAGCACCTGATGTGGTGCAGCATTCTGGACGATCTCCTACCTTTTCTGTCTGGTTTTGCGTTACGGATCGAGGTCCAACCACTTGCAGACGTCATGTTGGCGTGCTGTAGTGCAGTGGTTCTAGCCTCAAGCGTCATCGTGAGCATGACATCATTCCTCCTCACTCCCTTGTGATATCTCCCTGTCCTCCCTTTTCTTCTTAACTTCACCTACCTCCTGTTCCCAATTCGTTCTTCGCATTGAAACTTTCCATCCAAGCAAATCTCTCAACTCTACTATCCAATTTACACCCTACTACCTGGACGACTTCGACCTCGTCTTCGGCAGCTTCCGTCGAGCAGTACCACAAGCCACAACACGTCTCGCACAACAAACCAAAATCACCAGCCAAAATGTCTTTCCTCACCGAGATGACCGTCCGCCGAATGGCAGCCATCTCCCGTACTGCCGCACGCTCTTCCAACTTCAGATCCACCGTGCCACGAGCAGCCTTCTCGACCACCGTCCAGCTACAAAAGAACCCCGTAGATGCCGCCAAGGATGGTCTCAAGAAGGTAGATCGCGCAGTGTCTGACAAGCTCGTCGACGGTATTGAAATTGGCAGTAAGTAGATACATCACACCGCTGGTTGTCGGAAAAACATGGGAAGTGCGATAGCTGACAACGGGAACAGCTGCTGCCAAGGACAAGGTCAAGGAGGCCAGCGCCAACATCACCGGCGGCGATGTCAAGGGAAAGGCCGCCGAGCTGCGTGGTGAGGCCGCGGGCAAGGCACAGGAGCTGAAGGGTGACGCAAACCAGGCCGCAGGCCAAGCTAAGGGCAAGGCTGCTGAGCTGAAGGGCGAGGCCAAGAAGAAGGCGAACGAGCTATAAGTGCTGGGCAAGGAGTCTGTGGGGACAGAAAACCAACACTTAACGACGACACGATGACAAGTTGGGCCCCCTCCACGCCGTAAGAGGGAGGCATCTTGATCCGCTGTACTTTTACAATTTTTTAAACGGCATTGCATTGCTCGGTGAAGGGTTTACCAACGGAATGAAAGCAAACATTTACTGAACTTACAATTCGCCTCACCATTGCAAGACTGTACCTGTACCGCTCATGGCCACGAGTGACATGTCCTCCAGTGAGAGATGCTTTCCCCCTTCTCTAACTGCTGATCTCTGACATACACCTTGAGGGTTTTACCCCACCATCACCGATTCACATGCAAGGACAACTCCACAGGGTTCACAACACGGCGCTAAGCTGCAGGCGAGCTCTAGGCAGATTGGCAGGGTAGCGGTGCAGCACGGCGGGAGTGCTCCCACTGGCGAGCGATAAATGATAACAGCATGCCACTGCATACACCATCTCAATGCATGCGTGGTGATGGCGCCGCCGCCGCCAGCCATCTGCATGGCGAGAACTCCTCGGACCTGCGCTGCAGGTCAGCTTACACCAGGAATTCGGGAGGGGGTTTTCAGCAGTTGATGGGGCTCCATCGCCATGGTGTTGGTGTTGCTTCAATCTCGACTTCAGGAGCGCATCCAGATCTCATCCTCTTGAGGCATGACAGTCTCTGACTGCGACTTTCGTAGCCAGATTCGATCCCGACGAGTCTGCGACGCTACCTCTGCAAACACGCCTCGTGGTTGTCTCTCCCAATATGAAGTTGACGAGTACAACGCTAGGCATGCTGGCCCAAGTTTTGTGCTTGCCTCCGGTGTGCTCACTTGGAGACATCCGCCGTCCAGTTGATACCACTTTCAGCTCCCTGGGCTCCAAGCTGTCCGAGGATGCCAACATATATTTCCCGGGCTCGGAGGGCTTCGTAAACGGCTCGAGCACTTGGGCAGCCAAGAAGCCCCAGCTGGACGCCTTGGTCAGGGCGGCGGAGGAGGAGGACGTCCAGATTACGGTATTTGAGAATGCCTCATCCATCAAGGTTCAAGAGCACTGACTGTGCAAACAAGATCCGGTTCGCCAACGCGTTCAACAGGCCGTTCCTTGCCATCACAGGCGGCCACGGCGAGACGTGGGACCTTGGCAACGTCAAGAACGGGATCGGCATCTCGATGCGTGGCATGGCATATATTCACGTCGCCGACGACGGTAGAAGCGCCACAATCGGCGGTGGGACCCAGTCGGGCGAAGTGATTGCGGCGCTATGGTCCATGGGAAAGCAGGCCGGTATGATACAACACTGTCATATTTCTGTCTCTGATCTGTTTATCTGTACCCCAAATATCAGCCGTATACTAATCGATGGGTGCGCTGTCCCAGTCGCCACAGCTTGTGACTGCGCCGGAATAATTTCTCCCATGCTTGGTGGGGGTCACGGTTGGCTTCAGGGGCAGCATGGTCTGCTGACTGACAACATCCTCTCGGCGCGCGTAGTGCTTGCTGACGGGACCGCCGTGACTGCTTCCCCCTCGGTAAACAGTGACCTGTTCTGGGCCATCCGAGGTGCCGGCCATAACTTCGGTATCGTAACTTCGGTAGACTACCGTATCTTTGACGTCGAGCCGGGACAGGGCCGGCTGTGGGCATACGAGGAGTACGTCTTCAAGCAGGATAAGCTGGAGGCGTTGTTCGGGTGGGCGAATGGGCTGCTGCAAGGTGATACAGAGTCACCGCGGCCAGTCGAGCTGACACATTATGGGCACTTCGAGTTTCGCCCAGACATTGATCCTGAGAATGTGAGCGCGCTTACTCTATCCGTGTCGGCCGGGAAATGAGACCATAAACAGACCATACTGACTCATCTGAAACCCAAAAGCCAATTATCGTGTTCTGGCTTATATGGCAGGGTCGCGGGACTATTCCACCAGCGTATACAGATCGAGTTCGTGCCTTGCTTCCCGTAAGCATCAAAGCCGGCACCACAGACATCACGGGGATGAACACCGTAGCAGGCGCAGCCTATGGCACGGCAGCTTGCGCCAAGGGGTCAACCAGCGCGATGCTGTTCGGTGTTTCACTGAAAAGATGGAACCTTGAAGGCCTGCGGGCGACGTTGGACATCTACAACACCCTCCCGCCGGAGCTGCGCAACTCCTTCGTTCTTCTCGAGGCGTATTCGACAAGGGGAGTCGAGGCTGTGTCTGACGACGAGACTGCGTACCCGGACCGTTTCAACCAGATCCTGGCCAGCCCGGCAATGTATTACCAGGCGGGGAATGCCAGCCTGGACGATTTAGCCGCCGAATTTGGAGGGAGAATGAGGAATGCTTTGTTCAATGGTAGCGGGCAGCCTCTGCATGCATATGTGAATTACGCACACGGTGATGAAAGCCTTGGGGCGCTGTACGGTTACGAGGATTGGCGCCTGTGGAGGCTGAGCAGGCTCAAGGCTAAGTATGATCCTTTTGGAAAATTTGGGTACTATGCACCTATCAATCCCGGAATTCCAGGCAAGCTCGGAGAAGGACCCGGCCCTTGAGATTGTCGAGGAACGGATAAGAGCCAGGAAATGCCGCCGCGGTGAACATCGATGAAGAGACTTTACCTAGCAGGCAATCAGGGAAGGTTGGCACCATCTGTAGATGATGAGACATCGAGGTAACTTAAATACAGCCGGCTGCCTACACGTGTCCATTCCGAGACATTTTGGATAACATCGTCCACGGTCTACTTGGATATCAAATGAGAAGACAGCGTTTGCCGGTGAAGGCTTCGTACTTGCGAGACTTTTGCCCACATTGGGAGGTAATTTGATTCATGAACTGTAGCCCAGGTGCTTGGCTTGTCTGCTTATGCGTCTCACCACAGTCCTGGTGAACTTCAACGCTGAGAAGTAATAGAAGGATCAGACCGGGGTGCTCACTTAGAGAATTGCCCCGACTCCGTCGGCGAGTGTAGATGCCACGGCCTTTGTCTTGCATCCCGGATCCCGGGTACCGTTGCCCGTCCGAGTCTAGATGCACGTGGTAAGTGAGCATCTGTGTGGCCTTTGTCGACAGCGTTCGGGTTAGCCCCCGTCGTAAGGGTGAGCCCAAGCCACAATGCGTAAGCAGCCCTAGACACGACTCACTGAATCCTTCGTGCGAGAAAGAAGCTGTTCGGACTGGACCCACTTATCTCGTAAGGCCCCTGCAGAACCAAAGTGTGGCACACTTTGACCTCCATGGATCTAAGCTATTTTTTCTCCGGCGCCTGGTCCCTGGGGCAATCTCTAATCCATCGGACTGGGAGCCAATGGAAGAAAGTGCAGGTCTCTGAGCTAAGTCGGGCATGGATCAGATCCTCAGGATTTACATCCCGGCTGGGGCTCGTTTCTTCCCGTCGCAGCGTAGGAACAAGTGTGCCTGTGGCTTGCTCAGCCTACCTGCCTATCAATTCCTACTTGTCAGCATCAGACGTTGGGCTTCAGCCGCAGAGTTACGAAAGTAGACATATAAATCTGCAAACATCCTTTCGTTGGAAAATGCTGATGTGTTCGTACCACCTCTCGTCCAGTGCCTAAATCCATTCAAATAACACGGCAGCACACCCGCTTACAATCCTGCCATTCACCCGAAGGACTCTGCAAGACAATTCGATCTTTTCCCCGACAAATCATTCGAACACTGCGAGAATGTCTTCGTCTCAACCGATTTTCGCCAACTTGACGGAGCCTGAGATCGAAGAACTCAACAAACAGATACAAACGGGCTGCTACGCCTACACAGATCTTCTCGAGCCGAGTTATGGCTACATTCCATCTTTCGCTGGCGGCCTCGTGCTGAGCATCCTGTTTGCCATTCCCTTCTTCTACCACACCTGCCGATCAATTCAACTGCGAAAAGCAACGTCTATCCTGCTTGCCTTGGGAGCTCTCAGTAAGTCTCCCCGTTTAGATCTTCTCCCTCGAAACAATTCCGTTGCTAATATTGCTGTCCTTCGCAGCCGAATTGATAGGCTGGGCATCCAGGACTTGGGCTGCCAAGTGTCCATACAACCACGACGCCTTCCTGTCTCAAATAGTCACGCTCATCATCGCCCCCGTATTCTTCAGCGCCGCGCTCTACGTCCTCCTCGGCAAACTCATCCACGACCTGGGCCGAGCCTCGTCCATCCTGTCCGCAAAGTGGTACACCATCATCTTCTGCACGTGCGACATCGTCTCCCTGATCATCCAGGCAGTCGGCGGCGCGATGGCCTCGATGGCCGACACAAACGAGGAGCAGGACCGCGGCACGAACATCATGGAGGCCGGAATTGGCTTCCAGCTCGCGACCATGACCCTCTTCGGCGTGCTCCTGGGCGACTTTGCGTGGCGCATCTTGAGCCGGCGCTTCGGGCTCCGCAACGCCGTCACGCGCGGCCTCAAGCTAGTCCTCATCGCCATCTTCATCAGCTTCGTCATGATCTATATCCGTTCAATTTACCGTACCATCGAGCTCGCACAGGGCTGGAGGGGCCACCTGATCACGCACGAGGCCTATTTCATCGGGCTCGACGCCGCCATCATGGTCGTCGCCGTGGCCGTGTTCGTCCCGGTCGACCCCGCTGTCATCTTGTACTCGCGGAAGTACACTTCCGCGCCGGCTAAGCAGAGCCCGAGTGCTGACGTCTCGGATGCCGAGGTTGCGATAGCCGGGCCTCCGTACAATGCGCGTGCCAGCTATGGTCGGGCTGGGGAGCCGTACTAGACCGGGTGCCTTTTTGCTTTTTATGGGGTATAGAGTGGTAATTACAGGATTCTGGTTGCTTTCAGTGTTGCGATGGCGTTCGGTCGGTTCGTACAGCGGAATTGGTGAAAGTCTAGACATGCCACCTAGGCAGGTAAATCATAACAGAGAATAAACAGCGGTCGGTTTGCTTTGAGCAGGTGTCTAAGGAGTTACATACAAGCTCGTATACAGAACAAGGAAATGAGATACCAGGATTACACATGCGCTGCCCCAAGACTAGAGTCAATCCTTGTGACTTAATGGCGCAACGATTTGTCTGTCTTCGTTGATTGTCAACCCACCAGGCGCTGGAATTTTCGCGTTTCATTGGAAGTAATAACTGGTGCAAGATGACTTGAGAGATTGCCTTGCAAACCACCAATCTTGGCCGATGGCGAGGCCGCTGGCTGGGATGAGGTCAGGTTGGGGCATGGCTACCCTCAATCAAACGAACCACAAACATCCAATGACAAGCACTTCCCCAAGAACTGAGTAACTGCTGACCAAATTAAAGAGCCTCCTCACTTAATTAAAGTGACAGCACTTTTCTCGCCCCGCTCTTTACGCATGATCTGCCGCAGTGTTCCCAAAACAGCGTTAACCTGCATCACGGAGCTTAGACCATCTAACTCGTGATGCATGCAAATGATATCCGAAAGTGTCCTGAGTGGGCAATTCATCCATTTAAAATACTGAGACCGTTATTTCTCTGCTTTCATACGCTTGGGTCGCAATTATGTCGAGCCGGGGCGTTATGTGAGGGGATACCGATATGAACTCCAAACTAATGTGAGGCAGCGCGTTGGTGTTTTCTGGTTCTACACAAGCCTGCCAAGGCGCTGGCCAGCCATTAGGAAGAAAGGTATTAGACAACTTATGTCTTAATTGAGCACTCCGCTTCTCGATCTGGTATTCTCGGCCTCTGTCGCATATAACACCCATGGATCTACATTTGCGAGGTTGGGGCGGGTGTGTACAGCGGAACAACTCTGGATAGAGTTTATCCGGAAATGATCCTGTAAACAGTTTTGAGATTGTTGAACCACCATGATGGGATAACATGATATAAGTCAGCAGCTTTCTCAGTAGATAGTCTATGTCCTTCCCAGTGACCATCTGCTGCGTTTTCCAAGTGTGTACAATAAACTAGTACGATTTTCAGAAGGACCTCATTCGACAACATGATGCTTCCCACGACTGTATTGGTGGCGTTGGCCACAAGCTTGATGACACAGGTGGTCTCAGCGCACCCCGAAGAGTTGTTTGATAAGCGGGCGCACTTGGAGGAGATGACGAGACATCACGTCGTCGCCGAGGTGAACTCACGAGCTTTGCAAGCGTGCGCAGACCAGCCCAGGGTGAAGGCACGTAGGCAGGAAGCTATTGCTCGTCGAGTAGCCACCTTTGAGCGACTCCGCCAGGAACGAAATCTGGCTAATGGCAAGTCACCGACATTCCTGCTGGGGAGGTCCAGACCGCTAACTGAGGCCTCACAGCGCCTTTCTTGCACCGCCGTACTGCCGCCGATTTTCGCAAATGGAGCGAAGTAGATCACAACAAGACTGGACTCGTGTCGTACAATCCTGGGACCCCGGCTGAAGATATCTTCGGCGCAAACGCATCTTGCGTGCTTGCCCCAGACAATGCGAACGGACCGTACTTTGTGTCACAAGAACTCAGTAAGCAGTATCCCACACTATCATATCTTTCCGACCACGAATAGTGCCACGTCTGTATAGTGTTACTTGCTTGTCGTGGTATCCGACTGCGAGACTGCAGCATGCCGAGGAGTTGTCGAAGTTGGCTCGGCTTGCTTGACACGTCATAATGCACTGGAACTATTTTTGGAAGCTTGTAGACTGACCCACCATCTTCTAGTTCGGCAAAATGTCAGTGAAGGCATTCCTGGGGTCCCCATGCACCTCGAGCTGCAATTCATCGACATCAACACTTGCGAGCCGGCAGACGTGCTCATCGACATCTGGGGCTGCAACACGACGGGTAAGTACAGCGGCGTGAGTGCCCGCGGGCAGGGAGGGCTTCACACCACCTGGCTCCGCGGCGTGCAGAAGACCGACAAGGACGGTGTTGTCCGGTTCGACACCAACTTTCCGGGACACTACGACTTCCGCGCCACGCACCAGCACATCGTCGCTCACGTTGGCTCCCAGGTGCTGCCGAATGGGACGTACAGCGGCGGCAAGGTGGCACACCTGTCGCAACTGTTCTTCGACCAGGACCTGAGGGACGCCATTGAGGCGCTGCCGCCGTATAATACGAACCGGATCCGGGCGACGACGAACCTGGCCGACGGGTTCACTGGCTACTCGGCCTCATCTGCATACGACCCGTTCCTCAACTTTGCCGTGCTGGGCAGCGACCTGACGTCTGGACTGTTCGCGTGGCATGAGCTGGGGATTAACACGAGCTCGAACTGGGACACGTATGCTACGTATGCTTCGATTTGGGCGGAGGGCGGAGGTCGTGATAATCCTGCTTTCAATTTCTCGGTTGTCGGGACGCCTCCACCCAGCTCTGGTGGATTGTAGTGAGAAATGGGTGAGTTGGGGCTCTCCTGAAGTCGAGTTGCTCGCCGGTTCCTAGGCATACGAAGTAATAGAGACCTGTCAATTCCTATATGTCGTCGCAAGAACCCCGTATTCGAATATTGAATGAGGTAGAGTGTGATCGCTTGCACCATGGAATTTTGTCCCGACCATTCCGTCGTTTTACACAGCGCAGAGTGAACGGGTACCCCGTCACCTGTACCCGTGCCAGGAAAATGGTGGGCGTTTGGGGGACCCGCGCGGTTGCAGGGGCCTCCTTATGTAATCGAGACGGGCGGGGAGCACGGGCCACAGTTGAAGCTCCCGTCGCGTCGAGCTTCAAGCTGGCGCGCTTCCAAAGTTTTCCCACTTCAGCGAGCCAGCCAACCATACCAGCCTGGTTCATGCCTGCAGCGACCACAGCGAGGGACTGTCTTGGTCTTTGTTATTGCCGAGTCGCAACCTCGACATGACCCTTTGACCCCATCCTCGTGATTGTGGAAGACCCTTCAGAGCTTGTTTCTGCGGGCGCCTCCCTCTGGCAAACATTCTTCCCTCTTTTCGTGTCCCCAGTCGCTACTCTCCCTGCCTAATCGCCAGCCATAATAACACAACGGATAACCCTCACGATGACGGCTCAGCTCAAGCCACGGGTGCGGCAGACTGCCCAAAATACACAGTACACGTAGGGAGACCCAGCTGTCCCTCGCGAGCGACACTCTTGGCTGACCGTCCATGTCCAGTTACTCCCTTAACCGACGAGTTCACGACGTCAAGACATACCCCGTCCTCTCCCCTCAAGGCTCCACGGTCCTTCTCTACGGCCACGAGAATGGAGTCACAGTATTGTGGCGTGGTGGTCGCCGACTGAAGCCTACCAAGCCTGAATCCACGAAGCCGGCCGCCGGCAGCAAAACAAATGGTGCTGGTGCATCCGCCGACGATGGCGTCATGATCATCGACTCAGACGACGACGACACTTCTGCACCGGCTGCCTTCGTTGACAAGCCAGAGTTTGAGGATGAGAATGTCGAGGACACCACCGGATACCCAGAGGTCATCCAGTCCTTGGATCTCGCATTTGGCACAGACATCCTTCACATTGCCGTCCCGCCCATCGCGCCGCGCATCCCGGGAGAGCAGCCGACCGAATCTGACATACTCGCCGAGACGATGGTATTTGCCGTGACGTCTGCGAAGGGTTCCATCTTCATGCTCACCCTGCCGTTGACACCGCCCTCGCATGAAAGCATAGCAAGGGAAGACCTACGATCCAACCTCCTGGCTGGCGCCGTGGGCCAGGGCAAGTGGGGCGAGACTCTAATCCAGCTTGGCGGCCAGAGCAAAAGCCCTGATGGGATTTCCATAACATTGCTGCCTCGACGGGCGAGCAGTTCTGATCGAAACAAATCACCTGCTCGTCTGGGTGGTTCCGCCGGGCGTGCCATCGTTGCTGTTCACGGCAAGGACGCCTCCGGCACGCTACGACTGTGGGACGTCCCTCTTAAAACTACCTCGGACAGCCCTGCCATCGAACCGTTCCAGACCGAATACCTGCCGAGTCCCCTTACAAGCATCGCCTTCAACCCTCTTCACTCAAGCCAACTCCTTGCCGTTGCATCTCCGCACGCGGTTCGCGTCTATGACTACTCCATCCCTTCAATCCCTCAAGATGACATCTCAGAAGGCCCTTGGCCATCTCATGGCTCGTGGCTGCTGTCTCTATACCCTCCTTTCGCTCGTGCAACTACTTCCCCCTGCTCGAGAAAGCCCGTCGTCGGCGCTGAATGGATATCGCATGGCCGGGCGATCTTGGCTCTCCTGGCGGACGGGCAGTGGGGAATATGGGATGTTGAGGGGGCTGGGCCTCTTGGTAACGACGCAGGAGGGTCTATGTTCTCGAAACAGAATACAGGCGTACGCGGAGCTGCTCTGACGGCATTCTGTGCTTCAGGACATCTTGAGGGGACGAGTCCATTGCGCAACCCAGGCTCGCAGAAAACTTCGTTGGGGGCTAATGATTTCAACTCAGTCGGACGGCGAGACTCCCTTGTGTCGATGATGAATGGCGGGCCAGAACGACTTGCTGCCGTCAAGGGCGGAGTCGAAGTCGTACAACTGCCAAGTGCCCGAGGATCGGTACCCACGGAAGAGAGTGCCCTTCTTTGGATGGGTGGATCTGACAACATCGTTTGCGTCATTCCCGTCGTCGCCAAATTCTGGGACGCTCAAGTCCGCCGCAGCGCAGGTGGCGGTGTCAATCTCTTCAGCGGAGCGCAGCCCTCGCGCATGGTCCGCCTGGTAGAGCTCAATGCTGGGTTGCTAGGCGAGCGGTGCTGTGGTGTCGTTGCGACTCCAAAAACTCAGCGGCGACAGTCTTCCCACAACCTTGACGATCCAGATGCCACTACGGAGGAGAGCACTGGTCTCCCAGTTGAGGTGGTTGTGCGCGGCGAGAGCAGACTGGTCGTGGTTCACGACTTCCAAGACGTCGACACAGCACCACTTCGTTTCCCAGCCAAGAATCTGAAACGCCTCCTACCCGCAAACGAAGCAACAGAACCGGTTAATGCCATCATTGTACACCAAAACCCAGGCCGGAACGCGATGCGTCTTCAGAAGTTCGATCTCAGCATACGCAGCGGCCGCGATGGTGCTCAACCACCTTCAGCCGGCCTATTCGGCCGAAGTCTCAATCAATCCCAAGACGCTTTCGAGACAGAGCCAATCGATTACCAGCCTGAGCACACAGAAACCCCGTCTCGATCACGTAATATGGGTCTCGAATTCATGGATGAGCTGGATGCAGCTGCCGACGCGGGCTACGAGTTGGATGCTGAAGAGCGAGATATTGAGCAAGAAGTTATGGACCTCATGGAATTGGACCAACAATTAGAACAGATGGAAGATGAGAGGCTACGCGGGACGAAACGGGTGTTCTTCGAGGAGGGTTAGAAGCTCTACGAGAGGGCACACACCGATCTCAACGCCCAGAAAACGCAGCAGCCGAAGCAGCGAGGAAGACCGAAGGAGAGACAAGACAGCCCGCCTAAGAGGGCCAGGACTGAAGTGCAGGACGGGCAGGAGCAACCATCCCCGGCCTATTCTGCAGATGATCCTCACATGCGATCTTCCCTTCATGGGTATCCTGCTGCCACTGAGAAGGAGGTATTCTTCGAGCGGTACACCGACTCGCCCGAGTTCTCGCGCGTCAAAAACCCCGTGGTACACATGCGTAATAGGACGAGGCTCGACGATGAAGATGCCAGCGATGTGATTGACCCGTCGTCGAAACTCGCCAACTACCAAAGTCCCATGGATCGTCTAAAGTGGGATCCCATGGATCTCCGGCGGCTTGCAGCTTTCGGGGCTCACAAACAGGCATATGCTAATACAGCTACCAAGAATCACGACGAGTCTAAGGCAGTAAAACCTGCTCACAGTGCTCGGCGTGATCTTTTGGTAGAAGATGACGAGAAAACGGAGGATGAGGACGACGAGGAACCAGAGGATGACACGTTCGAGTTCTTGCTGAAATAAGATCAGCAGACGAATTTCGAAGGGACCCGAGCACCGAGGCTGCTTTGTCGCAATTGTACAGATACGATACCCGTGCCCGCCGTTGAAGCGGACAAGAAATGAAAAGACTGTTGAACCCAAGGGCTCTGCCCCTCCCCCAAGATGTCTCAGTGCAGCTTCCCCATGTCTCACCACACATCCCCTTCTTGTCATCCGTCCGCACGGCAAGGTGGAGCACAAGGCGAGATCCTTCCTTGATCCAGCTCTGTATTCCGAGCGGTATATCAAACCAATACCTCAAAGCCGGGACGTGGCGTCCCCCGTCCCGGCATCGAGGTATCGACGCCCTTACCAGATGGCAGGTGGGGTGGGCTGGTGGCATTTCCGCGAATTTGACCATTTGCTCTCCCGGCCTTACTGACGCTCTTCTGTTTCACCGCGATTTTTCAAGGTCAGATGGGAGGGCGTGTTGAGGCTGGGTGGTGGGGCGTCGGCACATCTTTCCCTCCCTTTGGAATGCTCTTTGGCGCATTTTTCTCACGTGCAATGCTTCCCTTTGCCAAGCTTCAGCATTGTTTCTGCCATGATTGCCTTGTCAAACCTGCCATGTGATGAAACACCTGTGTATTGAAAAGCCCTCCCCCGTCACCAAACTGACTTCGTTTAGCTGTGAAAACGCGTTGCCGGACAATGCTGACGGAAGGATTCAGCGCGCCAAGCTAATCTCTCTTGCGCCCCCACTGCGTTATCATCGAGCTGTTCTGTACGAGCCCCCGTCATCTCCCAAGCATCAGTCCATTAGAGAGATAGGGCGTCAAGGCAACAGGGAAACGTGTCGATGGCGCCACCAGCCGTTGAGTCGGTTCAGTCTAGCTGTCTATGGCGAATTGGGCGGGCTGGTTTCTTCCCTGTGCTGAGGCTCGACCATTCAAGCCCGGCCAAGCCCTCGGGCAGCACCATGATCGCCGGAGCCATTCCCAGACGGGAAGCGAGATCTTGGTCCTACACGGGACTTCGGCACACCAGGTTGCAACCACAAACACAACAAGGACAGCGCCGCGAAAGCTGGACATGGCCCCGCGTCCAGAGGAGGAAACTCTGCGATCGATCAGCATCATGTGCAAAGGGCGATAGGGCCTCGGGAGAACCACACTAACGGGGCAGCAGACAAGCCCTCCTGGCCTGCGGGATGGCACGAAACCGTTGCCTCGCCCAGCTTCTAAGTCTCCAAGCCACAACGGCCCGCGAGCCAATCTTGAAGAACCGGGGCCCAGCCGGGCGGAACGGGAACTCATGGGCTCGTATGGACATCTCGCATCTGCGAGTTACGCATCTTCAAGTTCTAAGAAAGCTATCACAGTACGGCCTGTCTATTGCTAGCTGCTTTTGCGTGATTGCGTGATTGCGTCTGAGCTATGAGTCGTCTGCACTGACCAAGCTACCAGAGTTATCAGTGATCTCTCTGTCAGTCCAGTTTCCTGGAACATCACGATCACGGCTAGTCCCGGAGAATCCCATCTTGTAGGAGGTGTTCGACGACATGGGATTCTTTGGCGCCGGATATGACGGCCAAAACCACATGACAGACGCCTGCCCCTTGCAGCGTGCAGTACCAGGTTCTCATTCGGGTCTGATTACCCTGGAAAGCCCGCCATGATCTCGGGGATTGCCATCTTCTTTCCCTTACTGTCAACATGTTTCTCTTGCCTTGTTCTTTTTTTTTCCTGCCAAGCCAGCGCTCTCCCTCGCCGGGTCCCCTGCCACTCTGTGGCACAGCCCCCATGACACAAAGCTATCATTTGCTATTCGCCGTCCACTCGCCGGTCCATACTGAGCGGTACTGTAGCACTTCAGACGATATTTTAGGTTCCACGCCTCGACCTGTCATTCCTAATAAGCTCGGCGTCTCTGACGGTCGAGGTCGCAGCTGCCGAAGCATATTCTGTTTATCGAAGACAGCCCTGCAGTAACGCGCGCCAAAAATCAGATCTGGATTGGATCTCTGCCATTCTTTTGATCAAAACTTATCGTGCACCTCGCCTCGACCGGACCCACCGGGCGCACCAGACTTTTGTTACTTGCTTTCCTGCCCATGCAACCTGGTGATCGACGATGGCCATTGGAAGGGAGGGCAACGTCAAATGGGTTGATGTGAGCATACCATCCCCTCGGCACTGTCCTTCAAGATAGAAATGCCGGATCCTGGATGGCCTCAGGTCGTCCTCGGTCCTGGGCCCGCTTGCTCAGGCATAGACGAAAATGAAGGCTTTCCCACAGGACTACTATCCCAACATCCACCAATGGAGGTGGGAGGGGGGTCCCCTTTCATCTGCGATATCTACGCAGTCCGCCATGCCTCGATCTAGAACCAGATTTTGCTAAAACACCCATCTTGTAGGGCCTCCGCGGCATCGCCTCCGCCCTCGTAGTGCTGACCCACCTCGCCCGCGCGTGGGACGGCGAGCTGTTCGGGGCGACCTCGCAGGAAGACGCCTCCCCGCGCCTCATGCAGCTGCCATATCTCCGCATCCTGATCCAGGGCCGCATCGGCGTGACCATCTTCGCCTTCGTGACGGGCTACGTGTGCGCGCTCAAGCCCATCAGGCTCTGCCGCCAGGGCAACCAGGATGCGGCCTTCGTGTCTATTAGCAAATCGGCGCTGCGACGGATCCCGCGGCTCGTGCTGCCCGCCGCGTGCGCGACGGCCGTGTCGTGGCTGCTGGCCGAGATGGGCCTGTACGCCGTGGCCAAGCACCAGGACAGCTGGTGGATCGACGTGCAGTCGCCCAACAGGATCGCCTACCTCGGTGAGGCGCTGGGGAACCTGATGTACTGTATCATCACGACGTGGACCAGGGCGGGTAACGATTATGATAACAACCAGTGGACGCTTCTGCCCTTGCTCAAGGGGAGCATGTGGTTGTATTCATTCATGGTGGCCACTGCGTACGTGAAGCCGAGGTATCGGACCATGGCGAGTTTCGGGCTGTGGGTGTACTTCTACTGCGCGAGCGATTGTAAGTTTTTGGTGATCTTGCCTACGGCATATTTTGTCATCCGTTGTCCCGCATGAGCCAGAACTGACACTGTCTTGTTCATTTTTAGCCGCCTTTGGGATGCAATTCTTCTGGGGCGCCTTCATCGCCGACCTGCAAAATAATCCGTCCACAGCACAATTCATATCCGACCGGCCCCGCCTCAGCAAGATCCTCTCCGCCACGCTGGTCTTCATCGGCCTCACCTTCGCCTCCTTCCCCGAGGGGCACGCCGAGTGGATGACGTGGTCGCGGCTCATGCTGGACTTCATGCGGCCCATCCTGCCCGAGAACCCAGACTTCCCGCGCTTCGCGAGCGGCATCGGGCTCGAGTTCATCAGCCTGGGCGTCCTGCTCAGCCCGGCGCTGCAGAGGGTCCTGAGCGGGAGGTACCTGCTGTTCCTGGGGCGGATGAGCTTCGCCGTGTACCTGCTGCACGGCCCGCTCATGAAGACGACGCTGGTGTGGATGCTGTACGGCGTGCAGGTGCCGCCGGACCACGAGAACGACAAGGGCGAGATGGAGATGTCGCGACTGGGGTACCCGGGCAACCTGGCCCTCGTCTTGTGGCAATTCGTCTGGCTGCCGATGCTGTATGGGATCGCGAACCTCTGGATGACCTACGTGGACCCCTGGTGCGAGAGGATGACGAACACACTGGTCGAGTACGTGACGCTGGACGCGTCGGAAAAGCCGTCAGTGTTGCCGGCGAGGTGATGTGATGGGGGCGGGCGGGCGCTGTGTTCGCGATGCACAGGCGAATATGGGCATCGACAGAGGACCTGGCTTCGGTGTTTGTATCATCATCGTGTAGGTAAATAGACGGCGCACAACGTACCTTTGAAATAGACATCCATCTGTTGATTTATCGGGCAGGTGCTGACTTTCCCATCTTCGGCCACCAGGCTGTCATTATCTGAGACACGTGTTCCCGTGGCCTGCGCGAGACTACCTTTCATTCTCACCGACCTCTTGAGGCCTTGTCTATTGGATGCCATGGCTCCTCCTCGCCCGCACGTAGTGCGACCTCTGCTATTGTTGGCCGAAGGGTTGTAAGCTACAGGCGTCTCATCGCTCGCTGTCTTGACATGCACCGTTCATTATCACGAGCGGCTGAGCTTCTTAGGGTGCAGAGCAGGGTGTTCCCGGAGGAGTGTTTCACGACATAAATATAGCTCATCGGCCGTGAACATGACTGGGCCCATCTGGGGGCCGTACAAATCTTTCTGAGAGGTGTCACTGCGCGGGCTGTGCGAGGGACTCAAGGTATCACTCAAACGACATATGCTGGCCTTATTATTGAGGAAGTAAATTTCGCGGAAGAAAATCTGAAAATCTTCCACAGAACTCTACGTGTCCTAGAATGGCAGATAGAGAGCATGCTCTTGTCGATGCTGCCACCGGGATCCAGAGCAGGATGTACATCAATAGGGCCCCCGATTATACCTCAAGCTGGACGAGGCTCGACCCATGTCCGCTGAACAATTCGGAAATTTCAATGCTATATCATGAGAATTCGAAACCATGCTTTAAACTCCATTCTCACGGTTACTTGATGACAACGGCGATGGTAGACCTTCACCGGCGGACGAATGGGCAACCAAACCTCAGCGACAGCCAACACATAATCGAGAAATTGCAGGCAAAGGTTGCAAATGACTACACAACAGCATGGAGACACTCCCGCACTCTTGACTCTGACTCGTAATTGCGCCGGTGATCAGGAGTCGATCGTGAAAAACGCTGCTGGGCCAAGAAAATGATCCGAGTTACATTACCCGGCCATAACCACCGAGCACTTTTGGTTCACCCGAACTTCGGCATCAGCAAATTACACCCCACTTTACCAAGGAGCCGACAAGGGTTTACGGAATTTACTCTGGTTGCCTCTTTGGTTCTGTTCAACAATCTGCATCTTTGCGGCAAGGCATGATCGCCTTTTCATCATCAATAAATAAATAAACTAAGAAGCCTTCCTGGCCAAGTAAACGATAGAATATTTACAGGGGAAGCGACTGTAATCCTCGCCATAGTCCTGCTGTGTTTCCCATGAGGAATGACAAATTGATGTGGAGTCAAGTCACACACATTTAGCATTCAAGTCCCTGGAGCCTTGGGGGGAAAGGCTGTGGTATTCTACCATCAGAAAGTAACGCCCCTCATCACGCTTCCATGCCTTTTCATATCACATGCCCTGAGATTCATGCAGACAGGCTTCCTTACAGCTGAAGGAAACCGAGGACCGAGCTCAGGATGCCACCGACGTCGGGAAGGCTGCCGCTTGAGATGGTGGCGCCGACCAGGTTTCCTCCGAGTGTTGTGACAACGCCGACAACGCTGGTGAGCGACTTCACGATGCCGGGAGCAGAAAGATCGGTCACCAGCGTCGTCAAGTTGCCAAGTCCTCCCTTCAGGACGCCCTGGATGACCGTCGAAGATGCACCAGTGTACTTGCCGCCGGTGAAGCTGCCCACCACGGATCCGACCTCACCGAGGATGTCGCCAACAATGGGGATGGAGCCAGAGGCCGTAGCAGTTCCGTCGGTAGCCTTGCCAACGAGACCCTCGACGAGACCGACAATGTTCGTGAGGCTGCCGAGAGCACTGAGTGCCTGGTCGTTGCCCTCGAAGGTGCTGTTGAGGTTCGTGATACCGCCAGTGATCTCAGTGACAATGTTGAGGGCGCCACCGTTGCCGGCGTTGGTCAGGATGTTGGTGGCGACAGACTGGACTTCTCCAAGGACGCTGTCGACCGAGGCGGCGTCGAGAACAATACCAAGGTCGGAGAGGAGGGAGCCGACGACTGGAAGGTCCAGGAGTCCGCCGAGCAAGCCGGTCCTGCATTCATGGTTAGTTCTGTATGAGAAGTTCCGGGGATCTTGTAAAACTCACAAGCTCGACAGTTGACGCTCCTGGACAGGGGCATCTGCCTTAGCCACTGGTGTGGCCAGAACAGGGACAGAAAAGGCGGCAAGCGCTGCGGAAGTGAAGGTCGTGAAACGCATCTTGATCAATAGTATCGATGTAAAGCGATAGAATAAGTTGGTTTTAAATGAATGAATGAATGAGTGATTGATGCGTCTAAGGAATGACAGCTGCAAATGCAGAGATGGTGAGCAGAGGAATACAGAGTTGGTGTACAGAGAGTTCTGGTCACTGAAAAAGGCTCCTAGGACCTCTATATACCTCAACACCACCCGTAGATTATGATATGCATTCCCAATAGCCCTCCTTCACGACACCATCTCTCACCACCCCTTCATTGTTTCAGCCAGGGTATTAGAGATCTACCCTGAGCCTTCAGCATGGGCTTCCTCCACATCACATCATTTTCTCATTTTGCAATCCGGAAGGGATTCTGCAACGACGATCCACCTACGCGCTTGATTTATGGTTTTGCTTATCATGCCAAGCCCTGTCACCCGGGATGAAAATATGGATCGCTCGGCACTTGACAGATGTGGATACTTACTTGACACAATCGGTAGGCCTCCTGCCAGCTGCGCACGAGACGGGGCATCATCACTCACCAGAGAGTATTCCGTATGCCACCAATCAAGTATCGGCTGGAGCATTATATGTATAGCACTCAAGTTCTTTGAGTTGCCCAAAGTTTCTTCGAAGAATCTTTGAGGCCCATCAATGTCCTCACCAGTAATCATTGAAATTGCAACTTACAGTTGACTGCAGATCGGAAGAGGGGAGGATAGACATCCCTCCTATTCCACTGAAGATTGTCCGAACATCGTCATGTCGTCTCGTCATAGCCCCTGTCTGTCTTCACCCACTATGGGCAGATCCGTCATATCATTGGCCCGTTGCTTCAGGGTTCTGCAGCGCACTCCTGTCGACACCAACAAGCTGAAAAGATTTCCCTGGCCCGATGTCACGGGAAAGCCGGGCCCTGGAAAAGCAGATCGCTAAATTCAATATGTGATTCCGCCCCCACTCTGGCATCTTGATGGCCGTAATACCCACTTGATAACTCCATGTCGACCAACGAAGAGGTCGGGCCGCAACGCGTTTGCGTTGTGGGAGCGGGGATCAGCGGCCTGAGGGCGGCAGGCGTGCTCGTCTCCGAGGGATTCGAGGTCACCATTCTCGAGGCAAGGTCCCGCATCGGAGGACGTGTCCAACAGTCGAGTCGACTAGGATGTCCAGTCGATATTGGCGCCAGCTGGATTCATGGCACAGAAGGGAACCCATTTGTGGGACTGGCCAGGAAGTCGAGGACGGAAACGGTTGCCTGTGGCGCTGTGTCATCCATGTTTGATACGGAAGGCCGCTACATGGAACCTACGCTGGCAAAGAATCTGTACGAGGATGCATGGGCGATACTTGATGAGGCATCCGAGCACAGCAAGACGCACTACCCTGACATCGCGCCAGGAACATCGTTGAAGACTTTCGTGGATGCGAAATTGAAGCAACGCTGCTCAGATGAGTCGCTGGTCGCATCCGTAATCGAGATGTGGGGGGCATTCATGGGCGCTGATTATGAGACCCAAAGCCTGAAGAATCTATGGCTTGATGAAAGCATTGATGGAGGTAAGTGATGGCAAGTCCACTGCATGTCTAAGAGCGCAGCCACTGATATGCATCGGAGACAACTTATTCGTCGCATCAACATTCAAGAAGATAGTAGACGATCTGGCCGGAGCCGTAACAGCAGGAGCTGATTTGCGTCGTAATGCCGAGGTGGTTCGTATCGAGAATGTTGAGAGCCTCGGAAGCAGATCCCTAAAAGTGCGGGTGACAACAAGAGACGGGCACATGGAGGCTTTCGATCAAGTCGTCCTTACCACACCTCTCGGATGGCTGAAACGAAATCGCCGTGTCTTTTCCCCGGAACTCCCGCCTCGACTGTCCCAGGCCATCGGGTCGATTGGTTACGGCAACCTCGAAAGGGTATTCATCCGCTTCCCGAAGGCATTCTGGGATGACGTTGGCCGAGAGGCTGGCCAAGGCACATTTCCCATCGAGTCTCTATTCCTGAAGCCCAGATACGCACCCGAGACGAATCCACGTCAATGACGGCAGGAGATCATCTCTTTTTCCGGTCTTCCGGAACCGCACGCACAACCTGTCATCATGTTCTTCACGTACGGCGAATGGGGATGCCACATTTCGAGCCTCATCAAGGGAAAGGATCAGGAGTCGCCTGACTTCTACGACATCCTGGACTCGCATCTTCGGCCCTATTACTCTCGTCTGCCAAACTTCAGTAAGGAGTCTCCCGATTGCAAGCCTACGAGGTTTCTAGCCACAGACTGGCAAAAGGACGAGTTCGCTGGCTTCGGATCTTTCACAAATTTCCCAGTCGGGCAGGAGGATGGCGGCAGAGATTTGCAAGTCCTGCGAGAGGGCTTAGGGATAGAAAGAGGTGTATGGTTTGCTGGGGAGCACGTAGCGCCTACGAAAGGCATTGGCACGGTAATGGGTGCCTATCAGAGCGGCGAGTATGTTGCAAAAGCCATCATCGGCTCGTTCAAAGTGGATAAAACTCTAGGCAAGAGCTAGCGCACAGTTCTTTAACGGTGTTTGTGCTGTCAGGCTGTCAAGTACTTTATCTTGATGCACGTCAGTTGTCTGCTGGATATTATATAGTCTCACTTATCTTTCTGGAATGGGGCAAGTATGCCATCAACGATATTAGACATTAAAATTCTTTCCATTAAAAATAGAAATTTGGTATGTTTGATAGATGGAGGTTCGTCCGGGACATGATCTTCCGCGAGAGGAGCACAGTGTATCTTACGACGTTGCCGGGTCGCAGCCTCGATATGACGCACTGCGAAGATCAATATCGAGAGACACATGCCATGGAAAGAGATGCGAGGGTGCATTTTCAATTCAGGATAAATGCATCTCAGATTTCTAACTGCCATATTGGGTACTCGTACAAGACCAGGGCCGCGCAGCGCTTATCTCCCGGCCCATCCAGCGAGTGACCAATACTCCTTGACAATGAGGCCGTGTCACGCTATGTTGCGTATCTTCAAATCACTGAACATCGCTCTCGACGAGGTACAGTGCCTCAAGTGGCCTAGAGAAGTTGTTCCTTTGACCTCGACTGCAGAACCGACCCTTCTCTCCAGCATCTCTGCTGTGTAGTCAGCTCAATTTGCTCATGTATGTACCGGCGGAAGTAATGGATGGCATACAAGTGAAACAGCTGGCGGCGGCCTTGGCCTCTTGGAGCTCGCCATTTACCTTAAAGGCAATCCAGCATTCCCGCTTCGTCATCCGGGAACTCTCGACTCCTTTGCGTTAAGGTTGATTTCCTTGTCCATCCGCTCTTTCGGCAAGTTTTATAATACTCTCGATGATGGTATCGATTATTTTGAGCGCTTCCTTCGCCGTGATTGACTTCGGGGGTTCGAGCTGGTCTCCTTGGCCCACTGCTCCGGTGTCAGTGTGTACATCGATCAAGGAGATCATCACGACTTACACCGATCTTCAGATAGACAGACCAGCCCTTCTTAGCCTGCTTAATGTCGGCTGATTTTCGATGAGCTTCGGGAACTCCGTGAATTCCTCTGGCTTGCAGTTCGAAATGAGGTTCAGTCTGCCTTCTTTAATTGCGTTCGGGGCCATGATGCTGGTGATTACTGCCTCGTAGGCTGAGTGTGGTAGAACGAGAACTTTGTTGGTAAGTTTTGGACAAGCTATTATGCTTCTTGGATCGATAGAGAGTGGTTCGTTTCGGTGTTCAGTGCGAACAGAAATGTACATTATATACTCGCAATGAGAGCGGAATTCGCGATAGTCTTCTTTTCGGCACGATATCAAAACCCTGGAAGCAAAGGACGAACGCACTCGAAGCCATGATCAATCCGCTGTTCCATGTCTCGCGAGGCCACGATGCTGTTTCATTCTTGCATCCCGCGGACATACTCAAGATCCACATTATGGGCGTTAGCTGTTCCATATGGCCCGTCACCTATCGTCAAAAATTCCTGGCCTCAATTAGGATCGAGCTACTTTGGTCCAGCGCATGTTTCTGAGGCCTCTCAGGTGGGGGCGCATGGTCCACTCGCTCTGGTCCAGCGTTACAAGCCAGAATGGGGGCGGCTTCGAAGGAACCTTGCACGAAGTGAGCATCCCATGGCCCAAGCACTCCCAGGAGGATCAACCGCAGCCATGATATCTTGATTGTTCAGAAGCGCAGCCTTCCTTTTTCTTAAATTGGTGATCGCTCCCGATGGAAGGATTTCTGATGTGCCATTTCCCGACTGTAGCCATTGCACTCTTGCCAGCATTTCCCAAATGCTCGCAGCGCTGCAAAAGAAGTAGACACTCGCCGACAACAAGTTTGACAAGGAGCTCAATATGCCTGCAGATCAAGATCTCTGTATTGTTCACGGGTTGCAGCTGCCGTCCGACTCCTGTGATCGATGCAACTCCCTGAGAGTTGCTCGAGATATCAACCGTGATTCCATTCATCCGGACCCCAAGAAACTGATCAATCTATTCTGGTCGGACTGGCCGTTGTTTTATTATCAATTCCAAGGCAAATGCACGTAACGTCGTAGATATGCAGGCGTCCCGGAATTCAAATCTTGACGCCGATTGGCGCCTGAAAGCGAATTATGTAGGTTTCTGAGTCTGGTGCTGCTTTTAACCGGCCGTCTATATTGGAGATGTCACGCCCGCTTTCCACAACGGGCCCTTGGAGAGGTGTGATTGAACTTGATCTGGGTGCCAAGGTACAGCCGACGAGTGAAATCTGGTAGAGGAAACCAGGTTGGGCAGTCGAGAGGATAAACATATATTATCATCGGAGAGAGAGTCACCGTGCAATGTCGATCTCGACCACGAACTGCCGGCACTTTGAGCCTCGTGCCCGTGTGTCACGGCTGTGATAATGGTCGAGATACTATAACTGCTACTGGGGACAGCAAGCCCAACCAACAAAGTCTCCCACGTCCTCACAGCCGATCATTTGCAACCCTCTTTCATCTCGCCTGATTCATCTCCTGCAATTTTCACGAGTACACGTTAGTCGCCCTCACAGCCAAATCGATACCGACACCACCGAAAATGAAGCCCTTCAGCCTTGCAGTCACCGCACTGCTGGCCGGCCAGCAGGCCGTGGCCCAGAACATGTTGCGGTTCGCCTGCTCACAGCTCGTCGTCGACCGCGTGGACCCGCTGGTGAACCCGGGCATGGTCTTCACCCCTCACCTGCACCAGATCGTGGGCGGCAACGCATTCAACGTGACCATGGACCCCAATAACGACCCGGCCACGCAGTCCTCCTGCACCAGCTGCAGCTTCGTCCAGGACAAGAGCAACTACTGGACGTCGGTTATGTTCTTCAAGGCGAAGAACGGAAGCTACCACCGTGTGCCTCAGACTGGCAACGGCGGACCTCAGGGCAAGCTGATCAACAACGGTGGTTTGGATGTCTATTATATTCCTAGCGGAAAGACAACAGCTTTCAAGAAGGTGGGTATCATGTCCGAGGCCATAAAGATCGACTGATTCGCTGAACGACTTCTACAGGGTTTCCGTATGCTCGCTGGCAACGCGGCCAACACGAACCCGAGCAAGGTCAGCTCAGGTAACATCTGCCATCGATGCTGGACCTCGTCGAGCGAGGACCAATTTGTCGGTGGCGCGCCATGCTCTGGCTCCGATACCGTCGAGATCCCGTCGGGCTCAAACTGCCAGATGATCCGACAGACCATCATCTTCCCCGCGTAAGCTGCCTCCACTCCTTTCTTTCATGAGCTATGCATCCACCTTTCGAACGTTGCGAGCTGACATATAACCTTACTAGATGCTGGGATGGAAAGAACCTCGACAGCCCGAACCACCAAGACCACGTGGCTTATAGCGGCAATGGAGCTACCGGAGGCGGTTCCTGCCCGTCCACTCACCCGGTGAAGCTCCCGCAGATCATGTATGAGCTCATGTGGAACGTCACTATGTTCCAGAAGGACCGCAGCATCTGGCCAACGGACGGCTCCAACCCATTCACGTACAGTATGGGCATCGGGTATGTGATACACTTATTTCGAGAATATCGCCAGAAGTGTCTGGTTCGTACTCGAAAGACTGGCCGCTAATTAGTCACGTCTTATAGTGGCGCTGCTGCCCATGGAGACTACGTCTTCGGATGGGAGGGCAACACTCTGCAGAAGGCTATGGACAGCGGCTGCAACCTCAACCGGGACTGCCCTGCAGCTGGCATCACTGCCCAGTCTGCCGACAAGTACAACGCCTGCGTCAAGGCCCAGCAGGCCAAGGAGCCAGTTGATGGATGTAAGTTGACAACCGACTTGTCCCTTCGCTTATCCCGCACCCCAGATCAGCGTGTCCGCGTGCTGACGATGGTCACTTTACAGGGCTTCCTGCTCTTCCTATGGGTGGCATGGTAGCTAAGTGAGCGTGCTGGTTCATTTGCCTCAGCGGCAGGGATTTGAAGCTTTTTGTCAGGCAAGGTCTACTGTGTTTGTAGGCCTGGCTGAGGTGGAGGTGTTTTCGCTTCTTGTTTCTATTGAATCAGTCCCTCGTTCAGACAACCCATTGAATTAGACGCTGGCATCCATCCTACCAATGGATATTTTATATAAAGTGGTCACCAGCCCACCAGCTGGATTGATTTGCTGTCCCTGTCTATCTGCACTGCTCTGTTTAGCAGTAATACATGGGCTGACGACTTGATTTTGCCAATTTGAATCTACTAGTAAATGGCGGGCGTCCTTGTTTTTTCGTCATTAGAGAACTAGTATGTGATTGAAATGCCCAATGATAGCATCATTTTCACAAAAAAAAAAAAAAAAAAGGCAAAATCGGTTACACAGAGGTGCTGATCTCCCTACCGACCAGCTTACGTTCGCCTGAATCATTAGTAGCATCATGGTCAAATCCGGCTAACACGTAGGCAGTTTGGAAAAAGAGGTGTCAAATGTCAACATAACATTTGAGATCTACGTGCTTCGTTTCAAAACTTATCCTTTTTCTGGACTGGAACTTAGCCTCCCTCGAAAGACTGCCCCCATAAGGTGCAGAAGGCCCCGAAATGCACAGTACACATGCGCCGGGCCGGCCGGGGCTCCCGGCATCTTATCTCCCAGTCTGGTCGGCAGCAACCGAGCCCGATGTTGCGCCGCTACCGGTACGGCCTAATTGTGGGAAGGACCCGTCTTGTAGCGAGTCGAGACCTGACTAAGGGCCATGCCAACTAACTGCCTGTGACTCTTTTTTGGCCAGCAAGTCAATGATCCTCTCAAACAGTCTCTAGCTTTTCATTGCGTGCAGAGCCTGACCTCTGCCGTGCTCAATTGCGCATTTGCCCGTTTCCCGCTTGGCGCTAGGGAAAGCTGCATAAACATTTTTTCCAGCCTGCACACTTCATGCAGCCTCATCAAATACCCTGACACGAGCAGTAGAGAGCTTGATCCCGAGTCCCTTGACACAGAAGACAACCTCGTTCAGCCAGCCCACAAGCCATTGAGACCAACCTATCCACCAGCGTGCTTCAGTACACTGCCGATAGCAACTCGGGGTCGCCAAGCAAAGCAAAGCAACACCATGGCCTCGAGCGATGTGCTGCTGTTTCTCACGGCCGCCGATCGCGACGAGCAGTGGGAGCAAGACCTGTTTCAGAAGATCCCTGGAAAGCTGCAAGTCCGATGGGAGAACCTTCGCCAACCCGACGGCTCGATGAGGGACGTGGCGGACTTGGATCGCAAAATCTTTGAAGACGTTACCATCCTCTTCACTTACGCGCCTGTCCCGGTAGAATGGATCCCAAAGGTCCGATTTGTCCAGCTGAGCAGTGCTGGCTCAGATCTTTGGGCAAAGCACCCCAAGTTCTTGGATAGTGGCGTCAAGTTTGCAACAACCAGTGGGTCTACCGCGTGAGTCATATTTCTGAAGGAGCCTGTGAATGAAATATCAGAATCTCCGAAGCTGCTAACGTATATACCGATTATAAGCCCGCAAATCGCGGAATGGGTCATCGGAGCTTGGATCAAGTTCCAGCATTTCTTCCCGGCGTATGAACAATTCCAAAAAGAATGCAGTTGGCAGCCCACCCTTGCCCGACAGATCGAAGATTCGGTGGGCCTTCGAGTGTGAGTACGAATCAAGCTAGGCATATTTCCCGAGACTATGTACGCAGTCACTAAAGCTCCCTGAAGAGGCGTGCTAGGATACGGCTCCATCGGACGTCAAGTCGGACGTCTCTGCCGGGCTTTGGGCATGGAACTGTACGCATTCACAGCCAACGAGCGTCCAACCGCTGAATCTCGCGAGCACCGCGGCTTCAAAATTCCTCACCTGGGTGACGACAAGGGCGAGTTCCCGGCGAAATGGTTCCACGGAAAAACCAAGGAGGCCCTGAACGACTTCCTCTCCCAAGGATACGACCTGCTCATCATATCTCTGCCACTGACCAAGCTCAGCGAGAAGCTCATGAGCGCGGAGCAGTTCAGGATACTGAGCAAGAGGAAGACCTTTGTGGTAAACATTGCGCGCGGTCCGATCGTGGACCAGGACGCGCTTATCGAGGCTCTTGAGACGGGCTTGATCCGGGGCGCGGCGCTGGATGTCACGGATCCTGAGCCGCTGCCTGCGGAGCACCCGCTGTGGAAGGCCAAGAACTGTATGATCACGCCCCATGTCAGTTGGCTGTCGACTCACCAGCTTGGGCGGATCAAGGGGATCCTGGCAGACAACCTGGAGAGGTTTTACAAGGGGGAGAAGCTCATGAATGAGTTGAGCTACGAGTCGAGAACACACCATGAGTGATGGAGGCAATGCGTGAGGAGTTACTGCCTCTTTCAATACCCATGATCAATTGGTGTTCTTTTCGCACCTAGTTTATTTAGAAGAATCCGACACAGTCCGGTCACTCATCTGACACCTCATATCCTTCTGTGCCCTCGTCACTTTGCTCGACATGTATCTCGTCCCATTCCACCCCATCCATCGCCCTCACATACAGAGGCTGCACCCGCCTCAGTTTCTCGACGAACTCCTTCTTGGCCTCGGGCAACTTATCCACAACCTCCTGCGGCGGCCCCACAGGAACCCCGTAGCACGCGACGCCGCACGTCTTGCAGAACGGCGCCTGGTTGAACTTCCTGCCGAAGGCATACGTCGTCGTGTTCTCCTTTCCGAGGAGCGTCACCTGGTCCCGATCCGGGTATATGCTGATAGCGGCCCTTCGTCTGCATATGCTGCAATTGTCCTCCTTGATTTCCACCTGGGTGAGTGGGGGCGTCTTGACCGAGAAGGCGACGGCGCCGCATGCGCATGAGCCGTTGTAGAGCTTGATGTTGTCACCTTCCAACTGTGCTGGAGGAGGACTCTTCCTCAGGGCTTCGAAGAGCTCCAACGATTTCTCAGACACGACTGATGCAGTTCTTGGCAGGCCGTGATGTTAGTAACTCCGGTGGTGTCCCACAAGTGCAGTCTAATGGGGAACTTACTGTGCCTCCTGAGTTTTAAGGTCGAAAGGGTTCACGTCAAGAATAGTGCGAATCTGAAGAGTGTCGTCAGTCAGAGGTGCTCAATGCCGCGAACGAGATGCGCAAGATCGGTTAAACTTGGTATCTCACATTGATGCCTGGTTGACCTTCTAGTGGCCCAGCCTTGTGTGTTCCGTAGAGGCCTGTGCCACAGTAATTGCAAAACTGTTCTGAAATATTAGCTCGTTCATTTTCACTCAACAAATATCCTCAGAATAGTCCTTCGGGAGAAATGGTCACGAACCTCGTGGCTCAGTGCCTCGGTCTCGTACCCAGCCAGGGTCTCATCGTCGCCCTTGGTGTAGTTGATGTCCCCAGCCTCTGGAAAAGCCCACAGGTAACCGGACTTGTGGCAGAGAAGACAAGTGCAACTTATCGCGCTTTGGATCTTTGGCAGTTTGACCTCGAACCTGTTCCTCCCACAATGGCAGCTGCCCTTCCACACGGTGGGCCCACCGGCGGTTTTCCCAGCGCGAGTAAGACTGAGCCCAGTCTCCTGACGGGCGATAGGCATAATTTGTCGATCTCTGTCAGTATGTAACCCTCGGCGGAAACAAATAAGTATGTGAGGCTCCAGTGCTGAGGAAATCAGAGGCCAGCGCTTGAAATGAAGAGTCGTAATCCGAGAATGAGCAATCCAACCACGAATGTTGCAATGCACCTTGGGTGGGTTGCGGCGCAGCCAGAATCCCCCCACCCAGGCTGCCACAAACCGAAACGCGCCGGAATCCTGCGAGTGGCCCCCTGATGATGACCAAGAGGTCCGGCTGTTAGGGAGGGCCTGGCCAGCCTGGAGCTGCTCCTACCCGTTAGTGTGATCCCACGTAGAGCTTACTTGCAGCGCGCAGCGTCGCGGACTAGGATGGAATGGGAAGGACGTTCGTTCCCGGTGGCTTGGGTCCGAACACGGGCAATGCACAACCTAGTGAGTCGATTTCACCGCGGGCAGCCGTCTTTAATTTCCGATTCTTGTCATGGGTCCCTACAGTCAAAGCCTAGAAATTTGTTGAGAGATAGCCTAGATAAGCACCGGCCTCTGTCAAGTCGGACTGCATGCTCTAGTATCCGGAGATCAAGGAGTAATCCCGGATTGAGGTCTGACAATGTCTGAGTTGGGAGGAGCCACGCCAATCGCAAACCCGATGATCAAGATACGGAAGTGTGGTAAGTTTACATCATTCATTCATGCATGCTATATCATATCTTCTTGCTATTTACTGGGTTGTTGCCTCGACTTGCCCAACATTCAATGGTCCCATTTCCTCTCCAGGAGTATCTCGCGATCAGTTCAATAGCTCAAGCCGTCTGTGTCTGAATCGAGTACACAGTCTTGCAACCAATCTTGTTGCACGAATCCGGATCGTCACAGGGGAAGCTCACAGTCGCGGTGGGCAGGACGTCGCACCCAGCCGACTTGGTGAGATACGAGGTAGTCGAGCAATCCGGAACCAGGCAACTCTTGCAATAGGTCGCAGTACTGGTCAAGGTAGGGCAGCTCGGCTTTGAGGTGGCACACGTCGAGCCGGGCTTGGTCGTGGTGACGGTATAGCTCTCGGTCTTGGTGACCGTTGTTCCGGGGCCCGTGGCAGTCACAGTGTACGAGACGGTCTGTGTTGGGCCAGGCTTGACGGTGGTGACAGTGTAGCTTTCAGTCTTTGTGACCGTTGCTCCGGGGCCGGTGGCAGTCACAGTCTTTGTCACCTCGTCTGTCTCTGTCTTGATCACTGTAATCGTGGTCGTCTTGGTCGTGCCATAGCTGCACCGGAGATCAGCCAAGCTTCCAAGTGTCCATGAAACGAGAAGATTGGCTTACGAAATTGTTGCAATAGAAGTCACTGTTTTCGTAATATCCGAGCAGGTCGAGGCTGAAGTGGGTGCCCCTTCTCTCTTGGCATGAAGAGCGGTGATGCCACTACTTCCATGTTAGCATTTGGCTATCCGAAATGAGGACAGTTCTGAGACCACAGGAGCCCACTTACGTGGCAAGGGAGAAAAATAAAGCGAAGGAGTTGAGTTGCATTTTGGACTAGTTTCCAGTATTGTAGAGGCAGTTTGAGCTTCCTTGACAATAGAGAATGGTACTCAGAACTAGGCAGTAGGGATAATGAATGCTTCGGATTGGTGCTGGGGAAGCACGCAATTTATATGAATGATACCTCACTGTACTTCGCACATGACTGTACATCCCGATACGACCTTTAACATCACCGACCGTGCAGCGCTACGAACAAGTTCATGGCCAACGCAGACAGCGTCCAGACACTATCCTGCATCTTGATTCACGGAAGACCATCTTCGACAAGCAAAGTGTTCGTGGCGTTACTATCGCTTCGTTTCTCCTCCTTGGGGGCAGGCCATCCAGTTGAATCAAATCTCGACCCTCCGTCCTGACCAAGAGTAGTATATTGCTGTTGCAACGAGGCTATCGTAGCTGCAGCTGGGCCCTTGGCGGACTGATCTAGCCCTCGCCGACCCCAGGCCGCTGGCGGCTGAATTGATCGACACTATTAAGCTTAAATGCAAACTTAATTTGCAGCAGACCAAAAATACCTCTCGGAACGTCATGAGAGTCCCCCTAGCGGCCCGTCTCGAAAGCAATACGGAGGTGCATGCATGCAACCCGAGCAACCTTGGAACTTCAAGTCTAGCGGCTTCGGGCAGGTCGGCGCAGCAGCCGACGGTGTATCCCAGACAGAACGTGGTCTAAACCAGGGTAACAAATTGGAATGAGAATCTAGTCTTGCCAGTCTTCCAAGATCATATGTGCACCCTTCTCAGCGATAGCATACACCGTGGCCTGGAGGTGCGCAGAGATTTGTAACGGCATGATGCTAGCATCCACCACTCGAAGTCCCTTTACACCATATACCCTTAGCCTTTCATCGACTACTCCCCCTGCGATACCGCGATCTCCGCCCATACCGCAAGTCCCGATAGGATGCCTGTAAATCCCGTCATCAGCTCGGTGGCCACAATAGATAAAATCTGAAATATTGGTGGGGGGGGGGGGGGAAGACTCACCAGTCAGTGATCGTTTCTCTCACGAGCCAGTTCCTCAACTCATCTTCTGTTCTTGCTGAATCCGGTGGCACAACGCGGCCGTGGACTATGCCTGCAAGTGGAGGGGCTTTTGTCACTTTCTCGGCGAACTTGGCGCACTCGACCATTATTTCCAAGTCTAAGCTCCCACCAACGTCCCGATAATACCGTGGATCAATGGATGGCTTGTCAGTAGGGTTGCCAGATCGGACGTGTATACTACCTCTCGAGAAGGGGTACTGCAAGATTTGCAGCATCGTTGCATACTTCCTCCCCGCGGCCGCATGATCTGGATGAAAATATGGGTTCCAGTTCCCGAGGTCAAAAATGTTTTCGATTTGCCCCAGTTTCGGCAAGGATGGATCAAATCTTCCTCTCCGGATGTCGTTGCGCTCCGGGAAGTCGTCTTGAATGCCGTTGGCCTTGGTTTGCAACCGCGAATAAGCCTCCTCTGACATGATTTGTGATAGGCTGAGGTAACAAATAGAGTTTGGGAGGATTGTCAACGGCCCAGTGGCTTTCGACGTGAACTCTTCTCGAGCTGCTGCGGCTGCACCGGGATCTGTCTTCAGATCATCGGGGTTGGGCAAACCGGAATCGACCTCGTAAATTGAGGCGGCCATGATATGGTCTTGGAGATTCTCTCCGACGAATGGACTTGATACAGATGTCTGGATCCCGGCCTTCCCAAGCACGTCTGGGTTGCCGATACCGCTAAGCTCGAGGATCTGAGGGGATTGGACGGTGCCTGCGCAAACAATCACTTCTTTGGACGCGAAGGCCGACAGTGTTTGTCCTCTGTGGACGAATTCTACACCTCTGGCCGCCCAAGATGCATCATCTTGCTCGAGAATTATCCTGTTGACTAAAGCTCCGGTCAGAACGACAAGATTTGTTCGTTGTCTGTGAGGTTGATAATATGCCGTTGCTGAGGACGTCCGAGTGCAAGTCTGGGGATTGACTGTGCCCAAATTTGTCCAGGCGCCCACATTTGATCCCATCATGTGCGACCTGTTGTTGTGCACACCTAAGTGCTGAAGTGTATCATGCCAGTACTGATGTGAAGCTGAATACTCTGTCGCGTAAGAGACATCAAGAGGCCCAGAGACACCAAATCCATCCGCATCGTAATAGGCTTTGTAGGTTTCTTGGGTCTGCTGGCTAGGTGCATGGAAATTTTCAGACTTTTTGAAAAATGGTCTGACATCGAAACAAGCTTCAGTTAGTCACCTCGAGATTCTGTGTTGAGAGTGTAGCAGGGGATAACTTACAAGATACCATCCCAGCCCCAACCTTTGCAACCCAGCGTCTCCCAGGCATCATAATCTTGTTTGCTTGCTCGATTCCAAGTCATGAAGTTCAAGAGGCTTGTCCCTCCGAGGGCTTTCCCCCTTGGCCACGGTAAAGTACGCCCCCCTAGCCCGGCCTGGGTTGTGGTTTCAAACTGCCAATCCAGTTCCGTCCCTAATGTGGCTCCATACCAACCAGGGATCTCCACATGTTCATTGCCCTCTACTTCTAGCCCAGCCTCCAGAACTCCGATCCTCAGGGACGACTTCTCTGAGAGACGGGCCGCAACAGCCAATCCAGCAGTACCACCACCGACTACAAGGAAGTCGAAACGGGAGTTGCAGAAATCTTCTGCTGTTATCTGGGGAGATGGCATGGTTAGTGGTGTGGATGATGCGAGTAAGCCGGAGAACATCTGCCGTGTGTGTAGCGAAGTCACTCTTCTATCCAGCACTTATCTTTGGTCGCATTTATAGCCTCCTCCGTCGATGCTACCAGAGGCGGGGTCGAATCCAATTTGCGCTGTCTCCTGCAGCGTTGTAGATCACTCAGTAAGCACGAGTCTAGCCGCAAGTAGGGTCACACACCGGCTTAAACGACGTGGGCATTTGCATCCTGCATTCCTCACTTCTTGTATTTGACACAAACCTTCCCACCTCAAGGAGCTCATCTCCTGATGCATTATCGGACGGACAATCGTGAAGATTAGCAATGGAGAAGCAACAGGAAAATGTCCGTGTTGCGGCCAGCTCGGCTGATGTCGCACTGGCCAAAGTGCCGGGCCAGCGCACAGAGCTACCGTTAGCCCCAGAAGAGTCTGCGGAAAAGACGACATCCCGCAGCGCGCTATTCTCAAAGCTCAGACATCTCAACGGGCGCCTCGAGGCCCTGTCCGCCTTCGAGGCCCGCGGGATCGACCGCGTCCCGCCCGACGAGCGCCAGCCCCCGTCGACCGCCAGCGACGTGCAGATCGCCCTGCTATGGTTCAGCGCCAACATCTCATGCAACAACCTCATCGTCGGGCTCTACGGCCCTCTACTGTTCCAGCTTGGGTTCCTGGATAGCGCCATGTGTGCCATCTTTGGGGCCTTTCTGGGCAGTCTGTCCACGGCGTTCATGGCTATCTGGGGACCGAAGACAGGTCATCGAACGAGTATGAATGCATCTTTGGATCTTGTGATAGACATGATACGACTTGGAAGACTCAATACTGACCCGACTTCTATTCCAGTGGTTGTTTTGAGATATTTCTTCGGCTGGTGGCCAGCCAAGCTACCGACTGTCCTGAACATTGTTCTCATGATAGGTTACTGTTGTATTGGTCAGTATATCTTGCTCCTTGACGCTCTATTTGATCATGTAAGCTAGAATGTTACATGTGAGGAACATATCAAGGTGCTGTGTAGTCATATTACTTCTATGTTTGATATTGCTGTGGTACACCTGTTATTTCAAGGCTGCAAGCCAGGAACCATGGCACTCCCGGTGCCTACGGATGCTCACGAAAAGCTCCAATATCTTATCAATAGTGCGATTCTCACTGACAAAGGCTGACAGACGGCATACTCGGCGGCCAAATTCTTTCAGCCGTAAGCGGCGGAACTGTCTCTATTGCGGTCGGCATCGTCATCGTGAACCTGGTCTGTTGGGCCATCGTGCTCTTCGGGATGAAGCCATTTCAACAGTATGAGAGGTTTGCCTGGATCCCTCAGCTCCTTGTATTGTTTGTGCTCATCGGTTGTGCCGGACCTCAATTCGACGCCTCCTCCGTTTCGATCGGAGACACGGCCACTGTTGCGGCCAACAGACTTTCCTTCTTATCAATGTGTCTCTACGTGCCGAATTCGTGGTCGGCTGCTGCGTCGGACTTCTTTGTCTATTACCCGGAGACGACTTCGCCGGTCAAGGTTGCGTCACTGACCATTGTTGGCCTATGGCTGTCGTTCAGCTTGGTGTACATGATCGGGTAAGACATGCCAAATCGGTGGACTCGCTACTGTGGAGTCTGAGAATCCATGATACGGCCTTTGCTAACGTCATATGGATAGCATCGGACTAGGTAGTGGCATTACCATGAATACTCCGTGGGCCACCGCCTTCGACACATCTACCGGGGCTCTGATAGAGGCAGCCTTTCAGCCGCTGCATGGCTTCGGGAAGTTCTGTGCAGTGATGGTGGCTCTTGGCCTCATAAGCAACAGCGTCCCCGGCACATATTGTATGCTGACTACCCGAACCTTGGCCTGCTACTCGCCAGTGATGCTGACTTGCAGATTTCCAGCGGCCACAATGTGCGCTCAAGTCCTCGGTCGAGCTTTCAAAACGATCCCTCGGTGGGTTTGGGGCTGTTTCTTTATTATTGTACAGCTGGTCTTGGGCCTGGCCGGCAGGAACAGCCTCTATACAATCTTGTCCAACTTTCTTGCGTTGATGGGATACTGGGTCGAGTTCATGGTTGTGATCGTGCTCATGGAGCGGTACATTTTCCGGCGTCATTTCGGATACGACTGGTCCAGGTTGGACAAGACCTATATGCCTTTGGGCATCGCCTCCTGTACATCATTCCTTCTTGGGTGGCTAGGTGCTGTCTTGGGCATGTACCAGACGTGGTATATAGGACCGCTGGCCAAGCTAGCAAACCTGTCTGATGTTGGAGTCTGGGTTGGCATGGCCTTCACAGTCGTTTCGTTCCCCGTCCTGAGGTACTGGGAGATCTCAAAGTTTGGCCGATGAGACGGCTCGGACAGACGACGGGTGGAAAACTGTCTACCTCTACGCAGATACGATGAATGAAAACAAGCCGAGGGCTATTCACCATTGTTGGGACTGTCATTGCTAAGGAAAGTCTATGAATCTTGTCTTCGGTTCCCTTGGGCCCGTGGGAACAGAAATAACGCATTACAACTCAGCTTTGAAACAGGCGAAAGCAAGTCAGATGTCGCCGCCCAGGTATGCACTCCTACAAGGACGGCCCCTGATTGTGGACATCGTGCCCCTCTGAATTGGCTTGGACTGCCATCAAGCATGATTTGTGGGCATGTGGGGAGATCGTCAGGTTCGACATATGGGCGTTCGCATTATTATCCGTATTGGGAACCATTCCATTTTCATCGCCCCTGTTCACCCAGGTTGAAGAACGAATCGGGCACCTCCTTCAAACAACTGCAGGATGCTCGGACTAGCCTATACTATGTACTGCAACTGGCCAGGGCACCGTTCGGTACCGGGAAACGAGTCAGCGGGACGAGGGCGATGAAGCTTGCTTGCAGAATAAACACCCCGAGACAGGCCCAGCATGCAGATCACGCGAGGATCCGTAGAGCTCCGGATCTCCAGCGGAGGTTGACGCTCCAATCGCACTCCTTCCCTCGTGGGAAAAGGGAAACGGAGAGAGGCAGTCGAGCCTCTCTGGTGTGTCTGATCTGCGTGGAGTAAACCGCCAGGTGAGGTTCGTGATCGGCGCTAGGTCGCGAAGTTGCCGGGATGTCGCGCGTTTCAACCTGGGCTCATGATACTGCTTAGCCACTCAGATGCTACTCAACCGCCCGTTGGAAACTGTCATCCAGAGTCGGGCTGATTTTGACATAAAGATGGCAGCTGTCTCCCGTGTGTCGTCTGGTTAGTTTTGGTTCGTCCAGCCATCAAGCTTCAGCACTTACACCTGCCATCTGTTCTTAAACGTCCATTCTTCAGACCTGGTGTCTTGTTTCATCCTAATACCCAACAAATTTTAATTCCAACGACAACAGAGTTGTCTATTCATTTCTACACGAAATAACACCAAGCCAACACATCCAATATGTACGCCTTCCGTGTCATCATTGCGGCTCTCTTCGCCATCACCACATCAGCCTCAGTAGTCGAGAGGCAACTCGGCGGCATCGGATGCAACGTCGCACGGTTCCAGATTCTCGGTGCACTGGGTGATGCAGGAGATGCCATCGGGGAGATCCAAGACGCGGACGTGCAGTCAGCAGCACAAGCGGGTCTGGACCAGGCCAACGACGGTATTGGACAAATCGCCTCGTCGCTTCTGAGCGGGGCGGCGGCGCCGGCGGACAGCCGTGATGCCGTCGCGGCCGGGCTGGCGGCGATGAACGATGCTTTATCTGCTGCTGACGAGTAAGTCAACGATGACTCCCGAATTGGGAGAATTTGTTTCTTGGAACCTGTGGCTGACTCTTGTACCAGTTCTGACGCAGCTGTTGGTGACGCCAAAACGGCGGTTGCGGACGCGACGACCGCTGGCCAGGATGTTGTCGACAAGTGCTAGGCCCATTCACTCTAAAAAAATGTTCTGTTGACAGTGGAGTTCCGGGATACCATTATTGGTGGAATAGGGCCCTTGAAGGGCATTTGTGGCTTGGTTTTGGCCAATAATTGGAATTTGATACCTAGATAGGTTAATAAGGTCATCACTTTCCTGGTTATACACCCAGCTTCTTCTCAACGGTTGCTCGCAGTTCGTGAACTTCTGCTCTGTACTGCGTACTCCGTGCCAAGGATGCAGCCCAATGTCAGAAAGTGTCGCGCCCAGGGCATCCTGTGCTTCGTCTTAACCCCTGCGTGCTTCAGCGCTGTTGCCCCTGTGCGTGCTCAAGCCCCCGAGCCCCTCGGCCGACAACCGACCCCACATTCCAGGCGACGCTCCTCCGTCAACTCTACTCCCATCACCACCAAACTGCAACGCCTCGCCAGGCACGACCTCCATGGATGCACAGGCTGGCATGGCTATGATGTGGCTTGATGAGTCGCCACTGACTGCGTTCTCAATGCAGAAACGGCCCTCGTAGCACTGCCGATGGCATGGCCCGCGGACGAGCGCGCCGGAAGCCATCAACCAAGTCGCGTCCCAGCCAGCGCAGTGTCGATGTTGGCACTGCTGAGCTGACGTGCTGATTCATGGATCGATTGTTCACGATCCTGAGGCGCATCATCTCCGCCACGCTCACCTCGCTATAGACCTGTTCCTCCCGGGGCTGCCTAGTTGTCGCGTGGCCGAACTTCAGGATGCTTGTTAACGACTTCTAGAGGTCCATCGAAACAATCTCAGCACTCAGACGCGGACCCCTTTTTGGCACGCACACCTGGCACCCATGGGGCGCTTGTTCGGACAGTCTCCGCGTGCGTAGAAGAAACATGAGAGCATTGATCTCCGGACAAAGATCCGTGCCGGCGACCAAGACTCCGAGAGGCTCCTTTCCGGGGCCGGATTGCTGCTGGCCGTGCTCCGAATGGCCGCCTCTTCGGCTGTGCCACATGGTTCCCATCAGCCCCATCGATTCCGTGCAGGAGGACGCAGAGCAGGCCAGGCCGCGACTTTGGGCCTGCCGACGGCCCCGCCTGACCTATATTTAGGATCTCACATGGAATCTATCAAATGCTGCCTCAACTCTGGCCGCGCTCGTCTTACTTTCACTGCCGTTACCTGACGATCGCGATCAAGCTCTTCTCACGATGAGTTCACGACGATGTTTTCTGGGCTTTTGCACCGCATGTCTGCAATTTAGATCCAAACTCCGAACTCTAGCAGGTCTCTCTTCTTTTCCTTGACCAACGCCAAAAGACACCAAGATTACCCACATGCTTGGTCGGCCTTTCCGTTTCATGCTCTGTCCAACACGGCCCGCCTACATATTATGGCCGGAGTCACCGGGCCCCTCCGTTTCGACCGCCTCCGCCTCAGACAGAGTCACACTCTCGAAGCTTGACGTGACCTGCAGTCGCTTGAGATTGAGTGGCATCGGTGTGAGTGGCGGTGACGAGCAGTTTGATCGTGTGTCTTCGGTCTCTCCATGCCCCCTCGATTCGCTGTCATCATCGGCTGTTGAGCCCACGGAAGATTCTGACCAGGCGCTCATGGTTCTCTGGAAACTCAGGCCTCGCGACCGCTGCTTGGGCTCGAGCTCGTTTGCCCCGCTGCTTGCCCATCCCAGAGACTCGTACCCTTCGTCTGACGCCGAGGGAGCAACGGGAAAGGGGCCGCGCACCGTACCGGACCGATCTCGTCCAGCAAAAGAGCTGCGCACCGTGTTGGAACGATCTCGTCCAGAGGGTTGATCCGCAGCCGTGATCGTGGCGGCGCTCACACCCGACCAGAGCGGCCGTTCGACTTCTTGGTCAGTGTTCGTGTTCACCCGCAAATTCGAGTTCCGTGGGGGCGATTTAGTTCTGAGACGGCCCTCGCCGGAACCCGGGCGTGTTATTTCTATGTTCTCGAGGTACGGCGGGTTTTCTGACGCTTCTGTCATCTCTTGGCCCTCGAGCCACTGCAAGGCGTAGTCACTTGCAGCCCCCACGTCGTGTGTGGGTTTTCGCAAGTGGCAGAACTCCGGGTAGTCGGTAGCAGGCTCGGGTGCCTTGCCGGTGATCTTGTCGGCATTCGACATTGCTATCTCAAAGCAGTGTGGGCAAAATCGAGGCTTCTTTTTGACACAATTGTGGTCGTCCAGATCGTCAGGATCCGCTCCGAATAGGCTTAAAGGGAACGAAACAGTGCGGTTGCTGGGATCGATGCTCATGGAGTTGCGCCGAGCCAGTGTCACCGGGGTATCCAGCTGAAGGCCTCCCTCTTCCAGGACGTCCACCACGCTGCAGAACAGCTCGTCGTCGGTGATCTTGCTGATGTCGGGGGTGTGTCCCTCGTTGGAGTTGAACAGACCGACCATGGGGCGCTCCCCAGAAAACACGGCCCATATTGAGACGGCTAAGGCGTAGTAGTCGTCGAATGGCGTCGAAACCTCGCCTTCAGCAGATCGGTTCGGCGAGGTGTATTCAACTGTTGGTATCTCTCCAGGCCATGTGTTCAGGTCGCTATCGTCTCTCATCCGTGCTGAAGAGAAGTCTACCATTTTCAGGTCATCACTTCCGGGCTGTTTGACAAACCTCTCCGGTCTGATATCGCCATGCAAGACTCCCTTGCGATGCAAAGCCGTCACCAGGATCATCATATGCTTCGCGATCGAGACGCGTTCAGCTGGGAGAATTCTGGTCACGTCAATGGGATACCCCAGCTCCATCAATGCACCCTTCTGATACCACTGCGCACTCATGTCATCAACCACCCCGACCTTGCTGACGACTTGGAGGGTGAGGTCGCTGGCAATCACCATGAGCTTCGTCTCTCGCTTCCTGCAAACTGGCTTGTATGCCAACGTGTTGCTGTATTTGTATACGGGACACTGGCTGCCGTTTGCGATGATGGACGCCGAGATGTCTTCAAGATGCTGACACGAAAGCCGTGGATCAGTCTCAAGCATCATTGGAGGCAGGGACTCCGCCGTTGCGTCCGGAAACCACGGGACCGTGGCTGTGTGCTCCATCGTCATTCTCACCAGAACTGAGCCGGCTGACCGTTTGGTTGGGCCCAAATGATTTGGAAGAAGATTATTCCGCTCGAATATTATTCTGGGCAAATTTTGTGAGGCTCGGAAGCCCCCTTTCGTACATTGGCGGATCACTCATCTTCGCGAACGATCAAGCCAAGATCTCCGGGGCGATACTGATGATAAAAGGCAGAAGTGGAATTTCTGAAAGATTTCATCATCATGGCAAGGAAGGATTCTAATAATAACAGCCAAAGTCCGGGACATTCCATTGGCAGTGGAGTTTCGAGCCTGTGAAGAGGCCTGGTCGGGTCTGGGGACGGGGTGGCCACCGCAGGCCGGCCGCTAACAGCTGAGCCGTGAATGCTCGTGCAGCCTCTGTTAGTGCAGGGGCTGACACATCCCTTGGCCGCGTCCAGACCGCATCGTCATCAATGCTGGCTTCAAGCAGCCCTACCCACCTGCATTGAAACGAGCTGCTCACGTTCTCTGCGGTCTACGCCCGAGAGCCTCAAACGGGGACTGACTGAGGACGACCATATGAACAGCCGGGCTCCGTGGTTCCCGGCAACAGACCAGCGGCCTTTCGGTGCCTGATGTCCAATACTTTCCCCTCTTGCTCGAGAAAACCGGCCTCTTCTCCCGGCACCAGCTGTTTGAGCTACGAGGCCGAGTACATTTTCTAGTCTCATATACCCACTCTCATATTCCGACCCGACCTGTCGGTGGGAACCGCAGGTTGGACAAGTCTCTTTCTCTCATTGTTTCGGCTGGACACGGCTGTCAAACACTTGCACAAGGCCGCAGCTTATGCCCACGCGTGGTTTGATTCTCCGCTTCACACCCAGCGGCGACCGCATCGGTGACATTTGCGTGCTCGCCAGATCGGCCAAGCCCACTAGCTAACCACGTTCTATCCACTTGGCCGTATGGTTTGATCTGCAAGGGTGATCGAGAGGCAAGTGTTTCTCAGAGTATAATACTCGAGCAGGAGAAACATCTCCCAGGACAACAACTCCAGACCACTCCATCCACCGAAACATTCTTTCCTTCATTCATTTCTCTCCCAATGCCCCGTGTCAAGAGTTCACTGCGGAGAGACGGTCCACTCAGCCCTCCAGCAGTAACAACAGAGTTTGATTCCCAACCTCAGTCGTTTCCTACTAGCCCCTGCTCTACCAAACTCTGCTCTCTTGAAGAGCCATCTGACGAAGAGACTCAATCTGCCGACGACAACAAGGAATGTGCAAGTTCACCTACCTCGGCTACGACCGCTGCGATGAGCCAGAGAGGCACTATCTCATCCGTCGTGAGAAATGTAGCGCCAAAGCCAATCTAAAGAATTGGTGCTCTCCTGATGAGCAGGAGGAAGCCTCAACGGCAGACCAGTCCGGAAAGTTCTGGGTGTCGCTGCCGTGCCCAATGTGTGCAGAAATACCCGTTGTCTACGACCAGCCTCTGCTAGAGATCGCTCATTCACGCCGTTCAGTCCTTCCTGCACCGCACTACGACGCCGCCACCAGGAAGTATTCACGTCTTCCTAGACACCACGCGGCTCAGGATGACATGCCATCTGATGTGGTTCCGCCACCGCTCAAGACCACTCGCATGCAGGTCCAACGGGCAGCTACTGAGTCCACTATTACCAAGTCCAGGGCCCCCAAGGCTGTCGAGTCACCGGGCGGTGACTATACGCTCCCAGCGACCACCTACGTCCCTCCAACGAGGGAGTTGAACCTTCCTAAGCCGCTCCCTGTGCCACAGCCTGCTACTCTCACTCCACCTTCCAGTCGGGACTCAAGTCGGTCGCCCCCACAGATCCGCATGGATGGCGCTCTACGAACCACTCCTCCCGGGGACGGCAGCCGTCGAGAGTTGGACTCGATCCGAGAGAAGGCAAGGGCGGCGAATGCCGCCGCCATGGAGGCAAGGCCTCCCACGGCTGAACGCTTCCGCTCGGGCTCCGCTTCCTCTTCCTCGAGCAACGGAACGGGCCGACCAAGCCAGCCATCTCGTCAGGCCTCGAACTCATCCATGACAACAGCCTCATCGTATGCCAGCAGGGCCGTTGTCAAGACGGGCCATAGGCCTCGGAGGCAGGCAAGCGCGTCACGGTCTCCGCCTCAAGACAGCATGGCAGACAGCCTGGCAAACGCAGCCCTCAGGAGCATCGGCATTGACCGCAACGGGTCCCGCTCTACAGCTGCGTCCGACACCCCCGAGCGAGGCCGGAGGATGCGTCGTCGCCCCACGGGCGGATCGAGCAGCGACAGGTCCGACTCTCCCTCGGTGTGGCGGCCCACCATCAGCCCTCCCGTCCTGCAGAAAGACAGTCTCGGACTGGGTCAAATCGACAACACCGTCGAGCCCTTCAAGCAGCGGCTCATTCCCTTCCCGCCCAACAAGGGAGCCGCGACTCCCAATGCCGCCTCCATCGCCAAAGGAGAGGGCCTAGTGGAGGATCCCCCGCGGCCCAAGACACCCCACCCGCACAGCAACAAGGCCCCCGTACTGAGGCTGTTCCCCAACGACGCCGACGACGAGGAGATAGCAGCCGCCGCCTTCGAGAGGATGTTCGCAGCCGAGTCCAAGGCGCAGGCATACCAGCTCCAGGTGCAGGCACAGGCACAGGCGCAGGCGCAAGCCGACGCCAAGGCCCAGGTGGAGACCCAATTCCAGGCCAGGGCCGCCGCGGCGCAGTCGGCCTCGTCCTCCAAGGCGGGAGACGAGGTGGCCAGCCCCGCAAAGAAGGAGAAGTCCCTGCCCTCCGTGCCGGCGGCCCTGCGGCGCGTCAAGGTCGGCCAGGTCAAGACGGTCAACGTGGTTGCGCCGCCCCGGCCCCCGCGCCGCCAGAACACGGCCGACAGCACGGGAAGCTCCGCCACTGCGTCTTCGTCCAGGTCGTCGCCGCCCCAGCCGCCTGCGTCTGCTACTATCATGAAGGTCAGCATGGGGCCGACGTTCAGCCTTGCGGGTGTCAGCGGGAAGGCGCAGGAGTTTGAGATCGTCACGGGGCCGGATGGGACTATGCTGCAGGAGCCAGCCTTTGGGCAGGCTTTTTAGAGTGAGAAAGAGAGAGTATGGGTGGATGTGGCTGAGGTTGCGCCTGTGTTGTTGGTCTCTTGCCGTGTAAGAGACGATACACTCCTTTTTGATACCTTTTTTCTTTTGTGGCGGTTCCATGTCTCAACCTCATTGGGGAGCTGGATCGCGTGTAAAATTATGGGAACTCGTGAGTTTGACTTCCGGGCTATACAAAATACTCGATTTGCTCTTTAAAGATTGTTAGGTTGGATACCACTTGGGAATATCTGTAGGAGTCATTCTTTATTGCAACTATGGCAATTTACAACATTATTAAACTTCTCGCTTCTTGCGCCTGTGATCTTGTGTGTCCCGAATGGCTTTCCGCATTATGCCTGAGGTAGAGATGGATGTTGAGCGTGGGCTATCTTTACGCTCTGCTGGCGATAGCAGCGCGAACCGGGAAAACAGGAACCACAACTCCCTCGGTTGTACGTGTAATGTTCTCCCTTTGCTCTCCAGGTCGACCTTTGCTGTAAATCAGCTGGTATCGACTGTCTCATGTGACCAAGATATATCCTCCAGGAAATCGGAATGGAGACGCTCTTGAGAAGGGCTCGCCACGTCATTGATGTCAGAAAAGGTCACCCGAGAAACTCGTGCCTTGCTCCGCAAGTCCTTCACCGTCTGCACGCCAGACAGAACATCCGTCACCAACTTCCCACGGCTCGCAATCGCCAGACTACTCGATTTCCACAAAGGCACCATCTGGCCGTACCGCCGGTTTTCACAGATAGTGATACCTAAAAATACTGCACCCACAAGGACAATGAAACAGTGAAGACAGATCCAGGGCCAGACGATTCGATAGTACGTTGTTAATTCCCCCCTTTCGCCAGTCACACCAATAGGAACCCCTTCAAAGCTCATGTCTGCCCCAGTACGTATTGCATTGCTCATACTAGCTGCCAATGCTGTGAAAGTTGCGTTCAAGTCCGCGCTTGAGAAGAGAGCTTGCATAACGCTTGGCTCGTACTCGATCTGTGTTGATCTCATGTAATACCCGTTCAACCTGCCGGTCTTAGCTGGTGACTCCGATATTGCCAATTCATGAGGCTGCGAGGCGAATGTGGACTGGAAATAGTTGCTAATGCTATTGACCGCGACTGATGATATGTTGAATCGGCTACCGGATGCCGCCGAAAAGAGCATGAGGTCCGAGCGAGGGATTGCCGAGACGATCTTTTCGAAAGCTATGCTGTTGACTTGCGACTCGTTCATTAGGCTGCCATAACCTTCCCCAACGCCCCACGAGTCTTTGACCCGAGTAATGTCGGTGACTTGCTCGCTGACTTCTCGAAGGGTACCGCCGGAGACCATGATCTCATAATTCTTAACGCAGTAATACAGCGCGCACTCCATTGCAGAAACTGGGAAATGGGGCCAGGCGGCTGTATTGTTCGAATCATTTGGGTCAGCACGGATCATCGACATCGACCAGATCAGGGTGTCCAGGCCTAGTTTGCTTGTGGTCTCGGACGCCTTGGCTGTCCCAAGTGTTGCCAACATAACCGCGCCATAACCATTGTTCTTGAATAAGTGGGGTTGAAAACCGTCTGTGTTGTCAAGGTAAAGACCACTGGGAAGTCGAAATGCGGTGCCACTGCCAAGGGACGTGGCTAGTGTAGCATTGTCCTTCTTTAAATACAAAGATTGATTCCCGTTTGAGACGATGCGTTGAAGCTCGCGCGTCAGATCGGTGCAGCTGTTGCAAACCGCAAGGGACTCGAAAGCAGGCCACGTGCAGTTTCCAGTAGGGCAATTAAAGACACCTTGCTGGACAACGTTTTGGAAAGGTTGGTCGAGTCCATACATGACGGCCGACTGTATGGAAAGATCCGCGTCGACCACGACTGCCTGCATCAAGGGGTCTACACCCTCGGTGGTGTTGGTAGTTGTGTTAAAATAGTCTTGCCATGTCAGCTACAATACTCTCGAAATCCCATAACATTAAGCGACTTGGCTAACCTGACGATGGTACGGTAGTCATGGTGTAGATGCCAGTGCCCTTTGCAAAGCGTCCTGCTCTAGGCACTGTTGTTTTCGCGTCCTCCGTGTAAACCAGTCCCTGTCGATATTGGATAAGCTGCTGAGTGAAGGGGTCGGCGGCAATGCTGAGAAGCACAACCAAAGCGCCTAAGCAAAGAGATCCACTATTGGCGTTACTCTGATATGCAATCAATCGTATCAAAATGGCGCTAGTGGCCTGCACATAACACAACACATCAAAATTATATACACTTAATTACGCTATACCCTTTCCAACTATCAATTATAATTACTTATCCCATAACCCTCTTAATACTATATCTTTTACTATATTATATATTTTAATTATTATTAATTAATCTATAATAGTTTTATAACCATATCTTACCGCCTAACCCCCTTAAAATTTTATATAATTTAAAAGCTATTAGATATTAATTAAGCAAATAATGCTATTATTATAAAGATTATAAAATATTTTAAGGTATAAATTTATAAACTAAGGAAGAGGAATTTAATATTTAATATTATTATTAAGCTAAGCAACTTATATAAAGCTATTTAGTTAATTAATTTTTATTATAATATATATTATTTATATCTTAAATATCCACCCTCTCTAATATATATTCTTATTACCTAAACCCTCCTTAATTATCTTACTTTAAAAAATAACTTATATTAAAATGAAATATAATAATAATTATTAAATAATTTTAATTTATTTATCTCTTAAAGTATTATTAACTAAGTACTTAAAGGAATTAAATAAAATAAAAAGAATATAAATATAATTATTATTTAATAAGATTATCTTATTTAAGCTAATTAGATTATTAAGATTTAAGAATTTTATATAAATTAATTTATTTTTATTAATAAATTTAATATAAATAAAAGAGATAGGCTATAATATATAGGATGGGCGCTAAAGGGCATTAAGCTAAAAAAACTTATATTTAATAATAATAAAGATTATAATATATAATATTAAGTATTTTTAATATTTATTATTATAAGTATATTTAATTTATTTATATATATAGGTAATATAAATAGTTAGGGTTATATTAACTTTATTAAAAAGGAGGTTTTGCTTAAGATATTGCCATTTTTAGGGCTTAATTTAGTGCTAATGATAGATAATATTAATTTCTATTTTTATAATAACCTTTAATGGCTATATAATTAGGCTAGTATTCAGCTTAAATATCTATTTATATATTCACTTAATCTTAACTTAATTAAGGCATTTTTTAGTAATTTAAAGAAGTATATTTAATATTACTTTTAATATTATAAGAACTAATAGTATATATAGGAAAATTAGCGGTAGTTTCTTATTAACTTAATATATGAGGTTGCTTTGAATATAGAAGTAATTTAGGGTTATTTTTAAAAGGCTATAATTTTTAAATTAAAGTAAGCTTAAATTAACTAAATAGCTAATTAGTTATATACTTTAATATATATATTAGCAATATATATATTTTTTAATATTTAGTTATTATTATAATGGTTATAATATATAAGTAACTTGAATATATCTAACGGTATATATTATTATATATATTAATTGATTATATCATAATGCCTTAATTATAATTCAATATATATTAATAACTATATAGTATTTATAAATAAAAAGTATATTATAAAAGAGGGCTTATTTAAATAAGTTAAATAATATATTATTTAAATTTAAAAGCTTATTAGAAAGTAGTTACCTTAAAGGCAATTAATTATACTTAATATATAAGATAATATTTTATTATAATTATATTCACCTATTATTTTAAATATATAAATTACTTAAATATTTAATACTTTACTTAAATAAAAGCTATATTATTATAATCTTTAAGTAATAATATATTAAATTATAATAATTTCATTATTTAAAGTTTAAAATCTATTAAGTAAAAAGATAACGACCATTAAAAAAAAAAGTTAAATTAAATCTTAAATCCCCCTCCTTATATAATAAAAATAGCTATTAATATTATTATATAATATGTTATTTTTATTATATTAAGGGAAGTATTTAAAACTTAATTTAACTTAAAAATGTAAGGGAATTATTACCTTATAAGGAAAGTATAAACTTAAGTATATAATAGGTATGATTACGCAGTAATAAATAACTATTAATATTATATATCTTAACTATTAAAATAAGATTTATATTTCAATATATAAAAAGTATATTATTATAATTAATATATTAAAATATATTTAAAGATATTATTTATAAATATATAGAATTAAAAATAAAGGAAGTATATATAATAACATATAAATATAATTATACCTACTTTACCTTTATTTACTTATTATATTATTATTATATTTAAAAATATAAAAAGAATTACTAATCCTTATTAAACTTAAATTAATAACCTCCTATTTGTTTATATAAGTTATAAAATAATTATTTAAGGTAAATGCTTTGCTAATTAAGCTAAGGGATTAGACTAAGTTATAATAAATATAATAAGTTATAATTCTAATAGCTTTATATAATTAATATAATACTTTAATAGCTAATATAATACTTTAAAGGGTTAAATATATATTATATAAATATAATAGATAAGTATTTATAAGGCTAAGGCTTATAATTTCTATTAAGGATTATTAAATATACTATATTTAATATTAAAATACCTAACTTTATATTATTATAACTCTATTAAAAAAAATCATAAATATAATATAACTTTTATATTAGATAAGCTTAATTCTTATATTTTTAATAATACTATTATTTATATAATTAATTATTATTTTATTAAGAAAAGTATATTTTATATTAAGGTATTTAAATATATTATATATCTTTATATTCCTAGTTTTTATATCAGGTAAACCCTTAACTTTATACAATTATAATTCTACCAAAAAAAATCATAAATATAATATAATTATTATATCTAATTATCCTAAGCTTTATAATTTTAATAATATTATTATTATTATAATTAGCCTTATATTAATTAAGGAAATCAATATTTTATATTAAGGTATAATGGGTATAGGTAGGTTAAGCTGGTTTATAAAACCTATTATATTATAGGTATCAATATTAACTTTATTATTTTTTACTTATTACTACTATAATAATAAAAGCGATACTTAAAATACCCTTTTATATATAATAAATACACTATAATTAATTACTTTTAGCAATAGCATTATCTTTAGAGCCTTTAATTACCCCTAGGGGTATTGATAGGCTTAATATGCCCTCCTTTAGTATATTATATTTCTATATAAAGTTCTTTATATATTAATAAAGAAAGCTTTCTAAGTCCTCCTTAAATTAATAATTAATAAACTACTTATCTAGCTATATTAAGAGGTTTTTAAGTATACTTATGCTTATATCTTAAAACTTTATAACTAAATAACCTATCTCTTATTTCTTTTAATAGTGCTAAGCCTTTTAATAATATATATATATTAAAGAAAGTTATTTAATAGCTTATCACCCTTAAGGCTATTAAGTATCACTAAAGATAATAAAAATATTAATAAATGATGTAGTAAAGGTAGCGTAACCCTTATTATTAATCCTTTAATGGAAGAAGGGGTTATAGGTAGTGTATATATATACTTAGTTATTTATAATATTAATAGTAATAAAGATGACTGCTAGGACATTAAATAGCCACTAAGGGTATTCATAAGCACCAATATAAATTAATTATTATTACTATTACTACCATTAATATTAATAATATTCCTATTATTTATATTATCCCTTCCTAATTTAGGCATATTAGCTTTACTTAAGTATCTTAATATAGCTAAGAAAATATCATTATTTAACTTAAGGTTTAAAAAGATATTAAATATTTTAGCTTAATTACCTTACTTTTAATTAATTAAGCAGAGTAATACTTAATTATATATATTCTTAAAGATATAATTTAAAGAAGCCTTTTTCTATTTTTTTTTAATTAAATTAGCCTACTTAAGTAGGTTATTATATATAAAAGCTAGATATATCTTATCCCCCTTAATAAAGCATTATAATATTAATTTTAATTCCTTTTTATAATTAAGATAATATCCTTTATTATAATATTCTTATTATTAATTTAATTAAGTAAATAGCTTAATTCTTATATTCTACTAGATAGTAATAACCTTTTATATAATACTACTTTTTATAAACTTTATTAAGAGATTTAATTAATTACTTAATTAAGAAATATTATTAATCTTAGTATTAAATCACTTAATTTAAAATAAATCATTTTCATCTATTTTTATAGCTATAATAGCTTTAATATTACAAGATTAACTATTAATAAAGCCTTAAGAGGTTAATAATAATATTATCAGCCCCTATTAATATCTTAAGATAATATAATAAATAATAAATACTTAGAATTAATATATAATATATAAGTTATATATTCCCTTCCCCTAAATTTACCTTATAAGGTTATATATTAATTATTAAATAATCTTAAGGTTTATATTTATTATCTATTAATTAAAATATATAAATCTTAAAATATTACTTTTCTTTAATTAAGTTATTATATTAAGATATTTATACTTTATTTAATAACCCTTAAGGTTAATAATAATTTATTTCTTAAACTCCTTAAGCTATTTATTAAGTTATTTAAAAAAAAGATTATTAAATTTATTATATTACTCTTTTAGATATCTTATTAAGAGGATAAATATAAAAATATCTTTAAATTAATTAATTAAGTTAATTAAAAAGAAGGAAAAGAATATTTTTATATTTATTTATAATTTAATCTTTTTATTATTATAAAAAAAGCTAATAATAATAATCTTTTTAAGGATCTCCTAAATATCATTATTCTTAATAATAAAGAGATTAATAATAAAATTAATAAAAGGATCCTTTTTATTATAAAGTAAAGAATCTAGCTCTTCTTTATTATCTTTAGTAAAGTTGCTTTTTAATAATTATAACGTTAATAATAATGGCTTTGGGGGTACCTTCTTTAGTAATAGCAGCTTCTTAACTGCTAGTGGCTTTTAAGAAGGCTTCGCCTTTACCTTCATCTTAATGATAATCTAGGGCTTCTTTATAAGAGGTTCGCTAGATACTATAAATATAATATTCTTTTTCTTTAAGGGTGCTATATTTGTTAGCTTTAAGGGGTTATTATTAAAGGTTACTTTAAGTTTAGGTTAGGATTATAATTAATAGTAAGGGCTATAATTTAAAGGCTTATAATTAATATATAAAATTAACTTTAAAGTATAAGTAATAATAACTTTACTTAAAGGCCTTATAATATATAATTATTTTTATTAATAATGATTATATATAAATAAAGGATATTTAGCATTAATTATATCTCCTTAGAATTCTAATAGGGTATTAATAGCTTTTATAGACCTTAATGGTAGGTTAGAGGGTGATATATTATATTTAAGGGTAACCGCTATATATAGTAGCTAATCTATAGGCTTTTAGCGGTAATGATAACCTTTGTTGATATATGAATTAATGATATTAAGGGTATTGATTGATGGGATAATAAGCGTATATAATTTTAATGTGTTGTATCATGTGCAAATCATTAGCGCCAATTTGATACGATTGATTGCATATCAGAGTAGCATATGGTTTCGCCATACTCAGATACCAGATAAGAGCATTTTACATGGATCTCCACTTCCACATCAGCGTCAAACTTCCCAACGGGCCCCTACTGGCGGCATCTATCCTCTCGAAATCCAGCAATGGACGACTCTTTCTGGTGAATAGAATCCATTTCCACTGGCTAATCAGCTCCGAGATTGCATGCAACAGAGCTGCTTTCGATGCTGTCGAAAGAACAGAGACCACAGCATTCAGTGTGATGCCTTTCCATTCGAAGACAGGCTTTCCGTCGTAGACGGTTAAAAGAGCTGCGAGAATATAAAGTAAAAAGACCGAGGCAAGGATACTCGCAGTCTCTGGAAGCCAAACAAATCGCATGGTCACTGCTCGCAAATGATCTGAAGGGGAATGAATAGAATATTTGGAAAGGAGGAGTGTGATTCCGGACCAACTGGTTGGGCTTCGATGGGTGGGGGGCGCCTTTTCATGACTGCCTACATGTCGGCCGCAGCCTTACCGGCTGAAATGTGGTGTTTCGTTGCACGGCACTCGTGCCGGTGGCTTGCGGAATGACCACCAGTAAGAGTATGAAGTCTGGGGGGTTGCTTACCTTCGGTCAGGGTAGATCCTAGGGAATCGGACCAACGGCGATAGTTAATTTTGCCACTTGTCATGATCGAAGAGCATGAGATTTCATGATTTGCTGTCTTGAATCGGCTCCGAGACTCGACTGTGGCCGTGTTATTATTGGATTTATGTGAGTGTTGACACAAGGCTAAGAGCGATCTTTTAAATGATACTACAGGTATTTGAGACAGAAACCCTTTGTACTTCCATCAATATCCAATAATCTTCTGGTTGTGGCTTTCGCAACGTGCTTTCGAAGGATATCGCAACTTGCCGGTGTCAGCGTACCTAGGTAGATGAACATGCAGTTTCACACTTCCCAGCTGCATTAGGTTGCTATTTTAGCTCTAATTCACATGCAGGACGATTCGCCCACGTAGTCTTCATCGGACTAAATAATTAGCCTCACTGTGCGACCTTTGCTTGGCCCTCATTCATTTTCTGACAGCCATGCTTCCCTCATCTCTTTACTTTCCTCAACGACCTCTTATGCTCACGGAATAGTGACATGTGGAACAATCGGGAGGCTTGATCCTTTTCTTGGAGGGGAAGATCTTTCAACCAGGCTGTCGAGATATTCAATGTTCTTCTCGGGTTAACTCTGCACACTCTTGCTGGAGATGAAACCAGCGAGTTCGAGATGGCTCCCATACTCCACATCAATCTGGAAAAGCCATGATCACCTGCATAATGCTGCTGAGCGCGGCAACTCGAGATAGGCAGACTCTACATATGCAGGGGAAACGTGGTCAATGCCCGTATCGAGCCTGCTCCTCAACAGTAATATCCTTTGTTAAGATGCGCCGTGACCATTGAATGGCGAGAAAGAAGCAAGGCATCGGTAGGATAATTGCCTATTTCTGTTGAACCATCCCAGAAAAATGCCATCTACATGAGAATCAGACAGTTTTGGCGCACAAAGATGTGAAGTGTTTTGACGTCGGAGACCATCCGGAGTTTTACCATTGCGTACCGCCGTGGTGGGTCCGGGGTAGTGGGCTTGGTTTGTGGAGGTTTTGCGGGGAAAGCTTTTCCCCGGAATAACCTGAGAGGACAAGCCCATGAAGTGCCGAGTGCCGCAAGACTGGCTGGATCATGTGCACGAAGCTACTCCTAAACTCCACCTGGCTAGCACTCTCGAGCTTAGTTCGTCAGGTCTCAGTGCTGGTTCAGCGGGTCGTCGATCCTCCGCGGACGTCAAGTCTCGCCAAAGTTGAAATAGGGCGTCGTTCGCTGCGCTCTCGTCGAAGCCCACCGACTACTCCTCACACACCACTTTGCAGGCACACAAACCGCTTTCGTCATTCATACAGTGGCTGGGACTCAGGAAAAATGGCAGATATCTCCGTGCACCCGTCGACATGGCCACTCTACGTCTGGCTCTCGCTCCTGATCGCCCTGCCAGCGGTCACCTTCCTCTATGATGCTGTGACCTGGTTTCGCATGCCGCCTGGCCCTACTCCTCTTCCCTTCATCGGCAACAAGCTGCAGCTCCCCAAGTCAAAGCCATGGGTGCAGTTCCAAGAGTGGTCCAAGAAGTACGGCCCAATCTACACCATCTGGATCGGCCGTCGCCCGACAGTCATCATTTCAGACCCAGCCATAGCCACTGAGCTCATGGAGACCAGGAGCAGCAAGTACTCCAGCCGCCCTCGCATGGTGGCGATGGGCGAGCTTCTGTGGGACGGCGCTAGCATTCTCGTGAAGCCCTACGGCAAGGAGTGGAGCGTCCGCCGGAGGCTGCTGCACCTCGCCCTCACGCCCAAGGCGTTGCGGCTCTACAAGCCTGTGCAGGAGGCCGAGGCTTCTCGGCTCGCGTATGGGCTCCTGAGCCGCCCGAACGACTACGTCAAGCTCATCGAGACATTCACGTCGAGCGTGGTATTCTGTGTCGCGTATGGCCATCGGATCGACTCGCTGAACGCCAGGGTCATCGGCCAGAGGTTCGAGTTCATGCATTACTCTGCTTCGCTCAATGTGCCTGGCAAGTACCTGGTCGAGACTATTCCGGCGCTGAAGCATGTGCCTGATTTCCTCGCGCCATGGAAGAAGGATATCAAGAAGCACGGGCTGAAGGAGGCTGCTGCGAATATGGATCTGGTCGATGTGGTGCGGGGAGACATCGCCAGGGCTGAGAAGGAATCTTCGAAGGAGAAGCTTCCGGATTCTCTGTGTAAAATCTTACTGGAGATGCGGGAGACGGAGAATATTCCCCTGTCAGATCGCGACTTCTCCTTCGTCCCGGCGTCCCTGTTCGGTGCTGGGTCAGACACGACAGCATCGACAATGTGCACGGCTTTCTTGGCTCTGATTACCCACCCGGAGACCCTCGAGGCCGCCCAGGCCGAGCTGGACGCTGTCATTGGCCCCGATAGGACACCGACGTTCGAAGATGAGGCGAACCTCCCTTACATCAGAGCTTTGGTCAAAGAGGTCCTGCGATGGAGGCCGGTTGCTGTGCTGGGTGGCACACCTCATGCGTCGACCGAGGATGACCACTATGAAGGCTACTATATCCCAGCTGGAACAACCGTGCTTGGCAACTCGTGGGCAATCAATCTGAATGAGGATTACTACCCGAATCCCCACCACTTCAACCCACTTCGTTTCCTGGACGGGAACATCGCCGCGAGAGCCAAGCAAGCTCCCACGAACACCTTCCACGCGGGCGAGAAGCAGGACCTCGAGCTCGGCGGGAAAGCCCATCCCTCCAAGAGCGGGCACTCGTCATTCGGCTGGGGGCGACGCATTTGCCCAGGGGCAAACCTGGCGGCAAACTCACTATACATCGCACTGGCTAAGCTGCTTTGGGCGTATGATATTAAACCAATTCCTGGTCGCACTTATGACACGTTTAAGTACACAGAGGGGTTCAACATTCGGCCTCAGCCGTTTGAATGTATTATCCGTATCAGGAGCGATAAGCACCGGATGGTATTGGAAGGGGAAATGGAGCATGCTGAGACGTACTTGGAAAAGTTCACGCCGTTTGGTGAATGAGTTGCAAGTTGTCTCTTAATACAGCTACAAAATCAATTGTTATTTGCAACCAGTCAGGATCCTTTGGATCCACGTGTATGCGTGAGAACTGATCCACGAATCTTGGCTTATTTTAACACCCTGAAAATGGGGCGTGTTCTGCCTACAAGCACTCCCTACGGAATCCGCACGTAAAGCGGCACAAGTTCTTCAGATCTTTCTAGTAGGACTTGTGAAATATTCCGATCCTCTACTACCCACATCAGGCCTCCGTGGAGTCATGATATGGGTCGTTTTCCTGCAAGCACCAGGCCACTCTATGAATGCAGTGTTAGCTTGCACTGTGCCACAGGCAGCAGCAAATGTGGGCGGGGTCCTGATCTTTGATCCCGCCACAAATCTTAGACACTCTGCTAAGTCATATTGTGCAGCTCCTAATAAGCATAACTTAAAATCGATATCACACATAATTTTGAAAGGTCTCACGTGCTCACCCAGCGATCATTATTCTCGTGCTAACTGCTTAATCCAGGCGGAGCACCCAAAAAACTTCTTCGAGACCTCCTCGACATCTCGCGATAATCATCAACCTAAGCCTCGTCATCATCCTCCATAAGCCAGGCGGCAGTTCCAGAGGTGTATCTAGGCTCCTTGTAATCCGGCTGAGGCGACGGATCGTACTTCGGGGTTATGAGCCGGCCAACATCCTTTCCATAGGCCGCCTCCCAGGGCAGCTTCATCGCCTCCGGGATCTTCCAGCCCAGATCCTCGTTCCGCAGCCACAGCCGCATCAGCCAGCGCCTCTTGGTGTCATTGGCGTTGGGGAGCTTATCTCCTCCTGCCTTGATCTTGTCATCCATCTCGGGCGCGTCCTTGTGCTCGGGATCAATCAGAGATCCCACCATGCTGGGGTCGTCTTTGGAATTCTTGGGACCAGCCTTGGAGATGGAGGCTTGCTCGTATGCGGCCGTGCCGTTGGCCTTCTTCGCGTCGGCTTGGGCGTCGGCCTCATCGTCGATGTAAGAGTCCCGCTTGTGAAGAACGCCCAGGTTGTTGATGAGTAGGATATCGCCGGGTTGAGCCGGGATAGAGACGGCGTGCTTTTCAGCAAGATCGTTTAGAGCCTTGAGAGCTTTCAGCTGTGGCCCAGTAAGTCTGGAGCCTTCAGAGGGCTCATCCGCCGTTGCAGGATGAAGGCCGAGACGACCCGGGTCGGCAGAGACTGTGGATATGTCAGTGATGTACTCATTTGGAATTGGGTACGTCATGAAAGTGTAGAGCTCACTGATGACATGGCCTTCATGGTAGGCGAGCAGAGGCATCTTCTCGAAACGCGAGTGCTTCACACTAAGTTGAATGGGCCAATCGGCTGCCTCGAGTGTCTCGAGGATCTCAGGCTGCTTCAAGAGATCGTTGTAGATGGCCGCTGCCGAAGCGAGCGACGTAGCACCTCCGTGGGCGGCGACCTGCCGGTAGAGCAGAGTCAAGACCTCGCATCCCATGTCGTTGTGGAATGGGAGCGCCGAGTTCGTGTGGATTCCATGTCGCTTCTCCCGGGGCACCTAAAAAAGAGTTAGCATCTTGTTTGGAATGATACCAATATATCTGTATGCTTACATCCTGCCACTCCTTAGCGTCAGTGATGTGCGATATCATCACCCGGCTCTTGTTCTGAGCGCCTATGGTAATCGTCAGCTTACAATTTAGCGACAAACGCGAAACGCGAGTCTCGGCTTACCACGCTGGGAGCCAATGTGGCTACCAAGACCCAGGAAGATAATTAGGTTATCCTCGTCTGTGTATTTTTGAGTGTTGAAGCCGCGGAGGAGGGAAAACCCTGTGCCCTCGTGGATGTTGTGGGCGACAGCCTCAAGGATAGGCCCAAGGGCACGGAGAGGAAATGTGTTGGCGTTCACTGTGGGTCCATTGAGCCCCCTTTCCTTGAATTTCTCGAGGTTATCCTGAATCTCATCGTTGTAAGCTGAGATATTGAAGCTGTGGAAACTTTGGTGAGCGGTCTCATTAGAACCGCCCAAGACTGCTGGTCCTGAAACCTTGTTGTCCATTTTGCTGGAGATAATCCGAGTCTGTGCAAACATTGTCTGTGGGTGTCCGTATGATGGTAGATTTTGTATGGGTATTTGTGTCAGGTATTGTTAGTGAGTTTTTGCTTCTTCTGAAAGATGTGTGTCGTGGTGAGACTTTTTGCTTCTTCGAGGCCTGCAGGCTTGCAAGAAAAATCAGGTCAGCTCCAAGACCCTGAACAAAAGCTGCGTTGGTATAGTCCTGCAGTGTACTGTGATTCAGAGCCCAATTGTATGTTCCGAGCATTTTCGAAGTCATCAAGAGGAAGCGACAGCCCTCAAAATCTTCGCAATTGCGGTGGGCGAACTTGACCCAAGTCGTTTATACAGGGGCACAAGCCGGCCAGAGACCGAACAGGCTCGTCGCCTCAATAAAGGGCACCTTCTTTTGGCAAAACTTTACTGCATTTTATGGGTCACAAGCCGTGTCTCAATGCCACGTATCCAATCGGCTTTCCTGGGTGTATATGGTTAGTAATCCGTGAATTCTGCAGTGACAAGGGAGAAGGGACCACAAACTGCTTTTGTGGCTTATTAGTGCGAGATACAGTAAGCGTGCTCTTGGTACATATAATTTTCACTCCTCCGAATTTCCGGGCGTATGATTCAGGAGTATTCTGATTTGAGTGTGAAAAAGCCCAGTACTTATTTCAAGCCGTCCGGTCCCGAGTCGACATGACTTCCAAGATTTCTTCAGCGATCTATGCATGTCTCTCTCCCTGCTTCTTCCGCATCAGATCGCCGATCGCGTGATTTTTCTTCGCATTGCCTTCTAGTCCACCCAATATGTCTTCGCTCCACTCACCGCCGCTTGGAATTTTCATTTCAAACGTCTCCCTGATGACCGCATATTGATAGTAGCCGCAACGCGCAATAGGCTGAGTCTTCCGCACATCAAGGATCCCATCCGTCAGGACGTCATCGGCGATGTGAACAGCAACCACGCGCCCAATGACTACATCAACACTGCCCATGGGCGGGTTTCCAGGCAGCCTCAGCGTGGTGTGGTAGACGCACTCGAACTTGACCGGGCTCGCCTTGACCATCGGCAGCTGCGGGTCCTGCAGCGCCGTGGTGAATTCCTTTTCTAGGCCAGCCCGTTCGAACTCGTCAACATCGGCCGGGACCTGCTCGGCCGTAGCATTCACAGCCTCACGGAGATCCCACGTCGCCAGGTTCCACGCGAAGCGTCCCGTGGCCTCGACGTTGGCCACCGTATCCTTGCGTCGGTTGGAGGGTGTCTGGTTGGCGGAGAACATCACATACGGAGGGTCAAAAGTAAGATTATTGAACTGTGAGTAAGGGGCGAGGTTGTGCAATCCCGCGGGCGAGACGGTGCTGATCCATCCAATAGGCCTGGGCACGACGCATGCCTGCGGCTGCTGGTTAGAGACACAATCGTATTCGGGTATTCGGATGCGGTACACGAAAGTTCCGAGACGCACCTTGAAAGGGTCGTGGTCCAACCCATGGTCTGTTTTTCCAGGTTCGTAGAACATGTTGAGGATGGGATGGCGGTCTCGCGGGCGATTGGCGAGAACTAACTACACGTGTAGCAAGACGTATCCAGGAACGGCTGCTTCAGAGTCGTATTAAGAGTCGGCCCGGTCAACTCGTCGCCGAACAGCCGAGGGCCATTAGAAGTGGAGTAAGCTCTATATCCAGCAGGAATGGAGCGTCATTCTGCTGACTACATACTTGCAGTACTACTGCGACCTGCCACTGTCGAATCAGGTACGCTGCCTGTACTTTCAATTGCAGGCCTTGCTCGAGTCTGAGCAACTCGTGAGCAAGTCACGATCGGTGACATTTGCCCACAGGCTGCTCCAGGCTTTGAAATGCAGGGACTGCTGAGGTCATTTCTACCATCAAATCCTGTCATCTGAGACATTCAAGAAATAGGGGTCCTTTGAAAAATGAATTAAAAAATAAATCAAGGGTCCTCTTTGCGTATTGAAACGGGCTGTCGGGACCGCAAGCTAAGACAGTCGTCGTCTAAAGGACGAGGTATGCACGCTTACGTGCTTACGCTAGTGCTGCTGCCCGCCTCGGCTAACCAGTTGCTTATCTCTCCGCATGAGCTTATCTCTGTCGCTTGAGAGGTGAAAGACTTCTTAGTGCCACCTCTTGGAGTCTCACCCCCGCCCTCCACCTGCAGCTAGCACAAGTAGCAACACAGGGGACCCCACCTAGCCCACCGTCTGAGGAGGCCTGCCATCGAACCGTTCGTCGCCGTCGGCCAAGGCCGTCGAGTCGCATGTCCGCATGCAATTTCCTTTTTTTTTCCAACCACGGGCGTCCTCCCCGTCGGACTTACTGGCTCGTCAGGCCCATCAGGAAGAGCCATTTTCTTGCATGCAGATCGAATCTGCATTTTGCGTGCTTCTAGTAGCTGCAATGGACAATGGACCCCACCCGTCGGCGCCACTCCCTGCAGACGCCCTCACTTCGCCGCCATGTCTCTCTCCAGCTGAACCCTTCCGAGTTCCTTTACCCCTCCCTCCCTTACATATCCAGATCTGTCTGATCTGATCAGATCTTGTCCCGTCTTGTCTGGTCTTGCTTTGTCTTGGCTCGGAATCTCCAGCAGCACGTTTGCGCTCCTCCAACCAGACCAATCAAGGACCCTTGACTGTGCTGTGCTCTCCCCAGAAAACATCCACCCACGATGGCCTCAGATAAAGAGCTCCCGCCAGCTCATGGCGACGAAAAGAACAGTGCCGGCCCCTATGACGAGACCGTGGGCGTCGTCGAATCCCGGGGCAACACGGACGCCCTGCAACGGAATCTCGGCAATCGCCAGATCCAGATGATTGCCATAGGAGGTTCCATTGGAACGGCACTGTTCGTCTCGATTGGCAACGGCTTGATGGATGGCGGGCCAGGTTCACTGTTCATTGCATTTGCTCTGTACTCGGCCCTGCTTGGTTTGGTCAACAACTGTGTGGCCGAAATGGCCGTTTACATGCCCATCTCAGGTATGACAGTCCACCTATGCCCCCCCTCGGGCCTCCCCCCCCCACATGGACATCGCAGTTAGGGTTGTGACCATTAACATTCACCCAGGCTCTTTCATTCGCTTTGCTGGCAAGTGGGTTGATGAGGCATTCGGTTTCATGACGGGCTGGAACTTCTTCCTATACGAAGCCACCATGATCCCGTTCGAGATCTCTGCCATCAACCTCGTGCTGACGTTCTGGCGCGATGACATACCCGTGGCAGCCGTTTGCGCAGCCTGCATCGTCTTGTACGCACTGATCAACATTTTTGCCGTCAAGTTCTACGGCGAGGCCGAGTTCTGGCTGTCCAGTGGCAAATTCCTGCTCATCATCATCGTCTTTTGCTTCACATTTGTCACCATGTGTGGGGGAAACCCCCAGCACGATGCGTTTGGCTTTCGGTACTGGGCAAACCCTGGGTCTTTCGCGGAGCACATCCACACAGGCTCGCTGGGGCGCTTCCAAGGTTTTCTTGGGGCATTCTGGTCTGCAGCCTTCACCATCGTTGGCCCCGAGTACCTGGCTATGGTTGCTGGAGAGGCGCAGCGGCCACGGACTTATCTGAAGCAGGCATTCAAGACGGTCTACTGGCGCTTCGGATTGTTCTTCATCGGTGGAGCCCTTTGCGTCGGCATTATCCTGCCGTACAACGACCCAACCCTGAACTCGGGCGACGGCGCCGGAACAGCGGCAGCCAGCCCCTACGTGATCGCGATGCGCAACATGCAGGTTGCCGTCTTGCCACACATTGTCAACGCACTTTTGGTTACCAGCATTTTCTCAGCCGGAAATGCGTACGTGTATTGCGCTATGCGCTCGCTCTACGGGCTGGCACTCGAGGGTCAGGCGCCGCGCTTCCTTTCCAACTGCACGCGCTCCGGGATTCCGGTGTGGTGCTTCGTCGTCACGATGGTCTTCCCTTTTCTGTCCTTTCTTGCGGTCTCGAACGGCACCGCACAAGCCGTCCAGTGGCTGGCCAACCTAACCCAGGCAGCACAGATCATCGACTACATTGTCATGTGCATAACCTACATCTACTTCTACCGTGCCCTCAAGGTACAGTCCGTCGACCGCGACACCCTCCCCTACAAGGGCTGGTTCCAGCCCTACAGCGCGTGGATAGGCCTGGTGGGCGAGATCTTCACGGTCTCATGCTACGGCTACGAGACCTTCCTTCCAGGGTACTGGGACACCGGCACCTTCTTCAGCTATTACCTTATGGTATTTGTTGCCGTACTGACCTACACGGCATGGAAGATTATCAAGAGGACCAAGGTCGTGAGGCCCGAGGACGCGGACCTGGTGTGGGACAAGCCTGTGATCGATGCGTACGAGGACGCGCTCAAGACGAAGCCCGAGGGGTTCTGGAACGAGGTGCTGCAGATGGCAGGGCTGAAGAAGAAGAAGAACGAGCCCGCCGGGGACGAGTGAGGAGATGTCGGTTCCATCGTTGTGGGATTGCACTGGGCCCATCCTCTTTTCCTTTTCTATCGTATATATGCGCGCCCCTATGCGCACAATTTCAGCTCCGGCGCGAGTGTGCCACCCTGGCTCGACTGCTCACGCAGCACGAGGCTTCACTGGACTCCTGAATGTGTGAGAAAGTGGACTGACCCTTCGAACTAGTATGTCAGTCATGCCCTCGGCGATGGCTGCCCAAAACCTAGCGCCCTTTCCAATCAGCTGCACAGCTGACTATCCGCCGTGGTCTTGAGTTCGACGATCAGACCTCCCAGCTGTTTCGGCTGCGAGACGGGCAGTGACCGACTCCCACCTGTGAACACCCACATGTGCGTTTGTATGAATCAAGGCGTGCCCGGACCGATCTCCAGTGCTGCATCTCCGTGGGCAGCATTTGCTTTCCAGTGAGTACGTAGCCCTGTGATAATATCGCGGTAGCGAACACTCTCAAGAGATCGACATTCAAGGTGGGTTACCGTGATATCTGCTCTTATCCTGACAGCACCACACCTAGACACCGCCCACCTGATCTATGTCCTGGGAAGCAAGCCTTTCTATCTATGCATGTGAAGTTCAACTGGCATTCCAATGCTCTCCTCTCCATGCCTTAGTTCAAGTGAACCAGGTATCAAGACGACTCTGCCTTCCGGCCCTGGAGTAGGTGATTTGCCTTGAAAGGCAGGGGGTACAAATTGCGTTCCTGAGGTCGCCAGGTTTACGTCTAGGTACCGCATATTGCTGGTGAGTTAGACAAAGGGTGACATTGCCTGGAGGGCTTCCATGCCCTCTGCCATGGGTCCTAGTTAGATGACTCCGCGTTCGCTCTTGCCCTGTGGTAGGCACTTGCAGCACAATTCTCTCAGTGCCTGCCCTCCAGGGCTCATTGTGGGGAGGTGGTGTCAAATTCAGTACAGCCAGCTGGCCCTCCAGGCACGCCCTCCGCCGAGGTTCCGTCGAACCCCAACATTAATGACAATTGGACTTCTGACCTGTTCGCACTTGAATGCACGTGAAGGCGGGAAGTTTACATATAAGTAGAGCGCGGATCTGCCGCACCTCTTCACCGCCGAAGAGGAGAATTAACCAGTTGCAGAGGTGGAGTAGGGGCGTTCTCGGAGCTGGTGGCCTGTTCAGCGGGATTTCGTGGGGGCGTCAGCCTGCATTTCCTCTCATTCAGCAGCCAGCTCGAACGGCGCAGCTAACTGCAAGCCACCTGCAAATGCATTTTACGATATGCAGGGGAACATCACAACCGGGGTTGATTGGCATCAGCTGCGCCTCATTTACGTGACTGTGGATGCCACAGTAGGTACTTCAAAACAGCTGCATGTCGTCCTTTCTAATACTTCACACAACCTCTTGTCTGAACCTTTTGTGCTGTCTGCAGAGAAATATCCCGTGAACGGTCCCTCGTGATGGACGAACCCCTGAATGCAAATTTTTCAGCTCCAGACGGCGAGGATAATGCTACTCCCAGGGGTCGTGAGCCTTCTTCCCCTCATCAAGGCGCAACCGGCCAGGGCACCTTCCTCTGGACTGAAGGAGCGGTTAATTTGTCACATAACCCATTCGATTCATCTCAAGACGCGGTGGAATTGGCCCACGCGCCGGAATCTCACATTGAGGGCACAGCACGAAATATCACTGGCGTTGGTTCTCACGCGCTATCGGTTTTACATGACAGCACCTTTCTGTCGAATCAGCAATCATTGGCAACTCTTATTGAAGATCTTTCGAAGGTCCGTGTTAAGAAACGTCTCTCTGTCAAATTAAACAGCAAGGCTGGGAGTCTTTTAAGAGAATACCCAGACATCGACGTCAACGAGCTGACCAACGGCGTGGGCATACTTCATTGTGCGTGTCACCATGATCGGCTGGGGTTGTTAAACACCATTTTGGAAAGTCCGACTGTCAACGTCAATTTGAGAACCCATGAAGGGCTCGCCGGACTCCACATTGCATGCCACGAAGACAATGTTGCTGTGGTGGCCGCGCTGCTTCAGTCGCCGATCATCGATGTCAACATCCGCGATGGCTCCAACTCCAGGACTCCTCTGCATGTATCAGCCATGCAAGGGAATCAGGGCACAATGAAACAGCTCCTTGACGTGGCTGGTATCGACGTTCAACCAAGAGACGCATCCGGTTATCTTCCAGTGCATTACGCGGCGGTACACCCCATACTGCCAACAGGATCATGGTTCTCAGAAAATACACAAAATCACACCGAAGAAATATTGCTTCGACTCTGTTCGAATGGAGCCATCAATGCCAGGACTCCTCAGAAAAGGGGTCCTCTTCACCTAGCCGCCGAGGCTGGAAACATTGCAGCCCTGAGGTTTTTCCTGAGGCAACCCGACCTGGATGTCAATATGACAGATTCGCAGGGTAACACTGCGCTTTATCTATCAGAAGACATCGATGTTGTGGGTTTGCTGTTGGAGGAAGGTCTAGACGCCAGCATCCAAAATGTCGACGGCAACACAGCCTTGCATTGTGCTCTGGAGCGGCACTGTGAAGAGTTGGCTCAGCTCCTGTTGACAAATACAAATCTGGATGGAGACATGGCCAACAAAAAAGGAGAGCAATTCGTCCATATTGCGGCCGCCAAATGGGATATCGCGACTTTCAAAACGCTCGCTGCAACACCGTTGAACAGAAACATCAACATGCCAGCCGGCAATGGAGAGACGGTGTTACATATAGCTGCCCGTATGGGCAACATCGACGTCGTCGAATACCTCCTCAGCACTTCACGTATCGCTGTCAACGCCCAAGATGAAAAGGGCCGGACAGCTTTGCACCTTGCATGCGAAAAGGGGCATGTCGACGTTGTCAAGGTCCTGATAAATGCTCCACTTATATATGTCAACACAAGGGATGAAAGACGCCAGACACCGTTGCACCTGGCTTGCCAGAAAGGACATCTCGAAGTCGTACGGGTTCTACTGGGCAATGCGCACATTGATGCGGAGCCTGGAGACGTACATGGCTGGACACCACTACATTTCGCCACATGCAGTGAATCAGCCTCTGGGGAGCCGATCGTGTGCGAGTTGCTGCGAGCCAGGATAGACGTCAACAGACAGGTTCCAGTCAGCGACGCAACTGCGTTGCATTTCGCGTCCTTGCGAGGTCATTTCAAAATGGTTCTAGATCTCCTTGAACACGGTGCGGACCCACGCCTTACCTGTGACGGCTTGGTTGGCCCAGACGACGGGATCGGTAAGGACGCTGCTGGTGTGGCGGACAAGATTGAGATTGTTGACTTGATCCGGCATTTTCGATGGAGAAAAATATCCTTAGCCCCGATTCCCCTCTCGTACCCCCAGGAGGGCCTATTGAAGCGTCATGCAAGCGGTGTCTACATCATGTGGGAGTGGCCGAGAACCGAGAATTCATCCCGAGCGCACAACAAAAGTACGAGCCACAAAAGGCAAAGGATATTCCCAGACATCAGCCCGGTTTACAAAATTTACATCCATCTTGCATCCATATCTCAAAAGCCTTATTGTTACGAAGAACAATGGCAATTGAGGCGTGGGTCATGTCAGCAGAAAGGATGGCGCTTCGCATCGGACGACAAAGAAAACGGAGCCCGCTACAAGCATAACACCGGAAGACAGCGGTCAACCAAATGGGTCCATTTCTCTGCTCAAAATGTCAGTATTCGCAAGATTGGGTGTCCAAGTGAAGTTATGCCGAGCCACTGACCAGATCAATGCTGACCTCGGAATGCAGCGTCGTTGGATTGAAGTAACTTCTTCCACGTGCCAAATTGTTTGTATCCAGCAGCTTACTAACGTTATTGCGTAGGACTTCTGCAGATTGATGTATTCCCATGGTTCTCTTCACACTGAGGGTATCGATGTTTTGACCTTCATCGATGACACCTTCGATCAAAGAAGCGTGGCGGTAGGGTACAGCGGGGAGATATATCGCGAACACTGTGCGAAAGTTTCGACCCTCCCTGTCGTCACAGACGAGGTAAAATTGCCCATGCCAGTTTCAAGATTGCAGTTCAATATTCTTTTGACACGTATCAAGGAAACAATCGAAGAAGCTCCCACAACACGAATAAAAAGCCTTGGATATAGTGGTAACAGAGTAAGGGACGAGAGCCTGCACTACTCTGTCGCTGCAATAGTTGTAGGTCCAGAAAACCCCTTTTATATGGATTTTGCATGTGCTGGATTGAAATGCTGAGAGCATTCTACTGGCAGGTACCGCTGATAGATATTGACATGATGAGACCGGGATTCATAACGGATCGTCCATCATTCACCTCCAGCAATGATGGGCAGCTAGCGGGCGTGACAACTACCTTTTACGAGAACCCAGATCTCACTTCCATGGAACAAGCTCACATTGACATGCTTACGTCCCTCCATTCAGAGTTCAAAGTTCAGCGATCCAGAAGCCTGGACCATTATTTCCACCGCGACCTTACCGACGCAGATTTGCAAACTGTCAACCGCGAGCAAGTCCTGTCGCGCTTCATTCACCATCAACAAGCAAAAAGAGATCCTTATGTGAGGAAGGCTGATTTCTCCAAGACCGTGGCCCCTTCAACTACATCCAGAATATTATCGGCGCTGAAAAGAATCTTGAAAGTGCTTGTAGAGCTGAGAATGGCCAGCACTAGCATGGATGCTACCCAGGTTGAAGACGGACTTGAAGATTCATACATCAAACCACACCTTGCTCGACAATACGTTCTTGTTGTCCCGCAGTTGTGGCTGTGGAAAATCGACAGTGAGTAACACCATGCTGCCCACAATACTCTGGGCGCTCTGACAGCGTCTTACAGATGTTCTAATTACTGCGTTTCCTGCCCGATGGGACTCTTCCAACCTACACTCGGCTTCAGAGTACGTCAGATCTCGGGTCGAAATGCAGAATGCAGATGTGAGCCCCGTCCAGTTGCTGCATGAGATTGTGGCAGCGTGTCTGGAATATCAACCCACCTTCTCCCTGTTCGGGCGGCAGCTCACATATCAGGACGCATTCTCCGGAGAGATTTCAAGGATAGTAAGTCTTCCGTTATGAACGGGCCCCATTGTTTTATTGGCCGCTGTTCTGAAAGAGAATTTGGTACAGTCCCGGGATATCGACCAATGCTACAAAGGCTTTCGAAACGACCTTGGCAAGTCCGACGACAGGTTTCTGGAAGCCTTCAAAACGGCAACCACGTCCTTGCTGGACATCGACGATGCACTCAACGAGCTCAAAATGATCAAGCGAGTATACCAGAATCAAGCCCAAGTCTGGGAGGACATGCACAAGGACCAGACTTTGGGAATTGAATGTGGCTGTAGCCCGGATGAAGCCCCACGTCGGCTGTACACTATAATGACAAGGCTCGAAGAGGACGCACACAGTGTTCGAGAGTCGGTATGTTATTCACAATATCTGTTTAACAGCTTCACAGTTTCTGAGTCTTCAACAGGTGGTCACTCTTCTCCAACTGACTCAAGGCTCGGCAAGTACTGAGAACTCGTTGAAAGCCTCTGAACAGTCCAAGATTCTCGCCATCTTCACCGTCGTAACGGTGATCTTCGTAAGCAGTTCTATTTAATTTAATATGAGACAGACTAATTCCTCTAGACACCGCTCTCGTGGATCGCCGCACTTTTTGCTGTCAAAATAGAAGGCTTCCATGCCGAGGAGACGTGGACGTCCGGGCAGGTTGCCGGTGGCTCAAGTAAGCTTCCATGCAATGCTTGTCTATGCATTAATTTTCGTAACCACAATATATATTAACTTCCAAATTTCAGTCATCTGTCTAGGAGGCACGCTCATTCTTTGTGCGTTGGGCTGGAAGTGGTTGAATCGTGATCGAGCGGTCGCTGAACAGGTACGCGGGCTACCGCCAGGGCTCGGCACATACAAGCCGTGATCTAGGAGTCTTGATTCCAAGGTAGCATTCATGATAAATTATTCCACTGTACACAACCCATGGTGATCGCATGAGGCAATTTAGTGATCGTTCCGCCGATCTTTCGTGCTTAGCTACTCTCAGTGCGTGAGGCACAGTCGCCTCTCTCAGCACGCCGACATTATATCAACTGGGTTTCATCAGTATGATATATCCTTTTTCCTATAGCACTATACCTTGATGCTTTAACCTTGTTTTATCATATAGTCTATATACGCACCAAGAAGCGCAAAACTGCAGCTCCGCATGGCGCGAGCGTGCCACCCCTGCTTGACTGCCCAGGTGCTCATGACACGAGGATGCACATGTGTGATGCTAACTGATCGGTCGGCCTAGGATGCCGACTTTGCCTTAGGCAACGTTTCAAAGCTTGCTGCCCGAGTGACTCAACGGTCACTTATACGACCACCTCCAGGTGATGATACACGCCAGTAGGGCGCCCGAAGGCGGCACTGTGCAGCTTGTGCAGCTTGAACAAGGGCAATTATTGGCCTCTGGGCTCGTGAATGTGTCTCATTTCACCTTGGCGGCAGTTATTTATCCAGACATTATAAGGCAGCCTCATCCACAAGGTTTCCCACGGGATTAAGTCCATGCGTTTTGACTTACATACTTAGACGTCCGGTTTGCTTAGCCCTTTTTCAAGACATCTTGCAGATTCTTTCCATCATTGTTTCCTAGATTTCCATAGATCGACTGAGCCTTAAGGGCTTTCCAGGTTCCAAATTTATTATTCAACCATATTTAGTCTTTACCAACTCGGCCCCCACAGCAAGTATGTCACCCGTGAATAAGGCTGCTATGGTGCCTTGATTTGACATCTCCCAGATTATTCCTCTGGACTATTTGCATCCGGGCAACTCGAAATATACTGGAATTAGTATGTATATAGCAGTTTTGAACAAATCACGTCTGCGAGAAGTGAAGCAGGTAGATTGGTATGGCTTAAACTTAATGGTATTCTGGGTATGTTGATATTCTCCACTTTTGGCATCCTCTTATTTTTCAGAAAGTCGCACATGCTTTGAAATTGCGGCCGTATATTTCGTTTTCAACTATCTAGGATCGAACATCAATGCTCGGTTGATGGCTTCCTCAAAAGAATTCTGGCTTATGGAAGACGACAAAGTATTTCCAGTGCTAAGCCAGATCTGATTGCTGTGGTCAACCTGTTGTGAAGTCTCAATGCTCTTGTTCACAGCCGTCATCAACACTTTTAAGACTGGACCGGACCTATCCAAGCTATCTTCGTTGAAGTTGTACTCCCTGACTAGATGCTGTAGAAATTCGACAGTTTCGTAAAGGTCGATTCTCCAGCTGTTTGATGAGGCTTCAAATTGGCATATACTGTCGATGACACAATATACCGTTGCACCGATGGGTAGCTGACCGAGAAGTTGACCCAGGAGGAGACACAAGGCTGCCAGGTCTTGCTGCCTGTATTGTGCTAGATGAAAGTCGCTCAACATAGGGAATGTAGTACGGCCGCCATTCTGCCGACCCAAATAGAGGATCAACTGAATGATCAGACTCTGGATCAGTCCTCGCGGCCCAGCGAGCAGATCGTCGCCCTGAGAATGCAAGCCACAAAAGTAGTGCACGACGACCACTTCAGAAACTGTCTTCATAGATGCGAAAAGAGCAACCATGGTCGATAGGGCTGAGATCTTTCCTTGGGTGATTTCTCCCAACTGACCATGGACTAGAATGAAGTCGGACCCAGCACCCGGGTTTTGCACCCAAGTTCGAAATCGGTCCGTCACCAAAAGCCATCTTGCGCGATCGGGCCCTTCTGAGTGAAAGCTCCGACTCGCTCTCAGCACCTGCTCTATGTTGTTAAGAAGGAATGACGGGTCGGGTAGCTCGAGCAGCACGAAGAGATGGCCGTAGTTGATACCCGCTGCCTGTTCTTGGAGGGCCTGAGTCTGCTCAATTGCAGGATAGTGAATGGCTGTTGACGTCTTGGTAAGGGCCCGTAGCTGGATCTGAAGCTCTCGAAGGTCCATTCGGACGCTCGTTTGAAGGTCTTGGATTTTGCCATGAAAATCTTTACTCAGAACGTCAAAGTGTTCGTCGAGATGCAAGGCACTTTGCTCCTCACGGCGTAATCTTTCTTGCTCAGTGTGTGCCTGATGCGCCTTGATAGACTCAATTCCATTATTCACCACCGCCCCAACAGCTTTCGTTTCTTTCCAAGTCTCGACAGTCTTTTTGTCACGCAGAACTTGGACCCGCCTCGAGACATTCTCGGATGCTTTGGTAACACTGTCGGCCGTAGAGGTGATTAGGAGGGCTTGTTGTTCTGGATGCATTTTGAGGATTCTGCTAGGCCCTAGAAATCGCACTAGAGGTTAGCACCAATTACCCGAGGTATTTTAAGTGCGATGTCGCGTGTAAGGTTTCGTCCACTGGATTTCACTTACATGAGCCAGAGCCACTGGGATGATTTTGCAAAGTCCGGACGAGTTTTGGTATCTCCTGGACAAGAGTTTTAAACAAGTCATCCACAAGCTTTCGGAGTACGCCGTCTTCAGAGTGAATGCGTATCATTTCAACAGCCTGAGAAAATGTTTCGGGAATGTTTTCGAATGTGCGAAGAATTTGGTCCTGGTTATCCAAGTGCTTTAGCACCAACTGCGCAGAGGCTCTCGCGTTAGCCCCAGGTCATGCCATTTCACAGCACAACAGTTAGGCATGTGGCTTGACATACTTTGAAAATGGTCTTTAAACCTCCACGCAAGACGCTTAGTCCATTTTGATCGGGAATCATATCGCTTAGTGACTCCAGGGTAGTCACCACGGCCCTGTTTTTGTATATCCTCACAGGCAGCGTTCTTTTTCTTTTATCTGATTCAGCCCTCGCTTCTGCCATCGCCGTGACTACTTCGTCCCAAGAACAATCCTCATAACGGAAAGCCCGAATAAGGTCATCGTCTGCATGCAGGATGACTGGCGGGGAAGCAGGATTCGTGGGGTGGCTTGGCGGGGTTGATTGGGGGCTGGCGCGATTCTGAGAAAATTGATTCATTATGGAGGAGTTGTGTCGACCTTACATCTCCTTAGATAATGCAATCGATGGCTATGTTGACGATGACACGATGACGGGAACGGGAGAGATGCCATGAGTGTGAAATGGTAACAAAAGTGTCCACCAAGGATTCTGAGGTAAACCAAAATGTGCAGCCAGCGAATTTTCAAGAAAAGAATTCAAGTATTGGGTGTGGTGACGTGGCAGGCTGGCAGGATGGTCCAAAGCGAGGTCCAATAAATCACCAAGGCTTACTCCACGTCAACATGCACACCTGGCGTTTGTTGTGTCGCACAACCTTCTTGTCGATCTGCTGATAATTGATGTTTTCCTTGGTTCATATCGTATTCCACTGTGTATTGGGTCAGAAGAGCCTACACTTTCTTGGCTGTGGTTCGATCACTCAGCAACTTGCGTGGAAGCTGACATGGCTGGCACGCCTACAGGGGTTGCAAATGTTCGCTATAGGTCAGCGAGCTACGTCCATCTGCGCTGTGAACGCAACATGAGCCGCCACATTAGGCAGGTAACTGAGGTACATCACCTTAGTAGTTTAGACACTCGCCCAAAGTAGAAAAATTGCTGATGTCCCCCACAGCATAATTGAAGACGGTGCCCAGATTATTGCCACACTGCAAATAACTTCTTATTGACACTTGAAAAATTACTGTGGATATTGTTCTTGACACCGCTTGATACAAGTCTCGAGGAACTCAGAATCCTTGAGTTCCCATAACACTGTCCCTTAATATGAATTCTGGGCCCTCAAAAGAGCTACATGACGTCGAACCAATGGCCAAGGCCGCGGAAATCTACCAACGACTTGACAGCTTACTCGGGAAACTTGAGGCCCGAGTCAAAAAGGATAAAAAAGACGGTAGTGTAGAGGAGGGCGATGACCCCGGCGGGACCGCTGTTGAAGACCTGAGCCAGGAGAACATGATTTCTAGCGTCAAAGAATGCGACTGGGAGCATTTCATCAACCGATTCTCACCAGACGAACCACTTCACGCTATCGAGGTTCTGATTGCTGGACCTCAATTGGAGAACAGCATGGCTTCTGAAGCGGCCAAGCGACTGAAGGTAGTTGGGACATTCGAACCCCCAAAGTCTCAAATATCGAGCCAGATCCGTAGAGTTGGTTTCAGCTCTGGTTCAATACATCGCGTCAGAATCCAGTCCAAGAGATTGCTTGACTTCTTCGGAGAGACAACTGGGCATACTTGGGAAAGCAAACCACACACTTTTGTCAGACCTTTCCAATACTTGCTTCAGAACCATGACAAGTTCAAGCAAAGCATTCAGCACTTAGAATCAGACAGGGATAGAGCAAGTTCCAACCAGAATGGCGGATCTCTCGATCTAAAGTTGCTGGATGATCTGCGTTGCTACATCAAGTTTGTCGAGGAGAGGCTGTTACCGCAATACATGGCATTGCACGAGACGTCGACGAGCACCAGGAAGGGTACTAAAATCCACTTCGACGATATAGGATGCCTTTTCAAACCTGGGGACCTAGTATACGTGCCGCACAAGGCACTGTCAAAATCGGTCCAGGAGGATATCGACAATCTTGATTTGGCAGGCCGCATGAAGGAGTCTCCTCAGGAGAAAAGTACCCACCAGAAGATTTGGCGATTCTACTCGGGAAAGACGATAAGAAAGCAAGAGGTTAATGAGGACGACAAGGACGAGTTCGTTGCGAAGCTGTATTACCTAGAATACGATGGTGCAACATACGGCGCTGTGGGATGCTCCTTCAACATGTCTCGATTTGCGGGGGAGAAGGACGTCAACGAGCTCGCCATATACCCTCTACGCTTCTGTGTTGACTGGCGCAAGACTCTGGACCATCACATAGAACAACGCCGCCTGGTCGTTGACAACATCGATGGCTGGCACATGGCTCTAGAAGGGTGGTCTTTGATTACGGACCCAATGGGAATCCCCGTCATTGACAATAAAAAGTCGTGGGCTGCGCAACTCCGTCAGGCAAGGCCCGAGTACATCCAAGGCCAAGTCATCGTCGACTTCCGAGAAGCTTGCAACTCAGATCCACAGTATGCGGAGTTCTTCTTGGACCTCGAACCCAAGGCCCACAGTCGCAAGGCAAGCCGGACAATGCAGTATTACAGTCCCCACAAGATCACGACGTGGTCGGATTGCAAACGTCAAAAAGTAGTCCGGTATTCAAACGATATTCTCGTTGTTAGCAACCGCTGTTACCCTATGGCCGAATATGATGAGTACTTGAAAACAGACCCCTACGTCCGAGAAACCACAAGGCCTCGACAGACCCCGAAAGGCGACGATATTGCCCTTGTGGCGTTACGAGTTTTCGTGTATGCTCTTCGAAAACGAAAGTTCGTGCCTGTCGATGGTCGCCTACTGACGAGGATCCCGCTGGAGACCGGAGCCTTCGATCAACTGCAACTTCCAACCGAACACAAACACATCATCCAGGCTGCGGTTCAATCCCATCTCCGAAGGCAATCAATCGAGAGGAAGATCGAGAAGCAAGGAAATATACAAGCACAAAGTCAAGACTTCATCCCCGGCAAAGGCAGAGGCCTCCTGATCATGATGCACGGAGAGCCCGGGGTGGGGAAAACAGCTACCGCCGAGGCCGTAGCTCAGGTCACCGGCCGTCCCTTATTTCCCATCTCCTGCAGCGATCTTCCCATCAATTGGGATTTCGAGGAGAGTTTGGATGAGATCTTTCGCCTGGCTCATTTGTGGGACTGCGTTCTGCTCATGGATGAGGCGGATGTAATCCTCAGCACGAGGAGCACATATATGGGCAGTAGTAACGCCCATGTCTCGAGTAAGTGATACCGAGTCAACTCCTGATTACCTGAAGTAAGTAATTACAAACGAGAAGTATAGCCTACTCACAAAAGTGCGATACAGTCTTTTTGAAGAAGCTCGAGTACTATAAGGGAATTCTCATGCTCACCACCAACCGCATTGGCAAGCTCGATCCTGCTATGTCATCCCGAATTCACATAATCCTGCACTATAAACGCCTGGGGCCGACAGAAATCGAGAGGATATTCCGAACCAATATCAAAAGGCTCCAGGAATCTGAGCAGCAGCAGGAGGAGGCCAGTGGAGAACGACCCCTCTTCATTGTGGAAGCAGATGTCATGAAGTTCGCATTTGAGCACTGCAACAAGCATCCCAAGGGGAAAGGGGCTTGGAACGGGAGACAAATTCGAAACGCGTTCCTGGTTGCAGCAGCGCTGGCACGCCAGGAAGCAGAGCAACCGGGCCTGGATGCCAGCTCGGGTTTTCAGCCTCAGCTTCGGTCCTCTCACTTTCAACAGGTCGAGAAGCTGATTGAGGAGTACCATAGCTTCCGTGCGCACATCCTTGGAGGTGACGACTCTCGTAGGGCTCGCCTGAACGAGGAGAGGGATGACGACTACGAAGGGGAGACCAGCTACGTGTACTCTGATGGTGACGGCGGACGTGGCGCAAGCATCGTGAACCGAATCAGGCACGTTCAGGCCCAAGTTTACCCAGATCAGCACATGGACGCCAACCGGAATATGTCGCTTGCGGGACATCGACAACAAAGGCAACCTGAATTCCAACAGTCAACCCACTGGCCACAAATCAGCAGGCCGATGGACTTTGTCCAGGAGCAGCCCTTACGTCAGCAGATCCCGACAAACCTGAGCAGTATTCCATTTGTACAGTCGCATCAAGACCCGCGTTCGGGAATAAACTTGTCACCGGATAGGTCTGGTCAACAGCATAGCAACCTACCAGACTCCCAATCTTGAGCAATGCCAGTTTCATAGTAACATATTCTTCCTCAATCCACACTGGAAATGTCTATAGACCTGGACATAATTTTGCCGGACTCTTTAACCTTTATCATATTATCCATGGTCCCCACCGTAGCCTGAGTTGCTTAAAAGAAAGGGGAAAAAAAAGAGTCCTTATTTTGCTTCGCGTTGTGAGTTGCTCAAAACCACATATAATCCACCTTTCCCACAACTCAAGCACATACGACCATAGATACAGGAAAATACGGGATCCCGTCCGCTCTCCATAGTTAAGCCTGTGATAGATTATTTGTTGTCAACGTCTGGGCCCCCGCCTGCTGTCTACGGAGGACAACCGGCCGCGCCAGGGTCGGCCTCCGGGGCCTACCCACCGTTTCCCTACTGTACATAGTAATGCCCATGCAGCCCTTCCGTTTAGGTCTTACGGCGCTTGCCTGGCCAGACTGAGACCTCCACAGCTATAAGGCGCAGTTATAGGGCTGCCCCCTCCTTCACGATGGCCTTGCTTTCTGGTCTGGCAATGACCTTATGCATCGCGGCCTTCACACTTGGGCTGCCTGTGGCCCACATGGTGGTTGGCTGGTTCCTCCTCCTCTCCGTCAGAAAAACGGGCGCAGCAGACCCAAGTTTGTTGTCTCACAGCTGACGTCCAAGTGGGTAGCCCGTACCTCAATAGTGTCGGCGTCCTGGCTGGACTGAATTACTATATTTGCAACACGAGTATTATAGCTTATGTCTGGTATATCGTTTGAGAAAATAACTTATGTCTTTAGTTCTATGCCGTTGCTTCAACTTTGTTGTTCATCTGAGCAGCAGATCTTTCCAATGACCCCAATGGTTGCTCAGCGTCCAGCTCCGGCAACATCAGCTGGTCAAGGGGTATCAAAAATCTCTCCCTCCAGGAACTGTTGTTCCTTCGGGAAGCGACCAGCAAGTGACCAACCCAGCACACAAATACCACAATGAAACCCATGATGTTCTGCATTGCGGTTTCAACATGAGGTCTCGAAGTCGGGATGACAGGCGGTAGGGCGGCGCTGACAATAAGTGAGACCATGCAACAGACAATGATAATTGCGGCCAGATAGCTGCCCCAGACGCCGGTAGGGGACTTCCACTCGAGCTCGGTGGAGCCGCGGCCTTGACGCTTCATGGCGCGGTGGAGGCGTATGTGGCAGACACAGATGCTCAACCACTGTGAATGGTCAGTAAATCTTTATTCTCATTTCGGTTCCAAGCCGAGGTATTATTGGGGGAATGGACATACTGTGAAGAAATTGCTAGTCGAGGCCAGTGCAAGTAGCCACTCGAAGATATATGATCCATCAGGAGCAGCGGTGATCCAAGCCAGTTGTGCTACAACCAGAACAGCAAGAATCGAGTTCCTCGGAAGCCCGCCCTTGGTCGTCTTCGCGAATATTCTTGGCCCCATTCCCTGCTTGCAGATCGCGGTCAGGCTCCTTGACGAAGCGAAGAACGCAGAGCTACCCATGCTGAATACTGCAGCGATGAGGAATGCATTGATGACGTGCGGGAGAATCTTGATGCCTGCCTTCTGAACGGCAGCGACAAACGGTGAGACAGCATGCAGCTTGGCGAACTGCGGCTCGCTCAAGGTTGAAGGCTTCAGGACGAGCCCGACCACAAATAGCGGGAGGAGATAACATATTATCAGACGGCCGACAACAAGGACTGATGCCAAAGGCATAACCCTTCGAGGCTGTTTGCACTCCGCTGCGGTGAGGCCAAGCATCTCCGTCCCGCCATAGGCCATTCCTGCGGCAACGAAGACAGATATAAAGCCAGCTCCGCCATTCAGGAATGCTTGTCCACTAGAGAGATATTATTAGCTCATTGCAGGTTCGATGAGACGCCAGGATTCCTTTCAATATTAGCAGTGGCAAGGAAAACGCAGGACTCACTTTTGCCAGTTCTCAAAGCCACGCCCATCTGCTTCACGGGTCCCTCCGCCGGCAATGACAACACCCGTGATGGTAAACATCATCAGGACTACGATCTTCGCGATTCCCAAAGCCCGCTCAACCTCAGCATACGTCTTCGCCCCAAAGACATGGACGGCAAACAGGCCCAATATGAAAACAGGCACCAACGCAACGCCCGGCACCGCCTCGCCCCAGTACCTCTCGATGATAATGATGACCGTGACCTCAAAGGGAACAATAAGCATGAAATTCACATTATAATTCCACCCCATGGCAAAACCCCAGCTAGGCGAGATGAACCGCACCGAGAAGTCGTAGAAGGAGCCCTGCACGGGGAAGCTGGCCGACAGCTCGCCCAGCGCGCACATGGTCAGCCAGACGGCGAGCCCCACGAGCGCGAAGGCGAAGAAGAGCCCGCCCGGCCCGCCCTGCTGCAGGCCCTTTGACGACGCTATGAACAGCCCCGCGCCGATGGAGCCGCCCAGGGCCATGAAGATGAACTGGCGCGTCGAGATCTGCTCCCTGAGGCCGGTGTTGTGCTCGACCTGTTCGCCGGCTGCCACGGATACGGTCTCATTGCTTGAACTGGCTGTTGCGCCGCTGTTGGTTTTGAGAATGGATGTTATTTTGGAGGCCATCCCGTGGTTTCATGTACGTCTTCCTTGTGAGGCGTGGTCAAGCGATCAGCAGTGTTGTGTGGGTTGCAGGGACAATGATGAAGAGCATAACCCGGGACCAAGAATTTCTTTGGCACACGTTATGTGTGGGGTGAAGCGGGGGGAGGTTCGGGCGTTGAGAGAAGTCTTTAACGGGTGTTAAATCGTCCAAATGTTCTTCTACGGTTGCTCTTGTGCTGCGGCGGCCGGATGTTGGTTGGGAGCTAATAAGCGTAGCGCACGCAGTTGGCCTGGCCAGAATGTGAGTCGACAACTATCCAGTCCGCGCCATGTAGCAATCGAACTATGCAGCCATAGTGGTGCCTGGGTTTATGATCATTGATATAGGAGAAATGGACGGATATCTGACAGTACTTTTGAGTCTTATCTAGTGTGCTTTGCGGTCAGGCATCTGGGAACAACAAAGTGAAGGTGGTAATCGTCGCCCCTTCGAAATATCCAAAGGGAAACAGATCACACCTACACAGACAAATGGAAGGACAATTTGATTTTGCCGGCCACTTGATGTACTCGCAATGCTGTACATAGGGCTTTCCATACATAGTTGCTGGGACGAGTGATTTTGCGCCCGGTTACAAGTGGGAGTGCCAGTACCAGGCGAACTCAACTAGCATTGTGACAGTTCACACGCCAGCAAGGCCGATGGATATTGGAAGACATAGCGCAAACTTCAGGCCGAATTGTTCCACACTGAGCAGAAGCAAACGTTTGGATTTTCTTGCACGCCACAGGTCGAAAGCATGGTGATGAGATGCGAAATTCGTTGGGACGCTCGCACGACAGATGCTGGGAACAGTCCGTAGCATAGTCCTTCCTGTCCAACAATAGTGTGCTTCAAGGGGATCAACAAGGTGGAATACTGGGGCGAATGGAACGTTAGGTTGATCTCGATGACAAACATGCTAGTCGGTGCTAGCCTTCTCGAAGTGGTGAGGCTGCTCGAGCATGCAGACCAGCGAGTCAAGCATTGGCCCAACAAGAAAACCTCCGGTGATACCCATCGAAACCCTTGGCAACACAGGGGAGTGCAATGAGCCTTTCAGGCTTTTCGATAGTACTTGAACTAGCTAGCAATGCTCGCCCATGAAACCTCCCATAACGCCTCGCCATGCATGAGGACAGGGACCAGCAAAAACAACATAATGACAACCACCTGGAATACAGAGTAACTACGGCGGCACCACTGTGCCGCGCGTATGCTTCGAGACAGCGATATGAATCACGAACAAACCTCTTTTACCTGATGCCAGATGCCCACTCAGCACACACCCTGGCTCACACCTGCAAGGCCCTCCCAGGCCTTCTCCACGACCTTCTCGCCCACGCCGAAAACCCCGCTCAGTTGAACCAGCGAGTCGACTCTGAACTGGTCGGCACGCGTGCCGCTATAGTCGATGCCGTTCAGGCGAGTGACCAGGCTCTGGGCCCTCTTCGCGCCGAAGCCACGCAGGCCCTTTATCAGGCTCACGTCGCGTGAGTTCACGATGTCGAGGAGCTGGTGCGTGCGAGGGTCATCTGCTGGGAGGGCAAGGAGATTGGCCTCGTGAGAAGACGAAGCCTTGGCTCTCGGGTTGGGCTGCGAACGGGTAGGAGCACTGTCGACGTAGCTCTCGTCGGCTTCAGCGCCTGCGTCGCCGTCGACGTAAGCAGCATCGTCGCCGTCGTTCTCTTCATCGGGCTGGCACCTTGCGGCCTTCTTCCTGCTTTTGGGCTTCTGTTGCTCCTGGCTCTGCTCACTGGCCTCGATGTTTGCACCCTTTGCAGCAATCTTTGCCTTCAACTTTTCGATCTTGCCCAGCAGCTTCGGTTGCCTGGGGAAGTACCGCAGCGCGGACTCGTAGCATGTCAGTGTACCCTCATCGTCGCCCTGTTCTTTGAGCTTCCTTGCTTGGAGTAGAAGCCGCATGCCCTCGGATTTGCCACCAACTGCTTCCCCTTGCGTATCTTCGATGCGTCGCTCAAGGGCGTCGAGTCTTCGTTGCACGGCCTCACTGATGTCAGCTGAAGGCGGTTGGACGGGAGCAGCCGCATGTTCCTCCTGTTGCCGAGACTCTGCTGCGATCCTGGAAGCCAGAATCTCCTGCACCTTACGCTCAACCATCTCTTCAATTTGCGCGGCTGACATGGTCATGGACTGGGTCATGGACTGCGAGGCAGAGGTCGTTTGAGGTCGTGTCGCCGCAGCTGGACGGACCATCTTTGATGGCCGGGCAGATGCATCAACGGCGTCAGATTTGCGTTTGCTGGAAAGTGGATTCCTTGGTTCGGAAGACAGTGTTGCTCCGACAGGACGAGCAGCTGCAGTTTTTCGATCCACAAAGACACTGAACGCCTTCGCAGGCTTTTCCTTCCCCTTCTCCTTATCCGCCTTTTCCTTCGCCATCGTACCCGCGTGGACGTTGTGCACATTCGTTAGCGGCCGCAAAGGCTGACGCTGAATGCCCGTTCCGCTCAGGGTCATAGACCGTGGTGCCTGCTTGAAAACAATTTCATTCTCGATCTCCCGGACCTCAATCCTCTTGGCGCGTGAGCTGACGTTCAGGCTACTGAGGGTATCCAGGTGGTAACTCCGGATTGGTGCGAGATTCAGAATCATGACAGTGATTCCATTGTTCTGGCCAAGAGACAGAATTCTGGTCATCTTGGATTCACGGTAGGGAATGCGTTTGTCACCACGAGAGATGGCGTCGACGCATTGTGAGAGAACGAAGAGGGATTTGTTGATGGCGGCAGACTCGACCAGACGTTCGCGGTTGTTCTCTGTGCGACGGTTGTCTTCTGATCCAGCCAGGTCGATCATAGACACGGTACTCTCGAGAACCTGGTCGCCCGTCGTTTGAGTGACTTTGACGCGCAGGATCGCGTGACTTCGACTGCTGTGAGCATTGAGCTTAGTGGCTGCCGTGATACGGTTGTTGTTCGCCTCAATGTATAGCTTCTCAAAGTCTTTCAGGTCCTCGCATGGCTGTTCCGACAAGCCAACCACAACCGTCTTGCTATTGGCCTCACGCAGGGGCAGTCCAGAAGGCGTGCGCTTTTCTGGAGGCTGAAGGAGATCAAACACTTTGTCGTTGTAGATCTCGTAGTATGACAGTAAGATGTCGACAGTGGTGGCACCATCGGAGTCCTTGGCCGTCTTCTTTCCTCGGCGGAAGACGTTACTCAGGAGCCGGGGAATGAGGCCGCGATCCGCGAGCTTCAGTCCTCCTCGCATCGTGTGTGTTTTGCCTGTTCCAGTTACACCATACGCGAAGATGGTGACATCGAGGCCTTGAAAAAGGGCTTTCATATGGGGGGAAACTGTGGCGGAGAGTCTGTCAGTTATTGCGATGGCGATACGCATTGGACGAAGTCGACCTGCCTTCGGCAGTAAACAAGGCCTCCTGCGTGGCCGACTGGTCGTAGACACCACCGAAGGAGAAATTGAAATCCTCAGACTCGTTCTTGGGGTTTGGTATTTTGACAACAGTCGGCTTCTTGCTGCCATCCTTGCTGTCTGCGCGGACGATCACGTCCTTCTCGGCCTCGCCCTCCAGCAACGGTCGTATCCTTGCGACGACCCTGACAGACATGTTGGTACGGGTGCACACGGCAGTAGGGCGTGGAGGGGTTGTAGAATTGAACAGTGAAAGCAATAACGGAAGACAACAAGTCCAATTGACACCTATCCACACGATTGAAAGGCCCCTTTCCCCTTCTCCGTACTGCGCACAGGTCCCGGGGGCTGAAGAGCTTCAAGTGTCGAATTGCACAGGCCGTGTCCCTGGCCTGTGTTGTACAATATTGTGGAAGGTTTTGGTTGTCGCAGCAACGGCCGTGTCGAGCTCACCCCTGCCCACCGTTCCAAAGTTACTGTGGGGTCAATTGCTGCTGCTCCCGTAGCGCAGCTCCAGTTTTGGTCTCCTGGCCCGTGCGGCTCTCCGGAGCTCTTCCGTCATTATTCCAAGTACTGGGCAGGTCCGAATTTTGACGATGCAGCCGAGCGGACTTGCACGCATCCCACCCCAGACACTCCTTCTCTAATACTGCTGCCACCGAGCAGCCCATACCCCTACAATGCGAGGTCAATTGCCCCTGGTGAGGGCAGCGCGGCCTCTGGGAAGGGTACGGCCCTCCTGGATCTGCCTGCAGTGTCGCGCGATCCAGGTCAGCGCATCGCCATCAACCGAGTCTCCTCGCTTGGGAGGTGATGCCTTCGGCGCAGCGGTCGAGGCAAGAGACCCAGCAGGTATTGGCGAACTCCTGGCCTGATATAATTGAACAATATGCTGATATGGGTTGTAACTAGATGCTCGGTTCGAAGTGCTCGGCTCTCCCTACTCTCTCCTTTCCGTCACCCTGTCAGCCTCCCAGAAGCTCTACACGAGAAGAGGCACTCTCGTAACAGTGGCAGGCAAAGCAGAGAATGTGAGGACCCTCGGCAGCTACATAGATGCTTCATTTGGTTAACCGTACTGCGATCCGACAGACACAATCTACCCTTCGACTTCTCTCGCCCTTTCGTCATGCCCTCCTTGCTATGCCATTTCTCTACCAGCGGATATCCTCCACGTCTCCCGTGACAGCTTTGATCGCTACCAAGTCGCCAAACACTACGTTCTCCATCCTTCACCTCGATGGCACCACCGACTGGCAGGTCGCCCAACGAAATGCTCTCCTCGCCTGGACGGGCCACACCTTAAGCATCACACCTCGAATCCAGCGCGGTCTGGCACCAGCACACTGGGGGAATCATCATATCACAGGCAGGGGTCTAGTCGCATTGGCTGCGCCGGGACAGATATACCAGGTCACGCTAGGTCAGGGTGAGGAGCTGGTTGTGCATCCCAGCCATGTCGTCGCGTACAGCGTCGACAGGAACCTCCCGTTGCCCTTCCGATTCAAGAGCTCCTCGTGGACGTTACAGATCCCATCACTGCCCGAGAGCTTGGTGCCGAAGGGGTGGGCCAAGTTCTGGAAGGATACGAAAGAGACAGGATTCTACAAATTCCTCGCCCGGGTGCTGTACAGCTTGCGGACAACAGCCAGGAGATCCATCTTTGGAGACCGGCTCTTCCTGCAGTTCAAGGGCCCGACGACAATACTGATGTCCAGCCGAGGCGTCAGAGTCAGTGACGTGCTGACGAGGGAGCAAGTAAATGAAATCGCAGACGCCGAGGCTGGCGTGGTGCCCAAGGCAGTCGAGGCAGCTGCTAAGCCGCAGAAGCAAGTGGCAAGCCCCGAACCAGTCGTCGGCGCAGGCACACCGGGACCATCGACCGAGAAACCGTTGGCTATGCACGTGGCTACGGTGGGCAAGGATGGGAAGGTTCACTTCGAGGACAGCAAAGACCTGAAAGACTTTGTCAGATCATGAGCGACGTCCAAAGGCCTAGCCGCTTGCGACTAGGACGGCAGCGGTCCTACTCACTCTAATCCATATGTATCAACACAGCAACTACGAATGAACATTACAAATCGGATATGACTACATCGTCAGCCTCGCGGTTTGTTAGAGCCGAGAAATGAGTCTTCGTTGGCCACTTGTCTGGAAACGGAAAAGTTCGACAGATCCTCCATGATTATGCTGAGGAGGTGCTCTGCACGCCAAATTCGTGATCATGTTTCCAGGGGTGGAGCGGCGAGCGCTGTACGAGAAGGATCGTGTTAAGTGAGATGTGTGACGCAAGAAAATGGTGTTGACTAGGACTTCCGCGCCGGCTTTTTCGGCCCCGAAGACACGGACGGCATGTTCATCCAATTCTCGGCGTAAGATGCACGCACTGACGGGTACCACAGGCCCGGAACCACGCTGTGAAAAGAGAAAATCGGCTCGCTGACATGGCGATCAACAACTCGGCCAGATTATCAGATCTTGAGATAACTTGGCTTGGCATCCGCTCGAATCTCCGAGCTGGCCCTTCCGAGTCCAACGTACTGGTTCATCCGAGTCATTGGGGGCCGACGACAAGGGCCAATGTGGAAGAGCGTGGCGCTTGGCTTCGCTACTCGCGTCCCACTTAACCTCCGATCAAGACGGCGTTTTTGGCCCGATCTTTTTGTTCGGTGCTAGCCTCGCTCCCGCTTTGCTGGTATTCCTCCGCGAAGGAGGGTCGGTTGCGACGAGCAGTCAGCGACAGCCACTCGCGCTTACCTATACCACCTGCCCAACATCAACACACCAGACCACGCTATGGCCGCTCATTGTTATTGATAGTGCTGTTAATGATATTTGGTATGGCCGTCATGTGCAACGAAGTAGTTCGTCTGGTGTCTGGGTCTGGCAGTACGCTATCAGTGCGGGACGCCAACAAGCATGTTCCCACATTCCGGTAGTCTCGTTTACGGCTCCACGTCCTTTATCTCCGGATTCTGACATCGAGGCAGCTTCACTAGGAGCAACGCCAGGCTGTTGCTTACCGATCCTAAATAAGGCTCGCCGCATTCTTTAAATCGGAATCGGCCCAATGTTTCGGCCTTGACAGGGCTGGACCCCAGAACCCCTTGATCCCGCAGTCTGGGGCATACCGGCAAGCTATGTCTCTCTGGAAATTCGGTCTTTTGTTCGAGAATGCCGGCTCGTAGCTCCGACCGAGCTGGGGGTTGGGCCTGAGACGGGGTAATTTCCATACACCCATCCCATTATCAATCTTTTTTCAGATGATCCATTAAAAGTCTTCCCTATCCTGCCCTAGTTGTCAATTGTCTCCCATGCAGAATTCAAAAACTGATCTCGAAGACAAGATCACATCCATTTTAGTTCTGCCCCAAACACCCTGACAGGCATCAAGATTAGCCTGTCACCGCCACCTTGGAGGCTCAACCTGTGCGCGAAGACAAGCTTAATCCAACTACAAGTGGCCGCGCCGAACTCTTGGCAAGACTCCAACGTATTAGTCGCAAATACTATCAAGGAGTCAGTCCAAGCCCAAGTCGAGTCCAACATGTCTGACACCGTCAGCGCGCACTCGGACTCGTCGAGAGACTTCGAGAAACACAAGCAAAGGCAGGCCGATATGACTCCTTACCAATCCAGGAAGCCGTCTCTGGATCGGATCCAATCGAAGAACAGCCAGACAAACGCAAATATCAGTGGCGAACCAAGAAATGTCGCCGAAGCGGAGATCGAAGAGGGCGAGAGGGAGCAAAGGGAGGCTGGCGAGAAGAATGCAGCCGGTCCACCGCCTGGCTCGGGTTTCCATCCCAGCGACTTCCCTGACGGTGGCCTCAAGGCGTGGCTGGTAGTCTTTGGCGGTTGGTGCGGGCTGTTCTGTACCTTTGGGTTCATCAACTGCATCGGGGTCTTCCAGGAGTACTACTTGCGCGGCCCCCTTGCCGACTATTCGGCCAGTACGGTTTCGTGGATCACGTCGATGGAGGTCTGGGGCCTGGTCTTCTTTGGGCTGATATTCGGGCGGGTCTTCGACGTCTATGGGCCGCGCTGGATGCTCATCATCGGCACGGTGGTGTACATCTTTGGCTTGATGATGACGAGCCTCTGCACCGAGTACTGGCAGTTCTTCCTCGCGCAGGGCGTCTGCTCCGCCATCGCCGCATCGGCTGTGTTCAACGCCTGCATGACAAGCGTCTTTTCATGGTTTTTCAAGAAAAGGGCAGCAGCGCTTGGTATCATGGTGAGCGGCAGCTCCGTCGGCGGTGTCGTGATGCCCATCATGATCCAGCAGCTCATCCCCAAGATCGGCTTCCCATGGACCATGCGCGCAGTTGCCTTCGTCTACCTGGGCTTGCTGGCCATGAGCTGCGTCACCATCAGGACCAGACTGCCTCCCCGGCCGAAGCCACTGGTCATCGCAGACTACCTCGCAGGCTTCAAGGAGCCGGCATTCGCGCTGACGCTGGCGGGAAATTTCCTCTTTTTCTGGGGAATGTTCATCCCCTTCAACTATGTCATTCTACAGGCACAGCAAGCCGGCATGGATCCTACTCTTGTCGAATACCTCCTGCCTATCATCAACGCTGTCAGGTGAGAGAGAACCCCCCTCCACTTCCCCAGTCAAATTTTACCGAGTGCTAATGTGCCACAATAGTATCTTCGGACGAATCATCCCAGGAATAGTCGCAGACAAGGTGGGCCGCTACAACACGGTAATAGCCATCACTACGCTGTCGGCAGTTGTCACCCTCGCCGTCTGGATTCCTTCCAACAACTCGCCGGCAGCTCTCATCGTCTTCGCGATCCTCTTTGGTTTCGCATCTGGTGGCGTCATCTCAATCAGCCCATCCCTCATTGCCCAGATCTCAGACATCCGCCAGATCGGCAACCGCAACGGCATTGCATTTGTTGCAATGAGCTTTGGTGGCCTGACGGGCTCGCCAATTGCTGGCGCGATTGTGTCTCGTCAGAACGGTGACTTCCTGGGGCTGCAGCTGTTCTGTGGCATGGCCATGACCTGTTCGGTGTTTGTTTACCTGGCTGCCAGGTGGGTACAGGTCGGGATGAAAATGACCAAGATCTGAGACCTAGCCATGCATGTACGATGAATGCGGTGTGCGTGAGTATACTTTTCACGACCATGATACCAGGGAGGCCTATGACGGAATAGACATCACCACCTTTGCATTTAATGGGACGAAGGCGGCTTCATTCAATCAGGCGCATCGGGGTTCTAGACCGGAGGGAAGATAATTTTAAGACGGCACAATATAGCTACAAAGCTGAGCATAAACATAATCACATCTCAACTTCCACTCATGCTTGGTTGCTCAACGATCGCAACAACTCGAGGCGCTTGCATGCACTATGCCACACAAGATAGAAAAAAAAATCCATCCCAAGTCTTGCCGCCGACCCAAGCTCCTGCAGGTCTCTGCCTGCGGCCCCCAACCAAACAAATGCCGACCGGGTGACGTTCCCCAAGCCATCCTGCCGTGGCGCTGAGCCACGGGTCATGTGCGACCCGCAAACGAGGCGCCTCACCGGCGGTGCCATGGCGTCGCCTGTCCTGTCTTACCTGCAGCACAACATGGAAACGGCCCACAATTCCCAACCGCGCAGAAGTAATCAAGGCTGTGTCACGCACCCCCTCCCCTCCGCCCACCAACAGGCGTTTCTGCCGCTGAGGGCCTTCTTCCGATGCAGCCAGGCAGGGTGCTGATCGTTGCCTGAGCACGAATGCTGTGCTGCATGCACTTATTTTTTCTCTTCTGCCTTCGCGTGCCGTTTCTGTTTCATGCTGCGCCATGTATGATGAGCCTCCCGTGCCTCCCAACCCCCCACCCCCCGCATATCGAGGCTTGTGTCTCTTGGTGGACAGAGGCCTGGCAGGCAGTAAAGGATGAGTCCCCTCGATTGTCACCGCCTGAACATCGCTTCTCTCGCACGTAGCAGTAGCCAGCTGGCAGCCTAGCTCTGTTTCGAGCTCGACCTGTCTTATGCGCTGTTCGCGGAACGATCCTGCCCACCAGCCAGTTAGCTGATGTTGAGATACTACTTACTCTACGTATGTAGTGCATCGTATGTACAAACATTCGCCGCGAGGCCTCAAGCCACGGGCATGACTACATCACGCTCTGCAGCGGGACTCGAAGCAAAACTCTGACTCTGGACCAGTCTAGACCTCGAAATCGCCTATTCTTTCAACCCACCCAGGCTTTCTGCTTAGAGCAAACCCCGGGGAAACTAAGTCCCACTATTCAGAACAACATGGACACCGCCTTGATCAAAGACGTCGATGAGCAGCCCCAATCCTCATGGTACCGGAAGCCAGATGGCCCCCATCGACTAGCAGACATCCGGGCCCAGCCGCAGGCCGAGTCTGTCCTAACCGACGACGACGACCAAGTCAGGGACGTCGAAGGGGAGAACTCGCCGACGCCGCACTCGGCATGGTACCGCAAGCCGCGCCCGGAGCGGGTGTCGAGCATCGAGCCGGATCTCGAGATTGGCGAGCAGGCGGATGAGAAGACCCGGAGGATCTGCGGGTGCTCACGGCCGACTTTCATTGTCATAATGTTCTTTTTGGTCGTCGTCATTGCGGCTGCGATTGCGGGTGGCGTTGCTGGGTCGCAGGCTTGGAAGTAAGTCTGATATCTTGCTTGGTGTGCGAGAGGCATGTGATCGCTAACGAGGCCGACGTAGGGGCTCCTCTTCAACGTCTCAGTCAACCGCTTCATGATTCTGTACATTATAATTACAAGGCAGCGTGATGGAGCCAGGTTGGCGGCGTCTCTCCCCAAATGTGGAGTGCGAGCAAGTTGGATTTTCGGTTTCAATCGCTGTACAAGCCCTGGGGGAATGTGAGGGAGATTGAACAATGCGGCGTTAGCCGGGAACCCAAGAGAGCCTTCAGAGGAGCCTCGGCATGGCCATAATGGCATTGACTGATGGAGCTGTCCATTTGTAATGTTAAATTCGGGAGGAGAGGCGAAGACAGGCACATAAACCAGTAGGCCTCATCCAAAGTATTCAGACGGCGACGAGGTACGAAATGGCCCTTGCTTGAATCGCATGCCTACGTCGCTGCGTTGATAAGACTCCTAGCTTCTGAAGCGCAAAAACTCGAAGCTTGAAATCTGAGCACAACCATTCTTTCTTCCTTAATTCTCGACGCCATCCGAAATCATGAAATTTTCCTCTTGGAGATCAAGGTTTGAGTCTCATGCTGGCAATTCGCCACGTTGAAGAGTCCTCTACTTCAACCTCTTCATCGAGATCTAGCGTATGCCCTGTAAAGTATTGGCCGATCCCCAAATCTCGGCCCCGACAAGTGACCAACAGCTTGAAAACGATCTCATCACTCGCCTCTACGAGTCGGACCAATCTCCTGACAGCCGTATCCGTACTGTGCTTGTGAACACCCGTTTCGTACAAGGCAACCTCGTCCAGAATGCAGAGAAGAATCGTCTTCGACGGCAGCTGCTTCACAAGCTCGAATAAGACGGTGCACATCAACTTGAGACTGAGGTTTCCGAGGACAGCCCAATTTTCTGGTACCAAAAAGGAGAGGTCTACCGCGACAGACCGGCTCAACATGTGGGTGATGAGCTGGCCTGTGAGACTGGCCATCATGGTCTCTGCAGGGGACGAAGTTTGATGCTCCATGCCGTAGAGGCTGTGCTCGGCACAGAAATATCTCAGAGTAAGACTCTGGCTAGTCTCATTCTGCCCAGATATCTGGGCGAGTCTGGCTGCCACGAGGCTGAGAGGCGAGATGCCTTCTGCACTAGATAGGTCTTGGTTTCCATTCACGAGAAGGGCACTAGATGCTGCCGTTTCTGTCATGAAGTCTTTGAATGCAGGGTTGTCGACGAGGGCGGCCGCTCTGGCCTTGTCGCCCTCAGCTAATGCGGCTCCAAGGCCCAAACACGTCTCAGTGTCTGTCAGCACAACATCGGGGTTGTATCTCAGTACGTCTAGCAAGCCTTTCGCTCGTTCCCAGTAGCCTTGATATTTGAGTGTCAGTCATGTTGTACGGAGCCCACCGGAATGAAAATAAGCAACCTCACTTACGCTCACGCTTTCCTTCCACTACCTTCTTGTTCTTGGTTGCTTGCATGACCTGGACAATAGAATCTGGGAGCGCTCCTGTTAGGTCTTATCTGCTCCCCAGTTTTGAGAAGGCTAGGCAAAACCTACCTTGCTGTCCATGAATGGGAAGGAATCGAGATTCAGAGCTGAGAAAAAGTTGGTAGTACAAATTTGTCAAAATAGCGAGAGTCTGGTCCAGTTTCTCGCTCGAATCACATAAAATGCCGGTATTGAGGCGAATCTCCCGATTTAGGTCAACTGTCCGCATCTGCATACAGATACTGGCCACGGTCTTGACACGATCTAGTCTTAATTTGATGTCTTTGCAGCTCTCGAGCAGTTTGCTTTTATAAGATGACTGCTTGAGAATTGGTTGACAGAATTTGCCTGTAAACAATATGGTTCAGCACTCATTCCCTGACGTGAACTGGTTAGACGAATGCTCAGTCAAACTTACTCAATGGACTGTCCACAAAGAATTGCATGATCTGGTTCAGTGCCTTGAGGACAGACAAGTAGAGCTGAAAAGTGCTTTTCTCCAGAAGCTGGTCTTGACATCCGCGGTATATCTCGATGTACCGTTTGGCATCATCCATCATCTCAGGAATTTCAGCCAGTGTTTCGAGGATGACGGCTTCTACCTTTGAGAAAGCACCTGCAGCCTGAATAATGTCAGCCATTTCTCCGTCTGGTTTAATTCAGCCAGTGAAAGTCCATTGTCAAAGAAAATCCGTGTGAGATGGTAGCGCACCCCGACCGCAATTGTGAAAACACCACATATACTAGATGGTTAGCGTTAATTCATGCCGACTGAAGTCCAGACAGACAAATAGCATTTACGTACGTGGAACCATAATCACCTGCCGGTAGCAAGTCAAGCCAGGACTTGAAGGCGTCTGAATTCTGTCCCATCTTTTCCAGATATCTCATCATCTTTGATGATTTCTTTGGGCTCGTTGACCATCGTGTTGCCAGTGACTGAACTTCTACCATGACTTGTTCCCAGGTACACTGTCGCAAGTTTACTCTAGTTAGCTGCTGGTGGCTGCTGGGACTCTTTTTGTCCATCTTCATGTTGACCTGGACTATCAAATCGAACAGCTGTTTGACTTCCTCGTCGGCTTCCTTCCACATCTCAGCACTGCCGGAAAAGAGAACACGTTAGGCCGACTTTTGTAACAAACAGGGAATTTGGCGTGCTCGGTATGACCTAACTTGATCTGATCCTGCTTCCTGGCCTCCGCCACAGAACCAAAACGGTCGAGGCTTTCTATATACACAGGTCCTGGGGCACCGAGCGCGGTGTCATTTATTTCCGTGAATACTGCAGCATTCGTTGGAGGTGCGCGAGGACGGCGCATAATGAAGTCCTCTCGTTCGAGGTCTTGCTGCGAATCCATTTTCCTCGTCTACGCGGGGCTGCGCAAACAACCGTGTCGAGAAACCACGATGCCTTGTTCCAGACTGGGACACGGCAGACCAGCGACTTGATCACATCAGTTCAAACAACTGCCTCTGTGGCTTTGGTAAGCTGCATCTGCAGTCATGCTGACGGTGCTACTTCGTGCTACCTGGTGCTCACTCGGTGTAGACAACGTGTGCGAATTACATCAGGCCAGGCTTGTCTACATCAGCAGATTTGCAGACGTGTATGGGACTACTACCAATAGATCAATCTTGTCATACCACACCTCTTCCATACCCCACCTCTTCTGTGCTACAGATCCTCCATGACGTGTTGAATCCGGCAAATTGTGACGAGATCGATAAGCACCACGCTGCTTCGGAGAATCTATCTCTTCTTCCTGTTCCGTCTGAGTGTCTCCGTAACCACACTCGAGAGCTGAGCTAGAGACAGAATCACAACATTCGCACTTCGGATCCAGACCAAAGGACCGATCACTTGGCCGGATCGGCCTATTTTGCCGCAGTTTAAATCCTCGAAGAGTCTTAGTACACGGAGATTCCCCACTTCATAATGAACCCTGCAGTTGCGGATACGGGATCGAAGGTTTCGGAGCAGCCTGAGCCGTCGATGTCTCCGTATGCACATCAACCCTTCCGGGGGCCTGATACCAGCTCCACAGGTCATCAAGTGCCTGGAGACGTGGCGATAACTCCTAATGAAACCCAACGTCCAACTCCGGTCGATACGGTAGATGCCTCCGCCGTGGACCTCTTGAAGAGTGCGGTTGAAGACGGCCCCGGCGAAGACTGGTATACGGTCGCAATCAAGGTTTGAATTACTGCTACACTGCTACACATTTTAGCCCGATACTCGTGCACATATAGCTTACTATTACACATAAGGCCAGACAGGCACAGGATGAAGGCTTTACCTCCCAGCTTCTCGAAAAGGAGAAGAAAACTGGCGATCTGAGACGACGATCGAAACAGGCGATTATACATTTGTCTTTCACCGAGATGAGAATCAATCAAATGGAACAGCAGATTCGGAACCTAGAAGCTGAACTTCATAACAAACCAGACGATTTCCATCTCAGCGTGGCGAGGCGACAGGCTCCTACCTTTAAATCGTTCATCAAGCGATCATCATATGGCGAGTTCCTCCTGACCCCACAGTCACTGGATATTCCCTCTCACGAACAAGCGTCCCTGGAAGTCCTTGTGGGAGAGCATGGCACATCGGCTGCGCTTAATCCAGATGAAGATACAATTATCCACTTGACCAGCAGTTGTCAGCGGACGCATCAACAGACACCGGAAAGGCTGCGGATACGATACGCTCCACTTGTAAAGACTCTTGAGGCGGTCTGCAAGGAAATACTTTCCAATCATACCATTTGGGACGACGGGAACCCCCAGGCGGCCCGAAATAGGGGTGCTGCAACCATACTTTTGAGACCGTGGAAGCTCTTAGTTACTTACGAAAAGGAAATCCGGGACAGCATCAACAAAGTTGATGCTCTTTGGGAGCCAGCCCGACGGAAGGACGTGAGTGGTGGAGTGGCCGAGACACTGGTGGTGGAAGACTGCAAGTACTATCCTCCATAATTGATTGTGAAGATTTACGCATCATATGGTCTGAAGGGCTTCGTTCCATTGCCCGTCCTGACACTTTGCTTCGGCTTCAGTCGAATTCAAGCGCGAAGATCTGCTAGGAGAACTGAAACTGCTTGTGAAGTTTCTCGACATGGACCTCAAGCCGACTTTGGATCTGCGTCGAGCAATCAAAGAAGGCACAGCGATTGAGATCGAATACGGTGACCTGTGGCATCTATTCGAATTTGGAGATACGGTCGTCAGCCCAAACAAGAAAGCCCAAGCCTTTCGAGTAGTCAACTTCACCGGCGGAAGAGAACTTTTGACGCGACGTATAGCGACCGAAGACTATGGGCGTCAAAAATCAGCACCTATCGGTGTAGGAGAGTTTGCGGTGGATTGCTGCAGCTTGTGTTTCGACGGGACAGACTACGTGCCAGTGTTGGAGAAGTTCTTGATCCGAAAATACCATGGTCGCAGGCCTATCACGTCTCTGGAAGTTTTCCCGCTCAAGTTCGACAAAGACTGGGAAGTTCGCTACCGGGAGTTCGAGACACAGGGGCAGAGATACTTGAGCTTAACGCGTGTACCATTTTCTCACCACATGTTCCGGGGCAAAACAATAGACGAACCACCTCAGCAACTCGATACTCAAGTCATCGTGGATGTTACCTTGGCTATCAATAACGAGCCCGATTGGCAGCTCGGCAGCAAAGTGTCAGTTGAAGATTTTACGGATTTCGACGAACGCGAGACGCGAATGCCGACAGTCTGCATGTGTTACAACGGTACTGAACCCGAAGGCCACTGTGGATCGGACTACGTCTTTAAAGACTTGACTATGAGGCACTCCGGGATCAATACTTCAAATTGGGATCACGGTGGGCTTCTACGGCCTCGGAGGGCTGAAGACTTGAAGAAAGAGGACATCATATTGCTCCCAACCTGGGTGCATGCTTTCGTGTTGCGCAGTCGCCAGTGGGTAACATTGAATACTGGAGATCTTTCCGAGGTTCAATTTGAAAACAACTTTGATGAACTTATGTTCTCTTCCAGTCACAAGCGGACCATAGTGGCTCTTGTGGAAACCCACGAGAACGCGAGGACAAGTACGCGAGGCCCACACTCAGTCGGCCCTGCATTGGACTTGGTGAGAGGAAAGGGAGCTGGACTAATTATTCTGCTGCATGGTGAACCAGGTGAGACACACGTCACTCTTTATACCTTGCAATTTTGTAACCGTGCTTCCAAATATTCTAACCTATTCTTAGGAGTTGGGAAGACATCGACAGCTGAGTGCGTGGCGGACAGGACTAAGAGGCCACTGTTTCCCATTACCTGTGGCGATATCGGAGAGTCAGCCATGGAGGTTGAGAAGAACCTTCACCATAATTTCCTCCTGGCCTACAAATGGGGTTGCGTCCTCTTACTCGATGAAGCGGACATCTTCCTTGCTAAACGGAACAAGACTGACCTGAGGCGCAACGCTGTCACCAGTGTCTTCCTACGCAGTCTGGAATACTACGCCGGCATCCTATTCTTGACAACCAACCGCGTGGGTGGCATCGATCCAGCGTTCAAATCACGAATCCAGTTGAGCCTGTATTACCCACGGATAGATCTCGATACTACAGTGAAATTATACGAGGTCTTTCTCAAGCGAGCTCGCGATGAGCAGACAAGGATCGGAGTCATACAGTTCAAGATCAAGCAGAGGGAGATCCTGAAGTTTGCGTCGCGCCACTATCGACGACTTCAGAAGGAGGGTTACAATACCTGGAATGGGAGGTCAGTACCATTGCTAATAATCTTCTTGTTTTCTCATCCCCCCAAACATTCCTTTTGACAACCCGACAGGCAAATACGCAACGCCTGCCAGACGGCCATTGCGCTTGTGGAGCACGAGGCCGCCCTTTTGAAGGTCGGCCAGCCAATACCTGTGCTGGGAAAGAAACATTTCGAGACCGTAGCCGAAGGGTCAAAAGAATTCGATCGTTACCTAAAGAGGACTCTTCAAGGTGGAGACGACGAAATTGCCATGAGGGACCAGTGGCGGAACGACTACTATCAGGAGGTCGAGGTCACACGGCCTTCGTCTCTGAAACGTCCGCCTAAAGCTTCTTCTTCTCGCACTGCACCCCCGGCTGTGACGGACTCACAGAGTGAGAGCAGCGATGATTCGGAGACTGAGAGCAAGGATGACGAGGATGGCAACATTAAGCCTGTGGCTGAAGGAGGTATTGCTCATTTGGACGCTGAAGCGGATGTGGACGAAGATGAGATTAGCAATGCTGATTTCAAGGAATTTTTGAAATTCAAGGCTCTTATGGGGAAGAACAAAAAGAAATAGTGCCGTCATCGGGTCGGGGTCTTGGAGGAATATACGGACAATCATTCCATTTCATTGTCAACTCGATTCGAATATGATGTCACGCCATTCGAGAATCAAATCCTGCTGATTGATTATGAACATCTGCAAGAATTACAGAGTGACAAGAAAGCTTCTCCAGAAGCTTGTGGAAATTTTGAAAGTTCATTGACCAGTAACATCAACCAAGACACTCGTTCTAGCTTTAACATCCGTACGTGGAAATAGTGCTCGCGAAGCCAGAGGCCACTGTAGCCTGAAGAGCATCGACCTGGCTGGTGTAGGCAGAGTCGACTGTGAAGTATCAGCATTGAGGAATTGCTTAAAACGTGTGCAAAGGACTTACTGGTGCCTTCGAGAGCGGTGAAAAATGCGTCCGCATCGGACTAGACCACATTAGCATTCCAGCTAACAACAATAAGAAGCTCCAAAATGGTCTAAACTCACAGACAGCGTTGTCAACGCCGAGCAGACGGAGCTCGTGTAGCCGGACGACGCGACAACAGATTGCTACGAGGGAGACAGCGTCAGCTACCAGAAGTACAGTACCAACACCTTTCTAGGGGGTGAGTTCAACCTTGGCAGTAGCATCGCTGAGCGTATCGGTGATCTGGGCAGTCAGGCTGTCCACGTCGGCATAGATGGTGGCCGAGTCGGCGGCGGCCAGGGCGCCGGTGGAGGTGACCTCGGAGGTCGCAGCGGTGATGGCCGAGGCCAGGGTGTTGTAGCTGGTCAGCAGGGAGAGCGCCTGGAGCAGGGAGCCGGTGAAGGCGTTGATGGCGGTGTTGAAGGAGGTCAGGTCCGAGCTGATGGTGGCGATGTCGGCCTCGATCTCGGCGGCCGTGCGCCTCTCGACCGGGCTGGCGAGGGCGAAGCCCAGGAGGCTGGTCATGACGATCTTGGAGAGCTGCATGTTGTCTGTTGTGTTGCTGTTGAGGCTGTTTGGGTTGGCTGTTTGATTTGATGAGGAATGCACCTTTTCGATCTTTTCGGTCTCCTCTTCAGATATCTCGACATCCCCTCGAATTTATAGACATCTCCCATCCTCTTCATCCTCTCGAAACGGTGCCCGCGGGTCTCCAGATGGCATCGAGTCATAGGCCCATTGCAGTGTTCATGACCAACGCACGGTCGAGTCGTCGAGGCATGTTGCACTTCGTGCCGGCTTGTGACCAAGACATTGGCTTCGAGGCGGGCTTGACGATGCCACCTATCTATCCCATTCCGGCAATGCCTCCGGAAGGCGGGGTCAGAGTTCGGAGAGTTGTTGGGTACCACCACCGGTGTAAGTCATGGCCTCACTGGAGAAAGACTCAGGCGGGAATAACGGAGCCGGTGGACAGGTAGGTTCCACAGGCCCTGGTCCTTCATTTATATGAGTGCTACTTTGAGCTGTGAGCCCAGGTGCGGAGTGACACCCAGTGAAACGAGGCCGACAACATCTGTTGGCGATAGTATCTTCTTCCTGTAGCCTTTCCGAACAGATCCCGAACAACGCCATGGACTGGGTACTCGGGACTTGAGAGGGGTCGACAAACTCAATCGCTCGGTAGAAAGAAGCATACCACGTGCCCGGATGTAAGGTCGTAGTCTCCCGCAGTCGATCCACGATGCAGTCCGCGATCAATGTCTGCAAGGGGACAGGCTCGGCCAACAACGGGCCCACGCCAGCAACCACATGTCATATGATGGATTGAAAGGTGAGCCTTGAGTGAATTACTCTCCGGAGAACATTCACAAGCCATTGCCCAATCAATCAAGCCATATTTGGGAGTGCCCGCGGACAGCCTCGAGAAACAGAATACCTGCTTGGCTAGCATCAGTTCCCCGCTTCGACGTTGCAGCCGCGCCGAGATCTCACGTAGTGCGGGACTGCAACGTCCCGCACACCAGTCAACTTGTTTTCATACATGTAAGGGCTCCGTGCTTGCAGGAATATGGCCTTCGTGATGGGGTTTTATGGGTTCCGCGGAGGGAATGGGCGCGGGAAGTGGGCAGATGTCGGGATGGTAAGTCCTTGGGATAAGAATAATAGTCGCGGGCCAAGGAGTCGAAGTTAGTTGAGCAGTTTTGATTCTCTGCCTTTAACGCTCAGACGGCGGCTTGGCACTATGGTCAGTAACTAGATATTGTAGACTGTCTATATAGTCGCTTTTCAACTATCAAGTCTTGTTATACTTTTGCCCCGCTATCATGTGTCATACCAAGGTAAAGAGTACTGACACGGGGTGGTCCAGAAACAAAATATTTTATGTTTACTCTAAGCAGGAAAGATCTAGCATAGACTGACAGTAACATTCTCTCAAATTTCTTAAAGGACGCAAGCTTGCCTATTCTTGTACGTTATGTTTCATTGAGTTCGTTCGGCTACTTGCGCTGTTGCTCGGACTTGCTCGGTCGAAGGTTCTTTCTCGCCATAGACCAAATGAAGAAATAATCATAAAGCTGACAACAGGGTCCATGGCTTGTATCGACGCTATGTGAAATCCAATTGCTATTCGAAATATCCACCGACTCGGCCAGTGATAACAAGCATTATTAACACAAATGCCATTTCTTGTTGCTCAAATCACAATCACGCTCACGCTTTTACAGTATCATCATAAATCGCGGGTCCCTATCGTCACCACTACCCTCAAACTCGGCGTACTTGCCGTTCTGCTTGTCCCTGTTCACCTTCCTGCAGTACAACACGTTCGCCAGGACAGCGACCCAGGCGTAGCACAACAACCCGAGGATCACCGAGTGACCCTTGTGGTACAGCGGGCCCTGTTCCTTTGGGTAGATGAAAGCTAGATTGGAAAAGTTACCGTTAAATACGACGCCCAGGACATTATGTGACAATGCAGGGAGTCTCAAAAGAAAGTGGAGGAAGACTCACTGGCGACAAAACCCCCAGCGTTGGCAATGGCGAGCTGTAGGGCGGACGTCGTGGCGCGCTTATAGTGGCCGGCCGAGTTATTCGAGTTCCAGACCAGCACGCAAGGAACACTTGCGTACATGCCGATGGCCATGAGGCAGGTCATTCCGAAGCGCACGTGGGCTGATGCAACATTGGCGATGACGGCGTAGCCAGCGATGGCGATGGGGAGGGTGAAGAGCATAATCGTCCCGCGCAGCTTAAGGCGATCCGAGAGGAAGGCGATAAAGACTATTTGTTTCGAAAGCAGAAGCGCATGTCAGCCGGCGTGCCGCGTGGAAGGAAGGCCGGGACGGGGGACCGGTGGGGAAACTCACCTGTTACTGGTGTGGCGACCGCATAGGGGATGACGGACCAGAGCTGGGTCTGATTTGCGTCGGAGGTGATGTGCATATCGTTAATGATAGTTGGTAGGAATAGACCGAAGGAGTACAGCCCAGAGAGGATGGCAAAGTAGGCGGTGGCAGTGAGCCATATCTGGACATTGAAGACGCCCCTCTTGACCTCGGACCACCTGAACTTCTCTTCCCTTTCGAGATTCGTGCTGCCAGACATCATTTAGTATAGGTACCGTGTTATGTAATTGAAGATGCAACCTAATACAAGCAGACACAACACAACTTACTGAAACCTCTCCCCGTTGGCATCCTCCCCCGACAGCCGCTTCGCAGCGAACTCGCGCTCCTCCGGGGTAAGGAAAGACGCCGTGTGCAAGTTAGTAGCAAGGAAGAAGTACGAGATAGCACCACACACGACGGTGAGCAAGCCCTCGATGACAAAAATCCACCCCCACCCTTCGAGACCTCCGCGTGGCCCAATGGCGGAGAGCCCACGGGCGAGCAGGCCGCCAAAGGCGCCCGACAGCGAGGCGGCGGTGTAGAAGATGCCGATGCGCAGGGCCATCTCGCCGCGCGTGTATAGGCCCGAGAGGTACAGCACCATGCCGGGGAGCAGGCCGCCCTCAGTCGCACCCAGGATGGCGCGGACGGCGACGAACGAGCCGTAGTTGCGCACGAAGCCCAGACACATAGTCACCGTGCCCCAGGCGCAGGCCAGGGCGGCCAGCCAGACGCGAGGGGTCAGGCGCTTGAGGATCAGGTTGGAGGGGAGCTCGCTGTGGTGTGGTACATGGTTAGTTATCTGCTTTGGCATTATAATTCTAAGGATGATGAGGTGGTGCGCCCCATGTCGACTCTTCGTGATGCAAGTTCTCTGCTGTGAACCGCATGGTACAGGCAGTATGGATGCGGATGGTAAGCAATATAGCGTGCCAATCAGCAACTGACCTCGCAATATAGGTGGCATAGAAGACGGCCAGGCCCTGGTTGTACTGCAGGTTAGAGATGCCGAGGTCCTCCTCGAGGCCGATGATCTTTGCGTTGCCGACATTTGTCCTGTCGAGGAAGGAGCACAGGAACAGCAGGGCGAGGATGGGCAGGACGCGGGTGTCTGTCTTGAGGAGGATGCTCTTGGTCATGCGGGCGTGGTGCTCGTGGTGCAGGTGGGAGTCCTCGATGACGGCGTCCGACGGCTTGTCGACGTCGTTGTCGACGTCGACATCCGTCAGGGACGAGGGCTTCATCTTGGGAGTCTAATAACAGCTGGCAGGTAGGTTTCAATATCGATGAGAAGACCAAGATCAGCGCTGGAGATATAACTCTGGAGTTCAGAATCTATTGCAGAAACAGTAAGGGCCAAGATAAAGATAAATAGACTAGATAGTCTACGCGTAACCACAGAAATTAGACCAAACACAGCAAAGACGTGACGGACGGATGGTTGCAGTGAAGGAAACCATCAGCCAGCCTGGGTAAGCCATATTGAGTAGCCGAGTGAAAGGATTGGAAGGGGGAGAGGCGTCCGTAGTTCGGGGCGTGGGGCCAAGTCCCTTGCCCCCGTCCAAGGAAGCTTGTCAGCACCAAGCTTTTCCCCAGGAAACCCACACACTGAGCCCACTTCCCCGCAATCCATCAGTGCAGTGCCCCCGCAGCGGTCCTGTCTGGCCTATTCGTTGTCCACTGATTACAAGAAGAATTTGCTTATCCGGCATTCGTCAGCTGTGGTCCTCGTGAGGGGGTCTTTTTGTCCAGACTCCTTTTCCGGATCTAAACCGGTTTAGGGTACTAGACCTGATCCAGCACCAGGGGATCGGGACTGGAGTAGGACTGGCTAGTTGGAGAACGGTCTTGACCGTCTGTGTGACTTGACTCGTCTGTTGGTTATACGGTGAGAGACAGAGGCGCCAGGAGAAACAAAACCAGAGGCAGAGGCAGAGGCGCCACCTCTTCTCAGAGAGACATTGTGGCGGAAAGCGATGCAGAGACTGGACACATAAATGTCTGTCACAATAAGCAATGTTCCGACCTTCATTATCAGAGTCGGCTCAATGCTTTTCTTGTCTCTCTTTTCTCTCTTGGCCAGTCTTTCCTCTTGGTCATAACAACTTGGAACCCTGAAGCGAGGTGCTTGCACTGGCACCAACAGCTCCGTACAGAGGAGTTGGACCCTGGCGTAACCCGGACCCTGACCCTGGCCTTGAGCGGTGCTTGTTCTGTTCCCCGACCGGTTACGTCAGGATAACGCCGAGGCTCGGCCTCCATGATGAACCATTGATACATTGATCAACGGGCTGTTCCGGCGCGCTGAGCATGGAGAAGCCGAATGCCGCCCGACCGATACAGCCACGATAGCCAGGACCTTGTCCGAGGGCAAACAAACATATCCTGTTCATTTAGTTGTTGATTTATCGTCTTCTCCTTGTTGCGTTCGAGTGTTATCTGTCAATTGACTGCGGGCATCACCAGCAACACCGTCAAACATGGCTGCGACAACACGCCAGCTGCGGCGCTCAATGCCCTCCCTCCTCGCCTCGGCGCGACCCTCAAGTCAAGCCCCAGCAGCAGCAGCGCCACTATGTCTTAGTCGTTATAACTGCCTGAGGAGGAATAACGGCACAGTCGCCCTCGCCTCGTCTACAGCAGCAGTGTCATCGCGCCGCCTGTTCTCGTCCTCGACAGCCCGCCGCTCGGCCGACCCCAGCCCGTCAGACAGCAAGGCGCCGGCACCCACCCGCGGCGGGTCCAAACTGTTCCGGGACGCTGACGCCGCGGTGGCCGACGTCAAGTCCGGGTCCACCATCCTGTCCTCGGGCTTCGGCCTCTGCGGCGTGGCGGAGACGCTCATCACCGCCCTGCACCGCCGCGGCAAGGACAGCTTGCACTCGCTGACGGCCGTGTCCAACAACGCCGGCGTCGAGGGCAAGGGCGGCCTTTCGGTGCTGACCAAGGAGGGCCAGGTCAACCGCCTGGTCCTCAGCTACCTGGGCAGCAACAAGGTCCTCGAGAAGAAGTACCTGACCGGCGACATTGCCATCGAGCTGTGCCCCCAGGGCACTCTGGCTGAGAGGATCCGCAGTGCGGGCGCTGGCATCCCGGCCTTCTTCACTGCTACTGGTGCTCGTAAGTAAAAGAATCAAATTTGGTTCAATTCATGCCCCTTGCGCACTTGGCGATAATCTGACATGGCTACTCCCCCACAGACTCCCTCCTCCAGGACGGCAAGATCCCCGTGCGGCTCTCGCCCTCAGGCAAGGTGCTGGAGGGCGGACGGCCGCGCGAGACGCGCATCTTTGGCGGCAAGACGTACCTAATGGAGACAGCGCTCCCCGGCGACGTGGCGATTCTGCGCGCGTGGAAGGCCGACAAGGCGGGCAACTGCGTCTTCCGCTACACGACCAAGGCCTTTGGCCCCATCATGGCCAAGGCGGCGCGCCTGACCATCGTCGAGGCCGAGCACATCGTCGAGGTCGGCGAGATCGACCCCAACGACGTCGACGTGCCGGGCATCTTTGTCGACCGCATCGTCCCTGCCACCGCCGAGAAGCAGATCGACATCCTCAAGCTGCGCGAGGAGGGCGGTGACGGCGGTGCCGCCGCGGCGAGCCCCGCGCAGGAGAAGCGCAACCGCATCGCGCGGCGCGCGGCCAAGGAGCTCAAGGACGGCTTCTATGTCAACCTGGGCGTGGGCCTGCCGACGCTGGCGCCCAGCTTCGTGCCCGAGGGCCGCAAGGTGTGGCTGCAGAGCGAGAACGGCATCCTGGGCATGGGTCCGTACCCGACCAAGGACGAGGTTGATCCGTAAGTCATCTCCCTTTAAAAGCCGCTTCCAGTGTTTTGTAGCGTGACAAGAGACTAACACAAGCGATCACCCCTTTCCAGAGACATCATAAACGCAGGCAAGGAGACAGTAACCCTCCTCCCGGGCGCGGCGACCTTCGACTCGTCCGAGTCCTTCTCCATGATCCGCGGCGGGCACGTGGACGTGTCGATCCTGGGGGCGCTGCAGGTGTCGGCGTCGGGCGACCTGGCCAACTTCATGATCCCGGGCAAGGTGTTCAAGGGCATGGGCGGGGCCATGGACCTGGTGTCAAACCCGGACAAGACCAAGATCGTCGTCACCACCGAGCACGTCGCCAAGGACGGCACCTCCAAGATCGTCCAGCTGTGCACGCTGCCGCTGACGGGCGCCAACGTCGTCAGCACGATCATCACCGACCTGTGTGTCTTCCAGGTCGACCGCGAGGCTGGCGTTCTCACGCTCACTGAGATTGCGCCTGAGGTTGAGGTCGAGGAGATCCGGGCCAAGACGGATGCGAAGTTTGTCGTGGCTGATGACCTGCAGGTTATGGAGTAGGGTGACAGAAGGAGGTTGGTAGATATTTAGTGCGAGCTCTTTGCGACAGCTCTTTGTAGATAACGCATTTGACTTTTTGGCTTAACTTGCTTGGAGTCGGCGTAATTATTTATTGTGGATAGTCAAGTGCATATAGAACAAATTAAACTGCAAATCCAGAGAACACCAGAGCAAGATCAAGCGAGCCATGGCAGGATGCAGATGCAAATATATATTCCCCAAAGTGTAAACTATCTACAAGTGATCTATTCATTCAACCCCAGACGAAGAAAGTCTACAACTTCGCCGCGAAATTATTCCCAATAGCCTCAACAATCCCATCCACACTCCTCAGCACCCACTCCCCGCCCTCATCCCCAGCAAGCCACTCGATCCCCTCCCTCTCGGCATCACTCTCCGCCTCCCGCACGTGAATCCCCTGCTGCACCGCCTTGCGCAGCCCAAACACATGCGACAGCACCTGCGGGCCCACGCCCGTCTGCGCGCGCAGGCACGCGATGGCCACCAGGCTCGTCAGCACCCTGCCCACGTCCGCGAGCCCGCCGCGGTCCACGCCCTGCGGGTTCGACAGCAGCGGCGCGTAGTGGCTGCCGTGGATGTGCACGGGCAGGTCCGGGTGGGAGTCGGCGAGGCGGGCGGTGAGCTTCTCGTCAAAGGGGTCGTAGACGCTCTTCCACAGCCCGAGGCCGGCCTTCCTCCGCTGGGCGAGGTTCTCGGGCGTGATGAGCCGCGAGGCGCGCGTCTCGAGCTTGTCCTGGACGTCCCGCGGCAGGGCCGCGCGGAAGGCGCCCAGGCTGTTTATCGAGCGGGGGATGCCGTTGAAGGAGATGCACTTGAGCCCGACCTCGCGGATGAGCTCGGCTGCCGGGACGGGGGCGAGGGGCCGGTAGGTCTTTGCGGATTGGTTGGAGGCTGTTGCTTGGAGGGCTGCTAGGGAGTCTGGGGAGTTGAGGGTGAATGTTGCTGCTGACTGGTGCGGTGGCAAGAGTCACGGGTCAGTACGGTGTGCGTAGCTGAAAGGGGGAGGAGGAGCAGGAGGGGAACAGCGACGAACGGAGAGGACAATCCACGGCCTTGGGCCCAGGTTCTTGGAGTGCGCCTCGCTGGCGATGCGCTCGTAGATCTTGGAAATGCCGATTGGGGCCTTTGCCGGCCCTGGGCGGGAGAAGGGCGCATTGACGAGCTCCTTGAGGGCTGGGGAGAGCTTCGACATGGTGTGCTGTATGTGTGTGTGTATCTGTCGCGTGTATGATGTGTCGTGAGCTCTGTCTATTTGGTGTTGAAGCTGGCTCGGCAGATGCTCGGAGTCGTTCAGATGCGACTGCTGTTCTCCAATTGGGTTTTGCTCGACCTTGTCAGAGAGGCTCGGCTTCTTGAGACTACCCAGGGTAGTAGCCTACTTGGACATATAATAAAAGTGTGAGCGTAGGAACACGGATAAGCACAGGGAAACAGGTCAATTGAGCGAGCCAAGACAGGGGCCGAGAATGGCACGATGTTCTGGCATCCGCCTCGTTGGTTGCATCATCGTCTCGTCGCACGCCGTTGGGCCGAAGCGGCAGCGACAACGGCAACCAGGTGGGGGGCCATGTGCTCTTGGAGGAGCTGAGCAAGCTGCTGTGGGGGGCTCGTGGCCCGGAACTTGCACATGAAGGTGCGGCGGGCAGAAAAACCACCGGCCGGAAAAGCCGCGGAGCTGGTGCTTGGGGGTTAGCTGGGGGATTCGTGGCTGGGTGGAGCACGGCCGAGATTGTGTCGGGCCGGGCCTCGGGCGAGTCGGACCAGCCGCTCTGTATCTACTTGTGAGAACCGACTGGAGGCTGTGAGACATGGGCCGGCGTCTGAAGTAGACGGTCAAGGAAGAGATAACCGTAGGAATGGGGGACAATAATATTATTTCTCAAGTCAGGGGTCTGTCCTGTCCCGACCTGACATGACATGACCTGAACTGAAACTATCGTGAGCGCAAGAAGACCATGAGCAAGTCACAGAGAGAAAAACAGAAGCAGCCCTGGTGGCTAGGGTGAGTTTGCTCGAGAAGTCAAATTGGGTTGCTTTGGATGCTAATTGGATTGACGCCAGTGGTGCAGCTGCCTCAATGGCCGTGTGCTTCAGTGAGTTGTCTACCCCAATGCCAAGAGCACCAATATGGCGAGTGCGAACTGACGATAGCCTCATGCAGCACACCCACTTGATCAGACAAAATAGTAAGCAGACATGACAACCTGCTACACTGGACCAAACAAAAGCACGGACTGATAGAGAAAGCACAGCCGGATGCAAGTAATGCACACGCGAGCCCCCATGCTCAAGACCCTGTCCAGCTTTGCCGTCCGTGACGGTGAGCCAGCCTTCTCACCCACCCACACCAACACGCAGAAACACATACTCACCCACCACCAGGAATACCCTCCCTCTGGACCGGCCTCTCAGCCTCCATCCTCCGCCAGTCAACCTACTCCACCGCCCGCTTCGGCCTGTACAGCCTGCTCGCCCAGCACCTCAGGTCAAAATCCCCCACCGGCCAGCTCTCCTCCTGGGCCACCATCGGCGCCGCGGGCCTGGCCGGCGGCCTCGCGGGCGTCATCGGCAACCCGGCAGAGGTCATCCTGGTGCGCATGTGCGCCGACGGCGCCAAGCCGCCTTCGGAGCGCGCGAACCACCCGGACGCCATCCGCGGATTATGGCGCATCGCGCGAGACGAGGGGCTCGCCACCTTCGCTCGCGGGCTGGGCCCCACTGTTGTACGGAGTATCCTTATGAACGTTGGTCAGATTGCGCCGTAAGTTGCCTCCTTGTGTTGGCATTTACGCGAGAGACAGAGAGAGGGGAGGGGGGGGTTGATGCTTAATTCCGGGATGAGAAAGGGGGTGAGACCACACCTGACTAACAAGGCCGCCAGGTACACCGCAGCCAAGCGCGCCCTCCTGGCAAACACCTCACTACAGGACGACGTCAAGACGCACATGCTTTCCAGCCTGGTCGCAGGCACCGTGGCCACCACCATCTGCGCGCCCGCCGACGTGCTCAAGAGCCGCGTCCAGGCCGCAAGCAAGTCCGGCGCCGGCTCGTCGGTGAGTCCCCCCTCCTCATTCTCGCCGCTGCCTTTTTCCTTCCTCCCCTGTGTTCATGTTGGAACCCGACCAGCTAGGAACTCAGCTGACAACCAAGCAGAGCCTCCTCCAGATAACAACCCAGGGCCTGCGCAACGAGGGCCCCCTGTTCCTAATGAAAGGCTGGACGCCCGCGTGGTTGCGCCTAACGTAAGTGACAGAAACTCCCTGGCTGGTGACTGCTTGCGTCGTTGAGACTGACAACCTCCTTTCCTCTCCACAGCCCGCACACGATCTTGACGTTCGTCTTCATGGAGAAGCTGCAGGACCTGGTCAACTGGAGGGCGGTCGGCGCCCCGCCCGTGGAGATCAAGGTCTGAGGTTCTTGCCTGCGTGTCTTTCGTGAGGTGACTTTTGCCCTGGTCTCATATCCACCCACGCATGCACATATATTTGCGTGGTGGTCGTGGCGTTTGGTCAGCATAGATTGCGCGTTTGTCTCAAGGGTTTCCGGGTAGTACCGTGTGGAGGCTTTTCATATTTGGATTTGTCGTCCCGGACTAGATGCATCGCGTCAAGTATAATACACCATGCTATATGCAAGATTTCATGCGAATCCGTTGTTCGAGAAAACACGAACAGTCCAGCAGCAACGGTACATCTTTCATCGCCAGCCAGTTTTTATTACACAGTGGCCCACGTCCACTGTACCACCCTCTTTTAGAGCCCATAGTCTGGCAGGTTGTTCCAGTTCAACATATAGTCGAAGTTGGTCGCATCCTCCCATGTGAACCCACTCCCACCGCCGTTTGCTCCAATCCCGCCCATGCCACTGCCGAACCCACCCGGGTCGAACTCACCCCCAGTCCTGTTGAGCGCCTCCACGATTTGATCATCGCTCATCGCCGAGAATTGGAACAGGTCTGACGGGTGCGACGACCAACCCGGCGTGTCATACGCCGCAGTTAGGCCTGCTGATGGTGGCTGGGGGATGGCGAATCCGCCCTGGTTCATGCTGGCCCCCGATCCCGTCCGTGTGTTGGACTGGTGCGAAAACGCAACGCCGCCCGCTGCTTGGCGTGCAGATTCGGTGTACGCTGCTGCTGGCCGTGGTGTACCCTGTCCGTGCCGCGAAGGACCTGCGGTCTCTACAGCACTGGCTTCTTTCTTCACCAGGAGCCTCAGGTACCTTCCGTAGAGCCGACCCATACCCTGTCGGTGCTTTGTGATGTTTCCGATCTTCTCCATCATGTCGGCTGTCTCCTCGATCAGTGTCCTCACGCTTGGCGCTAGTACACTGTTGCTATTCCCTCCTGACATTTGTGTGCTCAGCTTCAGGGCGAAACAAGCTGCGAACGACACCATTATGGCAGTGTTGTTCGGCATCGAGAAAAGCTGGGACTCGCCCTGGACCGCAGCACGCATCACGTTCAAGGCTGCTGAGAGGCCGGCCGTCCTAAAGAAATGGCGCACTTCGAGTGGTGCGGTAGGGTGGTTTATGACGCTGCTATAGATGGAAAGACGGGTGTGCGTTACAAGCACCTCCACGTAGGGAGGCAGGCGGTGTTCTACAAGGTCAGCGGCAATCAAAGGATGATGTGACAATGGATACTCACGAGGTCCTGTGACACCTAGAGTCATACCCCATTCAAGGTGCCACTGCTCAAAGAATTTGTCGACAGTGCTCTGTATCCTTCGCGAAGTCAGTCGAAAGCCGCGGAGTCGGCTCTGGGGTTGGTGGTGACTCACGACTGGGCAATGAGAGACCCGTCTGTCAGCCCGCTTTTGGCTCCATCACATAACGATCGGATCGTGGCGAATAGGTCATCCAAGTCCCGCCGTAACACGGCCATGGATACCAAGTGCCCATCCATGGGATCTGCTATGTCCGATATGTGCCATCGATCACATTTCCTGATCAGCGGTGTCATTGGAAGTGTGGAGGGTCGGCCTCGCGCCAGGCACATTCCTCGTTCGAGAACAAAGAGGGCAATCCAGCATCGTTCCCTCCGTCGTACGAGCCTCCGCCCAAGCTCCGAGTTGGGGTCGACGCTCTTGAACCCGCCTAGCCTCAGGGCAAGCTCCGGGTCCATGCAGTCCTGCCTCGCCAGGTCTCCGGAGACGCCGTTCTTGAATGCCTCAATTGGCATTGATACCTTGGAATTCTGTAGGTCTATGGCAATAGTCGTTGCCAATGACACATACCAGCATGTCTCATCGTCGGTGCTGTGTACGCCTGGGCCCATCCAAGGGACATTGATCATGAAGGCCAGTACAATCTCTGTAGATCTGTGCCGTTTCTCGATGACCTTATTCGTGAGCCACCTGCAATGATTGGACAGTCGCTTCGATAGAGCGCCGGCAGACTCGATGAACAAGGCGGCAGCGGCCATGATGGACGTAAAGAGGAACGAGGAACGAGATCGTGTCCACGGTACAGTGTAGATGACAGGATCTAGACCCCAGCGCGTGTGGGCGAGGTTCCTGTGGAAACTGGAGGAGCGAATGTCAGCAGCCATCACTGTTTAGCAACTTCGAAAGGGCTGTCACTCACAAGTCGAAGAGCCTCTCGGCCTCGTCCTCCGTCACCAGGCCCAATTCGATTGGGTCGTAGCCTTCCCCTCGGTCAACATTGAAGTGGACTGTCCCGAAGAAGCTCTCGACATATCTCATCTCAGGATCGTTCTCCTCGACGACGACGCTCGCGGGGGCCTGGGAGGCCGCTGTGCCTGGCGACTGGCTGTGACTCGAAACAGGGGACAAGTGCAGATTAGACGCCCTGGCCAGCAGCTGTAGTGGGTTTTCGGCATCATCGACAGCAAGCCGCTCCTCGGGCTTCACCGGGTGATGAGAGAAGGTCGATGTGCGACGGCGGTGTGAGTCCTTGCGCGGCCTGGGGCTTTCCTCTTCCTCGGACGACGAGTCCTGCAGCTCGCTAGAGGCTGCGGTGCTGAGACGAGGCCGCTTGTTGCTGTCTCCGGAGCTGTTCAGGTGGGCACCCTGGCCAGCTGCTATCATGGCCTTGAGTTCATTGATAGCCTTGCCTGCGTCGGCGCCTTGCACGCCGGGCCCTGCTCTTCGGATGGCCTCCTCCACCTGGAAGAGAGCCTTCTCGAGGCCCTTGCGTTTGCTGAAGGATTGGTCAGCATCAGTGCGAGGTATTCAAGGAGCTGTCAGGGTGGCTCACTTCTTGACACCTTTCCTCCTCCCAACGTTGAAGGTCGGGCGAACACATTCGGAGCCGGTCTGTGCGCAGCGACGGCAGCGAACCGGGTCAACGCCCTTCTCGCAGCGAACCTTGCTCCTGCGACAGGACAGGCAGGCGGCTATCTTGGAAGCGCGCTGCTCGTTGAGCGGGGACGCACTCTGGGCCCCGTTGGTCTGGCCATTCTGACTCTGGCTCGGCGAGAGGGCCGTGACAAGAGAGAGGTCCGGGGTGCGGGCGGAGGAGTTGCCGTTGGCGTTGGCGTTGGTGGAGTTTATAGGAGGGGACTGCTGCTCCGGCTTGACAGTGACGGAGTCGGCTGAAGCCTTGGGGCGATCCATTGGACGCGGGAGTGGATCTGGTGCGTCCGATAACGAGATCCGGGGTGAAGAAGTGAGGGCCGATGCGAGGCGAAGACGATGGATAGTGATGGGGAAGACGAATCGAGAAAAAGTTTCAGGGATGTAGACGTGGAGCCAGGGCAGGGCAGGCAAGCAGCTTCGCCTGACTACGGCTTGGGCAGTCCGTCCTGCCTGGTCATCGAGTCTAAAAGACTAATGGCAGGAGGATGGGGTTTGTCTCGAACGATGCCGGGTGGACAGATGGATCATGAGGCTGAACAAGAACGGCAGCTCTAGCAGAGGTGAGGTGGATTCCGGGGCACAACCTCGGGAAGACAGGCAGGCATAGGAACAGACAGACAGACACTGAAGTCCCCCCTCACACGTGTAGCGGACGCGTCAAATCCGGCCGTCGGGTCTACCAGCAGTCGTTAGTCTGGCTGGGCCATGCTAGGTCGGCCTAGGACAATCGGCCAGTGTCGAGGTCGAGTCGAGCCGAGTTCGAGTCAAATCGAGCCCAGAGTCAAGCTGTGTGTACGTAGTCGGTCCGAGCTGAAATCGGAAGCTTTGCCGTGGGGTGTGCTTGTAGCGTGGGACGACAGTTGCTGTACGAGCGAGGTCAACTGGATCGAGGTTCGGCTTTGAGGTCGGCCTGAGATCTGGTTTCCAACGGCGGCGGGTGGATGTTGACACCTGCGCACGTAAGCAGCTTGAATCCACCCAGGACCCAGTCCAGTCCGGTCCGCTGCAATCCAATCCAGTCCAATTCAAGCCAAATGGATGCGCCAATTACTTCAGATCATCCAGGCTCAATACAGGACAACTCGAGGCCGAAAGTGTGTGCTCGGTAATGCCGCGTCAAAGAGGAGAGCAGGGCCAAACGAAGCCCGAGAAACTGGGGGGGTGAGTGGACGGCCACTGCGGGAAGGGCCTGACCGTTTCAAAGTACCTTGGTACTTGCCCTCAGTTGAACCTTAAAAATCCTCCCAAGTGGGAAGGGGAGGTGGGGATGCATGGGCGGGGGTGGGGCGGCAGGGGATGCGTACCTCCCGCAAATATGCACCCGGGCTCTCCTCCCCGTCCCATCCCATCACAAGGTGTCCTTTGACTGCCCTTCCTGAACAGCTCCCGTCGCACCTCCTTCCGTCCCCCCCTCGTAAATCCGGGGAAGGGGAAGGAGCTGGGGGGCCACTTGTGCACTATGGAGCCACCACTACCGTCGGCTATGTTCCCAACTAAGCATCCCCCCAACGATAGCGACCCGAACAGTCATGTGCCAGCCACTCAAATCTGCGAGATCTGGCAGACCGACCTTCTACATATGTCAGGTTGCAGCCCGGCTCGGAGGGCGGAGAATTCGATCTCGCCTTGGCAATATCTGGCAGTTGCTGGCCGTACCTCGCCGTGCCTCAAACTGCCTAAAGATACGTTGGCTACGTTGCACAAAATTCGATATCTACGTAGTATTCTAAGGTTTAATCAAAACTCTAAGTCTGTCGACTTTAGGTTGTCATCCCCCGGCTTTCTTACCCGCAGTCCAACACTTCTTACCTTTCTTGTTCGGACGGTACCGCGTCCATGGTTCAACTGTTCCGTCCGTCCACGTCTCGTCCCTTCTTCCGAGTGCGTGCAGTGCTTCTTCGTCTGGACCCTCGACTGCTCTCGTTTCACTCCGTCACTACGCCGCCCGAGCAGCGCTACACCCTACCCAATTTCCAAACAGCGAATGGTCTCGGCCAATCAGTCAGTCGCATCCCAACGTCGGCTTGCGCCGACTATTCCTCTGCGAGGGTCCTTTTGGGCATGTTCCGTTACCGACCCGCAACCCGAGATACCCAAGTTCGATCAGATGCGCTGGGTCCTTTGATGATGACTGAGCACCAAATGGTGCAGCTCAGTAACCGATCCCGGCCTAAACTACGCAAGGATCGCACGCTTTGCCAAAATTGACTCCAGCCCGAGCGCAATGGTCGCCGACATCAGCCATCCCAGCAACGACACCCGGTGCCGTGTCCTTGAATGAGCCGGCTCTCTAGCTTCCGCACCCTTCGGATCCGAGTCCTGACATTGCTTCCTTTCCCATATGCCACGGAAATCTGAGACGCGTCCAGCCCTATATGTCAGAGGCGCGGTATGGACTAGGTAGGTTTTCGTAAGACTGAGCCATTCTGACCAGGGTAGCGAATACCACAGGTGCGCCTTGGCCACGCTGCAGCCAGTTTGTTCGTTCCGCCTCAGGAATGCGAACAGTATATTGATGCTTGACGGCGTCGTGGTCGGCTCTGGGCATGATCAAATTAGGGCTCGCGGTCTTGATTGAACGAGGTCATGGGCATCTTCATGATGCATCCAAGGAGATCCTTGTCATTCTCGAAACCAGCTGTTTACTTTACATGCCTCGCGTGATCATCGTCCCCAAAAGCTCAACTCGCAACTGAGGAGTATTACTGAAGTGGTCAAGGTATGCCCGTACATATGAAATATTGAAGTGAATTTTGTATGAGTTTCTCAATGCGTGACAAGCAACACGCTTTTTCAGAGCGTTGATTCACTCCTGGCTGTTTATATTTTTGAATCGCCCGGCTGTCCTTCCGCAAACAGAGGACTGCTGAAGCTGACATAAAACGCGGCTATACAGACGCTTGGGCATTCTCGACAGGAAACAAATGTCCGAAGGAAAGTTAAGTGTCTGATGGACGGATCAAACGCAATGCAGAACCCGCAATGCAGCAGTTAGGGCTTCAGTCTCAACGTATGCGGGATCTCTGCCCTCGAGCGCCGCTGCGTGCTTCCCCAGGTCCTTATCACGGGCTTCGCGGGCTTGGAGAATCCCCCCACCGCGGCATCTATCATCCAGCACCAATGGCCAGGAAGAAAAGAAGCGACACTTTAGAGCACCAACAAGAGCGACCTCAGAAGGATATGAAGGCATCAACCACTAAGCCCTGACTAACGCTGGTCAGCCGGGCATCCTCGAATCACCTTTCCATAACTGATACATGGTATCGGCTTCTCAGCGCCCTTGTCAACGGCCAGTAATACATACACTGAGGCGGTTGTGGTGACAGCGAACCAGCGCCACTACTTGTAGGAGACCTGCTTCAAGCGGATGGCCTTTGTACAAGCCTTACAAGCGCATGCCTGCCGACCCGGCGACTCGACGACGGAGGTCGGGCCCGTCGAGCTAATGCCCGGGTGGTGAACGCGAAACCCCCTCCCTTCCTTCAGAGAAGAACAAAAAGAGAGTACGCTCCCACATGGTACCATCTGCTTTCTGTCGGCAGAGGGCATCAGATACCTATCTGCGGATGCTCCATGGACGGCAACAGGTGGGAGAATTGGGACTCTTCCCGAATCGGGCCGAGCACAAATGTGACCGCAGATGAATGCGGAGTGCCACCCGCGTTGAATTCCGTTTCTTCCTACAGCCACAGGATGTTAGCCTAGTAAATCGACTTATCTACCGGACTAGACAAGCGGGGGCGTCAGTATATTGTCAATCTTCAAACGGACGGGGAAATCTGGATGACTTGGAGTTCGACCTCATGAAATCGATAGTGCCTACGAAAGCGGAATCATTGGTGTCGGTGGATTGGCGATGTGAGGATGAAGTTCGTGCCAACGAGAATGTATAGCACAGACTTTCCGTGAGATTCCATTCTGTGGTGTATTGTATTAGGTCGTATGTAGTAGTTGTCGAGACGAATGAGTACTTCCATAATTTCTCCCAGGCATTATATTCATATCGCTCACCTTTCGTGAATTCCTGAAGTCCCAAGCCCCTTGCTCGATCTACCAAATGGCGTGCTTTCTGACGGGGAGGAACAATTCGAACTTTAAATGTGCGAGCATGGGCATAGATAATGATATCAAATTTTCTAGTTATGTATAAATTTAAGCTTGCCGATGCTCATATCACTACGCCACATCAGGCTAGGAAACTAATTGTGGAGACACTGGCTTGAAAAGTACCGACAGTGTGTTTTTAGAGGGGAACTATCGGAAATTGTCATACCGGTTTTTTATCTTGAGAGGCTCGTGGTTCAGCTGAAATCATCTCATGCGAGCCAATACTACAGTTCGCTTCAATGCCTGCTTAGGTTCCGAAGGATTGGTGTAACCTGCGAGTGCGAACCCTAGCAAGTTATTCTCCAATATTGCCACAACAAATATGATCAAATGACGGATGAGGCTAGGCTCTTTCTGACAGCAGGAACGTATCCAACAACGCCAGGTCTACCGATTTGAGATTGCGGGGGCGTTTTCGTGGGGAACTTCTTCATTATTTGACACTTGGCGACGCGTGGTCAGAACAGGGGTGATCAGGAGATGCAATTAGAGGACCACAAATGGTCAGTACGCTGATGTCTTGGGATTCTATGATTTCAGCACGGTGTATCGCATTCGTAGCCGATTCGGGCCGCATACCAAGTCTCGGTGTCCATCGTCGGCATGGTGATATGTGGACATCGGTAGATCTTGCCATTATCAAACAGAGCTGGCACAGAGGATGACGACGTGAGACATGTAAATTGTTCCGCGGTAACCCGGATGGTCTTGTGTGGGGAAGAAAGAAGTACCTGAGGGGTTCAAGTCAGCAATGTGAGACCTGATAAGGGAAATGGGGACTACTTAAAGCCTCCCTTCCACAATTAAACCAAGCAGGATGATGAAGTGGAGAGATTGTGGCAAACGTCAAGCGGGACCTCAGCCGTCGACGCTGGCCTAGAATATAAGCATTAATTACCACTTCCGTGCACACGCACATATCTAGGGGTCTTGGGAAGCGGAATGCAAACGGAGGGAGACGCGGCCCGCAGCCCGCAAATATCACTGCTTGAAGACCGGGAAGAAGCAGGCCTGGTGTCTTTTCCGAGGACACTCGGATGGAACATTCCCAACAGCACGTTGTCCCATTGGCAATAAGCAGAGCTCTTGCATGTAGATCCTGCGGTGCTACCTGTACCTAGGGAGGAAAAGAGTCTTGGAAGTCACGTGCAGCTCTAGCAGCTAGAGCTGCACGGCCTAAGCACATCAGCCCAGCTATCTACTTAAGGAACAGACAATGACAGGTCTGATCCCAGCTGTGGCCTCGGGATGCCCTTGCACATGTGCTCCCTCACACGCCCCCAGTCAATGGCACCCGGCCGCCAAAGATGAGTATGAGTCGGTGCATAAAGATCCACGAGATCCCGTTCCGCGACCACGCCAACAACGTCTCGCTGATGGTCTTCTGGGCGCCCTCGGACCAGCCCCTGCCCCCCCTGTACAGCTTCGCCATCTACGTCACATGCCCGGACACCTCCTCGCCGGACCTCTTCGACGCCGCCGACCTGCTCAGGGCCCTGTGCGAGTCCAGCTACGCCCCCGAGACCAACGCCTACCGCCTGGACGTCTACTTTGCGCCCTGGGCCACCGTCGAGCACTGCAAGAAGCACTACGACGCCGAGAAGGCCTCCAGGGGCCTCTACACCGAGCAGACCGAGGCCCTGCGGAACCCCATAGGCTGGAGGGGCAGCACCAGCAGCGAGGTCGCCGCCCCGGGGGCCAGGCAGCGGCTCCCGGGCCTGGTGCCCTCGTACCTGCGCCCGCCGACGGTATGCCACCACGACGTGCTCTTCATCTGCGATGAGCCCGACTGGCCCGAGGGCGACGACCTGCTCTTCGTGCAGTTCCGCCCCGCGAGCACCCCGGAGGAGATCGAGCTGGACGCGGGAGGGGAGCAGCTGGACGAGACGCTCGAGATCGTCGCGCAGACGGCCACGCAGAGGCTCCCCGTGTGCCCGGACCCGGAGGAGTACGACGGCTCCGGCACGGTGCAGGGAAGGATGTACGACATGCTGCTGCTCAAGGAAGAACAGTTGAACGAGCCTTACGAGGAGGCGCTGGCGCGGGGATGGAGATCGTGGTGAGATCGCACTGAGGAGGATTTTCTTTGTGCTTATAGGAGCACATAATGTCAGCGGAATAGCTTAGTATGACCCCGAAGCCTGAGGAAACCAGAGGAACACCCAATTACATCATTATTTAATATACTTTCATGATATTTGACAATATCTGCGATCATCATACGTCCAATTTGGTCATATCTCACAGCCAAGTCCAGAAGCCTACTATTCACAAAAGTGAGCTTCTTATCTCTGGGAGTAAGCACACTGAAACTATCAAGGTGAATATTGGTCTCATGAGTCGTATTGTGGCTCTAAAATCCCTTGTTCGAGGTGCTGGGTTTAGTATTCGGTGTGTTGCGCCGTGGCCGAAACCTTTTGTGACATTATGTGACCTTGAGCTACCAACCTCTGGAGTTCAATTCAAGGCGACTGTTTCGTTTTGTCTATGCTCTGCTCAAAATAATATGAGTGACTATCTACCTCTCTGGTCTTTAAGATGTCGCAAGCTTCTATAGAGCCTCCGTTGTCTCCAGTGTCCACATGATCAGAAATAATAAGCGTAAGTGAAGTACAAGGGAATACATAGCCCGCTAGAAGAACTATGACGATTGACCTGAACTGTAGGTATCAATGTAGCCACAGCAGGTCGTATTTGAGCATACACCCCAATATCTGATCATATTTCCAATTTATCTACTTCCACAAGGACTAATCCTGCCCTGAATCGCTCGTAGCTCACATATGTTGCTTCATGCAGGGCCTTGGTCGTCGAAGAAGACTTCGTTGAGAAGACTGTACAGTACCTTCTGGCCAGCCCACTGCTCCTCAACAGTCGGCCTGATCTGCTCAGGCGGCAGCACGAAGCCAAAGTCCCCAGTGTCGGGCAGCTCGATCGTCCACGAGAAGTCGGCCCCTCCAATGGAATACACATGATCGCGCGAGTTGCCCACAGACCGGTAAAGGATCGCACCCCCGGGACCAAACGTGAAGGTCGTCCTCCGGTCCGAGCTGTCACGGATCTCCTCGCTCATAAGGGAGCCCGTCCTGCTCCACTTTCCCAGCTGCGGGAGGTAGATGGTCTCGTTGTAGCCGTATGGAAACAAGAAGTACTGCCCGTAGCTGTGCCAGTCGATGTACAGCTTGATGCCGACCGTGTCGCGCAGCTCGCGCACCAGGCCGTCGAGCCCCTTGTTCTCGGGCGAGTCTGACGGCGCCTCCCCGCCGTACGTCTGCCCGCACGGGTCGGGCGAGGCGCCGCTTGATGCCGGGTTCCAGGCGAACTCCCAGTTTCTGTTGATATCTCGGCCGACGCAGGTTGAGTTTGCCGGACCGGGCTGGCGGTTCTTTCGCCACAGTCGGTTGGTGGTTTGAGTGTAGACGAAGCCTACTATGTATGAGCCTCATGCAAAGTCTCACTACTGGGCATTTCCTGCTTACCATCAGGGTTGACTATCGGGATGATATAGAAGTCAAAGTTGTCCAAAACGGTGAGGGTGTCGTTGTCACCCGCTTTGTAGCCGTTGATGAGCTGCAACGTGAGATACTCAACGGTCTAGGTGAACCACGTCAGCCACATGCACTGTGAGAAGATGCGAAGACCTCTCACCAAGGTTGTGATCCATTCTCGAGCATGCACGGTACCATGGTAGAGGACTGCAGGCTTTCCCGGGCCGGCGTCACCCCACAAGTGAATACCAAAGAGATCTCGGCCCTCGTAGGACGTGCCGGAAGAAATCAACTCAGAGTTGTTGGGGAACAACGCCTGGAGGTCCTCAAAATATTGAATATGCTCCTCATATGCGTGGTATGTCTCGTACCACGAGAGGTCATCGGCCTGTCTCTTCCACGTGCTTCGTGGAGCGGACTCTGCGGAGATGGACTCTCCAAGGTCCGTATGAAGGATGGTACTCCTGAGGTTGAGGGATTCGAACTGGGCGAGTTTCTCGGGTGGGACAACAACATCGAAGTGGCTGCCCACGGTCTCCTCCTTCCACGGCTCCAAGGGTATACTGGCAAGCCTCTTCAGTACTGCGTTAGGTCGGCCCTCGGTCTTGACGCGGACCACCTTGTGTCCTTCATATTGCCCCTTGCTGGCCTGTGCATGGCCTAACGCGATGGAGCCGAGGCTCGAACATGTCCAAAGGAGGGTTGAGAAACGCATCGTGAGAGGGAGCACCTGCGACACAACTTGATAGTGTATCTAGGCTTGAATATGGTCACCAGGAACGAAGGGGGTCAGCACTGTTAATGTCTGGGTGCAGGTCAGGTTTAGTTAATTATACTTTATACACCTGGGTAGTTCATGCACATGCGTCCCGCCTACTTCCCTGCATGTTTTAATTAACCGTGTCGAAACGTTCATCACCGATAACATGAGGGGAAACTATTGTAGCCGTCAGCACACACTTGTACCTGCCGCATCGGTTCTCGATAAATCTTGGCTTTTCTTGTCCCGCAACTGCAATGCTCCTCTCGCCACTCACTAGGGGATGGCGCCATGATTCTCACATAATTCTTCCCCAAAACAGCTGAAAGTTCATGTGGGATGTGAGAACTCGAGAGCAAGCGAGAAAACTAGTAGAAGGAACGTGGGTGAATTGCACGGGCGTGGCTGTGCCGAGACATCTATGTAGTCCGAGTACTTAAGTAGTTCCTACTCAGCAGCCTCAACCACCTTTCGAGCCCCAAGATCGTACCGATCGCCATTCCTCAAGTAGTAAAATATAGAAGACGAATCAGGCAGGTTCTTGAGCTCGCTGCCCTCCCTCGACCAGAATCCCCCATCGTAGACGGCGACGTAACTCGCCCCAATGATCTCAGCATCGTTCCCGGAGACAACCAGCGCCGTGTTCTCATCGATGCCAAACGCAAGCAGCTCAGGCCTGACCTTCAATATGTCGAACAAGTCGAACACGCGGTTCCTGACCAGGACATGCTGGTCGATGGCCGTGTTCTTCAGATACCCAAACCCGACCTGGTGGTCCCCGACCATGATCTGGTTGTTCGCCGTGTCCCCACGCGCGAGGAAACTCCCCTGGATGCTCGCGCCGGCACTGGAACCTCCGATGACTCCGCCGCGCTCAAGGACAGCCTTGAACTCCGCCTCGGACCTTGTGCCCGCGTACGCGTCGACGAGGCGCCACTGCCGGCCCCCGCCGAACCACACCCCCGTCGCACTGAGAAGCGGCGCGACAAACCCCTCCGTGTCTGCAACAACCGGATCGTACGTATGCAGCACCGTGACATTTCCCGCGCCGAGCCGACGGAACGCCGCCGCCCCGGCCGCATCCTGGTCGTAGGACTCGGCGCCGTCCGCGGTGGGGATCACCACGATGGAGGAGGCGGGCCCGCTGCCGCCCGCCAGGTCGATGACACGCTGATAGATGCTATCGCTGAGGGAGCCGCCGCCAACGACGACGAGAGAGCCCGTCTCGGGCCCGATGGTGGACGAGTTCTGCGCGTGGGCTGTCGTGGCGAGCAGGCCCATCGCTGAGGTGGTGAGGCGGAGGATGTTGGAGGTGATCTTCATCTTGCCAAGCTGGTGAGTTGAGACCGGTAAGGATACTTAGTCGACGATAGACCACGCCAATCCGGCAAATCCAGTGGCAGCCTATCCACTTTATATCATCACTACGGCTTTTACCCAGCCATCACCACAATACTTGCAGCGATCGCGCAATGCCAGATTCGCGCCTGTTGATCGGCATTGGACTTCCCGCTTTGGGCAGGTGTCGCTAACAAGAAGCTCGCCTAGCCTCTTGGCTGCGGTAGATGTTCGCTGCACGCATACATTATCTCTCTGTCTTTACAAATAGGAGCGTCCTATCGGGGCAGATGATGATGCGCTGATGCCTTTCATCATCTCAAGCCAACGGGGTGACATGAACTGGGTCATTTCACAGACATTCCACCTCGTGAGGCAGGACGTACCCGGGGGAATAACAATACTCTTTTATTCACTTTTCCAAAGATCGAATCAATCAAGAAGAAAACAGTTCATCGCGCTTCGTCCTACCTAACAGGCTTCTTGCTTGCATACTTCAGTACAAGTGGTCGGTTTGAATATATACATATGTTTCTTGAACAGTATTCATCCAACCCCATTACACAGTAATAAACACTTGAGCAGTAATAAGATTTTTTTACTAAAGATGTATAAGGAAATGCATTAAGCTATATGTAACTTTGTATATAAGCTTAGTTCTGAAGGATGATTGGAAGGATAAGTAGATAGCAGATACACCAATGAATAGTCGATGTAAAAAAACGCAGTGTGGCCGAAGCTACTTCAGTATAAGGAGCTGCCGTAGTGTAGGATTCAATCCAGAAGAGAAGACAGCAACCGTCATGAGAGTCGGTTTTGGGCTTTTTCTCATGCTTGATTTTCTGTTCCCGCCTTCTTCGTTCCTTCGGAAAGCTTTCAACTGGTGTCACCAGAGAGAGTCAAATCAATCTCACTGAAGCTGAACTGAGTCAACAGAAGTCACTGGCAGACCAGAAAATCCAAGCTGAGTGTCGCCATCGCACATAAAACACCGCACACATCCCCAGGCACTTGTGCGAAACACACACCTCAAGAATTATCATTCGGGGGATGGTAGCCACAACCATACTCGTCAGACTTGTACGCGCGGAAGTGGACCCCAGGCGTTCGGTTCTCGAGGCGCGAGATCCCACAGCAGTCCTCGAAGCCGCCCGCGTTCCAGATCTGGCCCTGCTCCTCCTCGCAGTGCTTCACAGTCCTGTAATTTGATCCATAGGCGAGCCACCAGGAGATATGGGAGTAGATGCGAACGTCCTTGAGGCGCCCGTGCCCGGCGCCGGAACTCACATGCGTGACAAGGGACTCAACGAATATGAGCGTCGACTTGCCCGCGTGCGAGGGCAAGGTTTGGTCCCCCGGATGTCGCGAGAGGACGGCAATCCAGTTATCCCAGCACTTCAGGCACGTGCAGATCCGCAGTTTCTCGAGATTCGGCGGCAGAACAGTGGGAGGTAGGGGCCGAGCCCTGGCCTCGCTGTTTTGGCCGCTGTAACGCATTAGGTGGTGCATCCCGATCGTCAGTTCGGTGAGATTGTCTAGCCAGCCCAGGCTTGTGATACCTCCCGTGGGGCCCAAGTGCAATGGGAAGTTTATCTGTGCGCCCCCCGGTGCTTTGAGATAGTGCAGCCCTAATTCAAGCACATGGATATGTCGCCACCATCTGGGCAGAGCTTCGCTGAAGTTCCGCTGGTCCAAACTGGTGACGGTGACCGCGCTGGTATCATATTGTCGATTCGCCTCTTCGGGATTCGTCCAGGCCCCGAACTTCTCCAATCCCGGAAAGGCCCGGCTGATGACATACAAATCGAGTGGGACGATGGCGGAGTTACTCAGCCAGAGCTCCTTGATGTGAGGATTCCAGGTCCCGATGTCATAGTCTGAGTCAAGGATCATTGACCATGCCCCTGTGTCCCTCATCGAGAAAATGCGCCTCAGTGACCGAAGCGCAAAGAATGCAGAATGCTGGTAGGGTATGTCACTGCTTTCGAAGTAGAACTCTTTGACTTCTGGTAAGAATTTTCGAAATTCGTCTTCGATTAACAATTCTTTCCGAATGCGGGCCTCTACTCGTTCGTAGAAATCGTCATAGCCGTCTGTGATTGTGTCAGTGTTGATTCTTGCTCTGAAGCAAAGCCAATGCGACAGTTGTAAAATCCACTCCCAGACATTAGAGACTAGATCGTTCTCAAAGCTACACTGAGCTCCCTGGAAGTGTCAAGTCGTGGGAGAACTACAGTTCGTTGGCTGTATCTTACCATTCAATCCTCCGGCAAGACCGTCTTCCAGGCCGCTATTCCGAAAGCAATCGGTGCTCGTGCATTCCTTGAGGTCGAGTGATAGTCGCTGTAGACGTATGGCCGCCTCAAGGACTTTGTATAACTGCTTACATACGACCCAACTTCGTACTTTCGATCTGAAGCAAATTTTGAGGTCGACAAACAGCTTGCGAACGAGCTTTCCTATTCTGTGTTCGGACTGGACGGTTCTGTGGAACTGGAACAAGCGATCGATGGTCGGAATGTATATGACCTGATACAGAGCGGGCATGGCGACTGGTCGAAATTTCTTAGACACCAGGCAAAGTGTACGCAGATTCTGTCTTCTTTGTACTGTCTGGTCTCTTTTGGTCACATCAAGTTCGACGGCGAGATATTGTGTGATGATACACAAAAGCTCCGTTGGGAGATCATTGATGCCTTTCGGAGCCGGAAATGGGTTGGAAGACTGCATTGGGTGCTGATCGTCCATGTTTGAAAGCTCTCGATAATGCTTTCCGGGGATTCTTTTGTCACTTTGTGTGTTGGATGTATGTCAGTATGTAATCATGTCTAGTGGTTCAGCGAGCGAAAAGGTGGAAAATTATTCTGCAAATGCTGCAGAACCGTGATACCATACCAACTGTTGTCTGCTATCTTGATTCTCGCGTGGCGCTGTCGTAGGAGGTGGGCATCACAGGAACAGGCCGTTGGCTGTCGCGACGTAGCCCATCGTCCCGGTGCTGGCAGGAACGTTTTTGCAGGGCAGGAAGAGCTGGTTGGGGGGATGCTCTTTTGTAAGTCGCGGAGTCTGGAGTGTCCACTGTCAGATTCCGGGCCAGGGCAAGGGGGGTCCAGCCTCGCGTTCACTTTGGGCCCTACCATTTTTTTTATGGACCGAGGCGGCGTACATAGCACACCACGCCTATCAACTGTCTTCTTTTCAGCTCACGTCTGTGCGCACTCATGCTACGCAGCCTTTCAGTGTTATACATCGCGAACGAATCCCAAAAACTTGATGTTAAGCACTCCTAGGTGTCCAGCTGACCTCCACTATCGTCAGTCCGCCAGTGTTCTCGAGCGCTCCAACTAGAGCTACGGGCACACTACCTAGGTAGCCACTGCCAGGCTCCCATATGTATCCGCCCGTGCCCACAAAAAAAGAACGGCGAAGCGATTAGACGACGGAAGGAGCAGGGGAGCCCTTCCGTGAAGTGCTTGCTCGTGCTGCTCAGGACCTTATCTACGACAATTATGTCGGAGCGTCCTCATCAGCACGTAGTACTTTCCGCAGCGGCGGCAATGTTCCAGGTCGCACAATGCAAACGTCTCTTCTTCCCAGTTTGGATTTCCCGCAGAGTCCCATGTGTCGAGTAGCCCATTCATCTTAGATATTTCCTTATTGCCATCAAGATCCGACAGGTCTGAGCTCGAACGCGGACGACCACCGGTGGTATTTTCTGCAGCACTTGTTCGCACAGGGTTGACTGGTTGGGCACTATAATTCCGTGATTGTGCCCGATGGCTGCGGCGTGGTGTTTGCGAACACGTGGCTTGCGCAGGACGCTTGCCCTGCATAGAGGGTTTCGAGTCGTGCTTCCTAGAGATCGACCGGCGTCGGGCTGTCTTGGTTGAAGGAGTGGTCGGCCTCGAGACCTGTTTGTGTCCCTGTGACTTCCGACTTCGCGACGAGCCTAATACATCCTTGTCCTCGTACCGGTACTTTGCTGACTCATGTTTGTCGTCGCGACCAGGGTTCCAAGGAGACGTAAAGAAGTCTCGAGATATCCGTTTGGCCGATTGTAGAACCCCTTCCGATGGCTGTTCACCTTGACGGCCCCGTGAGGCGGCTCGAGGAAAGCCTCGCTTTAGCGTCGAGGGTCCGACCGGGTGGTGTGCTTCGCCGTGTGCTCGGTCTTTGCTCTGTAGGCGCCTATTTTGGGATCGTGAATGCCGTTTCCTTCCTCGAGGCTCTTCGTCGTGGCGCTCGGTCGGTGGTTCTTCCTGATTATTCACATCCTGATGATGTGGAGGCCGCGCCTGCCACAAGTACAAGGGGTTCGCTCCGTAGGCAGGGTTATGGCTTAAAGGTGTCAGCTAGAAGACTCTGCTATCAACAGAAGAGACTGAAGGGGACAACGAGAGGTGTCTGACCTGTCCTGACGATGATAGCCGTTGTCCTGTGCTGGCGTTACCAAAAACTGGGTGTCGTAGTACCCAGGCTGTAGTTGCTGTGGATCAGGGGCGTAGTGGTTCATGTTCACATTCCAAGGGCTGTGTACCTCTCTGTACTGTGATGCGTGGTAGAGGGAACCGTCTGTGTCGTAGTATGAGATTGGCAATGAAGCTGCAGGAGGTATCGGCGGTGGTAGAGGCATTGGCGGTGGAGGGATGAAGTTATGGTAGATTGTTTGATGCGAGAATTGGAACGGCGACCCTGTCACATGGTGAAACTGTGAATTTCGCCGACCTCGAGTGCGAAGAGGATCAAAGGCTGGATTCATGGTGCTGGTGGGACGGATGACCCGGTGGACTGGACTGAAGTCGTTTGGAGTTGTAAATGATAGAGAATGGTTGCAGCTAGAAAGCAAACGGGCTGTGATGCGCCCCTTCCAGAATCGTAATGAGGGTCCTCACGAAAAGGTGTGGCCAGTGCTGCGGTTCTCTTTGTGTGATTGTTTCGAAGCTGGACTCGAGGTTAGTTTGGGTTGGGTTGGTGATGGCAACTCGCATGCATGGAAGTAGCCCCTCCCAGCTGCCCAAGTGCGACTGCCACTTTACAGCCAAACAATTATCTGCGGTGTTGACAATTGTGTCACGCCTGCAAATTCCACAGACACACCGGCAGGGCATCCACAACCTTCGTGTACCAAATGCAAGCTTTTCGACCGTTCTTTTATTTCTCCCTTGACTACCTAAGTATTTACAGAGGTAGGCTGGATATCCGCGGCCAGGGATCCTCAGATGTGCTCGGGCCTGTACTCATCCTTCAACGCGCCGATCCCGATCCTCGCATTGTAGCTCGACGGCTCGAACCCACCGAAGTCGTGCACCGTGTAGTGCATCTGCAGGAAGTCCGCCCCAAACAGGAACAGGCCGTCAGAGCCGCTGGGGTCAAACGGCGGCCAGCAGTACTTGTCCTCTCCCGTCGCGAACCCAGGCTTCTTCAGCATGTCGCCTGTGAGGACGAGCGTGCTTGGGTTGATGCTATCGCCGATGTTGAACTCGATCGACCACGCGTCCGTGAACTCGGTGCAGAGCGGGATATAGCCGCCCTCGGTGATGGCGGTCCAGTTCATGCCGATGCTCGCGTAGATGTCCTCGATCAACGGGTCCGGCACCGAGATCCGCCCTGCTCCCGTGTCGAACACACCCCATGCCCCGGAGAGGGTGACGGTAGACTGGGTCTTGTTGGACGTCGTGCCGACTGCGTACAGCATGTCGACGCGCCACAGCTGGGCGCGCTCGTCAGGCAGCGACAGGCTGGTCCAGACAAGATCGCCGTCGACGTATGTGTCCTCGTGCGAGCCACCCAGCGTGAGCCTTCCCTCGCCGGCGCTGTCGCCCGTGCTCTCGAGCTCGACGCCGTAGTAGAGGCCAAACCGGGGCTCGTCGAGCTTGTCCGACCACAGGAGCGTCTCGACCAGGGTCGTCGTGTTGGCGTCCGAGATGGTGCTGAAGGCCAGGCCCAGGAAACCGTCCGCTGGGATGTTGAACCAAGAGGACTGGAAGGCCTCCAGGAAGGTCTGCGTCCAAACCGTGTCAGGGGCGGACGGGAACGTGAAGACGTCCTCCATGCCGACACCAGCCGTCACGCCTCCCAGATATTCAATCGACCCGTACGCGCCCGTGGCGTTGGATGTGGACGAAGTCGTCTCGTTGTACCCGGTCCGGTTGAACCCGCTGTTGTTGGGGCAGAGGGCTGTCCCATCGCACTCTGCAGCAACCATCCAAGTCGTCGAGCTTCCGCTGTCGAACAGCAGGGTGTGCGTGACAGGGGGCGTTCCAACCTCCACATCAACCACCGACTGGGCTGCACGTCAGCGCAAATTCATCCTCAAGTGAACATGTCGCGCAGTAGGACTCACGTAGCCATTCTTCAGCCATATTGGAAGGTCAAGCACCGCGGAAAGGGCGCCTGGCAGGAGAGCCAGCGAGAGCAATGCAACCGACATTCTTCACAAGCGAGCGGAAGGTGTCCGGGAACCAAAAACGAGGGATGTTCAGCGTTGGGAGCTGATGGGCGGGAAAAAGACATTCTCTGCCACGCGATGGCCAGCGGCCGAGCTATATAGGATGCATGTGTTCATCCCGTCTTTCCAGCCCGACGTTGGGTGTGGGTTCATTTCGGGGTGGACAAGCCGAAGTGGCAGGTGTCATCCCAGCCCGACGAGGGTTGTCGCTCCACGATGATGCTATTTGTGTTCATGCGGTCTCCACTTCCCGCGGTTGGCATTTTTCTTAGCAGCATACCAACACGAGGAATTCGTATTAAAGGGGCACTATCTATATGGTTGAAAGTGCCGGTGACAAAATCCCCGCGTTATTTACCTGTACTCTTGATCCACTAATGACCCGCACTCGACCGATGGCAGTCCCGAACATTGCCGTGCATAGGGGCAGAACACCCGGAGGGCAGTGCCAGTAGGAGAATGGATTAGCGGAGCTGGGCTGTGTGCCAAGGACTTATTAGTGGTCTATGGAATATGCCGTGCTTAGCCTGACCCCCACGGTGCATCCAGCCCCTGAAGGGGAGGATCCACACGATGCTCACTTAACCTTAACCTTGTTCTTTTCTCGACGACCTCCCACTTCCTGGGCCATCAGGCCAACATCTGGCTGGTACCCGGGCCTCAAGGTTAAGAAAATACATCTATATAGTTCGACAGAAGAAAAGGAAAGAAAACATTGTGTTATTGACCTGTGGACCCGCCAGTCTGAGAGACACATCGGAGTAGTGACAGGCACGTTCCTGAGCACCCCCATCCAGCCACGCAACCGGTGTACCCTAGGTAGCAACACGTCCCAACGTCAGTGTCACAAGGCCACGGGTCGGCACAGTCATAGTTGTAACCCTGGCTAGATAATCATGAATCCATACAGAGGGTTATGGGTGCATCCATTTTCCCTCTGTATTCAAGTGTCATTGAGGTCTTTCCGGGCAGCCCCAGGAGCACTGCCTGCCGAGGCAGTTGGATTGGCGCGTGGCGATTGTTGTACCCGGCGGCAAGGTGCTGGTGATGAGATTGGCTGCGTCTAGATTCGTCAAAGTCGAGGCGGAGACTGCCGATGCTGACGGTGAAAGCGAAGCAGTGGTGGGTGTGCCGTATTCCGTGGTTGCGGTCAAGTCCGCGTTTGTATTCAAGGGATGTGACAGAGAAGTATCGGTACAGATGCCGGTCCCTCGAGGACACACGGTCGACGTAGTAGATGAACTGGACTCAGGTTAGATTTTCTGAAGTCTTTTAGATGATGAGGCCACTGATAAACTTACCACGAAGACTGCACGGGTTCGTCTCGATCGTCTCCACCTCTCCTATCCCTTGCCACAGCGATGGGAGTAGCTATGATACTCAAGACCAATATGAGAGCAATGCTAGAGCAGGCTATCCAGAATCTTTTCTTCTGCGCCCAATGAGGTAGGAGGTGGTAGGACACGCGGTTGTCGTAATATGGCCCGCAGATCTGCTGGCCCCCATCTTTCCCGTCTCCTCTGAAGACTGCTCCCAGGGAGAGGTACCTGCTAATATAATTTCGTTCAGGGCTGTTGGGGCTCGTTGGTCGGCTCGAGGCCAGTGGCCTAGTTGGATGCATCTCGCCGTCACTTAGCACGAACCCAAAAGATTGTTCTAAACTGCAGAACCATGCCGCTTTTATTGGCACGTCGTACGATGAGGACACTAGTATCTTAAGGGAAAGATTAATTGGTAATCCAACAGCCAAGATGGGCGGCAAATTGCGGCCCGATTACCAGCTCACTAGAAGTGCAGTTCCTTAGACGCCATTTGAGGCTCTGCTAGAGCAAGACGTGCTGTCACTGAACCAATTAAGAAGTCTGCCTGGTGACATCAGCTGGGACACGGGTCATTGCTGAAGAGGGAGGCACATCCTTTCCATACCTGGCTGTCCCACGAATTCCATTCGCTCCGAACACATGTTACACTACATAATGTAGCTAACCATAGATTCACTAGTGATTCGCTAATAGAGAGGGTCAGCTGCCGAGCCTGATCAGGGGCTGGCTGTGTTCACCAGCAGAGTTCGACATGACCGCTTCTCAGGGGCACGTAGACAAGAACCCGGAAACACCTGGACGATGTCCAAGCTGAGGAAACGCAGTTTTCGCGATGTATTATATGGAAGCCGACGCTTCATCCTGCTCCCCTGCCAAAAATTACTCAAGGGTGTCCAAATGTTCGCACAAATAGCTGGCTTGGCCCCCAGTACACTATTGCTTACCTACCTCTTCCTGAACACAACATTGTGCACTTTCTCGACCGGTCCCAGCTTCTATCCACATACAGAGTCGGTGGGCGAATTTATCCGAAGCTCACCGCCTTGAGAAACGCTTCTTGCATGTTTAGCGCCCGGTTCCGCGCATTTAAATGCAAGAACCCAACGGGGCACTGTGCAAGGCTAGGTTCGGCCTCACACTCTGTGTACGGGCAACCACGCGGCGCGGAACAATGAATCACACCACTCACCATTCACCATATTTTCAAACGGAAGTGAAATGATGGATTCTCCTAACTCGCTCTGTATGAGGGATGTCAGATTTGTCTCAGTACAGCCCCAAACCGGGGGGCCGATTAGAGCTTCGGATTCTCGCATGGAATCCTTCGGGGCAGCTGCTGCGGTCTCGCAGTTTCTCGTGCAACTTATTGCCACCGTGGACCTTGCAAAAAGATTAAAAGGGTCATCGAAGTCCCTCAAGCGATATCAGGAGCAATTGGAGGGGCTGCGAAGTCTTTGCGAAGAAATCAGCAGCAACCCTGCTCTGGGCACCGACGAGGTCCAGAGGGAGACACAGTCTATCTTACACACCATCGACTCTCACAAAGACGTTTCCAACTTGTTGAAAAGAGGGCGAATTTATCGTTCCATTGGATTCATCCTCAAGGAACGATCATTCATGGATCTGTTCGCTACTCTTGAAAACAAGAAGACAACCTTGTCACTTCGCGTGCACAGCAACAATTCTATGGCGTTAGACGATATCCGCCACCATATCACATCAATGAGTGTGAGTACTTCCCTACTGGATCATTTGATCAGAGCCTCGTTTTGCGCCCTCCCTGACCTATGTTGGGGTTATTTCCAGCGCAACACACTCGCTTACGGACAGCTGGCACCTCCATTTTCTCCATCGCCATCCATGGAGTGGCAGCAGTCTCATAATGATCAACATGAGCTCGTAGTGTCAAGAATTCAAGCTCCTCGTCATAACAGAAATTGCATGGGTTATGGCAGCCAGACCTCTGAAAATACTCAGCAGAGGGCTGTGTATAGACACAACACAGCGGGCCACAACGTTCAGCAACACCTCGGACCAGTCGTGCGAGGCAGATTTCTGGCTCCTTCTATTAAATTTGGCAGGAGCGAGTCGGTATATGAGAGAAACGACAAGCATGGTGCCGGTATACAGGTGCAAGGTCTCACCTACGAGCCCCCTGGACCGCCCGGTGGCGTACTCAACTTCGTGCCAGTGGCCACGGGCCAATATTCTGGGAACAGGCACGAAGGTATGGGTCATGGGCCAGAATTTGGGGAAAGTATGCAGGTGTTGGGAACGCTGGTACAGTAAGAGACTTAGACTTCAGGCAGATAGCGATGCAAAGATGGAGAATCTCTACAATGATGATGGTTCTGTGGCGAAGGCATGTTTCGAAGCAAGGGCTACAGATTGATCAACCTCTGTCTTTGCTAGACTTTAGACTCTATAGGTACTTATTTAGTCGAGAATTTCCATAGAAACTTTGCGTTCCATATCTTCCAACCATCTCTCAGTCGCCTAGTAAGCAAGCATTACTGCTAGATCACACACTGCACAGCGGTTTTGCTGGTAATAGGAAAGTCCACTCTGAGTCAATATGATGAGCACCAGTACTATAGCTGCAAGGCTCTCAATGGGCGCATCTCCCTTCCATGACTTTGACTCTGTTAGTCAACTACGAGACGAGCCTTCGCTGCTACCTCGCAAATTACAACCTCTGAGGGCTCATGGACTGGCCTCTGTGGAACTGACGCTGAGACATGCCAGCCACGGAATTCAAATGATTGGATAATCGGGCGCTCACTATTGTACCAAATATGTGCTCTCTTGGCGGCCGCTAAATTGTCTCTCATCCTCATTTACCCTCAAGACAGGATGTTGACGGGCTGGTTAATCACCTAGGCACATCCACCGCCGCTCCACAGGTGAGGAGATATCGATACCTCGAAATCTGCGCCCAGAGAATCTGAACAGGGCGCGCAATACCGCATATCTCTCAGTTTCCACATCATTCTGAGGCTGACCTCGTCGCAGTCGTTGGCGGGGCAAGGTCTTGTGTGAGGGTAATAGTACACGCTTCGGGCGGAGGCGGGCGTCGCCCCCACTCAACCTTAAAATGCACCATCCCGTCGTTGACAGCCAATTGTTTGGGAGTCTCTTGTGTCGATCTAGGGCAGAATTCGCTAGCAAAACAAAAGATAATGAAAGACAAAGAGAAACCCGTCTCCCAAGGACTCCGTCAACCCGCACCTTCGCTCAGCGGAAGGCAAGCAGACGGCTACCATCCGTCAGGCCCCTGATTCCCTTCTGCACGGTGCTGAAGCGAGTGTAGCCACAGCTCTCGCTCTCAAAATGGTTGATGATGGAAGCGAGGCTGACGAACTCCTTGGGGCAGTTGGGACAGTGGTACAGCTTCTGCTGGTCTGCACAGGGATCAGTATCATCAAGTATCACTCAATGGCAGAGCCAATTAACGCACGAGCAGGTGACTGAAGGTGCTGGTTGAGGCTGGAAAGCTTGCCAAAGGTGCGGGTGCAGAAATAGCACTCGTAGGCGCCCTCGTAGGGGTTCCAGGCCCTGTCGGTGGCCTGGTACGAGTCGGAGCCGGTCCAGCCGATGAGCTTCTTGGAGATGACGCCGGAGGGGTCCTTCTGGCGGACGATCCTGTAGACTGCGTCGCGGTCGAGGCCCTTGGCATTGGGGCAGGCGCTGCTCTCGATGTGGTGCACGAGTCCCGTGGCGGTGGTGAAGCCGCGCTTGCAGAAGGGGCATGTGATGGAGCCGGCGAGGTGGGCGGCCGAGCGGAGGTGCTGCTGGATGTTGTTGTGGTTCATGAAGTGGCGGTCGCATTCGGCACAGTAGTTGTGGTAGTCGACCTCGTGCTCTTTGCGCAAACGCTCGGTCTCGTACGTCTCGTTGCAGCAGGAGCACTCGTAGTCGAAGTGATTCTTGTCGGCCTTGTGTTGCCATTGGGCATACTCCGAATTGAAGCGTCGCCAGCACCAGGTGCAGTCGTATGACATTGTAGCAGTGAGGTCGCAGCTGGATTAGCTGGCTTTGTCTGTTTGTTGAGTTGTGGGTTGAAGTGAACAAGCGATGGTGGAGCGTGGGGGAGATTGGAGGTGGAGTCCGGGGTATCTACGGAGTACTGGCTCTAGATACCAGCTTGCTTGCGTATCATAATATGCAACTGATAACGACCCGGCTGCAACTTTGAAACTTCCGAATGTACCCAGGTATTCCTCTCCCACGCAGGCAGCCGAGCAAAAGGCCCTGGGCTTAGACTACACTCCAAAGCTTCGTATCGTCAGGCCCCGGGGATATCTCAGCCGAATCCCCGGCCTGTGATGCAAACTTAAGATTTCAAAAAACACGTGAAAGGAGAGTTTCATTTCTTTCTCGGACGAACTCTAAGCCACTGCACGCTTGATGGTTTGATTTTATCCATGTTACTGTCTCCAAGTCCTATCAATACTTACACCACGTCCAATTAACGAATATGAGTGCCGGTGGAACTTGGCAACAGGATTGCTGGGCTTTACCAATTTCTACACATTTTTCCGGAAACAGAACTCTCGACCAATATCGTGGGCAGATGCAAAAGGTTTACGATGAACAGATCCACTAGCGACATTGGAGCCGTTCGCCAGAGTCCGGGCCTGGGATCGTGGATCGGTTTACGGCAAATCGATAGACACGCCCTCAAGCTCAGCTCCAACATAGTGAGTCCGTGGCATGGGGCTGTTGTTGACCATAAGTGGTTTCAATGTTGCCAAATCTCATATTGAAGGCTGATTATACTGATTATTATGAGAGTAGTCTCCTATAGACTTGAACCGTCACTAAAGGTCTCACACACACAGAACCTTTTGTGTAGCAGAACAAAGTTGGTCTTAAGCATATTTTTCAATCCACTAGAAATACTCATCCCCCAGAGCAGAGTACGTACAAGTTCAAGAAGAACCTCAACCTGTCAATGTGCTGATGCATGCTCTTATTGCGTACCACGCCACTCCCCATTCGCAATCCAGTCTTGCTCAGTCCAAGGAGAGATAGGATTGCCGCCAGCATCCTTGCCACCCGTCTGCCATCCCTTGGAAACCAAGTCTCCCAGCTCAACCGGGTAGGCAATATCCTTGACTTCGGCGTACAACTGGATTTGCAGCATTTCCTGGTACACCCAGTTGCTTGAGTTGAGCCGCCATGTCATGACGCCACCTAGACCCAAACTCTTGCAGCGGCTCACGGAGTCCCCGACAGAGGTACATGTGTTCAGCTCGCCTGGACTTTCTGAACTCATGCCCCACAGCATCTGAGCGTACTTCAGGTCCGGTATCACTCCCCGGTAGTCCTCGGGACTGGTGTCCCGACCGCCGTCGTAGTTCTGCATGTTCAAGTAGTCGAGTGACGCGGCACAGGAGTTGTCAAGGCATTGAGTCCACGCCGGTGTGACAGATAGGTAAAGCTTCTGCGATGGCCCGACAGAGTCGAACGCGCTCCGCTGTTTGGTCAAGAACTCGGGGAGATAAGGCTGGAGGTTGCCCTCTTCCAGGTCGATATCGAACCCATCGATGCGTGCTGACACAGCAACTCCCGCGGAGTTCAGGTACGTCTCCTGGCTCTTCTCGAGCAGCAGCTCTTTGACTGAGGTGGCGAATTCGGTGCGCGATTCGGGCGTCTGCAGGATGCCAAGGTCACCAATTTGCAGTGGGTTCTGCTTCGAGTCCGTCGCCATCATCATTCCGGCAATGATCCTAATGCCCGGATTCTGCGTGCGAGCCTCGGCAACAATCCACTTGTATCGATTTTCGTAGCGTCCGAGCCATCCGTTGTCAGCTTCTCCGTCTTGAAGACCGAACTTGTACGTCGTGTTCCCAGTCGCAGGATCTTGTCTTGGGAGCACGAAGAAAGGGACGACGAACAAGATGTCGGTCGTGTCGAATCGAGCAAGCTTCCACTCCGGTGGAATAACGCTGGGATCATTGGGCTTGGACCCTTCAGACAGTAGCCAATATGTTGCGACGAGGGGTTTAGACATGATAGCTGCGGTGGTAAACAAGGGGGATTAGAACGTGAGCCTCGGGCAGCTGGCTCTGAAAGATTTCCTATCCAAATGCAGAAACTCAGGTACACATAATCTGTACTTATAGTCACTTGTTTTGCTACTCAGGTATCACTGTGACACCTCCCGCCAATATCAGCTTTCCCAAGCCCATACCATCCATGGGCCAAGTAGGCAGGATCAAGAACGTGGTCGGATGGCATTCCGGTGAGAGCGTCTTGGGGATCTCGACGAATGTCCTTCCCCGTCGCTGGCATTTTTTGAGGCTGGGTCTAGGTTCACCAGTGATTCCAGGGCAACATGGCATTCTTAACAATGTTACACCTCTCTCATACTACGGCGTGCCACATTCCTGAGCTCTATCAAATTTCTCATATTGCCATCGGTTTGTGCTGTGTCTCACTCTATGGTCAGACACCAGAGAGGCTTCCAGGAACGTCGTTGTACGACCCATATGCATAAAGGACCCCGTACTTGATCAAAAAGTCCCTTCCAAGGATGTTAGCTGCAACTGGGCATCCAGGCGCCAAGGCCCTCCCCCTTATGCTAGGCTCTAACTCTAGCAATTACTTGTAGGCTTTGGATGTGGGGAATGCTATCATGGGGGTTTCTCAGCCGTGGGAATGAAATGGGGAACGACTGGAGTTTTAATTTAATCTTTCCATCCTCAAGCCTCTACTTCTCTAGGGACGCACTCGGGTACTTAACCGGAGTCAGGGGGATTTAGGCCACATCTCGTAGTCGATCACATCTTCCCACCTGAGGACCTCCTCATCCGACATATACTCGCTGTCGTCGTATCTCTGATAATTCGCCCATGGATCTTCCTGTTGACTGCGGGCCCGAGTCTTTCCTCGACGGCCTTTGCGAGACTTGCCTGGGGCTCTCCAAAAGCTGTTGCGCTTTCCCGTCGCCCAGGTCTTGGCCGCTGTGGGCTGTTCCAGCCAGTACAAAACCACTTCTCGCGTAGCTAGGACATCCTCCAGGCCGTCGTGGATTTGGTTCACACCAAGAGGCGCCCCCTCGCGGATGTTGAGGCCGAGCAACTCGCTGCATAGGTTCTTTAGGCCGAGATTCCAGTAACAAGGCTTCCCCTTGGTGCCGAATACGGCCTCCGACGCCAAGATCGCCGAATCCACCACACGAGCGTGCCGGATATGAAGGGCGGCGAGGTCGTACTGTAGGGACTGCCCAATCAGGACCGTGTCCTGGTCGACGTGCTTGAACAGCTCGGCCGTCGCGGCCTGCCACCCGTCGAGGGCCAGGCCCTGGGCGCGCGCCACCGACAGCCCGGCCGGCGAGATGCCGTGGATCTGCGTCCGCCAGTCGACCACGGGCTGTCGCGGGTGGACGAGGGAGTTGACGACCAGCTCGCCAGTGAGGAAGTCGACGGCCGTTAGCGAGACGAGCTCGCTGGCCCCGCCTGCCACGCCCACCATCTCGCAGTCGAGCACCACGGCCTTGCGGGCTCTGCAGCGTCCGTCGTTTTGGCGCAGGGGCAGGGTCTCGTACCCTGTCGCTTCGGCACGCCCGGGGGAGCCAGGCTGCTCTTGATCGCTACCGGCTCCTGGGATTCTGTAGCCATGTCGCTGCAGAGCACTCCTGGGATGACAGCGTGATAGCAATTTCTGTAGGATACCGAACTGGTCTTGCTGCGGGATTCGCCGGTAGCTGTTGCCTCTGCAGACGAGAGGGAGGTTCTGTTGCGAGACTTGAGAAGTTGAAGTTTGTGCGTCCTGATCGGCTGTTCTTGTGGGAATGAATGATTTCTTATGTGCTTCCAAGGCTTCTTTCGTCCCGAAGAGCCGATGGCACGGCCGGCAACACCGGTCTTCGCCATGTCCGGAATCAAGACTGTGTTGGACGAGCTGTGCCTTCGTTTGAAAGAGTTGGTTACAAAGGGCACACTTTGGCTGTTTAGTGATTACGGGTGGTGCTGTGGGGGCAACGACCTTTGAAGACTTTTTGGGGGGTCCGCTAGAGGACGATTTCGTATGAACCGGGCACTTCGTATGAACAGAGGACTTCATATGTGCATCTAGGCCGTCCTTGGTCCCGAAAAGTCGAGCGCATGGTTCGCAGCATCGATCCGCATTATGCCCAGTGCTCAGGCTGTGCTGGACAAGGGCAGCTTTCGTACGGAAGACTCGGCAGCAGAGTGTGCACTTTGGTCCTTCGGTCCTCGTTGGTGCTGCAGGCATCGTGCCCTTCGACTGTCGGCCGGATACGCCTGGCAAGTGTGTTGTTTCCTTGAGGAGATAGTTGAGAATCGTCAAAACACCGACCTAATTCTTCCAGTCAATACTGAAAATCAAGTATGACCATTCGATTCAACGCCAGACACTGTACTTATAGACATTTCGATGCTGGCAGTGGACCCACCCCTCCAGGCTGACATGGCGAGCATTATAGGCCTCCTGGAGGCCGCAGGCACCAGACATCCCGAATTGATATGAAAAGTGACATGTCCAATGATCTGTGCAGGGATTAAGTTTGTTGGCTTCGTTTGAAAACGCCTTGCTGAGGCGCAGCCAACCCGACTGCACAATCAACGACCACAGGCGCAATTTTTGTCCCCAACGTGCGGCGGGAATGCAGGTTTTCTTCAAATTCCATATCTGACCGAGTTGGTCGTAAGTTTGGTCTCTGCAGCTGACAACAAATACTGCTGTATTATCCGGCGCTTGCAACTTTCACAGTACCCTGATTTCAGAAGCATTGATTCTGTTGCTTCAAGCCCTTGAATTTGTCCGTGGGTTTTGATCACGTTAATGCTTCGAAAGTGTCTGTTGTTAATCTCAAGCTTTTCACCTAAGTCAATCGAACAATGACCTTTAATTTCTGGCCACCTAAGTTTTACCCCCAATGTGGTGGCCTCTTCTGGATGATTCGTATATGTGTACCAGCTCTTTCAACTTGAACATCAGACGCTCAAAGACAAAGTTCATAGTATCCCCGACAAACGCTGTTTTCGAGTTCCCAATGCCTTTTGCTAGATAACGTAAACTTCAGGGAGCAGTCTTCCGCCTAAATTCCAACCCAGTTTTGACATACATAGTAAACGAGTACCAACATGAGAGACAAAAGTTAATAAGCGTAGAACAATCGACTTGTCAAATCGTTCTGGCGAATCCTCTTATTCTGGCGCCTGAGATCCCACCTCAAAAGCCAGAAAAGCACCACGGACACCACAGCTCCCGATGCGCACGTTATCAACGGCAGTGCATATCGCGGCGCGGACGATTCGGGCCAGAGGTACTAATAGCAAAACCAGTCAGCAAGAAGAAGACACGTGCAAAGCGGCCCGAGATTCACCTACCGGAGTCCAAATCAACGTCGACGCAGCAGACATGTTGCCCAGCCCGATAGCAACAGCCCTCTTCTCCTTTGTCTGCGCGCACGTGCTGGCGATCCACGACTGCGTGATGGAGGTGCCGCCCCACGTGCCGATGATGAACACGAAAGCGGCAAAGTAGCGCACCGACGAGTTCAGTGTCGCGGCCGCGAGGGCGAACCCGACGGCTGCGAGCGTCTTGAGCGACGTCAGGTGCCACGTGCGCTCGTTGAAGTGCCCGGACGAGATGGACACGCCCATCGCTGTGAGACAGGCCACCAAGTAAGGGGGGCAGGTCATCACGAGGGTCGTGAATTGGCTGAAGCCTAGATTTACGGGTGAGTCGGTCTTTGTCCTGCACAAGAGTGGCTTACTTGCCACTTACCTAGTGTCGCAAGCAGTGTGGGCAGGAAGATGCGTATGCTCCCAGCAAAAGCGTTGACATGCTGGATAGTCATGAACAGCCAGACCCTGCGGTCCCCGAGGGCCTCCCTGAGCCCCTGCACCATGCTACCCTTCTCCTTCCGCTCGACCGTGTCCCCGGCGATCCTGTCGTGGGCGAGGCGGCGCTCCTCAGGCGTGAGCCACTTCGTCTTGAGAGGCTCGTCAGGAAGAATGAAGAAGGACAACGCCGATATTACGACGGAAATGACGCCGAAGATGATGTATAGCCACCTCCATCCCGACAGGCCGAGCTTGCCGCGCATGGTGCGGAAGAGCGGCGCAGCCAGGAGGCCGTTCATGCCCGTGGCGAAGATGCTGGCCGTGTAGACGAGGGTGACGCGCGCGGCGAGCTCCTTGCGCTTGTAGAAGAGCGATATCACGTATATGCACCCCGGGTAGATGGGCGCCGCGATCAGGCCCAGGAAGAAGCGCTGGATGAGCAGGCTCCGGCCGTTGTGCAGCACGGCGGTGAGGGCGGTGCCGACGGCCATGAGGCCCATCGTCACGGACAGGTACACCGGGGGTGGGATCTTGGTCAGTAGCATGTTTGAGGGGACCTGGACCAGGAGGTAGCCTGTGTAGTGGATGGAGATGGCGAGCGAGAAGTCGGTGCCCGAGATGCCCAGCTCGCGCTCGAAGCCGTCGAGCCTGGCGACGCTGAGGGACTGGCGGGTGAAGAAGTTGAGGAAGACCAGGAGCCAGACAACGGGCTGTTGGCTGTTACTACCTTGCGTATCTGGTCATGCGGTTTCTTGTTGAGGTCTGTACTCACCATGATGATCATGTCGAGTTTCCGGACCAGCCTGATCTCTGCAGGGTCAGTCTTTGCGGACGCTCCGGAGTAGTCGACTCTCACGACTGGCCCCTCAGTCGACTGTCTGGTGATAGGGGAGCCATCTGGATCTGGGCATTCTTCAACTGTGATGTGATGTTCGGCCACAGCCGGTTTATCTTCAATTGAGTGCATGTTGTGTTGTCTGGCAAGTTGGGGGCTTATACCCTGAGATGTGTCTTAATGACTTGGTAGACATTGCCATTCCCTTCAGGATTTCCAAGAGTCCTCCGCGAGGTATTTGAACTCAGAGCGATATCCCTCGCCCAGCCCGAGAAGGTTCATCATCCCCTCCTTGTCGCCCCTCGGCATGCAAAAATTAGCGAACTCATATTGAAGCTCACGGGGAAATCTCTGGGGATTGCTTTTTCGACTGGCCGAATGCAACTGTCAGGAGCATGAAGTCTGAACAAGACTTTCGGTGTGACTTGGCGCGCATTGTAATTGCATTAACCTACTCGGCTGTTAGGTATGATCCGGAGAGATGCCCAAAGACAATTTTGACGGGGAGGCTCATCCGTCCATTCTTCAACTTGACTCGGTGCTTTGAAGCCGGAAGTCGAAGGATGATCCTGATCAACTGCAGCGAATCTCAGCGAGCAAGCTGGTGGCCACGCATCAGCTGCAGTCCGATATTGTTTTGGAATAAAGTAATTCCCGCAGCGTCTGGGAGTATTCACTAATAGACTTCCTTGTGCCCGCATTTCGATGTTGTGTTTAGCATTCACCGCTGTCCCGAGTGCTCCGTCGACTGACACTTGCATTGGAAGGTGGCAGTTGGGCTGGCAGAGTACTGATGGACGCGTAACATCAGCTGTTCGTCAATTGGACATCAAAAAGAAGTAAGAGATTGTGTCGACAGTCTGTTCTTGTTTGGATGGGCTGGCATCCTTGCCTGTGCCTCGTGAGTGTTGTGAGAAGATGCGAGGGTGCCAATGCCAACCCCGCCAATCCATGCTCCTGCATGGATCCTCGGCTGGCATACAAAATGCCATGAATTCAAAATGGAAGACATTCAAATTCCATAGAGACTTATCAGAGGGACGACAAAAGTCCCCTGGGCAAGAGCGAGAGGGACGCGCTACGGAAGCTGGCTGCGGTGATGCGCAGCTGGCTACACCTGGCGGACGGTTGGCACCCGCGTCCAGTGACTTGACATGGCATCGAGCTCTGGTGGAGCATCTGCCACCGTCGACGACTTTCACGAGCAACCAAATCACTTCTCGGTCTCTAGAAAAGGCTAGAGCACTCAACACGCACCGCGTCGACCACGTCGTACTGCAGGAAGATCGGCAGCATGAGCGACAACCAGGACAACTCCGGCCCCGGGCACGGCCCATCCGCCGCCCCGGCACTGCCCCCGGAGGCCATCGAGCTGGCATCGCGCATGTACAACGCGGCCAGGCAGGGCGACAAGGAGCTCCTTACGCAGGCCATCTCCGCCGGCTTGCCACCCAACCTGACCAACGACAAGGGAGACACATTGGTATGAATGAATGAAGCTTTTTGGGAGGTCACATCCCGGGCCGGCCCTTCTCCCACCCGCTGCAGGCTTGTCACTGCACCGTCGTCGTGCAAGGGCTGACAGGCAGAGCAGCTCATGCTGGCCGCATACCACGGCCACGCCGACCTCGTCAAGTTCCTCGTGCAGCACGGCGCAGACCCCAACAGGCTGAACGACCGCCAACAGAGTCCGCTGGCAGGAGCAGTCTTCAAGAAGGAGGATGACGTCATTGAGGTCAGTCGAAGGGAAGAATGCTGCCTTCTCCGTGTCACTCTCGCTCACAAACAGGCAAATAGGCTCTTGTCGAAGGAGGCGCTGACCCAGAGTACGGCGCACCCTCCGCCCTCGAGTGCATCTCCATATTCAAACAGGAGGACCGGTGGAGGGCGAGGTTCGAATCTGCACCTGGTCGGGGGAAAGCTACACCCAGAGAGGGCCAATGATATCCGATTGAACAAGCCTGTGATGAGAGTCCCCTCGTGCCGTGATGTGGACCGTGGCCACAGCGTGCGAGTTCGAGTTGTAGCCTGCCTCGCAGTGTACTCTGGCTTGACGACTGACTGAAACGATCCAACACTCGGCGAGGTTTCGCTAAGCGCACTCGTCTCTATCCAGAAGGTGGCCTCGACTGATTCTCCATCGGGTTTCACTTCGTGCCGAGTTGTCTATAACCAACTGACCCAACGGCAACTGGGGTTGCGATGCTGGCTTTGTCCTGTCATTCATTGTATCACAGGCCTGTTGGCTGATACCGCGACTGGCCAACACGTCCCGCATATTCTTCTGCCTTTGTTCCAACATTTCGGATTCGGCAAGACGTGCCCATTCTGTTGACGGTTCTAAACAGAACGAGGTTTCTCTCGTCATGTATGCACAAATTTTCTTTTCATCGTGGGTCAGGAAGTGCCTACCTAGGTATAGACACAATGTGTAAGAGGCTCCGATGACCGCAACTATCCTATGATTTTACTAACAAGGCTCCCGTGGTATCGTAGGTGCAGAGTACCGAGTGAAAAAATCATGTCCGTCATGTGGAACGCTGAAGGCCGTGTCTACCTCTTACAAGCCCTGTCTAGATGCAATTGGACGAGGTATCGGTGTCTGTGAGTGCGTCGAAGGACAGTCAATTGACTTGAAGTGGCTGTGCGGCAAGCCAAAATGCGAAGAGCTCGCGGACATTAGGTGGAAAGAGGAGTGTCAGCGGAAAGCACAGCAGGACTGTGGGACATCCTCGGGGGCAGATTGAATGTGAGCCGCAAGCATTGAAAGGGATGCGGCTTCCTCAGTGCTGTTCGGCTTGGTGCGCTTTGCGAGGCTGTGTTCTGCTGCAGATAGTCGTTCACGCATCCGATGGATTCGAGGCAACTGATGAGAGGCCATCGGAAGTCCTTAGGCTGTCAGCGCATGTCCGTGGCGAGAAAAATGCTTATGCGCCCCTGTTCGGTCCGCAGCTGTGGCTACGGCACTTGGATGAGACATGCATCCGAACAGCTACAGCATCTCGTCTCGTCCAATAAAACCCTCCCGGCGGATATTGGCTCGGCATACGGCATCCTCAGAATCGATTTGCTGGGTAGACGAGGTAGAGAGACGTCAAATTGAGATGTCGTTGATCTGTCGCCGTCACCAAGTCAATGCATCCGAGGGGCGGAGTTCTACCAAGGTAGCCTTGAACTATGGTTTTGGCTCACATGTGTATCAACGGATCATCTTGCCTTATCCAGTCGAAGGTTTGACGATGCATTGTATCCACGCATGCCTCCGCCTCAGGAAGCAGCTCTTTCCAGTAGGCGACTGTTGATCTTGCTGATCCTGGGGCTGTTTACTTGGCACACGGTTCAGTGCTATTTTTGACGATTTGCTGAAGCTGTGGTTCTCGTCAAACATCAATGGGGATTCCCAAGCCAGCGCAAGCCACAAATCCACAAGCCAGTGCCGAGAGAGGAGTTACACATCACCGCAGCACGCGCACAATTGCTGGCCGCGGTGCAGTATTATTGTGGCGTGGAGCCGCATATCCGGTAGGGCCTCGGACGTTCCGGGGGGCAGCGTGGTTTCAAGGGGGGTCCCCTGACGCTTACCTTGCGTCCCCCGGATTTCAGGAGGCTCAGGGGCCAGGCATTTGCTGCGGGGCCCGTCTTTTTCGGACGTGACACGAGCTAGCGGCTCTACTGGATATGGTAACCGTGGTACTTGGCCCAAACTGCCCTACCCTTCCTGAAACACTCTGCTCCTCGTCCACATGCAGCACGCTCACACTCGCATGCACATCGACATCCACATTTTTGCGGCCCAGCCCAACTCAAATCCCGACTGCCAGGACACGATGGGGACGAGGGCGATGGGTCTGGAGCCGTTGCATGCTGCATGATGCTATGCTACCTCGAACGGGGCAGACCAGACTGGGTAACGTTACTCGCTACAGGCACATCTATGTTTATGTGTGTGTGTGTGTGTGTGTGTGTCAAGTGTGTCCGGATATGTGAGCAGCCAAGTCGATGTTTTGTCGGCTCAGACTCCTCACCCCCAGCACCAGCCCCGGCTAGCAGCAAAGCTGACCCTGCTGGTCCGTTTCTTGGCCTCGCCCGCGGGACTTCTCAAACACTAATGAACAAAAAATCAGACCACTATCAAGGCGCGCCGAGATGATCTCCAGCGCTATCTCTGGCTTCCCGCTCTCGCGGGTTTCGAGTCTCAGGCTGCTGTGGCGGCAGCGGGTTTGCCTTTTGCTTACATCCTCAAACCGCAACGCTCTCCGATTGCCTTTCGGGCCTTCCGCCCCAACTTTAGAACCGTGACCGCATTGAAGACCCTTCCGCCATACCTTGCCAAGACAACGGGCTCGGCGGTTATTTGACAGAGTCATCCCAGATTGTGTGTGCGCTTGTCGGCAGATATCACAATTTATCGTATGTTCCCAAGAGTTACCCGTCCCACTCACACATAATCAACCTCCTCGGCAGCTACTTTGATAGTTTGGCTCAAATGCCCAATATCATGTCGCCCGCCCGTGCCATGCCCACCGTCGAGACTGTTCCTGAGGCCCGGGACGCAGACCAAGGGCCCAATGGCGAGCAACAAGGAAAACTCGAGAGGTCGGAAGACCATCGTGGCCCTGAGGTTATGGCCTCGGAAAATAGCTGGCTTCCCTCGGTTAAAGACGACCTCCCAATAAGGAGACACCAGACCGGATCACCACAGCTGCACCCTTTACTGAAGCCCCGCCCGAGGAGCAGAGACCGGCGGAGGAGCAGTGGGATACCGGTTGCGAGGCCTGACACGCACCGCCGCGCCTCAGCCGACTTCATCTGGCATGGGTTTGAGGGGGACCACGCCGGCTCAAGTACCCCGGATCTCGACCCTCGAAATTCTGAATCACGCAAGCCAACGAGACAGCAGAAGCGCGCGCGGCTGTCATTCCAACCCGGCCATTCGGGACTGCCGCTGCCCTCGGCCAGAGCCAATGATTGTGGAAGCTCAAGCAGCGACGATTCAACGCCCAAGACATCACTGGCCGGGATGGTGGCCGAGTCACAACCTCCAACAGCTAACCATGATGTCGCCGTCAGGGTTGGAAAGCCATCCATTCCAGACTTTCTGGATAAGCTGGACGAGGACGCTCCAGCCGTGGCTGTCGATGGCATCGAGCAAAGCATGGAGGAGGCTGCATCATGGGCTGGCGGCGCCAACAACGACGGCAAGGCATCACCGAGTGCCCAGAGCGCGTCCTCGTCATCGTCGTCCACATCAGGAAGCCCCTATAGCGACCTGTCCTCCGAGAGAACGACAGACACCGAACGAAGCTCCAGCCCGGAGAGGAGCAGCGTGGACGGTGACGAGACCCCCGTGGCCCCGGTCCTCAACTTTGTCGAAAACAGCCTGCACGCCGCAAGCAAACGCCGCAGCAGCCTCTTTGACGTGGATCGTTATGGCACGCCCGAGATGCCACGAGGGACGGCCAACCTGCCACATATTCCCGTCAGCGTCTTGACGCCGCGGGTACCCAACCAGGGCCACCCAAAGCACCTGCCGCGGGCCGAGAAGCTGCCGCTGTCGGGCTATGAGCTGCTCGCATCGCGAATCTCGGCGTCGTCAGAATCAGGACCCCGCAGCCACCCGGGCTCTGACACGTCCTCGTCGACCGCCACACCGCGCGAGCACATCCCAAGGCGCCACAGCAGCGCCAGCAACATCGGATACCGGAGCAGCCTGTTGGAGGCGGAGCCCGCCATCCAGCCCATCTACCGGAGGTTCAAGGCCATGAACCACCGCCTACTACTTCACCTGCAGGACGAGCTGAGCGAGCTGGAGGAGCAGCTGCACAGGCTAGACACGGCGGACACTCAAACGAGAAGACTGCAGAACCGCATACTACCCGCGAGCAGGCGAGCTGAGGCTCTGGCCGGAGGAGAGCTCCAGTCACACAAGACCGAGATCCTGGCCAAAATTGGGTTCAAGCTCAGCCAATACAGTAAGTAAATCCGGGTTAAGAGGCTCTCGCATTGCCATGTGCCACTTCGAGATACTTACGGCCCGTTTCCAGACCATGCGATGTCGTCCTTCACAGCCACACGAGACATCCCATCGCCATCCCCCTCCGACGTCCACGAATACCGCCGCTACCTCGCCACCCACCAACCAGTCACCGAGATCGAGGCGCGCTTCCTAGACTCCACCGACGACCTCGTCACCCTAGCCCCGCCAACCAGGTCGTCACCACCTCCAAGCCGCGCCCCGAGCCCCTTATCCAGCGGGGCGATGGCAGCTGCTGCGGCGGCGGCGCGCGACCACCACTACTACCAGGCCCTCAAGTCCACCCTCAACGCCGCCGATTCCGCATCCGTATCCGCATCCGCATCCGCATCCGTATCCGCGCCCCCACCCGCGTCCGCGCAGGGGCTGTCCGAGCCCGAGCCGTCCTCCCCGATCCCTATCCCGGGCACTATGCACGGCAACTCGTGGCGCACCAACCGCGGCCACCTGCGGGGGAGCAGCAGTGTCAGCCACAGCCCCAGCCCGGGCCTGGGGGGCCTGGGGGGCCTGGGGTCCGCCCCGCTGCCCACGCCGAGGGGGACGCGGCCGCGCTCGAGCTCTGAGGCGATCACGCCGCGGACTTTCACGCCTAGGTCGAGCACACCTGTCGGGAAGCTGGATGTCACCGCCCCCGCTGTCGCAGCGACCCTCCCGACGATCAAGGTCGACCAGCCACCAACCGCCACCACCATTAGCGTACCCGGGCAGGAGAAGGAGGCGGGAGCCAGCTCGCCGGTGGTGCTTCACGTGGCCATCGCCCTCGCCGTCGCGGTGCTGCTTCCGATCCTGACATTCTCGACCATCCCGGGGCTCGTGGGCCGCCTGATCGTCGTGGTCCTTGTGGGCATGTCTGTAGCTGGATCGGTTGTGCAGTCTGGGAGCGTGGGGGCCCGCGCTGCGGGTGCTTATAGCAAGGACTTGTTTATGAGTGTTGCAGTTTATACGGGGGTCATGGCTGTTGTGGCTGGGGTGCTGTAGATCTGGGCGAATATTTGTGTCAGCTTAGGCTGGAATACGCTATGTGTAGGGTTGGCGGTTTTACGGATGAGGATGATACAGAAAGGACATTAATCAAAGAAATTGAGAATATTCAGCCTTTGTGACACAATCTTGTTTATTAAGGGGCGTATGGTTCCTGGCGATGACTGTCTCGCCTTGTCGAATGTATCCTGATGCTCTTCTGCCCCCTTCTTCAACAAAGTGTGACTGATCCCCAGACACATTCGTCTTTGATAAGCCAACATACACGCAGGCCTAAGAGCCAATGAACAGAACTCTGGTCCGAAATTCTCAGGCTTGATATCCTCAAAGGAGCACCACCGAATCTGATGACGCGGCCGATGTGGCTTAATTCCCTCCAGAATAGCTGGAATGATACCAAAAAAAGCCAGCCCCTGAGCATACGCAAAACCCAGTTCTTGTCCCTCGCGTTCCAGGTTTCGCCTTCACAAAAGATCAATCATGCCTGCTCGCCCAGCAGATCTTGCCTGTAGATTAAACAGACGCGGTGCTCGTCATAAAGAAGACCATCATGTCTGCTCGGCCAGGTGATGCCCTCTCACCAGCCCAAACAACAGAAACGCGCGTGTGCGTGGGCCTCGGAGCGCTTTCGGGATTAGGAGCAGGTGAATCCAAGGACTCAAACAAAGCCCTCAGGAGCTCCAGAGGAGCGTTCGCGATCCTCGGGTCGCTCGTTCACGTTACCACGGCGGTCGTCAGTCATGCTGGCCAGCCGCCGAAGCTCGCGTCTCTGGCCGAACCGCCTGACGGTGGCTTCGTGCAGCCGGTCGATGTCCGCGTGGTGCTGCTCCAGCATCTGAAACCTGCGCTTGTGCAGCTCTTCATTCTCCTTCAGCAGCTCGTTCTGTTGCTTGATCGTCTCGTTCACCTCCTGGAGTCGCTCGTTCTGTCGCTTGAAGGGCTCGTCATTGTACTCGGGCCGCTCGCTGATGTCCTCCTCGCGGTAAGACTCGGACGCTTGCTGCGAGCCCAGGATGTACACCTTGTTGGACTCGCCGGGCTGCTGCTGGGAATAGGGAGCGGCGGCGGTCTTGGGTCTATTGGCTTTGGCTCGCTTGCGCGCAATGGCGCGGACCGCCATCCAGTCCTTCACAAGCTTCTCCAGCTTGATGCGAGCGCTCTTGTGCTCAACAGACGACTCGGAGGGCTCAGTAAGGTGTTCACCGATGAAGAACTCGCCACCGTTGTTATTGTCCTGGGAACCATCGGTGATGTTGGCGTTTGGCTTGATGGACTTCTTCAATCCACTGCGGTGGAAGGCTAGGAGGTAAATCTCGATGACTTGACGAAGCGTGGAGGTGGACAAGTACTTCGAAATGCTGGGATGTCCCTCTGAGATGTCCTTGAGCGCTTGTCCGTAGAATAAGTCGCTGTTGATGTCAAGGTAGGGGTGCTTGTTGTGGGTCTTGAGAATGGCCTCGTAGAGGATGCAGAGACGTGCGACGACCAGGAGCTGATTGCCAGTACAGTCGCGGCTGATGTCAAATGCCCCAAGAGCTACGATCAAGTCGGCGTTCTTTCTTCCGATCACGCGCTTGCCCGTGGGGAATTTGAGACCGACGAGGCGAATGGTGTTGTCGATCTTGTCCATCTCAGAGGCGTCCGCCTCGAAGTGGAAAAAGCACTCCCCGAAAGAACGTTTCGCCATCTTGGTGGCGGATTGCGAGTTGCGTCTCTCAACGGTTGAGTGAAGCTTGGTGTACTGAAGTGTTGTCAAAGACAACAGCAAAAGGTGGTAGGAATCAAAGTGAGACTGCAGTGCGGCCGGCAAAGGTTTGGGATGGTTGGGCGATGGCAGACCACAGGGCTAACTGAACGGTGGAAGCATGCTTGGATTCGTGATTTGATGGGTGGAAGTGACCTCAGATCTCTCTGTAAGCACGACTCTAGAAGCGATTATTTGGTGGTAGCGTAGATGCCCAGGTGATGAAAGCTTCGAGAACAGGTGAAAGCACTTGAGGTATGGCGAGTCGAGGCTGAATACGTTTGAGTCGAGGTGAAGTAATTAGCACTCTTAGCCAAATCAGTCACTCGAAAGCAGTTAAAGTGCCACTTCAACCCACCGTACTTTCAACCTGATTGAAAACGGCTGCCGCTGATGTCTACAATGTGAATGTTCAACGTGCCCCTTCCAAAGGCCCATTTGCAGTCCGTAACGGCTCATGGAGTGTTGCCGAGGTAGGCTTCGAGTGTCAGGATGAACTCGGTCTGCTTGAACCGCCATCTGACGAGGAGTATTTGTCACCTAGAATACGAGCACAAGCCTAGCTAGGTCTGAGGGATCATAGTTGTGAGCGACACAGGAATCCATACATTACTGAGATCACAATGCCAGAATTGTTGAAGTCAAGTGTTCGATGAGAGAATAGTAGTTAACAATTAAGTACCAGGCACAGCAATACAGGTCCTGCTGTGGCGCTTAATGTTGTTGTAGGTAGGTATTACATAGGAAACCGGTGTCCCCCCTTCCAAGCCCCAACACCACAGGAGTCACCTAGCCAGGCTTTCCCATCGCTTAAATAATCCCATTTGACAAATTGTGTTTCAGACCCGACCCGCCGCCCTGCCTGTCCAGGCATCCTGTTGATCTTTATATAGGGGAAGACTCGATTCAGTCTCCGGTCTTTGCCTGTCCTGTAGTTTCTCGCTCGCTCTTTACTCTCACTCTCACTCTCGTTTACTGCGGCCTCAGGGCACCGCCCTCGTAGGCGGAGAACCGCCCATTAATAAACTGCCGCACGCTCTTGCCCCAGAAGGCAATAGGGATCGCGAACAGGCCGACGGTTATCATGGCGACGCCGATGGCCGAGTTGACGGCGACGTAGCCCGCGGCGGCGTTCCACATGGGCAGCGCGGCGGTGATGCCGTAGCTGGCGACGTAGCTGACGCCGCCGACGACCGCGATGCCGGCCGCGGCCCACTGCGGCAGGGACTCGACGACCCAGATGGTGTTGACGACGCTCGCCGAGGCGTAGCTGAAGGCGTTGAGGCCGTAGGCTACGTGGTAAGCTGCCGGGTGCCACTTGTCCCGGGCGGCGAAGCCGTAGATGAATACGCTCACTGCGCCCGAGACGACGGGGAGGATGAAGGCGGGGAGGTAGAACTCTGCGTGGCGGATTCCCTTGTTGCGGAGGGTGAGGCGCTTCATGACGTTGTTGAGCATGAAGTAGGAGGCCGGGAGGGCGAGGAAGCTGCCCGCGGCGGCGGAGAAGTTGACGCGGGACACGGCGTAGGCGGGGAGGTGATAGGGAGCCTCGGCCATGCGGACGGGGAACCCGACACCGATGGACATCATGCCACCGAAGTTGATGGAGTTGAGGAGGGTCACCCAGAAGACGAGCGGGTTCGCCACGCAGAGGAAGATCTGGATGAAGCTCGCCACGGCCGCCCGCGGCTCGCAGACGGACCGCTTCCAGATCCGGAGGGGCGTCACCCGCCACGTGTGCACGGGCAGGTCGTTCAGGCTGGGCAGACCGTTCTCCATGGCCCGGATGGACCTGTTGTCGCCGCCGGGCACGTCCCACCACTCCTCGTACATCCTGATCTTCTCGGTGCCCGACTGCACGAGGACGCGGCCGTCGAAGGCGACCGGTGGGCGGAGGAAGTATGTCTCGGGGACGAAGAAGAAGATCATGACGAGCATGATTATGCTCGGGATGGCGAGTCCTCTGTAAACGCTGTGGTAGTCCTTGCCGACGTCGACCATTAGCGGCAGGTTCGCGAGCACAAGCAGCGGGATGCCGCCGCCGCCGCACCAGAAGGTGGCGATGGCGAGAGGACGTTCATGGATAAATGTAAGGTCGATGAGTTGGAGGATGGTCTATGAGACTGGTTAGTATCGTTGAACTATGTGTGATGTGAGAGATGGCATACGGTGCTCAGTGTAGCTCCACCGGCCAGACCCGTGAGGCATATGGCCGCAAGAAGCTGGTGATAATCATTGGTGAAGCCAGCCCACAAACTTCCCACGGACATCATCACGGATGACAGGATAATGAGTGGCCTCCTGCCGAAGGCAACCGACATGGGGATCCAGAAAAAGAAGCTCAGTCCCATCATCAACGTCGGGCTTCCGGAGAGGGTCTCGACCGAGAATGGTGCCATATCCTAGTATCTCATTAGCTGCTGCGGTGGGAGCCCGTATTTCCCCAAGGATTTCATACCTCTTTGGTGAAAGTGTGAAGGAAGGCCTTGTATAGGTTTCCTGGAGACTGGATAGAGAACATGCAGGTGGCGGAATGGATCAAAAGGATCGCGTAGATAAACAGCCGCCGGCGACGCTCAAAGTTGAGGGGGTCGGAGGGCGACTCGCTCGGGATGGGCAGGCTGAGCAGTCGGCCGTCGGAAGCGATGAGGAAGACACTGCCAGCGATGTCCATGGATTCACGCTTTGAACGAGTGGATGAGGTCGTCTCCGCCTGCGAAGGTTGGTGGTCTGCGATGGATTCCTTGTTGATGCTGTCGACGGTGGACTCCCAGTCGAAGAGAGCCCGCTCCGTGTCGGTCATCTCGACTTCCTTGGCCATGCTAGGCTTCGTTTACACGCCTTCAATGAGGCTGCTGCTGGGTTGGGACAGTCGAGTGGTGAGAACCACCGGGGTATATGTATGGAGATCACACGCCTGTGGTCATTCGCTGCGTCGATGATGGCGGACAAAAGAATAGGACAGGATAGGCCAGGAAGAAGAGGTTGGGTTTTCACTTCATTATAAGCAAGATGATGACTTGCAGGCTGGACGTGGCCACTGGAACCTTGTCGAGTCGGCAGCATCGACCCGAAAGCTAGTGATCGTTTTCTGCCAGTATCTCGGTATAGTCGTACTCGAGGGCCCAGGTGAGATGAGAATTGAGGCAGGCCGTAGAGCATAGCAGCATTATGGAGGGAGGCATGCTCTCAGACGTCCGGGTCAGACGCTGTCGCTTACAACAGCCATCACAGGTAGCAGAGGCACCTGGCATTGGCCGCCCAAGGAGGGAAAGGCTGTGAAATAAAGTTTCGTTTTCGTTTCTTCTGGGCCAAGACAGTTCATTTGACAACGGACGGACATGTCGGCCTCGGCGCGCTCCAGGGGTAGACCTTATTGACTTTCCGCACCAGGGGTCCTGAAACAGGTGCAACCTCGCTCCCCGAGGAAGGCGAGGACCCTCGCCGGCCTATCGCGTGGTGCTGAGTTCTTGCGGCATAGGCAAAGTCTGTTGTTTTGTGGTTTCAAAGCCCCCTAGTCAGCGATGATGTCGGGCTCACGGCGGGCGTTGGCTCGCCGAGGAGGAGCTCGTCATCAGCCTCCTCCTCCCTCCTCGCTGTTCACGCCGCGGCCGTCCGCGCGCGAGCTAGCATAGCTATTTCCAGAGGTGTAATTGTATGCTTAATTTTCGGGTACGTGCCGTCCGGTTCATCGCGCGCTGTGACGACCAGACTGGCGGGCCGATACTTTCTCTGTGCCTCGTGGGTGACGAATTCTCTTCGACTGGCCATGCAGCAAATGCTGTCGGCAGAAAGACCTCGGTCTAGTTTGTAATCACCCCGTAGATTCTCTGCTCTGCCTTACCCTTGGCCGTGGGGCTCTTCCGCGGCCCACTAATTGTTTCGACAGTGTGGTATAGGCTATAGCAGCAGTCACTTACAGTGGGTGTTGCATACGGCAGTTCGTTTCTCACACTCATTACCAATCGCGTAGTCCCACTCATACACTGCCGCCTCGGTCCCTTGCATGACTCCGGTCGAGGAGGGGTGAGGGCGCTGGATCGACTCGTCACGTCCTCCATCGAGGGGAGAGTGTTTTCCTCATCGGGACTGAAGGCTCCACCACCCATGTGGTTGCATTTGAGGCGACCCACCAGCGCCCTGACCCGCCGTGAATAGCTGACCTCGGCGTGGGGGAGACGTTGAGCTGGGCGGACAGGGCTGCAAGGCCCAGAAGGCTTGGCTGCGCAGCTGGGCCATCTCAATCTCCTCCTTTCCAGGCACAGACGGGCTGGGCTATGCGTGACGAGCTGACGGCGTGACGACCTGACGAGCGAACGAGCGATGAATCCGAGAGGCTGGCTAAGGCTCGGCTCCCAGGGCTGTGCGGGTACGAGGGGACGAGCATGTTCGTTCAGCCCCTCAGCTCGCTCGCAAAGCCTTCTCCCAAGGCTCGTCGTTGCGTGGCATCAGACGACCTTAGACTGCTCGCCCTGGAGGTTTGGACGAAGCGGGCGTGTCCGTGCTGTCACGTCAGGCGCGGACTTAAGGCAAAAGACCAAATGACCAGGTAAAAGGCTCAGGTGCAGGCTTCAGGCTCAGACTTCCTCCCAAGAACCTGGCGCCGAGCCCCGCCGCAGAAATGAGAAGAAATTTCAGGCGGCTCCATGAACCCGGCCCGCAAAATAGGGTTGGTCAGGAAACAATGGATCCCTGCCAAAGCTTATTCGAACCTCTCAAACCACTGTCAAACGTGGGGCTGCCCAACGCTTCGCTGATGAGGTCCCCTGCCTCCCCTGCACCTCCCCTGCCTTCCCTACTTGTGGTTAAGCACCTGCCCCCGATGTCACCGTTGACGGGGCCTTGAGGCGCATATCAACTTATTCGTCACAGCCAAGGAGACGGGCATCATTAGGACTACTACGACTCGAGATCCTACTCGTCGACACGAGTTCCTCCCCAGACGGCTTGTCTAGACCAGTCTGTCCGCCCCCGAATTCGGCGCCGAGATTCGCTCCACCGGTCCGCGGACGTTGAAGCACGCGATCAAGTGCAGGTGCAGGGTGTCGCTGGTTTCTAGTCAGTAAGGCGCTTGATCTCGGCGTCTATGCAGTGACAGGGCACAGACACTCTATCAAGTCAAGAGCCAGCGGAGCGGAGGTGGACGTGCGAGCCCTCCACGAAGCAATAGGCTCCGGCCTCCCACACCCACCCATCCTCCGCCCATCGTGCATGTGGAATTACAAGTCGCTGGATGGGAATTCCACAATATCCCATGCTTTGGAGCGTGCACAATCTTATTGAGGGCTGAAGGTTGAGGCTCGAGACTTGCGCGGCGTCATATTAGGATCTGCAGTCGGCCATCCGGCGGCAAGGTTTTGGCCCCGCAGCTTAATGATCCTTCTGGGTAAGCCAGCATCCTGGCTTTCCCGGTAGCGAAAGATCGCCTAGTGAATGGTTTGCATGAGAAATCGAGATGGTCCCAAATAATTCTACCCACACACAAAAGAGGAAAGAGTGGAAACGGTTCTGACGCTCGCCTATTCATGGACTCGTCTTCCCGGGCCCCTCGGAAACTATCAGTCAGTTCAAATTTGTGGCCCTGTTCGCCTCAAGGGCGAGCCCTTGCATAAGCGCGAGACCCGGACAGCAAGATCTGTTCGCCCATCATACGCTGATCTCCACCGTAGCCTTGCAGGGAGCAACTGGCAAACGTCGGCCCTCGGACTACTTACTTTCTATACACGTTCCTCAGGTAGTGAGCACGATGAACCCTCTACGGCCCCACTCGCCCATGCGCTCACAATATACCCGTCGGCCGATACACTCGGGAGATGGCGCCAATATTGTTTGTCTGGAGATCAAACAGTCCGCACCGCGCTATCTCTCAAAGCTCCCCCATGATTTACCAATAGGCAGCCGGCGCGGCATGCGCTTAACTTGTTACAAGCCTCAATCGTTGTTCTGGGCAGACTAGCCCGTCTACGCACGTAGCATGACATAAGTCAAGAGGCAGGTACGCGCACACCGGTCTGCGTGGCTGAACCTTAATTATCGAACTAGGGGCTGTCTTCCCGCAGTCTGGGGTCGGGCGGGTGTGGACGCCTGCAACAAGGAGGAGATCCTTATTAGGACGATGATTATGCCGCATATGCCGGTGCGAGAGAGGTCGCGTAGCCGCTAGGCAAAATTACCCGACAGGTAAGGCGTGACGGGAAGACCTGGACTCTACCCTGGGCTTTCATGCCCACCCTTGGCTTTCATGGCCCTGTTGACGTGCTTGAGTTTCTCGCTAGACAGCGGTCCGCATGGTTTTCCACTGCCGGCATCTCGATATATGAACGGGAGTTTATTCGATAATAGAGGGGTCATGGTTGCTAACCTACGTCCTGTTATATTACACTAATTGCAACTCAAGTGCTAGCAAAGGGACCGAGTTCTGGTGTGGCAGCACTCGAGTAGTCTGACAATTGACAGACGCAACTAGAAGCACATGCATATGCACTACTAAGGGCCTGTGGGTAGTTCATGACTTGCGGTTTGCCTTTGCTCCTCGATCTGGGCCCATCAAATAGCTCTTTCGTCCCATCGCTTTTAGATTCAAACCCAGGATCAAAACTCGCCGAGGATTTTGACTGTCGCTTCTGACGGCTCTGGCTGGGTCCGGACCCCTGCGTGTGCATGTGCATGTGCAGAGCCGAGACCCTCACGTCCCAGCTGTGAACTCTATTGCCCACCGATCTGGGTGTGCTGGGCCTCGTTCAACCACCCCTCCCCCCTTCAATGGCACAGAGGTTCCCAACATGAGTCCAACGGCCGCCAAGGATTTTATTCTCCGTAGGCTGACGCTTTTAGACGAAGCTCGTGCGGCTTGGTCAGCCAGATGGGATTGGACGACTGACTGGCAAGGCATTTCAGCCTCTGACACAGACATACAACACGTGTACTGACTCCGCTGCTACGCTCGAGCTGTTGCGATTTGTCGGCATACGGTGACACTGCACACTTGCTCAGTCCCTTGGGGCCCTTGCAATACCACCTTCATCAACGTCGGGGCTGAGATGCGAGGCGAGGCGTCCCGAACAACCGTTGGGCACCGCTTTGCACCATCTTGTCGGGAGATGCGCGGCTGATCCCACCCCGTCAGACGTGCATCGCATATGGCGGAGGAATCTGAGGATACCACGCATTCGGTGCCCATGGAAACAAAACAGTGCTCGGTGGGCCACTCGCATGGGATTCTGGGCCGCGCGTGGTGGTCCAGATGGTGTCTCAGCATGTTGTATTCCAGAGATCAACCGTTGTGTCGACTCTCACTTAGGCCGCTACAGCAGATATTTGGGCTTTATTCATCTAAGCCTGAAGTCTTTCTTTGGGTCTCGATGCACTCCGCGTTTAGTAATCTAGCAAGATCACTCGGAATCCCTCGGCGCCGGCGGAGGTTTCCTCAGCACGACGGGCGGAGCACTAATTGCCACGTGAGGAATATTGAGACTGTCCGAAGATCCGTAGACCTTCCTGCGCAGATACGACAAGGCGGTAGATTATACTTCCAAAGGCAGACAATGCCAACTTCAGCTGGCCACGTGTTAGACGGAAAGAGGCAAGGTTCCAACTACCTAGGTACGCAGATCACAATCTAACTATTTCGAGGCGAAAGGAGATGAATTTTTTTAAAGGTCAAATGAGGGTACGAAAATAGAACACGGGCTGTATAGCGGCAGAACATGATCGGCACTCGTCTACCAAACTTTAGTACAAGTCCCTTGCATCGCCAGGTCTGGCCGAGTCCAGCATGCTGAACTTGTATCATGTAGACTATTCACTTAGCCACTTGGGGCCGTAGAACGGTCGACAGTTAGATTGACGTGCGATCGCTCAGGCGGACTTGTAATCTCTTGGTCAAAGGGTATGTATCATATACTGCCGAAAGAGATTACAATCATTCATGCCCTCCGGCGGGATTTGAAATTGTATTCCCATTCCATTGTAAATGGCTTCAAAGAGCTGTTAGAATCAAACTAAGCACATTCTCAGTGTGGAGGAAACAAGGTTAAAAGAAAACACTTGTCTTGAACCCCGTTCTGACGGCCGAGACTATGCTGGGGATACCAAAATTCTTCCACGAATTTGGGACTGTTCAAGGCTGGCTTAACCAATATACCTTTGCTGGCGGTGGCCTCAGAAGCTCGTGCCACACACTCTTTTGTCTAGGAAAATTGCTCGGATATAATTCCTTTCAAAGAAATAGAATTACGTCTGCAATACCATTTCACACACGCAGGCCCTGCCTAGCCAAGTGTCACATGGCCTGTTCCTACACTATTGAGTGTTTGAACTCAATTCTCGGGGCCATCAAGTAGCTGTAGACGCCTGCACTTTGATACGTCAGCCGGAGATAAAAAAAGTATAGTAAAGCATGGCGTGACCGGAATCGTGAGTGTTTGGCGGCTCTATAATAATCCACAAACGTCCTGTTCAGATGCAATACTCCGAAACTCCGAGCTCATCATGGGCCACTCGTGAACCAGACGAGAAGCATCCCGGGTAAAAGGACTCGGCCCAATAGAGGATTGTCCGGAGATGATTTTGTTTGGATGTACTGTATGGATTATTGAAACACGCCTCAACGGGCGGACATTATCCAGCTGCCCGGCGCCGATCTTGTCCTGTCAGACCGCCGGTAGTTCTTAAGATGGTACTGAGATGATCGTTCCTTTGGGGTCTACCCGGACCCACACTCAAGTGACAGCGTTCTTCTAGCAAGGTTGCGTGGCGATGCCTCGGTGACGATGCGTCACTGGCCAGAGGAGCAGATAGTGGCGACTACGACCTCGGGAGGAAGGGTCTAGGGTTTTTAGGAAGACGGCATTGTTGACAATGTGGTCCAATCGAGGCCGCGTGTCGTGGATTTCTTGGACTTTGCGTTTAGAAAGATCGGGCATACCTCTTGAAGTAGTAGGTCGGCAGTCATTTTCTTGCAAATGGGTAGGGCTAGTCGTTCTTAAGAGACGGGACTATCGCAAGCAGGCGGGAAGAGTTGAGACGCCCGCGCATGATGACGCGGGCGGACACTAGACGAAGGGGCCTGCATAAATGACGATAGTGTACCGGCAGTTGATGGAGTGATCATCCCGTCGCAACTCCCTTGCACAACGGGAAACACGGACTGCCGCAGTAGATCTGAAGAAAACCAAACGTCTCAAGAAACCCGATTTTCCAGCCCAGACACGCCAGGGCTGCCCCTCCGGTCCCGGCTGATCGCAAAAGAAGCCCGGAGCCCCGGACTCGGGAACATGGACACGGGCCCGCCGACCGGCGACGATGCCGGGCCCAAAGCGGGAGCAGGGCACCACCGACCTGCCGCCACCGCCGAGCGGAGCAAACTCTGGTTCGATGAGACCGTCGTCGTGCCAGACGCGTTTCGGGACCTGCTGGTGAACTACGGCCGCATCTCACCAGCCGACGTCGACGAGCACGTCATCCAGATCGTGAGTCCCCCTCTCCGTTTTGCCCACCATCCCCCGGATACCACAGCCAACTGACAGCAGCCCGCCCCCATGAAACAGCGCAACAAGGCCTGGGAGGTCCACCACTACCCATGCCTGGGCCAGTTCCGCTTCCTGGAGCTGAACCTCTCGAGCCGGCCGAGCGGGGACCTCTACGCGCGCCTGCTGTCGACGCTGAGGTCGGCCCCGCCCTCGTCGCCGGCCTTCTTGGATGTCGGCGCCTGCCTGGGCCAGGACGTCCGCAAGCTGATCCACGACGGGGCCCCGCCCGCCTCCGTGGCCGGCGCGGAGCTGTCGCCGACCTTCATCCGGCTGGGCTACGAGCTGTTCCGCGACTCGCCCGCGGATGTGGCCATGGTCCAGGCGGACATCCTCACGCCGCTGGGCGAGGAGGGTGGCACCTCCCCGCTGGTCCGGTTCCGCAGCCGGCTCAGGGTCGTGCAGCTGGGCATGATCTTGCACCTGTTCACGTGGGAGGAGCAGCTCACCGCATTTGAGAACGCCGTCGCCTTGCTGCGCGACGAGCCCGGCGTGCTGATTATTGGGCAGGCTACGGGGAACCTGGACGGGGTTGTCACGCAGACGCTCACCGTGGGCGGTGCGAACAAGGGAACATGCAAGCATAACGTCGAGAGCTTCAAGAGGCTGGTCAAAGATGTCGAGGCACGGACGGGAACGCGATGGGACGTCAAGGCCGAGCTAGACGAGGGCCTAAGCGTCCATGACGGCAAGAGGACCTGGGACGACCCCAAGACCAGAAGGCTATTGTTCGAACTGGAGAGGATGGGATAGAGGGCTTCAAGGCCTGGGCTTGAGTCCCACAACTAGATTCTGATGGTCGACAGGCAAGTACAGCGAGTGGAAGCGGTTGTCTTTTGCCCACAAGGGCGAAGTGTCATTGATTTTGACGGAAGTTACGGGAATCTGAACCTAACGCCGCTCGCTACCTATTGAGGAGAGCGGCCCCAGACGCCGTTCAACCGTACCGTGGCATTCATTTCATGCAAGTCGTGCAATTGCCTTTTCCATGCCAGAACCCTTGTCCCTTGACCCTCACGAATGATTTTTGTGGGATGCGGGCGGAGAGAGAAATCAACTACCAGCCTCCAGTGGTCTGCTTAGGCTTCTCCTACGAAGTCTTGGCGCCCTGGGTAGGAGTGATCTTCTTGCCGTCCTTGTTGTATCGGACACGCGGGGGAGGAGCACGGTTGCGACGACCCTCACGCGAACGGACACTATTGGTGTTTCTGTCAGCATGTATGTTCCTCGGTCGGGAGGGGGGATGGTAATGGAGTTCGTTTGCCGCCAAGGTTCTTCTCAGCCGCCTGTGTCTGGCAGGTGCACGGCTTGCCCATAGGGCCGCTGTGACACCATGCCAGACACAGTTGTCCTCCATCCAGGACAAACGTACCGAACGATCTTGCCGTGAATGGCACAAGAGACGCAGTACTGCAGCTTGAGGTACATCTTGGGGACGGTGTACTCGGCAAAGACCGAGGCGTCAGAGATGTCACCTGTGCAAGACATTTGTTAGCAGGTTGGACACGGCTAAAGGAAGTTGCGTGGGTATTGTGGCTATCTTCGTGGCAGCCCAATCGTCATGACATACGAATAGCAGCAGACTCGACCATGTTGCGGATGGTGAATCTCTTGATGGCCTTGTCCTTGGGGGTGCATCGCGAGCAGTTGGAGCAACGGATGGGCTTCACGTGGCCGCGGCCCTTCTTGTTGCGGCCGTTGTTCTTTCTCTGTTCGACGAATGGCAGGTCAGCATGTGCACGGCTGGATATTTGTCGAGCGAGACTGATGTCGGCGGGCCAGGAGGGGGAGAACGCGACAGAGCGGATATCCAGGCGAAGAAGCAAGCACGATCCGTCTGTGGCATCAAGCCCTCCAGCCTATCGTGACGACCAGTGTTGAATGCTGGGGAGGCTGTGTGTGGATGCGATTCATACCTTCTTAGGCATCTTGACGACTTTGGCTGACGAAAATCGTAAGTGTTGGTCGATGAAGGAGGGAGAGAGGAGATCTGAAATGCGACCTCTGGAAATTTAATGGAGGTTTGCTCTGCTGCAGCGGTCGGTCCCCCAGCAAAAATGGCGGTCCACAACCGGAAAACCTGGGTCTTAACAGGCTCTGCAGCGACCGCAGGCTGGGTCCTGTTAGCCAGGCGAGGGTGCCCTAGGTCATCACGTGAGAGCCCCGCTAGCTTGATTCTGATTGGCGTAGACCTGCATGCACCGGCTGAAGCGCAGAAACTTGGCCGGCAGCGCCCCAAAATCTCAAACTTCAAATCGCTGACGCTTTCTGGATTCCTCTCCCTCCCTTCTCCATCAACGAACATCTTCACGGGACTGGCTTATGACGGGATAATACCCTAGGTACGTCTCGAAAACGATGATGTTGTTGCTCGACGGCATCGCAGCTTTCTTCTCCCCTTCATGATCAATCATGTCACTGCACATCTGATTCCCCCGTCTTGTCTGCTTCTTTCGATGATACCCGGCCTTCGTCTCGTCGCTTGCGACAGACGATCGCCACCACAACATTTTTTTCTTTTTGCACTTCCACTCCAGCTGGGACTGAGAGAGCCAGGCAAGAGACCGACAGAAGGGCGATTCGCTCGCCTATTTGACGTCTCTATCGCTCGCTCTCTCCCAGTGGAGTCCCCTTATCGCCCGCCCCACATCACAAATTCCCACCCAAGCCTGCACTTTTTAAATCCAGCCTGCCTCAGCCGTGATTTTTTCTAACCCTTCCTCCTTCCTGCCAGTAGGACAGCCCATCATGCAGATCTTCGTGAAGACCCTCACGGGCAAGACTATCACCCTTGAGGTGGAGTCTTCCGACACTATCGACAATGTCAAGTCCAAGATCCAGGACAAGGAGGGCATTCCCCCAGACCAGCAGCGCCTGATCTTCGCCGGCAAGCAGCTCGAGGACGGCCGCACCCTCTCCGACTACAACATCCAGAAGGAGTCCACCCTCCACCTCGTGCTGCGACTGCGTGGTGGTGGCAAGAAGAGGAAGAAGAAGGTCTACACCACCCCCAAGAAGATCAAGCACAAGCGCAAGAAGACCAAGCTGGCCGTCCTCAAGTACTACAAGGTCGACAGCGACGGCAAGATCGAGCGCCTCCGACGCGAGTGCCCTGCCGACACTGTAAGCTTTTACCCGGATAATCTCTTTTGATATTTGTCCGATGACTAACATATCTGTTCTCCCAGTGCGGTGCTGGTGTCTTCATGGCTGCCCACAAGGACCGTCAATACTGCGGTCGCTGCCACCTCACCTACGTCTTCGAGAAGTCCTCATAAACGGTGTCTTTCGGTTTCATGGATGGACGGACGGACGGAGCAACGGGTTCTATAGTTTCAGGGACGGGGAAAAGCTTGCACTTGCGCATTCACGGGCCTCTGGTGCTGGTACAAGGCATCACGGATGTGATCACAGATTCATCTAGTACTCGTCAACTGGCTGGCGGAATGGGAAAATTACCAAAATGAAGGTCATGATCACAACACATACTTGTCTTTGCTACCCTCTTAATCTTGTGACCTTGATGTACTGTGCCATTTTGTCATACCTACCCACGGATCAGCCATGCCAACGTCCATGGCGATGTCTTGATACATGTTCTAAAATGTTTTGCCTCGTGCTGGTTGATCCCGCCGACGTAATAACTTCGCTACCCCCCTTGGACAACACCATTGATATGTGCAGCAAATGACCTGGCAACGTTTCCAACCCGTCTGCTTGCACTGTATCCAGGAGAAGACAACAGCAGTCCAGTCCCCGTTGACGACCTGAACACCTGGGGGTACAATGGAGCCATCCAGTCAATACGCACATGATGCACATGCAGCTGAGATTGTGGGCCTCACCATTAACGGTCTGAAGTTCATGGAGGTTGGAATTGATCGGAACTCAAGATGAGGATTGCTGGGCTGTAAACGATTCTGGCTATGTACAGTAGTGATAATGTTCATCTAGTCATTCTGGTAAGGCTGCGGTGGCCGGTGGTATCTAACTCAACCTCACTCCCTGAACCCGTTCCTCAGGTTCTCCCACTCGCTCTCGGGGCACTCAAGCTGGTTGGGATCCCTCCGCAGCGCGTTGGGCCCACCAAACACGTCAACCACGTTCTCGATCAGGCTCTCCCTGCCCTTGCGGTCCGACGAGCTCTCCCACCACATGCCGCCGCCGAGGCCGTGGTTCTTGATGTACCCGGCCTTGTCCCTGGCCATGGGCAGCGTGTCGTAGCTGACCATCATCTTGCGGGCCGGGTCGTAGCTGTAGCTGGCGCCGCTGTCGTGGTCGTAGAACTCGCGCGCCCCGGGCAGCGGCAGCGCCTTGTAGTCGTAGACGCCCCGCTCCCAGCTGCCCTCGCCGATGCCGTTGTAGGGACGCCCCACGCCGTCCGTGTTCTCGAACGCGCGCCCGTACAGCGGCATGCCCACCACGATCTTGGACGGGTGCACGTGCCGCGTGTAGTGCTCGAGGGCCTTGGCGGTGCTGAAGGGCGTGGTGTTGGGATGGGCGCGGTTGGGGTACAGGTTCGCCTGGTGGCCCGCGACCTGGTCCCAGGACCCTGCGTAGTCGTACGCCATGAGGTTCCAGAAGTCTAGATACCGGTCCATGCCGCGCAGATCCAGCTTCTCGTAGTTCTGGGCCCCGGCCGGGCAAGCGACGGTCAGCTCGAAGTGGTGTGGGGCGCCGTGGCCTGGCTCCGGGGGAAGTGTCCGGGCGTAGGCGTCCATTTCCTCCCGGCAGGCCTTCAGCAGGGCCACCCAGTCGGATGCCTCTGAGGCGTTCTGTGGGTATTCCCAGTCGATGTCGAGCCCGTCGAAGCCGTAGTTCTTCATAAGCTTGACGGCCGTCGTGGCAAAATTGGCTCGGCCTTGGGCTGTTGATGCTGGCTGTCTGAAATTTGAGGAGTAGGTCCAGCCGCCGATGGAGAGGAGTATCTTCAAGTTGCGGTTGCGACGCTTGAGAAGGTTAAGTTGCTTCAGGCAGCCGTAGAGCTTGTGACCGTCCTCCCATTTGTCGCCATCCCAGTGGATTTCCGAGTCGGCCCAGCTGTCAGTCAAGTAGCTATTGGATATATTAGTATTGGAAGTCGTCGTCTAGGGACCATTCGAGCTTACACTTCACCCGACTCGGGCCGGACATTGGCGAATGCGTAGAGGACATGAGTGAGATTCTCGACTGGTAACTCCCACGGGAAGTGTTTGCGTCCGTAGATGGCCCAGTTGACGAAGTACGCCACGCTTCGGTAGCCTTTTGTTACTGGTCCTCCTCCCATGGTGTTGTTTGGGGTTTGTAGGTGTTGGGTGTTGAGGCCTTGGGAGTATGAGTTGTCAAATTCCTGAATGTTGTGTTGAAGAAGAGGTATCTGCTGGGCCTGGATGAAGAGGACAAGGCTTATAAAGAGGAGGAAGACGGATATTATGGATAACAGGCGGCCTCTATCTGGCATGGTGAAGAGGGGATGGAGTGGTTCACTGCCTCGTGGGTACGTATGAACGGGTACGGATATATGCCCATGCAGGTACTGTGGCGTAGCTAATACTAAGGAGGGGCGGCGGCTAGCCAGCTAAACATGGCAGATGGGGGGCGATGACAGCTGCTGCGTCAGGGGTATTCGGGAATTTGGGAGCACGAGGACGGCGTTGATTCGATTGATATGACTAGGGGATGATCATGAATGCGGGTGTCAGACTAGGGGAGACAGACCGTTGGCGGGCCTAAGATGTAACGCCAACAATGCACTGCGAAAGATGGCAGCTTCCGCGACAGCAAATGATGTGACAATATATCAGACAGACTGGAGAGGACCCGCTAGGAACATACCATGCTTCACCTTCTCCTTGAGTTTGCCGAACATGGTGGGGTAGAAGCCAAAACCGTTGCTATGCACCACAGTGAAATGAATCAAGAGCCTGTTCTTGTCTACTCCAGGGAAGCTCGGATGTTGAAACGCGTAGAGGGACGTAGGGAGAGGAGGCACGCAGAGGATGAAGTGGCTCAGCTGCTTTGCAATGGAGCTCAAGCTTGATGGATGGGCGGCCGTTCGGGAGATGACGACACCTGCTGAAGCCGTGCCACCCGCCGACACCCAGATGCCCAGGGGTCCTCTCGTACCTCGTACCTGGGTACTTAGAACCTGCCCGAGGTGTCCGCCAGCTGGTCACCAGCTTACCGGACCGGCATTAGCTGGTCGATGTGGAGTGTCGCTAGTGCGCTTCTTGTGGCTAGCGTGGACAAGGATGTCCCACTATGAGCCGGTGCGTGCGCTTGCTTTGGTGCAGCTCCAAGTGCAGTGAGAGAGAAATTTCAGATCGTCGAGGGAAAAAAAAAACCTTCGAGCTGCCGGCTGTTTTAAGCAACGACACCCACACTCTGTCAGCAAGAGCAGCAGCAGCACTACTGCCACAGCCGTCTTGCCAGATCCTCCTACCAAGATGGCCAGCATCAACTACTTGCTGTACGAGTCGGCCGCTGGTTATGCCGTCTTCCAGGTCGTCAACCAGGCCGACAGCGTCGGCCTGCAACTGAAAGAGGTGCAGAACTCGCTCCAAAACCTCGCGACCTTCAGCAAACACGTGAAGCTCGTCAACTTCACCCCATACCGGTAGGATACAACCCCACCGCGACCAAGGACCCATGCAACTTTCGTAGGACCTGGTCGCTGACATGAAATAATAGAAATGCCGCCGAGACCCTTGAAAATGTCAACCTCATTTCTGAGGGTATCATGCCCGATTACCTCAAGTCCATCCTCGAATTGAACCTTCCCCAGACCAGCGGCAACAAGTCCAAGATCGTCCTCGGTGTCCAAGACAAGAAGCTTGCCGGCGAGATCAGCTCTACCTTCAAGGGCGTCGAGTGCGAGACCAGCGAGACCTCGGAGGTCGTCGCAGATCTCCTCCGCGGTATCAGAGTCCACGCCGAGAAACTTCTCAAGGGCCTGCAAGAGGGTGACCTGGGCCGTGCTCAGCTTGGTATGGGTCACGCCTACTCGCGCGCCAAGGTGAAGTTCAGCGTGCACAAGAACGACAACCACATCATCCAGGCCATCGCGACTCTCGATGCACTCGACAAGGGCATCAACCAAGGCTCCATGCGCGTTCGCGAGTGGTACGGTTGGCACTTCCCCGAGCTGGTCAAGATCGTCTCCGACAATGGCACTTATGCCAAGCTGGTCCTGGCCATCGGCGACAAGAAGTCCCTGAGTGATGAGAAGCTGCATGACATCGCCGCTGTGATCGACGACGATGGTGAGAAGGCGCAGGACATCATTAATGCGGCCAAGATCTCCATGGGTCTCGACATCACCGAGGCTGACATGATCATGGTCAAGTCATTCGCAACCTCTGTCGCCAAGATGGCCGACTACCGGAAATCGCTTTCCAACTCGCTGGACTCAAAGATGGGCCAGGTCGCCCCCAACCTGCAGTGTATCCTCGGAACACCCGTTGCCGCACGTCTCATCTCGCATGCCGGCTCGCTCACCAACCTCGCCAAGTACCCTGCCTCCACTCTCCAGATCCTCGGTGCCGAGAAGGCCCTCTTCCGCGCCCTCAAGACCAAGGGTGCCACGCCCAAGTACGGTCTCATCTACCAATCGTCTTTCATCGGACGTGCCGGTCCCCGTGTCAAGGGCCGCATCAGCCGATATCTGGCCAACAAGTGCAGTATGGCATCCCGTATCGACAACTTCTCAGAGCACCCCTCGGCGCGTTTCGGTGAGGTTCTGCGGCAACAGCTCGAGGACCGCTTGGAGTTCTACGCTACAGGCAAGAAGCCCATCAAGAACGAGGAGGCAATGAGCAATGCCATGAAGGCCATCCTGGGAGACGGTAACGATGATCTTGCCATTGACACCGAAATGATCGACGCCCACCCTGGACAGGAGGATGAGGGCAAGAAGTCCAAGAAGGACAAGAAAGACAAGAAGCGCAAGAGCGACGCCATGGACATTGATGAGCCATCAGAAAAGTCTGAGAAGAAGGACAAGAAGAAGAAGAAGAGTGAGGCGGACGGAGACAAGAAGGAGAAGAAGAAGAAGAAGGACAAGAAGGTCGAGGCCTAGGGTGCTTCCTCTCTTGATAATAAGCCTCTTGACATCCCAAAAAGTCTACCCGAGCCCTCAATCCCGAAGCCCGGCGGGCAGGAGAGAAGGGGCAGAGTCCATGATTCTCCCGACCGCCTGTCTGGCTCTGATTCTGGCCGCGCTGTATCAGCTGCTGATGAAAAGGCGCTGAAACAGGAGCGGAAAGGAAAGAAGGCAAAGAAGGCAAAGGCCCAGAAACTGCCGGCTCTGACCCATAATTTCACGCACAAGAAGATTCTGAACGCCCAAAAGCGCCTCCTAAAGGAGCTGAAGAAGCGCGAGGAGAGGGCGAGGGCCCGCGTGAAAGAGCTCGGGTCCCTCAAGAAGAAACACAAGCCCGTCGCTGTCGGGGGCTCTTGAGGATTGTGGTGGGCTCGAACGGGGATTTTCCCATTCTTATTGATCTGTTCCTGGGTTCGTCTCGGAGTTGCGAGGGCGCGCGGGAGAAAATCGGCATCGGAGTTAGGGAACCATTTTTCTTTTGCATCTGTTTTTGGTTCGGTGCGCTTTTCTATCCATCGTGGCCGCTTTGGCCCACTGACTGAATGGTTGAATGGCTGGGTTGACATGTCCTGTTGTACAATCAATCGATCAATCAAACTTCATACCCGTTTAGTTGTGGTAGCTCCGGTAGTGGAAATCAGTGAAAAAGTTCAACATCTAACACCAACACTCAATGCGGTGCTCACGATACCTTCGCCTTTTACGGTAGACTTGATTATTGTGGATTTTTACAAAACTGCTCTCGTTTTATTTTGTCAATCCCTTGCCATAAATGTATCGACCCTCCCATCCGCCCTCCGCCCATCCAACCACACCGCCCAGGACCTTTGCCTATGCTTTGTTGTCAGAAGATTAACGCCGCGACGCCCATCTGCTTGCTTGCTCGCTTGCTTGCTTCTTAGTTAATTTGATATCGACATCAGCACCATCATACCGTCCCCACTACCACGTGCTCAGCACCCGCGGCCCCCTCGCTCAAGCCAGGTATGCCTGCGTGCTCGATCCGTGCAGCAGCCCCGCATCGGTCTCACAACCGCGACTTCACATGCTCCCTCCCAGTATATCGAGTCCGCCTGGCCCTTATATCACATTAGCGAGGCTCGAAGCCCGCCACGCTCAGCGGGTATCCGTTTGACTGGGTCTTTGGTGCCCATCACTGCTGTCCGGCAGAAAGTACTATGAACCCTCGCTGCCGAACTCGTGCGTCCACTCCGAGTTCCGCTTCAGGTCCTCCTGTGACACCGTCGGCCGCGACGACTTGACCGACTTGACAAAGTCCTTGAAGTCGACGATGGGCTCCAGCAGCTGATCCGTGTCGACCTGCTCCCACGTCATCTCCATCGCGTCGGGCTCGCCCGGCGAGCAGGGCGTCACCCGCGGCTCGCCATCTAAGTCCACCTGTAGATTGCCAATCCCCCGGTTAGCCAATGCAGAGCGAAACCGCTATATTCCTGAGGGTGTAGCAGGGGACTTACCTTTTTGAAATGTGTTGCCTGCTGGATCTTGCGCACGGGCTGCATCAGGGCGTCCTGGACCGCGACGGCAATGTCACTGCCCGAGTAGCCCTCGCTCAGCTTGGCCAGCTCCCTGTAGTCCTCTGACTTGAGGCTCGTCTTGGTGTCGCCGACGGCGATCTTGAACATGGTGGTCCTCGCGGAGATGTCGGGCAGCGAAATGTGCACACGGCGCTGGAACCGCCGCCGGATGGCGGCGTCTAGCTGCCACGGAATATTCGTCGCGCCCAGCACGAGCACACCCGTCGAGTCCTTGCCGACACCGTCCATCTGCACCAGCATCTCGGTCTTTATGCGCCTCGATGCCTCGGACTCACCCTCGCCTCGCGGCCCGCACAGGGCGTCGACCTCGTCGATGAAGATGATGGAGGGCTTGTTCTCGCGGGCCATGTTGAAGAGTTGTTTGACGAGCCTGTCCGCGGGGGTCATGTCAGCGGATTGTGTCTTTCAGCTGCTCTGTGTCTCTCTCTTTCGGTATGTATTGTCGCATCTGCCGGTCCGGAGTAGGAGGCTTGACGTACCTTTCTGATTCTCCCATCCATTTGCTCACCAGATCCGAACTGCTCACGCTGAAGAAGGTGCTCTTCGCCTCGGTGGCCAGGGCCTTGGCCAGGTAACTCTTTCCTGTTCCCGGGGGCCCGTACAGCAGGATGCCCTTCCACGGCTTCCTGTTTCCCTGGAACATCTGGGGGAACTTGATGGGCAGCAGCACGGCCTCCTTGAGGGCCTCCTTGGCGCCCTCGAGGCCCGCGACGTCCTCCCACTTGACGTTGGGGCGGTCCTGCAGGATGGCGCCGGCGAGAGCGTTGCGCAGCTTCTTGCTGTCCTCGTCGATGGGGGCCCCGTCCTCGCCGTTCTCCTTGCCCTTAGCAGTGCCGCCGGTGGAGGAGCCGTTGGCGCCGACGAGGCCTGGCTTTTTGCGCTTGGCGTCGGCGTCGGACAGGTGTGCTTTCAGCTTCTCGGCGCGGTCCATGTACTCGGCTGTCTTTGTGCGGATCATCTCCTTGGACTTTGGGTTCTTCTCCCACTTGAGGGCGAGCATGAACAGCTCCAGCGACTGGTAGTACATCTGGTAGGCCTTGTCGTACTGGGCGGCGTTGTCTGCCTCGATGGCCTTGCGCACCTGGTCGATTGCGCGACCGAGGAAGTCGGTGTTCGACATGATGGGTGGTTGTGTATTTTTTTGCGGTCGTCACCGCTGCTCGAAGGTTGGTGGAGGGAAGGCGAGTAGAGGAGGAGACTGAGACGAGGGTGGAGGTGGAGGAAGAGTAGCAGCAGCTGATAGTGGCCCCGCTGAATGAGGACGTCGACACCACGACTTGCAGACAGGATTTCACAGTCGAGAGCCGTGGGCCCGGTAAGCTATGGTCGCAGTCGCGATCGCAATCGGCGTGCGTGTGTCTCGAGCAGCAGACAGGGAGGGAGGGCCGAGGAATCAGTTGAGGAGGTGCCGAGATACTTGAGTAAGTAGACTGAGTACCTAGCAGTCAGTGGCCTGGGACGAGTGGACGTTTCGAGCTGGAGTCTTGCTGGCCTTGGCACGCCATTCTTTTTGGATTGGCGGGGTTGAACGGCCGAGAGGCAGTGGGCGCCTGGGCTAGCAGGCTGGAGTGTGCGAGTGACGTTACCTGCTCTAACTGGGGCAATTGAGGGCCCATAACAGCACCTAGACAAAGCCAATGTGCACCAGATCTCGACCCGATCCCAGAGTGCAGCACAGCAAGTCAAGACATGGATCACACAGGGACAATAAGAATTGAGTGCCTAACTGCTGAGTAGCACCACCCAGGGACACCAGTCTGCTATGCAAACAAATCCACCTCAATATTGTACATACACTTTGCACACAATCATAACCCCTTGCCTGCATCTCGAAAGAACAGGGCACTAGGGAGAATCGTATCATACAAACTTTTCTTCTCCAGTAGATCATCAACACCAGTTTGAAGCCTGCCAAGGGTCCCCCAAGATAAGATCAAAGATCGCAAAACTCATCAACGCAACCCACCGGGAGACCGAACCGAAACTCACCCTGACCTGACCCCTGAGCCGCATCTCACTGCACAACGGCCACTTAACCTACATAGCCTGCCTGCCTTCCGCAATCCCACCTCACATATCGCTCCCAAAATGGCAGAGACAGCACAGGCCAAGCTCCAGGCCCTCTCGGAGGAGTTCACCAAGCTACAAACAGGTAGGTGTGCCCCTCCCACATCACCACCAGGCCACCCTGCTAACGCCTCCCTCACAGAGATGCAGACCGTCGTGTCGTCGCGGCAGAAGCTCGAGGCGCAGAAGCAGGAGAACAGCGGCGTCAAGAGCGAGTTCGGCAAGCTCAAGGACGACGAGGCCATCTACAAGCTCGTCGGGCCCGCCCTGCTCAAGCAGGACAAGGTCGAGGCCGAGGGCATCGTCGACGGCCGTCTCGAGTTCATCAACAAGGAGATCACCCGCCAGGAGGCCCAGATCAAGGAGACCCAGGAGAAGGTCGAGCGCGTCAAGGGCGACATCATCAGGATCCAGACCGCCGCCCAGTCTGCAGCCCAGAGCAAAGCTCCTGCTGCTGCTGGGGCGGCCAAGGCGTGAGTGAGTGGACAGACACCTGAGAGGGAAGCTGGCTGGAAAGCGAGCAGAGTTTCATGGTGACATAGTCTTGAGTGGACGCATCATCTGCTGCAGCTCACAGGAAGAATATGCTCATCTTCCCACACTGGGATTTTCATGCAAGTGTCACCTTGGTGGCCAGATTGAAGGATTTCAAAGAGTTGAATGGATTTGTTCTTCAGAGAGGCATTCTATTCATCTAAAGATACCAAATGCCAGGCCCAAACGCCGCTGCCAATATCATTCCCAAATCAACGCTATGCTCATGAGTAGGAGATGAGCGCCATGCCCTGAAAATTCAAAAAAGACGCCTCGGTCCCCGATACCAATAAATGCCGGTGCGCCCTTTTTGACCACGCCTGTATGCCTTCTATGGCCATACCGATCCCGCCAGGTGTCCTTGATCGCCCATGCTCACTCATGCAGTGACTCTCCTCGAGTCTAGTTCAGAACCATGATTTGGAACACATCCGGCACGCCAAAGTTCCTCTGCAGGTGCGGGCCGTCGTCCCACAGCTGCTTGGTGGACAGGTCTTGCTCGGCGCGGACCTCGACGACGGAGACCTCGGTGCTGCGCTTCTTGTCCGCCGCGGCGGAGACGACGTCCGCACCGGCGACGGGCTTGCCGTTGATGGCGTCCATGATCATGCTGCCGATGTGGGCCTTCTCGAAGCAGTTGGACCAGACGGGGCTCTTCTCGATGGCGTCGAGCATGACCCTCCGCTCCTCGCTGGCCGCGAAGCGCTCCAGCTTGGCGTCGAAGACCTGCGGGGACAGCGTGCAGCTGCAGGTGGCGACCTTGCGCAGCAGGTAGACGAGCCCGGCGACGGCCTGGGCGAAGATGCAGGCCTTGGCGTCGGCGTCCATGGAGGCGAGGATGCGCGGGTCCGGATCGTCGAGCACGAAGGCGCGGTGGTCCGCGTCGAAGATGGAGGAGAGCATCTTGCGCAGGCACAGGAAGTCTATCGCGTCCTGGTTCTGCACGGGGAGCTTCTGCAGGGCCGAGGCGAAGATGCAGCGGCAGAGGTGGAAGATGGTCTCGTCGGGGATGGTGGTGACATGGTTGTGATGTATGACAAAGAGTGGATATGAGGTCTCGATGGTATCTGGGTTGGGCTGTTAGAGTGGATGGTTTGGACAACATGGGGTGTGTTCTGGTTTGTGTGTACGTACCTCGGCACTTGGCATCGAGAATTGCATTGAAGTCTTGATTTTGGATACCCATGTTTATGTTGGTTGGCTTTTTTGTCTTGTTTTGATCTGAAGTTCTCTCGAGTAGGAGTCGGATGTGTCTTGGTTGATATATCAAGAGTCTTGTGTGTATGACAACGGTGAATACGGTGTGTAATGAATAGGTTTTCTATGATGAGCAGCCCTCGGGAATACACAGAGGCTCATCTTGAGGAAGGGCAGCTTTATATCGTACGGCCAAATTTCTGTGCCAGCCTTACAGCCTCGTCTAAGAGCTGGGTACACACTGGCCCCCATCACACACGGAAGTAGGCGGCCAGGTTCCGAGGCGGGACGAGCCTCAGGATGGCGTGGCATGACAGGCAGAATCGGGAGACTACGGCGCGCAGAAGGCTGGGTCGAGATTGCGCTTGCAATCCCTTGCGTGGGGGGCGCAAAGCACAGCGCAGAGTCAGCGTGGGCAAATCTAAGACAGGATGCAGAAATTTGTATCACTCAATACGTGTGAGAGTTGGGAGATCAGCCCAGTGAGCGTCAGAGTTGGCTGTTCGGAGGTTACAGAAGTTGGACGATGTGGCCCAGGCGCTGTGCAATGGTAAGAGACTCGCGTCCCGGTTTCTCCCGAGTGTCGGAGATGAGCGCACCAGCCCAGGCCTGGAACGTTGGGCCACTGGACCACTGGACCACTGGACAGCATTTCTTCAGGGCTGCGCAGGGCTATGCAGGCTCGAGGCAGGGAGGCAGGGAGGGCCGGGATAGCGGCAAGGACCGCTGGATGGACCAGCCAACGTGTTTGCCTCATCACCACCACCTGGGCAGGGGGGAGATATCGCGAGAATTATTTGCAATCTCTGCAGGTCCTGATCTGGAAAATCTACAGTAATTCTTGCTTGAAGTATCAGGCCCACTGCAACAAACAATCTTGTTTTCCGTATACACCAAGCTTCCGTGTCCCTTGGACACCACATTACGATCGCCTACTCTGTCTCACCTTTGTCTTTTCCTTCTTCTGTTCGTTGTGGGAGACGCTAAAGGACTGCAGCCAGCCAGACTTACATTTCAATATATCCTGTGGTAGGTAGGCAAGCAGGCATTAGCCAAGTGTAACTCTCTAGCCCACGAGACACACGCGGATATTGTGGACAGTTATAGAGTATGACGATCAAGATATGTTGCTGACCCAAAAGGTTTGTTTACTTTCACTTGCCTGGACTTAAAATTGTAGATGCCAGCCAACCTAGAAACATAGAGGCTAAGAAAATAAACTACGTCCATATCCGCATAGCAGCGACAATCTCATAAGAAGTGATCAGAAACAACAACAATAACATTGTTGTTTGTTGTTGTTTGTCTTCATTGAGCTCCCCCTTATCGAAAACGCTTACCTCAGCCTAGGACAGTGGATAAGTGCACAGGCCAGGCGGGCTCATCAAGTGCCCCGCCAAGTTTCCCCCCGACGGCACCGCAGGGCGATGATCGATCGCGGGGCTCCCAGGCCGAGCTACTAACAATGCCGTGCGTACGTATGCACCTGACAGCTACGGTGGCTCTGCTAGTCGGCGGCACACCTACGCGTGGGCGCCTGATCTGCAACACGAGCCGGCCCAGAAATTAATTAACTGACAACCATCGCCGAAACACACCAACAACAATAGTCTACGCCGTAGTAATAATTACCTACCTACCTACGGTATTCTGTCTTCTTCCCCTTCCTGCTGATGCTGGCCTTCTCGTGTGTTCCAAGACTGCCAGTCTGTAGCCAGACGGTCTGGCTCTAGACTGACTGTACCACCTCGCGTCTCTCGATCCAGTCCCTTCCTCCAGTCCCGATCCCAACCGTTCGTTCCCTGTCGCATGATGACATGCGCAGCCACCCCGGAGTGATCGCCTAGCTTCCCCCGTCGCCAGACTGTTTGACTGCATTGTCCAGCAAGGTCGCCCAGCATGAACACCACTTGGACTTTGCCGGACCGGCCGCTCAGTGTCAAGGAGATCGACGTCGAGGCCAGGAAATTCGAGTTCAACGGTCTCGTCGCCCTCAAGCAATGGCTGCGCGCTGCCGATACCCTTCTCCGACAGGTAAATATACCCAGCGCCGCCACCTCGTCCTTTCCTTGCTAACCACCTGGTCCATCGCAGGGCAATATGTACGCCCGGGAGGGTAACATGAGCCAAGCGTACCTCCTCCTTCTCCGATACTCGACCCTCGTCCTAGAGCACTTGCCTAAACATCCAGAGGCCAAGACCCCAGAAGGAAAACGCGGGTTGAGACCGCTCGCTGCGGGACTGCCCAAGGTCTTCGAGACGCTGGGCCAGCTGAAACCCCTGATAACCGAAGCCCACGACGAGTGGGTCAAGATACATGCGAGCCAACGTGACGGATCCGTTCAACTCGAGGGAGAGAAGTCTCCGTACGAGAGACAGGCTGCGAGGGACCCTGCGTTATCGTGGAACCCAAAAGTCCGTGCAAAGATACTGGACGCAGGGGAGCATCAGGATTTAGCAGTCGACCTTGCCCAGCGGGAAATCAGACGGCGGGATGCGGCTCGTAAGGCGACCCGCCAAGCTGGCATTTCGGAGGAGGAAGAGCAGGCACGACGCGGCGCTGGGCTCTGGGACGACTGGGACATTCCTGCCCCTCGAGACGGAAGGGGCACTGCCCGCGATGATGGGGATGACATCAGGCGCAACATGGATGCTGCGCGCCGCAGACTGGACCAGACAGACCAGGCGGTACGGCCACCGAGCTCGGACGGCAGCTACTCATCACGACCAAATAGCTACAGCACTTATGACCGACGGCCATCTTACCAATACCCTTCCATCTCGAGATCCTCGGTACCCCAGTACGAGTCTTCCATAGGCGACACATACAACCGCCGCCCTCTTCGTCCGCCTCCTCGTCCAGCGAAGGAGCTCTCCTCCCAGTCCCACTACGAACCACAGTCAGCGCCTCCACGGCCAAACAAGGACCCCGTCGACTCATTCGATTCAGCCTACGACACATCACCGCAGACCGAACAGCCTCGGGCCCCAGAGCTGCCACCGAAGTCGATGGATCGAAAGGAGCGCTACACCTTCAGGCCAGCGGCCTACCTCGAGAACGGTACCCCGATTCGACCCGTTTTCCTGCCAGATAGGCTACGTGAAGACTTCCTCCGCATTGCCTCACAAAATACCAGAAAGGGCCTCGAGATGTGCGGCATACTGTGCGGGACATCAGTCAACAATGCCTTGTTTGTCAGCTGCCTCGTGATACCAAAGCAGACATGCACCACCGATACCTGCGAGACGGACAACGAGGAAGAAGTGATCGAGTTCTGCATAAGAGAAGATCTCATGGTGTTCGGATGGATACACACTCATCCAACTCAGACATGCTTCATGAGCTCGAGAGACCTGCATACCCAATCGGGCTACCAGGTCATGATGCCGGAGAGTATCGCAATCGTTTGTGCTCCGCGATCCGACCCTTCGTAAGTCTTGGGCCCACCCTGTCCTCCCTGGCGCCCCTTAAATGTGAAAATGGGTGTTCGGATCTCGGCTAACATCCACATAGGTACGGCATCTTCCGACTAACGAACCCACCTGGGCTCGACCACATTCTCCACTGCACGCAGTCCTCCACCTTCCACCAGCACAGCATCAACGGTTTGTACACCGACGCTAAGCACCCGGGCGGCCATGTGTACCATTCCAACCAGTTAGATTTCCACATTGAGGACTTGCGTCAGCCCTCAAGAATATAATGCAGCACAAGCCCAGGACAAAGATCAACGACAGTTCACAAACAGAGACATACTCACGTCTTACCTGCACGGCATACGAGGCAGAACTCTGCAGCGGATTATACCCACTGAAAATCATTGCTCAAGTCACCACGCGTTCAGGATTTCTTTGCTCGAGGCATCCATTCGTGCCTTCCCAGCTCTAGCTCCAGCACTACTGTCGATGTTGTGTTGAGCGGAGCCGGCCTTGGTCCTTACGATGACGACTTTGAAAACTTATGTTTCCTCATGTCGTCATTGGTCGAGCTCTGATGGTCTAGCTGCCCGGGTGGTTTGGCAGGCGTTGGCCCTCTTATACAAGAAGTCGGTCATGGTTCAAGCGTGGTACTTTGACATAAACCAATTGCATCTGCCTGTTCAAGTCGCAGGGTTCTTGTCGGTGGTAGAGCGCACGAAACCTGCCGGTCACCATTGGCCTCCCTGATGCAGGATGGCCTAGTCGAAATGAGAGACACAAGAGAGGTAGCCAAAAGCTAAAGAGGGAGATAAACCAGGTGCCTGACCGAACCCCACCACGAGCTCCGTGTGTAATTATGGTTTTCTTATGCATAGCGCCGGAGTTTATTCTGTAAATCCCCCTCTAGGTCGCAGGCCTGTTGATGAAAGGCGGACTTGGGCTCGCTCGAGAAAGTGGCATCGAGATATTTGCTATGCGGACGTGTGCTCGAAAGACAAACCCGTCTGTCCACCAGGAGAAGTCTGTGCAAATGCAAATACAAACTTTCTCCCTCCCACTTGCCGAATGTTCAGTTCAACCCACATGCGCCCTCCCGTGTCGGATGTCACCCTGCGGTCTTGGGTGCTCTCGTGCGAGACACCTTGACTACCCGGGCGCCTTGGGTTACGCTCTTGTGTTCGTTTATGGGGTTCCAGTGAATCGACGCAAAGACATGTCCTTCCCGCGCGCCACGGGCTTGGCCGGCGCTGCTCGTGCGGGCTCCCGAGAACCCGGTTGTGGGCGAGTCTTGTCTTGACAGCTCCCATGGATCTCCGACGTTCGCGTTCAGGCCGGCAGGTCTTCCCCGTGATTGACCTCGTTGGTTGGCCTCGTGTTGAATGATTCTGTTGCTGGACAACATCCCCGAGTCTTCTGGTATGCCGCATCAGTTGGAAAGTTTTACAGGCTCAGTTCGAACTTCCACAATTCTTTCTCAGCTCCATTCTATAGTTTCTCAAAAGTGGGAAACGGCACTTTGAGCTTCCTGCCAGCGGTGAGCTCCTTCATTGCAGAACCGTGCAGGCGGCGCGCGTGCATGCATGCATATACCTATCACAGATGCGGATGTTACCTATATACTCGGTTGCAACACAGCTGGACGTAGAATCAGTCTCTACACGTGTAGCTTGGCAACGGTAGTTCTAGAGGGCCAAGGCATCGGAAGGTGGTGCACCACGTCGACCGTGGCTCACGCCAACAACGCGCATCATCACCAGCAGGTGCCAGTAGAATCTTAATCCCCTCATATCAGACCACTTGAAACCCGACCTTCCCATCTCCCAGGAGGAGGAAAGAGACGTTGGCCCCCCACATGAAACTGTCCGACCATTACCCGGAACCCTAGGCAGCTCGCCCGTCTGCCATGTGGCCCGCGGGCAGGGTCCCGCTGGGCGTGTTTTAGGGCCGGGAGAGATAGTCCGCGGCTGACAGGTGGAAAGCTTATTGTCGCGACCCTTGCTGCCGTTGGGACGTTTGCCAGCGAAGCACAGCAACGGGCGAGTCATGGCGCTCGCCGTTTTAAGCTTTGTAAGTGCGTTTTGGCGATCACATTGGACGTGTGCCAAACCAGTGTCGGAATGGGCACCCTTTGAGTCATTTGCCGGGGTTGAGCTGAGGGCTGATACGAGCGGGAACGCAAAGTCCAGGTTATTAAACTCTTTTATCTCCTTCGGTTGGGGGCTCTGCTTCTGGAAGGAAGCCTCGAATTATAACGTCTGATGATCCAGTCTCTTTCGAGGAGTTTCCGGACAGTTGGAATGAGGTGGGGCCCGACCCCGATTAGAGTATATTGGCCAGCCTCCCCGGACAGGCACACGTTTCCGCTGGAGTCTCTCTCCCCACATTCCTGAAGATGTAGTGTTGGACTCCTTTTTCTTGATCTGCCCTCTCGGTCGCTACCATGGCAGACATGTTGGGCAATGAGACCTTGGTGGCGTCGTCGGCCGCCGACCATCGAACCTACTCCGACGATGGGCTGTCGTGGCCGAACCGCAAGTCGGACTTTGTCGGCACGCTGGTCCCCTTCCTAGTACGTGCCTGTCGGCTCCCCGGCATCCATCTAAAGCTACATAGAACTGACGAAACGCCCATCCAGGTTCTGGCCTGGGCTGCTGTGGCTCTTCGGCTCTACACACGGTTTAGAATCGTGCGGGCTCCCGGGTGGGACGACCTTCTCATCGGAATCGCGCTGGTACGTATATTCGCGTGTGCCACCCAGTGCCCGCCTACAAGACTTTGGAGACTGTGCTGACACGGAAGGAATTGAAGATTACTGGGTCAATAAGTGGGATCAGCTTGGGCATTGGTACGAAACTCATCTGTGACGTTAAAATGGAACATTTCTTGAGCGTTGGCTCATTCATTTCTAGCAACCAACTATGGCATGGGACACCATATCTATGAGATCCCCCGAGGGGATCTGGAGACTGTGTTCTTGGTAAGTGATAGAAACTGCTCTGGGATCCAACCATGCGAGCCTTGCTGATACAATCCAAAGCTATTTTACCTCTCAAACGCCGCCTTCACCATGAGCAATGCTCTGGTCAAGGTCTCACTGCTTCTTCAATATCTCCGTACTTTCGTGGATCCACGACTACGGCGGCTTTGTGTTATACTCACCTTTGTTACTTGCGCATATGGCCTCGCATATGGGTTTCTGGGCTGGTTTCCGTGTATCCCAGTGGAGGGTTTCTGGCGGCGAGACCTGACGGCGTTTTGCTATGCGTAAGATCATCTGCCCCCCATTTCCTCTTGCGCCTCGGCCAAATCCGTCATACAGTCTCATGTGAGGTTCACGTCAGTGGCACCTACTTACCGGGACTATAGATATGGCTCCACAGACGAAACTCAAGTATACCGGGCGGTGATTTCTGCCAACATCATCAATATGGCGCTCGACATTATGATCTTCATCCTTCCGATCCCTCTCCTCTTCCGTAATGACACCGTACGTAATACGAAGATCGGGCTTTTGGCCTTGTTCGGTCTGGGCATCATGTAAGTATACGATCGCCACCAGCTGTGATATGATGCATGCGTAGCGCAAGGGGCTAATACATGTTGAATAAGTATTAATATAATTGCCGGCTTGCGCCTTGCTTCCAACGAGGTCATAAAGCGTCAGGGCTTGAATGAGGATCTGACATTCAACTTCCCTCGCATATTTGTCCTCGGCGAGGCGGAAAACAGGCTCTCCACAATCCTGGCCTCGATCCCCGTCTTTTGGCCCGTCGTCACGCAGAAGGTCCAGGAGATCTTCATCACGAGGGAGTTCAGGGTCGAGAGCACGTATCAGATCTCCTCCGAACCACACCGGCACTGGAAGGACGATGAGGGCCGGCCAGACCGCTGTAAGGGAGGGCAAGGGAGTGGCGAAGACATCGAGATGCAGACCCCACAGTTTGGGGCGTTTGGCAAGGGAGGAATGGAGTATCAGGAGGACGAAGTCCTCGAGGCGGGTGTGCGGCATCCCGGAAGGCGGATTGATGTGGAGAGCTACACTCGTGCCTTGGTCGGGCCGTTCGCGGAGACTGAGGACGCAAAGCCAGCTGTCATTTATGAGGTCAGAGCAGAGAGCGCTTCGCGAAAATAACCGGGAAGACAGCCCGGATGATCAATCTGAACTGATGTCGTTGAACACTATACAGTGCGTAACATCTAGGCTCAACTCAGCAGCTGCCCTGGATCTGGAACAGATGATGCAGCTTGAAAAATAGCCGAGTCTGTGATGAAGCTCAGAATAATCTCGTGGCATACTTCCTCCTCAACCCTCCACCGAGGTCTTCCCTGAAGACGCGCTGTGGAATCCCCTGCTGTATTTGCAGCACATTACGCATCAGTGTTCAACCTGTCCTGGCAACATCATCACCCGCAATCCCTTATGCCCTCGCCCAGGAAAGGCATCGAAGCCATCTATAGTGATCTTGATGTCCCGCTCGAAGTCAACGTCATGTAGCTCCATCCGGTCACCAAACCGTGACACAAGAGTGGCAGTGGTCAGGTACATCTCGGACCAAGCGAGGTGGAGGCCGATGCACATCCGCGACCCTCCGCCAAACACGGTCGAGACCGCCCACCTGCGACGGCGTACCGCCGGATCATCAGTCACCTCACCGCCATCAGGCGCTGCGCGTTCTTGTCCTGGTCCGGATTCCGACGACAGCCAACGCTCCGGTTTGAACGCGTGAGGGTCCGGGAAGATCTCCTCGTCTTCCAAGATGTCAATGAAGGACATGCCAACGGGAACCCCACGCGGGATCGTCTCGACGTGGCCATCCGCGTGCCGGTACGAGTAGTCCTCGTCGGGTGAGACCCTCGCGAAGCGATGAGGCGGGCCCTTGCTCAGCCTCAGGCCCTCTGTGACCACCGCCGTCAGGAAAGGGAGCTTCTCGAGGTCTGCGGACGAGCGGATCGCCGAGGGGTCCGGGAAGGCCGCGCTTAGCTCCTCCCTGAGGCGGGCGAGGCACTCGGGCTGGCTGAGGACGTAGTAGGTGATCGAGTTGAGGGCGTTCGCGGTGGTCATGGTCCCTGCGCCGGTCAAGGTGAAGGCTTCCTCCGTCAGCCGGGAGACGTTCTTCTCGGAGGGCGGCACGTCGGCATTGAGCATGGATGCGAAGACGGTGGCAGGCAGATCCTCGTCTTCTGGAACGCCGGGCGCCTTTCCATCAGCAGTCTGGGCAGAATGCTCATCCACTAGGTGAGTAACACGCTGGTGAACTTCTTTCTGTTTCTGCTGGGCATAGTGGAGGCTTGCCGCTGTTCTTGACTTTCCTCCTGAGACCCAGCCCAACGGCAGGAAAAAGAGCCATGGAAATTGCCGGAGCAGGTGGTTCGACCGATTACCTATCACTCGGGCCTCATACCAGTCTCTGCCCAGGTCGTCGAGGTCCAGGAGGCCTGTGGATTGCCCGAAGCAAACTTTGGTGATGATATCGCCAGTCAGCGCCATGAAGGCGTGTGTCAGATTAACCACTTTCTTTGATGCCGGGCTTAACTGCGATCTCGCTTCGAGCCTTGAACAAAACTTGTTGATCTGGTGTACGATGAGAGGCTCCAGTCTTCTTATCGAGGACTTCGAAAAGAAGGGAGCTACTTGGTTCCTACGCCGCTTGTGTAGATCATGAGTGAGAGTTTTGAACGACGACTTGCGCGTCCAACTAGGTCATGATAAGTACCACACGTTGCTCTGGCTAGATAGAGGGAACTCACGATTGTCGAACAGCCCAGATCCACTTGTCGGTTTTTCTCTTTGCCGAGCTGACGTATAAGGAATTGAAGAAATCCGGATCATTACAATGGACTTCGGAAGGGTTGATGCGGACAAAGGGACCTTTGACTTCCAGTCAGAGTAATAGCTACGAACGAATGTTTGATAACACATATTTCGGCTTTATCGTACTGCCAAATTGATGCTCACATACCGTATTCTTGATGCAGCTCGCGAATCTTCCATGTGTATTGTCCTTCGTGAGGCCAGACATCGTAATAGAACTCATACCAGTAGCATAAAGCTGCCAGTCGTGGCCCAGGAAACTTCGCCGATGGGGTCAGATACAGCCGATAGATTGCAAGCCCTAGCAAATAGACAGCCACGCATCCCACAAATGTGGAATTTGCATTGACCTTTGATAGCAGGGTCGCGAGAGCTGCAGTCAAGCTCGCAGCGTCAAGCATTGTGTTTGAAGTCATGTTGAGCTCGCCAATCGACAGATTCTGGAGAGACAGAGGCATTCGGAGCGGCGAGGCGCCTCTGGGGTTTAAGAAAACAGACTGAACGTAGTGCTTATTTCCGTGCACGACGTGATGAGTAAACCCCCCTCTCTTCACGAACTATCAGTAGGCTCAGTCTCACCAATGCCAAGCCGATTTGCAACTCAGTGGCTGCAGTGTTACCCGCCCTCATGCAACCAGGGCCAATTACTGACACCACTGACAGAGGTGTGTTGCATCTTAGGCTCAATCTGAAGGTTTAATTCCTAAAGCCGCATCCGTCGCCGGAGCAGGCCGGGGTATCTGGACGGCCATCCGTGCTGTGAAAACAAGACAGGCAGACCCACCAGAATTGTTCAAAAATACCAAGAGCCGCCTTCGAAAATGTTCTGTTGTTGTTGAGACCTCCGCGACCGAGATTTTATAGCGACCCAAGACGGAGACGCCATTCCGCAACATGACGAACAACTTGAAGGCCCCGGCCGTCCACCAAACCGTTGACCTGCCAGTGGTGGAGCAATATGAAAATGTGAGTCGCTTACTCGATCGTGGCATGTCCACCGTTATCTTGAGATGCTAACAAGAGCAAGGGAGTCGACGAAGCGGTGGATCTGGTGGCCGGACATGATGACGAGCCCCTGGACCCAGCTGAGGCGCGAAGACTCCGGAACAAAGTGGACCGCATTGTTCTGCCATTGCTGTTCGCAGTATACATTCGTGAGTATCGGCCTCTCTGTATTAATTTTCAGGAATGACTTCCACAGTGTCTTTGCTGACTCAACATGCGTGCCAGTCCAATACTTGGACAAGTGAGTGGTGCCAAAGAAGTCCGTGAAGTTTGACCCATAGTTAATGCATTTCCGTGACCTGTAGAACGACCATAGGGGCATCCTCTATCCTGGGACTTATAAGCGACAACCACCTCACTGCTGATGAGTTCAACATACTGGGGTCTGCATTTTATATTGGTGAGCGTTTGTGGCAAACAATGGTTTAGCAAGATGTCCACTAATGGTTGTACCGAAGGCTACATTACCTGGGCCTATCCACACTCGTGGGCTCTACAGCGGTTACCTGTCGGAAAATATTTGGCAGCCAACATTCTCTTGTGGGCTTTGTTCCTGGGGCTCCAGTGCGCGTGTACCAACTTCGGCGGCCTTTGTGAGTGATTGTTTTGTACTCCGTCGTCAGTCTTTTCTTGTGCTGTAAATGTTTCTCTAATTCGTGTTATAAACGCAAAAGTCATCCTTCGATTTCTGCTCGGGGCGTCTGAGGGCTGCATGACCAATGGTGTCATGGTAGCCACTTCTATGTTTTACAACCGTACCGAGATCGGGCAGCGCATTGGGTGGACGATCCAATGCAATGGGTTTGCAACGATGATTTCTGGCTTCTTGGCATACGGTGTCGCGCACTCGAGCCCTACGAGCAAGCCTGCGCAATGGCAGCTCCTATTGATCATTTACGCAAGCCTTTCGTTGCTTATTGGTTTGCTATTCTGGTTTTTCTTTCCAGACAGCCCCTTGGAAGCCCGATTCTTAACCACGGATGAGAAAGTCAAAGTGGTGCAACGCATCCAATCGAATCAGAGTGGCATTGAGACCAAGGTTTGGAAACGAGAACAAGTTGTCGAAGCGATCAAGGACACTAAAACGTGGCTCTTCTTCTTTCTTGCTGCAATCTCGTAAGTATAAACGCTGATAAATGTTTCTGCTCTCTCCATTTCTCACTTAATCGTCGGATGTAATATTTGTCTTGATTTTAACCGACCAAACATATCAGCACTGACTCTCCATGCGCTCCAGAAATCTTCAAAACGGCATAGGCACTCAATACAGCTTAATCATTCAGTCTTTCGGGTTCACAACTCTACAGACCACAGCACTCAATATTCCCGCAGGTGCAGCTCAGATTGTATCGACCACTCTCGCGACACTTATACTACGTCGATTTCCTGTAAGTGAGCCACTCATTTAAGAGCACCGTTATATCCATGATGGTAAGAGCACCGTCTCTAACTCATATATGTCGTTCAGAATACTAGATGCTGGATAGCCATTGCGTTCTTCATCCCTTCAGTAGTAGCCGTTGTGTTGCTCATGAGTCTCCCATGGGGCAATCGAGTCGGGCTCCTGTGCGCTTACTACCTGATGTGCTTTGGAGGAGCACCATCGTGGGCCATGATTGTCGGTTGGGTGACCGTCACATCTTCAGGCCACACCAAGGTAAATCGTTTCCATCCTCATCTTTGTTTCGATCCCATAATATCGAGAAGCGTATTGATCTGATGGCAATTCCCAGAAACTTGCTATCAATGCAATCTTCCTTATTGGGTATTCTCTCGGCCAGACTCTGTGCACCCTGTTCTGGAGAGCACAGTACAAACCCAGGAATTATGTGCCTTATAGCATTTGCCTTGTAGGTTCATCCCTATTCTATCTAGGAGAGTCCTAGGGGCCATGGGCTAACACTGTTACCCTAGGTATCTTATGTCTGCAATTTCATTCTCTTGTTTACCATTCGTTGCCTCCTCAATAAGGAAAATCATCGACGAGATGCTTTACAGGGGGAACATCCGGTGGAGACGAATGGCTACGTGGAGAGGGTTGATTCTTATGGGCAACGCTATCGACAGAAAGTTGACAAAGGTCTTTTGGACATGACCGATAGACAAAATACGTCATTCCGGTACAGCCTCTGAAATGAACTTCAGATAGGCTTCTGCGGGAGAACGTCCTGTTGGATGAGTTCCTAAACCTCTACACTGGTTTGTTGAGCTGACAGGTTATCTTCGCTCACTTTTTGAAACTTCAAGTTAGACTTGTCACATCGGGCGAAGCACGTCAAATAGTCTTTCTCAGAGGGTTGATCACGGTTCGGATTTCTTGAAGATTCTCAAAAACGGCAGGTTGGGAATCGAGGTTACCAAGTAGCTCATGAGGGGGAGGTTGTAGAAGCAGGAAGGAAGTATGCACTTTAAAGAAGAATAAAGCTTATCGTTGTTCAAAATCAAAACTTTAATCCACCTTATTTAAATAGTTATTGTCGGAAAAATTCTGAGTGTTTGTCATACAACTTGTTTCCCTGTATATTTCTTGTTACATTTTATATGAGAAGAGGTTGACAAGTCCAATTTTGAAGATGGTTTAGCATGGTCGCCATCGAAGCGTAAGTGTTTCAAAGAAGGATCATGTAATGGTTGAATTTGGCGTTTCAATCTCTGCGGAAACAGACATTAGAAGGCCATGCATTGAACATATCTTCCATGTTGCATTCGCTGAACTTTGATGGTGAACCAAAGCTTACGTCTCGGATTTACGGAGATATCGAAAGTGTTGGTTTGACACTTCCGGCCCAAGAACACTGTTCTCTGGACCCTGCAAAGCCTCGGCATCTTTTCCGATGCTATCTTAGCCTCCACTCGGTCTCACATGGCGGTGTCGGGTCCGGCTCATGTGAAACAGCCTGTTAATAATTAACCTCTAGCTGCGACTTTGAATAGTTTTCTTCCAGTCAAGTACCGTAGTCATTGGGTTCGACAAAACACGCATCGTCAAGTCATGACCGCACAAGAAGATGAGTCCTAAAAATGGCAATGAAGCACCGGTCGATGTCCCCGTCCTTATAGTTGGCGGCGGAGCTAGCGGCTTACTCGCCGCATATCTGCTCTCGAAGCTCGGAGGTTAGCATATGCTGCCGTCGCCGGCATCATTTGTCTGGCCACTGGGCTCCAGGTCAAGCGTACGGTTTTGCTAATGATCTCGCTAGTGAAATGTCTCGTTATTGAAAAATATCCCCAGCGGCTGGCCGCTCCCAAGGCTCACGCTATTTGCCCAAGGAGCTTCGAGCTTTGTAGACAATTTGGACTTGACACCAGGGCGCTCCGACAGATCGGAACGTCTCGTGACGATGCCCACTGGGTGAACTTTCTTACCAACCTCAGCGGAGAAAAGATTGGATTTCTGCCGTATGAAAGAATGGATCCTGATGTTCTTGATGATACACCTGAGGTATATGGCAGGCGAGAGTGCTGACTTCCCGCATCGTGGACTTTGCTGACCTTGAATTGCGTGATAGATGATTCACAATGTACCGCAGCCAGAGTTTGAAGCTTTCATTGCGGACCTCCTCGATGATGACCCAAATGTTACAATTAGGAAAAGTGTTGCTTTTGAGTCCTGCGAGCAGGTCAGTTCTTGTGGAGTGTGGCCGTTTGTCGCTAAATTTCACTATTTCAAGTGACCCTGGTGGTAACGGACAAGCTGCAGGCCGGAAATCGAGTGATCACCACCGTTGCGCTGAGAGATACAAATGATACATACCAAATTCGCTCGAACTATGTGTTGGGCTGTGATGGCGCGAAGAGCCAAGTCCGGAAGTGGCTCGGCATTGAAAGTGAGGGAGAAGACAGTTGTAAGAAACCATAGAGCCTTGAAAAACCCACCGGTACCTTTGAGACAGAAACAAGGCTCTTCAGTTCTATCTTCAAAATTTGCGTTCCTTTCTGACACCAATATCTTCACAGATGAAACAATGATGACCATCCACTTTAATGCAGATCTACGACCCGTCGTCGGAAAGCGAGTTGGCATGCTGCACTGGATCGCCGACCCAGCTTGCTCAGGATTCATCATCGCATACGACCTGTCCGGTAATCAAGTCTTAATCAGCAACTTCGACTCAGAAAGACTGCCACTGGAGAGCTGGACTGAGGCAATCGCCCGTGAGAAGGTCAGAGCAGCCATTGGACGCGAAGACGTGCCATTCGATGTCCTCAGCTACAGGCCATGGATCCTGAGCAGGAAGGTCGCAAAGAAGTACCACGTCGGCAACGTCTTCCTCTGCGGCGACGCGGCACACTCTTTCCCGCCGACGGGAGGCCTGGGACTCAACTCGGGGCTGGCAGACGTGCACAACATCGCGTACAAGATTGCTGCGGTACTTCAGGGCTGGGCAGGTCCGAAGCTCCTGGAGACTTACGCCGAAGAACGCCGGCCTGTGGCTGTGGTGAATGCAGCACAGAGCGTCAAGAATGGAAAGCAGATATTCTCCTTTCTGAAGACTCTAGGCATGGCTGGGATCACGGACGTCCAAGAAGCGAGGGAAAACCTGTTGCGCAGCATCCATGACCCGGAGAAACAGCAGATGATCGCGGACGAGGTTGAGGGACAGAGGGAGCATTTCGACAATGTGAGTGCGCATATCTGAGGCTAATGCAGGTGAACTCGTATGTTGACATTCCCTGAGCTTGAAATCCATATTGGCTATGTCTACGGAATAAACCAAGCGCCAGCCCACGCATCACATTATACCCCCAAGTTTGTGCCAGGGGCTCGTCTTCCCCATGCATGGATAAGTATCAAGGGTACTGCAGCACTGCCGCCGGTCGACGTGTCTTACGTCAAGGAGTTCTCGCAACAAGATATCAAGTCACGGCAGTATTCAACACTGGACCTATGCTCGTATGATCGTTTCACACTACTTGTGGGCTCGCGAGACCAGTGGGCCGAACGCTTCCAGGCGCTGAAAGCAGCAATGAAGCAGTATGGCGTCGGTGTATCCCTTGTTGCTGCTCATCATGACTTTGAGTTTGTGTACGAGAGGCAAGAAAAGGTTTTCGCTGCCGAGGGGGAGATGAGCTCTGGAGGTGGCCTGCTTATCAGGCCTGACCAGCACATACTATGTCTTGTCCAGCGCACGGATTCTGTGGCGTCGATGGAGAAGTCACTGGTGGAACACTTGGGCTTTTCATTTCAAGATGAATGACAATTTCAATGTGCCACTGCCCCAAAGGGGCCAGATATATATTTTGGCCTAGGCCCTTCTCAATTTGGCATTTCAATCCACATTTTTTCTTAGAATGGATAGCTTCATCAGGCTTAAAACACTAATGCCTCTGCTCCTTGCGCGTTGACCCTACTCCTTTGCACCTAGTTAAACGGCGTGCCCGGAGCTTTTGTTAGGAAAGCGAAGAGATAGTCCTTCTTTGACAGAGGGACCCCCTTCATTCGAAGAATGGCATAAGTCGTCTGAAGGTGGAAAAAGAGATTTGGTATGACAAAAGTTGTAACATAGGCCAAAACTGGTGTCTCGAAGGTAGTGGGTCCAGCCTTCCTGTGTGGATGTTAGCATCTCCAGCTCAGTTCTCAATATAGTAACACCGATCTTTGACTTACACCTCCACCATCTGGGTCTCCTTGCCGTTGACGTCTTCCGGCTTGACACCCTTGATCAACTCCTGGGTCTTCTTGACCCGGGCGAACAGCTGCTCGAAAGTGGTCTCGTCATCCTTCCATTCCCCGACCTTTACACCAGTGATCTTCTCGACGAATGACTTGGTCGCATTCGAAACGGTTTGAACCTGGAAGGTCAGAGGCAGCATGTCTTCGTAGAGCCTTGCTGGGGCATATTCGGCATTGACGTCAATGTTGTTCTCCTTGGCATGAGCTTCGGCCCTGGTGAGAATGGCCTCGAGGGACTCGAGGGAGTTGGCCAAGAGGGGAACAAAGTTGTCGTAGAAAGGGGAGCTAGCCATGTTGAACTGGAGCCTGTGGATGGTAGGAAATATGGAAGTATGTGTTGCTTGCCCACAAATGAAATGGAACAACTAAGAACGGGATCGGGTGAAGAGAAGACAATGGTGGGAAGCTAGCACCAACAAATTCGAGCTAGAGGAACTCGCCCATCTTATATGATCGTTTATGCACTTTCAAAACTAAAACAAGTCGCCGAGCTGAGACTCTCTTAGTGCCGTTCGGGGCCTTCGATCTTAGCACACCCCCTGCCGCTGTTTTCTGTCTTATTCTGTTTACTAATGCAGGCAGATTACATTGGGGAATTGGCTCATCTCAGCGGCTCGTCACCAATCACGGCCGTAGACGCTGACAAATTCGCAAGGGGACAGGTGTTTCATCACGGACACGGTGCAATTATACTTCCGTCATCACAAATCCATCGAGAAGAGCAAATGCGAATTTCATCGACGAAATGGGCACCGAAAAGCGTGAGAAATACGTGAGATACACGCAAGAGAATGAGGCCATCGTGAAACTATTGCGCCGGCGAGTTTTGATACAGTGTTGAGTGGTGGGCTCAGCCGGTTGGTTGTGCCAACGTGCGAACTTTAAAGCCAGCTATGGAGCCGGGCTAACGGCGCGGGCCGAGGGATCCGCCAATCTCTTTGGCCACCGGGGCTGTTGCGCGATGAGCAGAAGATATCGCATTATCGTCCGAGCTGGGATGGCCCGCCCAGAAACACGCCCACAGGACGAAAAAGGGACATACTGCCGTGCTCATATTTGGCTAACAGCACGAAAAGGATGGGCCTGTTGTACAGGAGGGTTAGAACGGAACTTAAACCACTGAAGCAAGGTATGTGGCTATCGAATAGTATATGTATGTAATTGACTTCAATAATTTCACTGTCGCTGCAGGTAGAGAGTTATTAGCCCTGGTACATCTTTTGTGTTTTACAGCCAGACCCGAGGTCGTGTGTCTGATGGGTGTAGTTGGCTCTCAAACTTGCCACTTCTATTCCCATACCGGTATAACCCTTCATATAGTATCATAAGAATTCCAGCCCCAAACCTTGCAAGTGAATTCCAAGGCGATCCAATTTATATTGGACGAGATACCACCGTGCATAGTCATGCCTTCAAACTAGTGCGGTCTGGTACCTACAAAAGCAGACCAGATTTCTTCCATGCTTTGACATACTTAGCAATGGTTTCCGCAGAGACTCCGTCCGCATTTTCCAGGGTTGTTAAGACCCCCCGGGCCCTGGCGGTATCCAGCACAACTCCTCCAGCTGACATGCGCTGGAATTCCTTGAGCAGGAAGTCCATCAAGACATCAGTGCCAAGGTCGTGGTTTACAGAAGTCTCCTCGTCCACGAGCCGCGCCCATTCTTCATATTCGACAACACACGACAATGGGTGCCCAAGCTCGTTCGCAATTGTGGTCATGACAGCCGTCCAGTCTTGTCGGACAGGATTCTCCACGTGATAAACTAGGTTGACAGGGGCCGGAGACAAAAGCAATTCGGACATAGCTGCGGCTGCGACGTTGATTGGCAGCCACGAGGGTCTATGAGAACTTATAATTAGCCGGTCATCAAGATGCAATAACAACTTCTTAGAAGCTTACCCCATGCAACCGCGGGAACACCCCAGCCTCGTGCGACATCTTGACCAGCGCTGGGAAATGCTCCTTCGCGCTCCAGTATCCACTGCCCTCGGACCCAGACAGCTGCCCCGTCCTGACAAAGGTCACCTCCATCTCCGAGGACCAGTCCTCGGCGGCTTTTGCGAGGATGCGCTCGCAGACTAGTTTGGCCTTGCCGTAGCCGAGACTGCTGGTGCACCGCGGGTGCGTGATGGCTTCCTCAGGTACGAGGTGGCTGCCGTGGACTGAAGGGTACTCGCCCACGACCGCGATGGATGACACAAAGAGCAGCCGGGGTTTGACAAGAGGCTGGTTCATATGAGTATCTCGGGCCAGCTGGAGGAGATTTTGGAGAAAGGAAAACTGGCTCTTGAACGACTCGAGGGGCCGCTGAAAGTCCACAGGCCAGGCTGCGTGCAGGATGTGGGTGACATTGCTGCACAATCCTTCGTAGGCGTCGAGAGGCAGGCCGAATCGTGTCGCACAGGGATCGCCTGTGATAATAGCCACTTTTGTCCTCAGACTCGATGGAATCGTGACGCCCTTCTTCTCCGCGGCTTCGATTTGCTGCTCAATCAGATCGCTAGTATCGCAGGTACCAGAGATGCGGATGAAGCAGACAACTTCTGACACTTGAGGGAGAGATACAAGGTGTGATAGAAGATACGAGCCAAGGCCTCCAGAGCTTCCCGTTAGAAGCACAGTATGCTTCTTTTCCTTTCCTGGTAGACTGAAGTGCGAGACGTATTCATTGACTAGGTCATCGTCCGTGTTGGGTGAGGTTTCATTCTTCAGGGCCGTGCAAAGCTTATTTATGGTAGTATGTCTGTAGACAAAGTCGGCTGTGATTTTCGCTTTAGACAAGAGGCCTTGGCTCTCTTTCACTATGCCAATAATGCCTCTTTGGATACGAACCACCTGCAGCGAGTTGACGCCACATTCGAAGAAGTCATCCTCGGGTCCTAAGGGTTGTGGAATTTGCAACTCCTCTCTGACTAACGCTGTTAGTGTGTCTTTGAGGCGTTCTGTATTTGAGTTTAAGACCGTTGCGGGGCGCTCTTCGACAGATTTGTTGTAAACCCTCCGGATTTCTTTTTCATATTGACGGTATGCTTCTTTTCGCAGCACAGAGCCCTTGTCGGACCTCGGTAGTGTCTCCCCAGGGCCCAGCACCACAAGACTTGCCATGGAAGAAATCTGAGCATGGCTGTCCATTTTCCGACAAGCCTCTTGAACGAGCGGCCATATCGCGCGCTTGAACTTCTCGAAGTCTTCCAGCGGCTCCGCCGGTTCAATTATCAGTCCAATCTCAAACTCTCTGTCTCCGAAAGCTAGCGCAGCTCTGACGACATTGCTGTTCGCAACCGTAGACTCCAGAATCTTCGGCTGCACTTTCAGTCCGTTGACCAATACGAGCAGGTCGTCCTGCCGACCAACCGCCCGGAAAGCTGGTGTTTCGGAGTCTGAGTCCTGCTCGAAACGGTCTTGGAGTACAAAAGGCTCACTCCATCCGAATGGCGCGACTGAAAGCTGATAGAGTTGTTGTCCACTGACCTCGTCAGTCCCGTGGGGTTCAACGCTGACGTCCAAGTCACTCCTCAGGGGCCAATAGTGCCAGTTGTACTCCTTTGGTGGGGCCATAAAGGGGCTGAGGGGACCAGTCTCGGTAGATCCAAAGTGGTTCAGAAGCCTGATGCCTCTGTCGACCAATTGGTCGCCTAAGGCGACGCTGAGTGGCCCTCCGCCACATGCAACATATTGCAAAGTGGTGAGATGCGCTATGCCTTCATCATCTGGGAGCTTTGAGATCTCCTCCAGAATGTATGGCACTGTTGTGAAAGACTTGGCCTTGAATCTGTGCAGGAGATTCACCGATGACCGCGCTGTTGGAACCTCATGGGGTGGTGGTAAAAGGATGGGCTTTCCGGTCCCAAGCGACAGACAAGCAACAACCAAGCCGAATCCCTATCGACGCGTTTCGGTGTCAGCATAATTGATGATGTGATAGGATATGCGAAAGTCAGTGTAGACTTACGTGGTATAATGGAAGCATGGACAAATTCAGCCCTTCGACATCCTCAGTCTCAGTCGGGCGGTGACAGCACGCATATCCGAGCAACATCTTGTGCGGCTGGTGGACGGGCTTCGGAAAACCGGTCGTCCCAGACGTGTGAAGGATAATAACGTTATGGTCCGACTCGCTGAGAAAGTGCCGAGGCGCACATATTGTGGCGTCAGCTGGGATAGCTTTGCCTTGCCATACTTCACACAAGTAATCCTCAAAAGGCCTCGCAACTTGTATCTTGGTGCCGCCCCTGCCATACTCGTTGCTTGTTGTCTCGAAAGCTGCTTTGACGGTGCCGACGTGTCGAGGAGACGTGATGACAGCCTGCGCCTTGAGAGTCGTGAGCAGGTGCTGGATTGAAGCGGGATTGAGGCGGGGGGAAAGCAGAATTGCGGGTACGCCCAGAGATAGGAGAGAGAAGAGGTGGATCACGAGGCCTATATCGCTATCCAGGAGTAATGCGACCGGGTCCGGCTTGACATGAGTTTGGCCCCCGTAACTTGAGGAGCTCGAATCGTCAATGCCGACGAGCCATCCTCGTAAATCACCAGAGCACTGCCAGACCGCATTGCGGAGCTCGCGCATGGTGACCTGCGAAGCTCTCCTTGTTTCTTCATCCTGTGGCTTGAGTGCTTGCACACAGAAAAGAGCGTCTGGATTGACCTTGGCGTTGTACTCGATAAGCTCGGCGATAGTGCGTATAGAAGAAGAGGCCGAGTGTTGCTTCAAGTCAAGAGTTGCCGGCTTGAAGGCTCTCTTGGCCTGCGAAGGAGAACCACCGCTGGGCATGATGTTGTATGTCATTGTGTTTAGCGACAGGTGTCAGTGAGAGGAAATAGGTACAGAAAGGAAGAGCTTCTCGATAGTGACAGTGGCAGCTTTTGTGATACTTGGCGTCCGCTGCTTCGTTGCTGAGTAACTTCCTACCAAGTCCGGAATGAACTTCGCCAGAGGTTGATATTTATAGGACACTCTAAAAACCAAGGGAAAATTTCGCTTCAGAAGCCCTGGGTCACCATGCAGGACCCCCCCCACACCACTGCTGCGACGGTGGTCCCTAATAGCAATGGACAACGCCCCATGACCAGGTGTGTCTACTCCACTGAGCCTTCCGACCACGGTGACGCACCTGGACTGTCAATTCCTGCACACATGCGTTAAACCTTGGCCGCAGATAGTCCAAATCTATTCAACGTCAGTGTGCGGGATTGAAAAGCCGGGTGGCGGTCGGAAGGGGTTGGGGGTGGGGACTCTCCGTCTCACAGCATAGCAGTAACAAGGAGCACACTCCATAGGGTAGTTTTCTCATGGTGAATGTTCAGCTCAGCCGCCACGCAGATCTTCGCAGTCACCGAGGTGGCAGAGGTGACACAATGCAGTTGTCTGTATGCAGGTGCGGTACACCCGAACAGCACTAATATCTGAAGCGGTAATTCAAATCATGATTGCGGTTGGTATTCGTCCCGGTCACGGAACGACGGGAACTGAATCTTACTGCGGCGCTTTCAGGTGACTCCTTCACATGAACGCAAGACTCCGGAACAAATAGGAAATGGTCCTTACCAGCAGGAATTCTCCGGTGGCTTCTTTCCCTTGTCGTTATTGGACAACTGGCGCTCGGCCGCGCCTGGGCACGATATTCTAAGCCTGCCAATAAAAAAACTGTAAAATGAACACCAGCCGATGATCTCAGCGAGAGGCTCACGTTACTGCCCCGGAAATCGGGCTAGTATGCAAGAGAAAATAGTTGACGACTGCATATCCATAGTGGTCTTGACCCCGTGACGCAAAGCGGTACAGCAACAGAGATGGCCCCACTCTCACGATCAAGTCCCAGTTGCATTCCCACCTCGTGATCCGAAAAGTCTCGGGTCTCTCAAAAAAGGAACAGCGATTGCTCGTGAAGTGTCAGTCCGCCGTGGATATTATGGACAGCACTGACTTTGCAGACACCCCTGGCAACATGAAGTTTTTCTGGATCGCCATTAGCACAGAGAGATGCGACAACGCCTCAAGTGGTTTACCGCCGGGCCATTCCAGTGCCGTAACTTTGTCCTCCGTGACTTTCCGGGCGCAAACCTTGACAAGGCAGACGGGGAAAGATACCTTCGCATCGAAGAAGCGCCCTCGGCTGAATGGAATGGCTACGAAAATCACGGGAACACATGTTTTGACTTGCGTATCAGCTGACCTGTACGTCCCCGGGTTACTTGACAAGCTAATTGGGCCTGTGAGGCTCTAAGGAGCTCTGCGCGAGGCACCTGATATGCAGCACCTCAAGCTATTAGACGACGATATAGCAGCTACACGGGCTGACGATTACAAACAAATACCCTTCCAAGAGATACCCGTCGATATTTTTATGCCACTCTAACGCCTCCAAGCAAGGCCATAGCAATTCGTTGTTACATCCCTCAGCTTGGCCAATTAGGCCACGGCGTAGTCCACATCTGGGGGAACCCCATGTCCAGATTCGCCGACAGCGCAGCATCGATCGTATTCAGATCGAAACCAGGGTCAAAGTGCCCGAATATGTCGACATCCAGCATGTCGCCCAGGGCCGTAGCAGGCAGGGCCTGGGACGTGCCCGGCTGCTGAGCCACCACCGCGCCCGGACCGGGCGTCGCAGCCAGCGGCGCAGGTGAGGGCCTCCCCGGCCCTCCCTGCTGTAAGTTCGGAGTGGGGAGCTGCTGTAGGGGGCTCTGGCCCGCCTGGATCGACCTCGGCGTGGCGGCGGCGCTCCCCGGCTGCTGCCGGTCGGCCTCCCTGACGTAGACGTTCCTCCTGCTGCCGAGCGTGACCTCGGCCGGCAGCGCCCTGCGGCTGCTCGCCGGCCTCGCGTCCGTAGGACTAGGGGTGGCACCGTTCGCCGACGCGGCCACTGCCGCGGCGGCGCCCGAGCTGACGAGCCCCTTGGCCGTCTTGTCCATCTCCTGCAGGATGGCCTCGCCCAGCCCGGCGTTGACGCGGGCGCACGTGAAGGTGTCGCCCAGCTTCCGGAGCAGCGCCACGACCTCCTTGAACCTGGTCTTGCCCCTCAGCCGGTACAGGGGGATCTTGGAGTAGCGCATCTTGCGGTAGGAGACTGAGAGCGAGAGGGCGAGGGCGTATGGCACGAAGGGCACGACTGTGATGCGGTCTGGTGATGTTGGGAAGGACAGGGCAAAGGACACGGCGTCGACTATGCGGTCTGCGGATAATGAGCGGCGGGCGTTGATGTTTGGGTGGGGGAGGTGGGCTTGGTCTGGGGCCGATGGGGCGAAGGCGCTGGATGGTTGTCGGCAGGAGAGGACAGAAATCGCGTGGTAGAATATTTCTACGCTGGCTGATTGCCAAATAGGTCTGGTGTCAGTACGACTGCGTTGTGGTATTTCTGCCATGAGGAGATGTCTTTTGGTAACCTTGGTTGGAACCCCTACTGCCCCGAGGCGCAAAACATGACTTACAGTGCATCCATGGCGCCGCTTTATCTGCCCCGGCGTCCATGATCATACTTTCGAAGACTGGCAGCACAACCGTCTCGTCGCCCTTGCTGCGAGGCCGATACAGGCAGATGACCTTGTCCAGCATGACGCAAACACTCAAAAGCAACCTGAACCCCGGTTCTTCCTGGGCGGCGATACACTCGTCCAGGTCGCGGTCGGTATCTCGGTCGTGTAGCAGGCACGGCCGGCCGTGAAATGCCGCGTTCATCCTGTCAAGGGCCCAGAGGGCGCAGTATAGGGTCTCGGCCTCCTTGCTTCGCTCGTCCTGGGCACCAGATCCAACCAGGTGAATGCCGATGGTGGCGGCGTAATGCGAGGCCTGGCTGAAGATGAGCGAGGGCAGGTCCAACTCTGATGCACGGGCCGGCTGATAAAAGAACAGGAGCAAGAGGGCTCGGATGTGGTCTGTTCTGTCGGCGAGAACCTGTTCGTCCAAGAACGAGAGTGCGGACTTGGCAAGTGGCCGTTGGAATTCTGAAAATGGTAGGACTGGTCCTCCGGGCTCGAGCCGCAGGTAATTTGCTGCAGACGGTTCAACGCATGTTGCGATAGAGATGACCTTGGAGATGTTATTAGCGGAACACGTCCTTTGAAAGAGACGGAGTCATCGTGGCTTAGCGGCATCAAGGCGGAGAATACGCTCAGCACAAGAGATGTATCATCGTCTTCGGGGTACAAGGTCATTGTATCGTGTGATTGATCCCATATATCTGATGCCTGAGGTAGGGCCCTTACGGCCAGCAAATACTTTCAAGGGCGTCACAAACCTGTCTGAAGATAATGTCCTTCACGCATCTTGGTCTGCGCGTCGCATGTACGTCGGCCGCTTTGAGTATTGGCCACATAGGCTGGAATCGATTCAAATAGATTGCACAGATATGTTCGTAATCCTCGTCGGGCGGGTACACGGTTGGTCCCTCCGCCGGCTTCGGAATCTCGACCACATCACTGTTGCAACGATTAGCTTGGGCGCATTCGTAAAAGTTGTCCAAACCGGCGCCTCCACTCTACAAGGGCGACAGAGAGCTTGCTAGCTGGCGAACCAGCTTGGATTCCCCTCTGGGCCTTGCGAACTTTACTGCGGAGTAGCATCAAAGTATTCAAATGAATAATTCAAGCGGTACACTCTGTCTGGCAAACATTTAAATACAGAGACGGCAATTGGCGACAACAGAGAAAGATCCTGGAGCTTTATGGAATGATAGAAACCATCAATCTGGTGCTGCCCAACGCCAGCCTTCACTCTGCACTCTCCTATGGGGAAGGAAACACAATGATTCAATGAAATGAAAGTCCGGCGGTACGTACCTGGATTGCGGGCCATTAATCTGGTGTTCCGGGTTGTCAGTCGAAGCCACCCTCCCCGACAGAGTGCGGAAAGACACCGGGCCATCGCCAGCACGATTGGAGCCCGCAGGCTCGTGGTCCTGCGTCGACACCGACGACTGCTCCCGCCTGGCGTCCCTCTCGTCGTCAGACCGCCGGGCCGGCAGCCACGTGCCGATGTCAGACGGGTTGCGGCGCGAAGGGTCCCTGGCGATCTTGCTCGCGGCCTCGATGAAGATGCTCTCGGGGCTCAGGTCGCCCACGAACCGGGACGCCGACAGCTCGATGAGCTGGGAGGCGACCTCGCGGGCCGACGACGCCCCTGAGGTGTTCTGCTCTGGCGACTCGGGGGAGTTGGGGAGGGTCCCCGAGCGGTTTGATGCGCCCCCGGGGCCCTCGGGCTGCGGCGGGTCGGGCCTGAGGTGGGCATAGATGCTCTTCTGGTGAGAGGCATCGGCGAAGAAGCGCGGCCCTGGGGTGTCTGATACGTGAGAGCAACGTTTCTAGCACCGCGTGTTAATTAGCATTGCCGACGACCTCGTTGACACAATACGGAATCCCATTGTGGTCTTGTGCAGGCCGTCCACACGACGGTTGTATTCGACAAGAGGGCAGATGGGTTGCAGTGACATCACAGGGCGGCATGCTCGGTGTGCATCCATGTCTCACCTTTCTTTTCCGACATGGTTCGCAGGCCTGCTGGACTTGACGCCGTTTCACTGGCATGCCATCTTGGTCCGAGGCGACGAACTTGACGGGTCGTTTCTGTGGGGGCTCAGCCATGGCTGAGAAGGGAGAATCCGAGTCGGAGTAGTCGAATTCGGCGGACGGTCAGGTTAGCCTCAGGGCTTGTTAGTCGGTTCGGAGTGTGCCCGAGGGACTGACGCGGGCGAGCTGCAGGATTTGCAGGGCGGCTCTTCCTCAACAGGGCGTTCCGAACGTGACCGAGGCTGACGGCGCGCCTGGCTGTGACCTTGGTTTGAGACAAGTGTCGGGGACGATGGACGGTGAAAGGCTGGCAGCCGTTCAAAGCTGCTTTTCCCGTCGTGTCTAGGCCTTGCGGGTGGCCCTGCTGCGGTGAGGTGTCACGAAGGCATGAAGTCGGAGCATGTCCTGTTCCAGAAATCCCGGGGTGGGTCTCTCATCTCCAAGTTCTGTCCTTTTATTAACTCCACACGGTTCCCTCCGCTTCCCCGCGCCCGACATGGCGCGGGTGAGATACCAAGTAAATTGGGGTCTGGGGTAATGTTTTATCCCAGCACAGACCGAATTTTGAGCACAGGCACTTTGCTTCCGTTGTATAATGACGTTGCCCCGATTTCCTGTTCATTCGTGGCCGTTGCCATTAAGCGAGACGTTGCATGCCAAATGTGCATCATGAACCTTGATCCGCTTGAGCACTATCCGCCTGCCTGCATCTGCGTCACCAGGGTTTCAAAAAAAAAAAAGATCACGTCTAAGACGTCGATTTGAGCAACCACCCATATATTCGTAATCACGGGCCGCTAGAATGAATAGTTCGAGGTTAGATTCCCGGCGGTGTTTCTCAAAGAGGCAGTGCCGACAAGATTCACGAAGTGCGGCATCTTATAATCCCCTCCGATCCGCGACATGAATGGAAATGCTGACGACGTGAATTTCCCCGGCATCTCCGGTCTTGAATGTGATTGAAAAATCCTTCCAGTACATGGTCACTGCCGCCTATCTCCCAATATGCTTCAGTTAGCAATTAAGCGAGCCGGCCGTCCGTTGGCAGTCGCTGCCTCCCAGAGGCGCGGCGTCCAAATGGCAGCCATGGCGACTGCGAGTCAGGACAAGCGAGAAGGCGATATATCAGACTCATTTGCTTCCTTGGCCGGCATCAAGGACGAACCGCTGCCAGATCAGTTCCGCCAGCTCAAACTGTCATTGGTTGAGGGGCGCGAGGACAAGATCAAAGCCAGCTGGCACAGACTGCTCCAGAGGCTGGAGATCGAGAACGATGTAATTGCCGAGTTGGGCTCAAAAGTGATCCCGGAGGTCCGCTTTGATAATCTCGAGGAGGACCTCGCCGGAAACAGGGATGCAATCAAGAAGCGTGGTGCCGCGGTCATTAGGGGGGTCATACCGGAAGATGAAGCACGACAGTACAAATTCGACCTCGAAGAGTATATCCGCAAGAACCCACAGACAAAAGGTGAGTCTTATTCCTATCTAATTGACGAAGAAATACCAGGAAGAAATACTTCCATCCACCAGGAGCTGTTCTTCACGCGGCATCTTTCACCTACATCCACTTACACTACCTGTACCACAGGCTTCCCACAAAACGACCCACAAGTCTGGGAGCTGTACTGGTCCGCACCACAGCTGCACGCCCGCACAAACCCCAACTTCATGAAGGTCCAAAAGGCCCTGATGCAGTCGACATGGTCCCTCTCCGACCCAGACTCGCTCATCTCCATCTCCCAGCCCTTATCCTACGCCGACCGGCTCCGCATCCGCCAGCCCGGCGACGCGGCCTTTGCCCTGGGCCCGCACATGGACGGCGGCAGCGTGGAGCGGTGGATGCGCGAGGGCTACGGCCGGGGCGGCGTGTACGACGCCGTGTTCGAGGGCGACTGGGACACGCGCTACGACCCCTGGGACGGCAGCACCCGGGTAAAAGCCGCGAGCGACCTGTACAACGGCCTCGGCGCGTGCAGCGTGTTCCGCATGTACCAGGGGTGGCTGAGCATGAGCAGCGTCGGCGCCAGGGAGGGCGCCGTGCTCTTCAACCCGCTGCTGAGGCTCGCGACGGCTTACACGCTGCTCAGGCCCTTCTTCCGGCCGCGGAGGACGGCCGACCTCGAGGTCGCCAGGGGGGGTAGCGCCGAGAGGCTGGCGTTCCTGGCGCCTGAGAACTGGGAGTTCACGGCGGGCGACCAGATGACGAGCGAGATTCCTGGTGCCACGCCGGGTTACGGCATGGAGTTCCCCAAGCTGGCCTTGCACCCGCACCTGGAGCTGGACCGGACGATGGTGCATGCTCCGCGGGTGAACCCTGGGGACTTTGTTGTTTGGCATTGCGATAGTAAGTTCCCTACTGTTTCTTGTGACCGTTCTGTTTTAAATCGAGCTTCTCCTGACCCACTCGCAGCCATCCACGCCGTGGACTTTGAGCACAAGGGTAAGGGTGACTCCAGCGTCCTGTATATTCCCGTCTGCCCAATCACCGAGACCAACGCCAAGTATGTCAGCAAAGCGCGAGACGCTTGGCGCCGTGGGACTCCTGGGCCTGATTTCCCTGGCGGCAAAGGCGAGTCAGAACATATCGACAGGCCGACCGAGGACTTCTTGAGGTCCATTGCCAACACCGATGGTCTGGCGTCAGTGGGACTTGAGCCTATCCCAGAACCTGTTAATGGCAGCAAAGGAGAAAAGGAGGTCGTACGAAGGGCAAATCAAACCCTGGGGTTCTAACATAGCAAATTCAAACACGGCTCGTAACGCTTTGTTCTTGCCTGGACGACGGAATACGCACCACAATATAATAATCACCAAGAACCATACTCAGTCCCGTGCATGCACGCTTGGCCAAGTCTCATCAATGGGGTGATTAATCTCGTGCCGTGAGGCCACGGATTCAGATTTAGCACTATATGGCCGAGTAAATAAGTCCTGGGGTACCAGCTCCCAGACTCTGTCTTCCTGTGGCTCAAACCAGGGGTGTGTGTGGGGGGGGGGGTATCTCGCGTGTACACTGCAACACTTATCTCAGCCATCCTCGTCCGGCCGAGTGGTAGAAGGCCCCGGGACCTACGCCCTCTCCAGTCCTCGCTGACCTGGAACCATGCCTCGCGCCGATGATGGACAGCCCGAAACCGTCCCTCGGGGTTGCGGCTGCCGTGTATGGCTCGCTCGCCGCCTCGGACCACGAGAACCCGGCGTCTGATGACCCTGACCTCGTAGACTCATCCCCATCCCAGGACGACGGAGCGCGGAGGGAGGTAGTAGACCGCCTGCTGCTAGCCCTCAACCCTCGCTGTCCTTGGACCGCCGCGACTTCTTGGAAAACCTGCTGGCCACGCTCGCCCGGCTCGCCCTGCTGGCCTTGCTCCGCCTGCTCCCGGCCTTGCTCGCGCGGTGGCTCCGCCTCGACCCCTTGCGCGCCGCCGCCATGGCCGCCACCCTCTCCAGCCTCCCGGCCCAGCTGCGCTTCTTGAATGCCGCCCTCCTCGGGTTTGTCTCGGTTGCTGTCGTCGTCGTCGTCTCCTCCACCGACCCGTCGTCCATTTCTGCCGATGGTGATGATCTTTCCGCTGCCGCTCCTGCCGACCCTTGCGGGCTCGCTCCACCAGAAATCGTCGCCTCCTGCTCCTGTTGCGCCGGCGTCTGGGCTAGCCCTCTCCCCGCTGTCGGAATCACAATTGTCAACCGGTGAGGCCTCTTGGCTGGTGGCCAGCGGGGCCAGTTGCTCACCTTCCACGACGATCGGCGTCCTTGGCGTAGCCAGCGGAGTCTCCGAGTAGGTCACGTACGACGCGTGCTGATGCACCCCGTCCTCACCTCCCAACCCTAATCCCTGCCCTTGCTGCTGCTGGAAGTACTCCCGGCTCTGCGCGCGGTCGGGCCCGAGGGCGGTGACGGCCTGCCCCGGCGCGGGCGTCAGCGCCGTGAGGTCGGCGTTGGACGCCATCGGGGGCCACGCGCCGTACTCGGGCATGCTGCTGTCCTCGCCCGTACTTACTCCGGACCCCCGCGGGTGTTGCTGTTGCAGCCCCGAGTACCGCGCCGTCAGGGCGTGCGGCGGCGGCGGCGGCGGAAGCTGCATGTCGTCCGGGACGGGGTCGAGCCCCTGCGCGAAGGTGGCGCTGGGCCGCCAGGTGCGCCACGAGTTGGGCCGCGCCGCCGCCCCCATCAAGACGGGGTTCTGCGACAGTCCCCGGGGCGGCTCGACCATCGCCATCTGCGGGGGCTGCGGCGCCTTGACGTCGCGGGGGCTCGCGGCGGTGTAGGCCATCGACTCGGCCTCGGACACGAGCGACTTGTGCATATCACCTACGCCTCCCCTCCCGGACCGCCGGCCTGTCGAGTCGAGGCCCCGGGAGCCGCTGTTGACGAGCGTGTTGTTGGTGAAGCGCCTCGTCACCGGGGTCAGCAGGCGCTGCCGCGTGCGGCGGGAGCAGAGGCAGACTGCCCCCAGGATTATGAAGAAGAAGGAGAGGATCCCGACTGTCGTCACGGTCAGCCAGCCAGCCCCCTACACCACACGAGAGAGAAAGAGAGAAACCAGGTCAAGGGCCGGAAGCTGTGTTGCGTACCCACGATGCCCGCTATTGTCCCGGGGGCGATGGCCGGTGCCCGGGTCGCGGCTGCTGAGGTGGTGGTACTGGATGGTGCGGCTTGGTACGGAGTGGTTGCGACGAAGGGGGTGGTCGTCGTGACGGCCGTGGAGAGGCTCGTCTGTAATGTCGGCAGGGGAGATGTGATCATGGAGGATGTCAGGGTCATGGTCATCTGCGGACTGCCGACCGGGGAAAGGTCGAGGCATATCTATCTGTGTTACTCACGATGGTCGTCACCTGGGTTGATACCTCTGTCGAGGTCTGTGCCGTTGTGATGACGGTCGTCTGGGTCTGGATACTGGTCTGCGTCGTCTGCACCGAGGTCACCGCCGTCGACGTCGTGAGACTGCTCGACGTCGTGCTCTGCTGAGGCGCATCCGGCGGCGGCGGCGCAGGCGGCGCCGGTGGAGGTGGTGCAACTGTTGACGGAGGGTTTAGCGGCGGCACGATCGTCTCTGCGGGATTGCCAGCATTAAGGACGATAGAGTTCGACGGAGCAGCCGCAGTCGGCAAAGGCTCAGCAGCCACTGGGGGCGCCGGGGGTTCAGAGGGAGCAGCTTTCCCCTTGCCCACACCCTCGTTGCCTTTGCCTTTGCCATCTTCCACCATTTTTGTTATTCCTTCCTGCCTATCCTGAACGGAATAAATGTCGATCGATCACTCACCTCCTTTGCCATCTCCTCCCTTGCCTTTTCCCTGACGCCGTACCAACGGAGGCTCTACCGTGTCCCTCACGACCGTCCTGGCTACCCTCTTCATTTCCTCACGGACAGCGTTTGGCCTGTGGCGTCGCTTGTGAAAGCCGCGGCCTCGCCGTGATAATGAATCCACAGCCATCCTGACTGAAGATGGGCCCTCGTCCGCAGCCTATAGCTCGCCTGTGGTCACCGTTGGGTATTGGGCGTAGAGAACGACGGCGCAGCCATGTGAGAAGTATGCAGCAACGCTGTCACCGTAAGTCCCGTAAAAGGCTTCGTTTGAGGGAGTTGATGGTGATGATGATAGTCGGCGGTATTAGTCAAATATGAAGGAGAAGAAACGGCGTTTCATGCAGCAGCTTGAAAGTTAGGTAAGTCTTCCCAAAAAGTGCTTGGTCTCGGGTATTATGCTGCCGAAAGAATTACACAAATCGGTTTTGTTTTGTCTCCTGCCAGGGAGATCGACGAGCTGCTGCAACAACCCAGGGCAACTTGTGCTTCATATCCTCCACGGGCTGCCCCTGCAAAACACCTCTTGGCCTAGAATTCCCCGCGGCACCTTGGGCTGACAGGAGACCACCATCAACCCGCACAGCCAAGTCTGGGCGAAACCATCTCGCAACCGAAACAGTAGGCCGAGGAGGGGTGGTGGGACACGCCTGGCGTTCGCTGGCGCTGCCATCTTGCCTCTTGGTTCATCGAACCTGTCAAGCCATGTGCTGCAGACTTGCAGTGCAGCATCGGGCCCCACCGCGCGATATTGATGTTGGGTTGACAGCCCACGGCCCCGGGCTGTGTCGACTTGGTGACAGTTAAGTTAGTTCTTCGGGAAATTCTCTATCCAGAGAAGATGAGACTCTTCAGACGCCGTGACGCTTTGTCTTGTCCGATAAAATCCCAATAGCGAACCCACCCTGATTGGGCCGATCACCAGGCGTCGAGATGGCCCAGAAGACCTAGGACGGAAGACCCCCAAGTGACACTCCCAGCCCTCAGCGAGACACGGACGGAGATCGGACCAGGCAAAACAAGCTTCTCCCTCAAACGGCCGAGCCCTGATTCAGCCAAGGGGCCTAAGCGCCGTCTTGAAATCCCACTCACAACCGCATGCAAGCAATCCCAAAAATGGGGTGCAGAAGAGCCATCCCAGCAGTAAATCAGGAGAATAAAACAGTTAATGTTGATTGGCAAGTCAGTCATCACGATATATCGTGGTCCTGCATGAACCGGCTTGGTTTGGACACACCATGTCGACCTGCCCACAAGCATTGTCAGGGTGGTGGCAAGCCCTACAGGCCCTAATAAACCATGACAGGTGCGACCGAGACCCCTACGCTGCAGAGTGCGGGATGTTCCGAGCCACCAGAGCCTTCCGCGGTGCGGTAGGTAGCACTGGTCGCTCTCGCGGAGTCAAGGCCGCGCTAGCCGGGATCTTGACGATGCCAATGGGAGTCAAGGAAAAACGCTGACTAGCAGATGCCAGCTTGCGGACGTCTCCGATGCCATTTTGCTGCGAAAGGGGGCCTCACAGGATTACACATACCCAGGTATCCATCCTGCCAAAATGCCACCCAGGACTTGCATCATAACGGCATACGTGGGTGAGCCCAGAACTGTCTGCCTTCGGGGCTTACGTATATCAAAGGGGCGTGTATATGACATGTTCATCTGAGGTCGGCCCGTGATCGATCCCAGGTAAATGAGACAATATGGGAGATCGCCCCGAGCACTGGGTCTGACCGGAAAAATCCTGGTTAGACGAGCGTATAGAGTTGCAGATCACTTTGAAAGATCGCCCGTCATTCCACGCCAGAATATGACAGAGCGGGTGGAGTGGAATAGTGAGGAGTATCTGATATCGTGCAACAAGAATGGTATTGTGTGGATGGGTCTTTCCCCACTTGCGGCTCTCTGGACAGGGCTATAGGATCCGCAGATATAGATACTTGGTAAGAGGGTGGAGACGAGTAATAAAAGTGGTCAGGCCAAACCAGGTGGGCAGACATCTGGGAGGCGCAGTATAATAACTACGGGCCGGAGGGAGCCAGCCCCGGCCGGCTTCCGGTTCTCCGGGGGTACTAGAACAATGAGCAGTTGCCGCTCCACAGGGCTGGGTACGGTTTGGTTTTGCGTTCACCTCGCCTGTGGTCTAGCATGTTTGGTCTCTTGGTCTGGGCTGCGGGAGCTTGTCTGATTTGACATCTTGAAAGCCCTGCGCAGATACGTCGGTTGTGACAGTGTTTGACATGTCAAAGTGGGTACAACATCAGTACAGTCGGACCTACCGCGTGTGAGAAAGCGGTTTGAGAAGACGCAAGGTCATGTTGGTACCACGGCGCAGCCACTTCATACCGCGTTTCGTTGGAGCGTGCGATAGGCGCGATGAGTCCATATCCAGGAGAGGTTTCGTTGAAAGCGAGGAGATATTCCTCCAGATACGTTGCACGTCATCAACCCAACGATCGTGAGGTGCTCAGAACCTTGTTTCCACTGATCAAACCAGGGGGATTCAGGCCTCAACTGCCAAGATGACCAAGACGTCCGAAGCCACGTTACTAGGCCAAGGCATATTAATTATACGAAAGGCGGGAAGGATCGTCTGACAGCACACACATCTACGTTTAGACGAGGGATGCTCCTACCTGCCGTTGTCCGATATGCCGAGTCATCCGTCCAAAGTCCAGTACCGAAACAGGGGTATTTCTTATTCACTTGCAGGCCACCTGTTGCCTCCAAATGCTCCTCGTTGTAAAGCGCACTAACCAAAGGGCTTACTCTGCAGGGCAGAAAATCTGCTGAGCATGCGTATTCGGTATAACACCTGCAGGGAAAGGGGCAACTCCTTGCGACTGCTAAACGCAGTACTTCTGGGATGATGACAGCTCAACATTATCACCGAAGAACGCCACCCGAATACATGGTAGAGAGTGATCGCAACAGATGTAAATGTGCTGGTCGACTGCTGGATAGGAACGGTTGACAAAGGCTGGACGGATTCGCAAAGACGCCAAGAAGACGGGGAACCATACGCGAGTAGCTTCAACATGACCCCAGGTCTTGGGGTATTGGCATCCGAGAGAGGCGCCGAAAGGGAACAGGCTTGGCAAGTTCATGGGCTGGAAAGAAGCATGAAAACCACATGCGAACACGCCTTGTTCCACACGAATCGGAGGTCCTGCGGCTGATGTTTGGAACACGATTGAAAAGAACGAGAGCGGCAAGAGAGACAAAAGAAAGGGGGCGACGTTCATTCGGTTGCATCGGTTCGGCTCCAAGGCCGAAATGGAACAAGCGAAGAAGAGTGTGGAAGAGGGTCTGCAGTCTGGGTTTCGAAGGGAGACCCCGGCTGCGGCACCGTGATCAGCGGCCGGCGGGCCGGCGGCGGGAGTTGTGTCAGGGCGACCGGAGCGGTGACGCTGTGTCCCTCACTCACTCATGTTTTCAGAACGTGCAGAGCCCCCCCTCCCCCGAACGCTGTGGCTCCTGATATGAACTGGGCCGTGTCGTTGGAGCTACAGAAATGAGGTGCTTGGTGGTGGTGATGTGCGCTCACTCATGTGGCGCAGCCTCATCTGTGAAGGCAACAGGAGTGGCTTCATCAGTCGGCGGGCTCATTCTCATTCAAACATCAAGGCGTCAGTCTTTGCGTCATGAGCAGGGGCCTCAAAACTGCACAGAGATCTTATACCAAGAGTGCCTGATGTACAGAGAGGAACTGACCGGAAAACTGACCGGAGAATGCCATGCTGCGGAAGGAGAAAAACGCGTGGGAACTGAGGTGCGGCGCAGAATATCTTCACTTGAAGATGAAGCTGTCCAGGAGAAAGTGTCCTAGAGTATGGAAAGGTTACCATGGCCAAGTAGTGGGAGAATATTGTCCCAACCCCGATGTGTAAGTTGATCACCGGCTACCACTCTGCACTGGACAATGCGCATGTTCAAACGATCGCTGAAAACCCAGAGATAACCCAGTGCGACAAAAGAGTAACTCGAAGTTGCATGCCGACGAGAGAAATGTCGTGCACACTGACAGTCAGGCCTATGGTGTTGCTGGTGTTGCGGGGAAGTTCGCGTCGCAACCCGGATCAGTGGACCCAGGCCCGTGGGTCCTGAGGGGAGAGGGTGGGCCACGCTAGGCCAGGAAGGGGAGTAAGTAAATATTTTGATCACAACAAATCGAGTCCTGCTCGACACGCGTTTATCTCGCTCGCTTGGTGAGGCAGCACGATCCCGATCCCAAATCAGCACACCCTGGCTATCCCAGGTATTTGAATGCCGTATCCCAGGATCAGGCCCGCGATCAGGTCCAGGATCCTCTCACTCCACACTCAACCCAGCCGAGCCCCGGATCACTGCATATTGTTAACGCTTGCTTTACTGTGCCATTCACTTCTATATGTACATGTATTTGCAGTGACGTATCGTAAATCACCCCACCTCTGACTGATGAGGCCGTGGATGACGCGACTGAGCACCCTCACTCACCATGGCTGCCATGATTGATGACCTCCCCATTGCACTGCGGCGGACGCGTCGAAGCAGTGCCGTCTTGCACAGCCATCCTCAAGAGACACAACGGCCAAAGTCTCCGACTGTTTCGACTCCGAGTCGAGGAGCTAAGAAGAGAGTCCGCTTCTCAGATCCAGGCCTCTCGTCGGACCACGATGCACACGTCGATGATGAACATGTCTCTGCCTCGACCGGTCTGACACCGCACATCCGTCGGGCAACCCTCGAGCCTGGCTCCGGTACCAAGAGACGTCGTCACTCTGGCCCAGTCACCCAAGACCGACCAGAGGCGTTCGACTCTACCATCGACACGCGACATAGTGGCGAGGTGACCTTTCTCCCGCTACGTCAAGTCCTGGATGGCCGTGTCAAGCGACGGATCAGGCGTAATGGTCTCAGCGAGGAGATCAACATCATCACTGCCGAGAGGAGAAGGAAGGCACAGCAGACCAGCGACGAGATTGCCGCCCTAAGGTCTGAGGTCGCTGCCAAGGATGCTGAGATCCGCCGTCTTTCAGGCGCCACAGCTGTCGGTCAAGAGGACGACGACGAGACCCAGGAGAGCATCGACGAGCTGAAGAGGCAGGTGTCCCAGCTCAGGCGGGTCCTAAAGAGCCCTGACTCGTCAAACGAGACCGAGGATACAATCGACTACAACACTACCCGCGTGGACTGGGCCATGCAGGTCCGCGACCCCTTCTCCAGCGAGTACTCGGACATGGAGCTTGACGTCGACGACGATGATGATGATGAGGACCACCACTTTGGTGATAAGACCATGGCGGAGCTGGCCTGCAGCACGCCTTCGCGTCGGTCCTCCAACATAAGGAACTCGTTCCCCACCCCGCCGTCGACCAGTCCACATCTAGGGCCAATAACGCCGAGCAGGCGCCATCCCGTCACACCTACGTCGCAGGCCGCAGTGCAGACCTCGTTCACCGCCGCCGACAGGGAAGAGCTGGAGGACGAGCTCGCGTCGCTCCAGCTCGAGATCGCCAAGCTCACCGGCACGCTCGAGACGTACGAGTCCATGACGTCCCGCCTGTCCGAGAAGCTCTCCCCGTGGGCGCCCAAGGACGGCTCGGCCTCCGCCCTGATCATGGACTCGCGCTCCCCGGCCGTCAGGGTCGAGGCGCAGCTCAACAACCTCCTGCAGGCCCTCTCGGACCGCACCGCGGCGCTCGAGGGGCTGGACGCGTCGCTGGGCGAGCTCGGGTTCCCGGGCGGCGACGCCTCCGAGGTCGTGCTGTCGCTGTCGTCGGCCTTCAGGACCGCGCGCCTGGAGCTCGAGTACCTCACGCCGGGGGAGATCGCGCTGCCCCTCACGGCGGCGGGCGCCGCGGTGCTGGACCTCCTGCTCGCGCGGCTGCGGGAGCTCGCGAAGCGGACGCTCGAGTGCGAGGACGCCATCGACGAGTACCACGTGCTGGAGCTCTCGCTGCGCAAGCAGCTCGGCGCCCGGGCCGAGGCCATGGACGCGGCCAGGGCGGAGCGGGACGCGCTGGCGGGCGAGGCCGGGAAGAAGGACGCGCGCGTCCGGGAGCTCGAGGCCGGGGTGCAGCGGCTCAAGGGCGCGGTCAAGTCGTACACGCGGGACGTGTCGGAGCTGGAGGGGCTCGTGCAGCGCCTCGAGGGCGACCTGGACACGGCGAACAAGGACCTGCGGGCGGCCAGGGAGCAGAACGAGGCCGACGCGGAGGAGTGGGCCGACGCGGCCGAGGACAAGGACTTTGCCATCACGATGCTGGAGGAGAAGCTGGGCCTGGCGCTGGAGCAGACCTCGGAGCTCAAGGACCAGCTCGAGGAGCTGCGGGCGAAGCACAGGGAGGACGTGTTCTCCATGTCGCAGAGGCACGGCGTCGACCTCGTCATGCGGGACTCGAGGGTGTCGGAGCTGAGGCTCGAGGTCGACCGCGTCAACGAGGCCCTGCGTGAGGCCCACGAGACGGTGCAGAACCTGCGGGTTGAGAACGGCGCGCTGGGTGACCGCCTCGACTTGGAGAAGGCCAAGGCCAAGGCGGCTATTGACACGATGAAGAACGAGCTGGAGAGGGTTGTGCGGATGGGCCAGGACCTCATGGCCACGCCTAGAAAGAATCCCGGACGGGGATCACGCGCACGATAAACATGGAGGGATTTCTCAATCATGGCTTCCGCCGTTCCATTTGTTATCACACTCATCGTCGATGTCATTTACATACATACAGCGTCCATGTCTTTGCTTTTTTGAGGTTGGCGTTGTGGGCTGGCTGTGGAGTTCTGCATTTAGAGACATATTGTCAATACTAAGCCTGAAATCGTCAAAACTGTATCTGAATGGCGAACTCCTGAACTCAAGACATTCCATGCGTGGTCTCAGGATAACTGACCTGTCAAGGTCAGACTCAATGAAAAAGGAATACATGAAACATACAAGATTACGATATGCACCTTCGGGGACGTCGCTGCTCGTCAAGGAGAGTCACCACGATAAGATTATGAGAAATCGTGAGGTCCATGTTTAAGGAGTGTTTCCGAGAAATCTTGGCCTCAACAATGCATCCAATTATCCTTTCAAATTCGTACATGAAATTCCATAATTGACCAACGAATCGCAGAGGACAATTACTCCCGCAACTCTACGGACTTTGGCCATCTTCTGATTGGCAGAGTTGTCTGATCGGGGAGCTAATTGTTTTAATCTGTGCCGAGTTTAAGCAAACGTTATGCCAAGGGTATAGCCGCAAACTAAACCTAGAATCCTAACCAGTCCTCGGGAGAGGACAAGGCACACAGAAGAGGGGGCTTTCAACTCCGGCCCTTCTTTTCCAAAGTCAGGCTCTGCTAGCCGGGCCAAGGTTGCCTTGGCTGATGAAAGAGGCGGCGCTACTGAAATACCGGTACGCAAATCCGGGGCGGCCCCCATCCCCAGGATCTCCGCCCGTCTCACTGCGGGGTGGGAGATTACGTGGTGAGCCAAGAGGCTCGCTTTCGGGGGCTGAGAAACTTATTTAGACTGACCGCTGAGGAACCTAACAGGCTTTGTGTGAGACGCGTGTAGCTTGAGGCGTGTGTCCGCTGTATGCAGATCACTCGCCCCCGGCGCAGCCGAGACCACCAGCCCAAGCGGCGGTCGAAGCTGTCAGCCTGGGAGAGACAATTGAGGACAAAGATCAAGGCTTCTTTTTGTCCCGCATCTTGCCGAATCAGCGGCTTTATGTGTTTTTTTGACCGGCGCTGAAGAATCCTCCTGCAGGCGTGCTGACGTCTTGGAGATCTGGCTAGTATGCCTCGGGCACAATATATCCAAGTCACGGGGAGGTGGGACAAGAATTGCCAACCCAGCTGTCCGCCCTCCGGACTGGAGTGGCTTGTGATGCTGAGCCTTGCCAATATCGCCCAGCGAATCCGCCGATGGGTCTTGGCATAATATTATGGTAGCTTTTATTCATCCATTGCTTCCGGTGGGGTGACCAATGGCCCAAGCATGTGGTTCTGTCGAGAATCTCATATAAGCCTTGATCATTCTCGGCAGGCCATCGAACGGATGAACTAACTCCTCGCCTCAACTTGGACAGTCTCCTGTGTCATCCGATCCAAGGGACAAGCAGAAGGATCGCTTGCTGATATCACTTAAAGATCCGAATTTGTACTCATTCGTTTGCAGCCCAAGATGGCTTTCCTCAGAAGCGTGGTTCTCGTACAGGCTTTACTTCTGACCATCGAACATGCAGTAGCAAAGCCCATCCCACTCATTACGAGGCAGGCGATTGAGGACGAGTACGACTTCGTCATCTGCGGAGGTTCGTGCCGTGCCAGATCCTTGAACTGATTACTCTGTGCCCTTGCTTCCTCGTTACTGACTTTCGATCTTTTACAACAGGTGGAACAGCTGGGCTTGTCCTCGCGAACCGACTGACTGAGTCTGGGGATCAACGAGTCCTTGTTCTGGAGGCTGGTCAAGAACCAACCATTGTTGCTGCTTATTCGACCCCTGGAGGAAATCAGTTCCTTAAAGGCAAGTTTAATTCTTCAACAGACCGGCCAATGATGACTAATTGGAATAACAGGGAGCACCATCGACTGGAACTTTGTCACCGTCCCGCAAGTGGGACTCGAAGGTCGGCAGCTGCAGTATCTTCGTAAGTCTTCCTCTCGCTGAGAAAGTGGTAATGGAAAAGCTAACGTGAGCACAGGTGGCAAGGCCGGAGGTGGATCTAGCTCCACTAACGGTCTGTATTACGCTCGAGGTAGTGCAAGCGTCTATGATGACTGGGTTGCTTTGGGTAACCCAGGATGGGGCTGGGAAGATGTATATCCCCTCTTCGTCAAGGTACGAGCATTCACCAACTCGTCCAACAACCTGCGATATCAGTGGTACCTTGCTTCTGCTGGAGATATACGGCATCCCTACCACTCTTTCTTGCATTGAGTCAGATTCAAATTGGATAACTATTTTGACTTCTCTGAAATCCAAGCGCTAACAAACATACCCAGAGCACTCACCTCAATGAGCCCGAGAATGCCGAATATGCTCAGGCCAACGGGTTTGACCAGACCTTCCAAACCTATGATGCCTCGGCTTATGGTGACGGTCCCCTTCAGCTCAGCTACCAAGGTTACGTTACCGACTCAAACGTCGGCTTCATGCGCGCGCTGGAGGCAGTCAACGTTCCTGTCGTGAACGAGCTCAACACTGGAAACGCCACGGGAGTCAAGCAGGGCTTGGGCACGCTAGACAACAGGCTGCGCCGCAGTTCCAGCTTCGACAGCTTCTACAGACAGGCCCAGAATCGATCTAACTTGGACGTTCTTTTTAACGCCCCTGTGTCGGAACTGGTCTTGGACACGGATGGTGACACCTCGACTGCAACTGGTGTCGTCTTTGTGGACCAGAATACCGGCTTGATCCACCAAGTCAGTGCATCCAAGGAAGTCATCCTGAGCATGGGTGCTTTCCATTCCCCTCAACTTTTGATGCTTTCGGTAAGTGCAAATCAAATCAAAGGCACTTTCCCCAGTGTTGTGAACTGATCGTCGACTGGTCACAGGGCATCGGGCCACAGTCAGAACTGGAGGCTTTCGGGATCACACCGCTGGTCGTGAACGAGAACGTTGGGCGCAAGTAAGTGTTCAAGAACCCGTCCTGGAGACTCCACACTAATCCAGTCCTAGTCTGAATGATCACAGCGTGTTCAGCATCATGGCTACTGCACGACCTGAGTCTTCTACGACAGAAATGTCCGCGACCGTGGAGAATCTACAGGAAGCCCAGACTCAGTTCTTTTCAAACCTATCTGGACCGTACACGGCCCCATCTGGTATAACGAACGGCTTCAAAAAGTTTTCGGAAGACGAAATTCAAGCACTTAACCTGACCGAGATCATCACCCGCAACCTCGCGAACCAGAACCACATCGAGTATCTCTACGAGAGCGTGTGGTATCCTTGGATCCCAACACCTTTCTATGCACCACAGGACGGTGAATCTTACATTTCGCTCACCGCGAGCTCAATGGTGCAGCTGTCACGAGGGAACGTGAGTCTGCGGTCGAGTTCTATGTCTGACCCGCCAGTCATCAACCCGAACGTGAGTTTTGCAAATCCAATCTGAATTTGAAGAGAATGCAGGAGCTAACTTTTATTTCAAGTACTATACCGAAGACACCGGGACAGATCGGGCCGTAGCCATCGAGTCGTTCCGAGACCTGCGCCGGATCCTAGCCCACCCGGAGCTGTCGCAGTACACCGTTGGGCCTAACAACGGCGAGGTGAGCCCGGGCGTCGAGAACGTCTCAGACGACGACGAGGATGCCATATTCGAGTACGTCAAGGCCAACACGTTCCCGAACTGGCACGCATCCGGAACAGTGCAGATGCTTCCACTCGAGGATGGGGGTGTGGTTGATTCGCGCCTGAGGGTCTACGGCGTGGACTCGTTGAGGGTCATCGACTGCAGTGTGATGCCGATTCTGCCGGATGTCAATATTCTTGCGGCCGTGTACATGGTTGCGGAGAAGGGGGCGGAGCTGATCAAGGAGGACTGGGCTGATTGAAGTGGTCTTCTTCACCAGTGCAAAAGGCCATTTGAAGCTCTCCAGGTCTAGAGATGCCAGTAGTTCCACACAAAAATTGCAGAAATTGTCACGAGCGCAATTCAAGTGAATGACCTTGTAAGACTTTCCGGTACACACAACTTGCGATTTTTGTGACAGACCTGTAGACCCAGGTGCAATATTGCAGAAATCCAAGGTTCCTAGCAATGCGGCAATTATTTGGTCCTCTCCAGTCTGGAATTTGACTCGCATCGAACATTACTATTAGGTACTATCGTGTAACGCAATGCATCACTCCTCAATCTCCTTGTAGACTGGAGGCTCCTTCGCCTTGCCTTTGGTGTCCAATCTCTTTAATTTCTCCTCCTTTTCAAACTTCTTCAAGGCCTTCTTTTTCTCGCGTCTCTCCTTCATCACAACTTTGGCTGTACTCTTCAAAACCCGTCTCCTAGATGCGACGATGCCACCATCGACCAATATGTCAACACCGGTAATGTAGCTTGCACCTTCCGAAGCCAAGAACTTGATCACGGGGACAACCTCCTCCGGCGTTCCCATCCGTTCCATGGGGCCGGACCCAACCATGGTCGACAGATTCGGCCGAGACGCATAGTGGAGAGTCATGTCGGTATCGATCACCCCCGGCGATACAGTAACTATGCGAACACCCCCCGGGCCAGTCGCAGACGGCTGAGCCAGCGGCCGCGCCATCTTCCTCGCATAAAGCTGCATGCAGCGCTTAGAAACCGAGTACGCAGTGTACGGCCACCGCTTGAGCGCCCACAGCGTCGGCGACCGCGCCCCCTTGAGGTGCCTCCTCACGGCGAGGTCCACCGCCGAGTTCTGCACCAGCTTGCCCCCCGCCGAGGCAACGAGCACCACGACGCCACCCGGCTGCTGCATCTCGGGCGCGAGCGCGTCGACCAGGCGCCGGGCGGCGGTGAAGTTGACGTCAAAGATGCGCCTGCCGTCCTTGACGGCCGGCGAGACGCCCGCGGCGTGGACGAGGGCCGAGATCTTGCGCCCGCCCAGGGCGGCCTTGATCTGGGCGGGGAAGTCGGCGCGCGTGATGTCGCCCGTCACGGCTGTGATGGAGCGGGTGGACAGGAGGTTCCGGACCGAGTGCATCGCCGCGTCGACGGATTTCAGGTCGCACAGGATCAGGGAGCGGCCCTCGAGGGCGAACTCCTGGGCCATGGCTCGCCCGAGGCTGCCGGCTGCGCCGGTTATTACCGCCACGGGCCTGTTGAAATCGGTGCCGTCCATAATGATAGTGATTGAATTTGGTCAGTACGGTATTGAGAAATAGGGTACGTTTGGCAAACAAAGTCGCTCCTAAACAGCGTCCTCATAAAAGAGTGATCATATGGAACGTCTTGAAAGCAATCGACTGAATTACCAGCCCCAGTGTCTCTTTTTAATTCCCACCGAACATGGTCACAGTTATTTAGAGCTTTACCGTCCAGTCTATGGTGTTGTTGTCGATCACAGCCGTCACACGTGCTAGCACTGCCTCTGCCGAGAGCCGTACGTAAGGGGACCGCGTCACGGCCTTGGCTTAGCAGGAACAGACTCAGCTGAACACCCTCGGAATGGACCAATCGTTGGACTTGGGGTTTTCAACATGAAACTGTGTATAGGTGAGGTACCTGGATTCATGGGAGGCTAAGTTGTGTCTATGGCGGAACCAGCCTCTCTATCACACCTTCTTTGCGCAGTCAGCTGTCTCAGATCGACAAGATGTCTGTTCACTGAGGTTGCAATCAGCTGAAAACTCTTAGTGTTGAATCATGGCTGCGATCTAAATCGCAAGATCTGCCCGTAGAAGTAACATCTTACCTCTGGAATGGCTCGATCCAATCAGAGAAACGGAAGACGTGCGACCTCATGCGGCACTCAATCGTCGCGAATGCTTCGGCTGAAAATCTCCAGATAGTACAAGCAAGGTATTTCAAATCAACAAAAGCTCCAAAACGTACAGACAGTGAGATGAGAGGTTGTATATTAGTACACTCTATAACGGCGAGTGTGCAGCTCTACTTACCATGTATCGATGTTGACAAAGGTTCTGGTCTGATACGTTTCTCAAGTCAACTCTTTCTTCAAATGTTCGAAATGAACGGATTCTTTTTCGGCTGTTGGTTACCATCTGTTAAGTACCACTTGTGCCGCCACTCTACCCCACAACTTCAAGTATATGTTCGAATAGTTCATCTGAATCAGGTCCAACGGGGTTGGCCAAATTCAAAGCCTCCCAGACGTCCACCGGGGGATAAATCAACTTCCTGTTGATGTACTCCTTGACCCTTTTGGCCCGATCCCCGGTTAGACTCACCTCCCTCTCCCATCCCCGCCCAATCACCGCACCGCACGGGCCGAGGTCAAGACAGCAGGCATAGGCGGTCTGCGAGTACTCCACCGTCGGTTCGCCGAGAAGGTCTGCCACTGAATTGTAGCCAGAAACGCGGCCAAGCTGTAGAGCATGCTGGCACGACATCAGGGCATGGTGGCCTTTGTCATCTGCGAGAGCGTGGGCGGCGTCCCCGGTGGCGTAGACGTGCTCGACTGACAGGGTGCGAAGGTTCTGGTCGACGTGAAGGCGGCAGAAAGAATCCTGGGGCCCGTCGATCTGCTGAGTCAAGGGTGTTGCCACCACGCCGGCCGTCCAGACAATAGTCTTGGTTTCGATACGCTCACCGGTTGCGAGGGTTAAGCCTTCGGCATCGACAGATGATACCGCGGTTCCGGTCCTGACTTCTACCTGTAAATCCTTCATGGCTTGGGTGATGACTGGTCGAGGGCCTGGTCCGAGCCCTGGCCCAATCTCGTCTGCGCTCTCAACCATGATGATGCGAGGGTTGGCTATGAGTCCAAGGAGACGCTTGGGCAATTCGGCCGCGAGCTCGATGCCGGTGAAGCCAGCCCCGCAAACCACGACTGTGTCGCGAGCTGGGCTTTCCGCGGATGACGGGAGGCCGTTTAGATGCTCCTCGAGTCTGGTGGCAGAGTCAAGGGCGTCGATGTCGAATGCGAACTCACGAAGCCCGGCGACACCCTGAGGCTGTCTGACTGAACTGCCAGCTGCTAGAATGAGGCGGTCATAATTGATGGACGTCGTCGGTTCGACGCTCGATATAGGTCGGGCGTGAACAGTGTGCGCCTTGGTGTCAATCGTCTCGACCTTCGCCTGGAAGAACCCGATGCCTGCAGATCCAAAGAGCTCGCCGAGATGGTGTGTCATGCCAGCAGCGTCGGCTTCATATAATCTCGGACGGAGAACCAAAGACGACTCAGGAGCGATGACCAGAACTTCGATCCTGTCCTGCTGGTTCCTGAGGTTGATTAGGCGCTTGGCTGAAAGAGCGCTCCATAGACCGGCGAAGCCAGCGCCAATGATAACAATTCGTTTCGACATTCTCGTTCGAGGAGGGGTGGTCAGGTTGAATTAGATTGTAGTTTGGCCGAATATACTGTTCTTGATGCTGAGAATTGCTTGGTTGAGTCCAGAACATGGAAGAGAGATGCTGGGTTCACCCAGATATTTAATCATTTTCTCATTTTCACACATCGCGGGCTTGGTGCCGTCATCTCTGGGCAAAGGGGGTTGATACTATCTACAGTCATCCACGTCCGGTTGTGGCGTACCGGGCTTCCAATGGGTTGCTTAGTATGAAGATATAGCCTTGGTGGATTTGTTAATAGGTAATATGTGAATTCCGTGCACGCACTATCAGCTTCCAACGCGGGCGTGGGCTCTGACTGTGGTACACCGGATACCCGCGAGGCCGCATCGGATACCCGAATAGCCTATCCGGGCACGTTCCGGCTCTCTCCTCCTCACTCGCAAACCAAGGATGAACCTCTGCCCAAGCCGTATCCTATATCCCTTCCGCATTTTGACCTAACGCCAATGAATGCTACCGACACAGTGACGTCGCAAGCCCGCGGAGCATCGCGCTCATCTTTGGCTTGCCTTCCCTGCCGCTCACGCCATCTTAAGTGCGATGCCACAAGACCACAATGCAACCGGTGCCTGGAGATCGCAAGGCAGTGCCAATATGCGCCGTCACGTCGCGGTGGCCTGGATCGTGCGGCTCTAGCTGAGAGGCGTAGACGCCTGGCTTTGGCGGGCAGCACGACCGCCCCAGACTCCACGCGCATGCAGTCTCCCCAAACGACTCCCGCCGTTGCGGCCGATCAGGATCCAACATCTCGGCTTGTTGAGTTACCAGAATTTCCCGATGACTTCGATGTGCTGGCTGCCAGCATCAAGGACAACGGAAACTCTGCCTCGGTGTCACCACCAGCACTTCGGATGTACGTCGAAGACATCGAGACAGATAATCTGGTCACCTCGTACTACAGAAACTTTCACAAGTTCCACCCGTTCCTTCTGCCTCGGAAAAGCTTGATACGGCGACACAAAGATAAGACCAATCGACTTGACCTTGTTCCTCTCATTGCTATCATGCGCCTGGTTGGGCATATATACGCCGCCCAGGAATTGTCGCCCCAGCTGAAGGATTATGCGGAGGCCTGCCTTCTTCAAATATCACCAACGAGTCCCGTATTGGTCCAGTGCCGTATCCTGTATTCTATTGTACTATTCTGGCACAATTATAAGCCTGAAGCCAACCGCGAGATACGAACTGCAGTGAAGCTCGCCGCCGACCTGAATATGTTCCGTCGAGAATTTGCGAGCGAACATGGTGCCGGAGATCCCGTGTTGATGGAGTGTTGGAGACGGACATGGTGGATGCTATATATCGTTGATGCCTATTACGCAGGGACTCTGGGGACAATGAACTTTGCCGTTGTCGATATCGACGCGACGGTGGATCTTCCATGCGAGGAGTGCGAGTATGAGTTAGAAGTCAGTACTACAACCCATTCTGACCATGCTGTGTCTGTTCGCAAAGCTCATTTATTCCTAGCAAATTCCAGCTCCAAAAACCCTACAAGACCTCGACTGCCGAGAATTCGCCGATGAGGGCACCTCATTTTCATCATTCGCTTACTTGATCAGCGCCCTCAGATGTGCAGCATTAGCAATATCTATTTCACCTAAGATTGCAGCCAAGGAGGACTCGGCGGATATTATCCAGTCCGCCGACTCCATCATTGATGGATGGTCCCTGCTATTGCCCAGAGATCGCAAGCAGGTCATGACGAAATCCGGGGGCATTGATGAGCTTATGTTCCAAGCACACCTGCTTGTTCACGTGTAAGAATTTCTTGCGATCATGCATGCAATAGGCACGGGATCATACGCTTACAACGTATTCAGAGCTACAATCGGCTTGCACAGACCGTTGTCCGACCTCAAGTTCAATGCAGTAGAGGACGTCTCAAGCTGCGCCCGAGACCCGCCTGCCGACAATCCCACACCGGACCTCATCAACGTACACACAGTACGCGTCCTGCGATCTGTGGAGGCGCAAATCCGTCTTCTTGCGTTGCCGTCCCGGCCGTTCCATCACACTCCGTTTGTTACCTGCATGGTCAGTGAAGGGACGCTAGCCTTGCTCTCAGCCTGTGCTTTCCAGCTGAGTGGTAAGGAACTGGCGATCGCCAGAGACCAGATTCGGATGACAATTGGCTGTCTCAAAGACCTGGGCGAGTTATGGCCGAGGACCGCGAGGAACGTGAAGGAGATACAGACCATTGCTCGTCATGTACTGGGACTTGGTAGCTCGAAGGCCACTGGCGGCAGCAGCATTGTTGGGTCGAGCAATGTGCCTAGTCTTTCGGGTAGTGAAAGCCGTGGTAGTTCAGGGTCTGATGCTGGGGCTCCCAGTATTGACAACGGTGTTCTGGGCTCACTGGGCTCGATGGAAGATGTCTGCGGATGGTACAATCTGAGTGACCTGGGCCCGGAACTCGAGCAATGGATGGGAGATGGATTATGATTCGCCACACCATTGTTTCGAGTTGTTTAAAATATGCAAGCGTCAAATGATCACTACCTGGTCAATCAAACAACGGAAGATCCGGCTTATAATGACCTTCCAACTAAAGTTGCTCCTAAACTTTGTAGAACAGGGCAGACGGGGACCATATTGCCCCAGACATGTCAGGGACTTGCCCCTATGGGAACCAAAAGCATACGAGTTCTTGCCCATAAAAAACCTGTGAAGTTTTTACTATTTCATGACTGGCTTTTCTGACTGCCTAGCCCACAGAGTCCCACTATATCTAGGCATCCATGGGCCCCAGAATTATATCAGACCAACTACATGAACAACTAACACCTTCCTGTTGCTGCCTAAAATTTCACTCTGCCTGCTCAAAGCTATCTATTTTCCAAGCAGTTTGGGACGTCTCTTATCCCATTACTTAACAAAATCTTGTCCCAAGCCGCCTTAGTTTTATTCCCTATCATTGCCAACCGACATGAAAGCAGATCTACGCAGAGACCCTTGGAGCGGAGTCTTGGTAAATGAATATTTCACAGTCTTACAGCAAGACCCCGCAACACTCAGGGCCGGGAAATACAGAGCAAATACAAAAACGCTCATTCACTTGTAAATAGGCGTCTAACCAGACGTGGCCAAGAAGCAAGCCGCCAGTGAGGAGAGGCCTTCCACATTCAATCAACTAAGCGATACCACCCCATTCAAATCAGAATATTCACTGAACCAACTCGAAAAATATGACAGCCAACACAGTTCAGTCCGCAACGCATGACACAGTCCCTCTTGATCTCGGAGACTTCGTGGACTCTGACCATGAGGTTGATATTAAGGATGAGTCAGAAGACACATTGCAGTATCTCATCGGGTACTTCTATCCTGTATACATCGGCGATCTTTTAATTCAAGGATATCAAGTCACCCATAAGCTTGGTTGAGGTGGTTTCTCCACTATATAGCTAGCGTATAATCTTAAAACCAGAAAAGATATGGCTCTCAAGATCCTCAGCTCCGCTGGGAATACCAACGAGTACAAGATACATCAATATATCGCATAGAGGGTGCAGGATCGCTTCCAGCTTATTTTGTGTTAGGATTACTTTTTTCTTAACAGAATGGATAACGACGTTGAATATAGAAATACTATTCTGGTTCTTCCACTGCAGGGCCTAAGTCTCTTTACCTTCCACATTAAGACTAAGCAACCTCTTGCCTATCGTATGTCAGCTATAAAATAGCTTTTACAAGCCGTTTCTAATCTCCACGACGCCGATCTAGTTTATAGAGGTAAATCACCCCATAAATACCTATTCTAGATTACTTATTAATTTTATTTCAAAAGATATCGTACTTCCTAATATTGTATGTAGTTTTAATATAGATTTCGGGGAAATGTCTACAGTAGAAAAGTATAAGATTCTCAGCCGACCCCGGAAGGCATGAGCACTCAGAGAGAGCGACCAAGTGGTTAGCGAGTTAGCCGCACCAGCTAAATTCCCGCTTGGTATCTTGAGCTCAGATACCTACCTCTGCGATTTTAGCATTCTAATAGAGGTCGGTACCTTAGTGCCCAATAAGCTCCAATCGCCAGCAGGATACTGCGCCCCTAAGCTCTTCCACGATTTCAAACCTAGCTTTGCCAATGATATGTGGAGTTACGTGGTTGTATTCCTGTACCTTTATACGGAGCACCCGGCATTTCCTGGGTGGGGCTTTGCGGGTAATGTCGACTCTATTGTTGAACGTGCTGGGGTGCTTCCATTGGAGTGGAAGGATCGCTATATCAATAAAGAGATAGCTCAGGAATCATGGTATGGAGATGCCTCGCAATCGAAGGATATTTTCAGCGCGTTTCTGGATCAACATCGACCCGATATTAGTGCGGAGGAGAAGAGACTCGCACTATCGGTGATTCGGCAGGTCTTTCGGATAAAGCCTGACGATCGCGTAAAGACTTCTGATCTTCTGGAAAACAGGCATTTTGAAGCTCTAATGAGTATCTACGGGGTCTAAGGGCTGTTGGTGATACAGGATATTCGAGGCAACCGGAACTTTTGGTGAAAGCATCATATGGAAGGTAGATCAGGTAGTCCTAAGTCGACCATCACAACACGCTCCCTTAAGTACATATATAATCAACAAATTTGGGTTCAGAATGCGCTCAGATGAAGTTTAACACCACCTTTGGCCCGCGATTTCTCATTCGGGCGTGTGTCCATGCTTGCTCTGCCTCGTCGACACGGAATGAACTCACTGCCAGCGCTTCGATGGAACCATCATCAAGCATCCCTGAAAACTTAGCCAGCCTTTCAGAGTTTGGAGACACGATGAAGTGCATGTACCGCACAGTAGGGTTATTGATAGATTCAGCAGCTTCACCTCTCCCAAACGCCCAAGGCGGTGGCGGATCCCCGACTGTGATGATAGCGCCGTCCTTTTTGACCGTTTCCCAGGTCTTGGTCAGAATGTCTCCGCCCACAGTATCGAAGACCAGGTCTATGTCTTGTATCTGGTGCTCCCAATCAGGGCTGTTGTAATCGACCACCTCCCTCGCTCCGAGTCTCCTGAGGGAATCATGGTTTCGCGACGAGGCCAGGGCAGTGACATGACAGCCAGTGAGGTTGGTGGCAATCTGTACGGCCAACGAACCAACTGCGCCAGATGCCCCGGTAATGAGTACTCGCGTACCAGGCTTGGGGTTCCCGTGGTCGACTATTGCCTCCCATGCTGTTAGAAAGGGGATTGGCAGTGCTGCGGCCTCCCCATGAGACAGCGATGCTGGTTTTGGTGCGATCTCGTCAGCGAGACAGATGGCGTATTCAGCCTGGCCTTCGCCACGGTCTGCTGCGATGAACGCAAAGATTTCCTGGCCGACTGCCAGAGGTCCATGGTAGTCGGGGCCGGTGGCGGAGACAATGCCCGACACCTCGTGGCCTGGGATCCGAGTGGCGGTGCTGTACAGTTCGGGCCAGAGGACCTCGTCTCCAGTGATTCCGGCGGCGTGGACTTCGACGAGGAACTCATCCTTGCGAAGGGTGGGCTTCGTCATTGAGTAGTTGATGGTGACTTTGGGGGACGAGACGTCCCCAAGAATTTGTACGGCCTTCATCATTAAGGCTATCGTAAATACGGTGCCAAATCGATAGAATGTGTGGGGCAGGATGAGATGGTGGTAACTGCAGTACGTAAGAAGTTTACTAAATATGGTCTCCAGCTAGACCTCGGTGTCGAGAGTACTTTATAACATCTCTGCTGCCTTTGGGTTTTGTAAACGTTGCCGGGAATCCGTCGAATCGGCGTACCACACTATCCCATTCTGAGATTCAGGCTACGGCTGGCAAGGGAAGGCAAGATGAATAGGATTTCACTAAGACAGGCTCTGCATGAAACAAGCTGCGAGAACAAAGTGATCGGAGACTGCGTCAGGGACAGAACGAGGGAAGGTGATCGATTACCCGGATACCCGCCCGAGGCCGGGTATTGCCCGCCTCCTTCGGGCTTCGTCGACTCGGAGCCCGCTAGATTGTCTGCCGTTCATGATGATGACTAGCAAGCAGCTGCTGGATTTGAATATATTTATCTTACAGACCTCCCCTCTGATTCTGCAACAATACGAGCCAGTGCTTAAAGTGTGTCATTTACTCAAACAGCCGCCAGATCACAAAGCAGTAACTTGCTGCCTGACCAGGTCCAGAAGTTGAGGGGCTGAGTTCACAAAGCACCATGGATGTCAAGGATGACGGGACACAGTGAGTGGCGTCCTGGATATTCCCCGCACAATGACAGTACACACACTCAACACTTAACACCCCTTAGCTCCCGGCCACGCGAGACCGTTCAAGTCCTCTATGATCACGCCCTCCAAAATGCCCCCGGCAAGTCCATAGTCGGCCTCGAGGTCACCTACCCGCCAGGCGGCTTCACGCCTCCCCACAGGCACGCGGGGGCCACCGTCGTGGCTCGTGTCACCGAGGGAAGCATATTGAGCGGCATGAACGGGGACCCACCCAGGGTGTACGAGACGGGGGATAGTTTCGTGGAGATGCCTGGCTGTCATCACACGGTCGGGGAGAATAACAGCCCTGATATGCCTGCGAGGCTTGTTGCGGTGTTTGTTGTGGATACTGAGGTTGTATGGAAGGGGTATGAGAATCTTACGGTGATTGATGAGGGGTGGTGATGCCGGCGTAGTTGAGTATCAGCTAGTGCCGCAGTCAGTGTCATGGTACCTACGTGTTGTAGGTCTGCTGTGACAAATCCAAGTATGCTGAACGCTCAAAAGGGTGGCACCCTGAAAACAATCAACATGTGTATGAGTTTGATGTGACCACTGAGACGTCGTTGCAGTTGGGCGCGAAAGGAAGTCCATGGTTGCGAAAGATCGTTGCAAAGGATAGGCTTGGTTCGCCCTAAGATGTCGTCATGGAAGGCATTGGAGACTCGGATACAACATTGAACAGAAGAAGCAAGGAGCAAATTCGAACGCATGTTAAATTGTGCTTCACTGCAGACCATGGTAGCCTGTATCACTTCGATCTTCGTCCACCAAGATCAGGGTATCTATTGTTGGACCGCAAAGGGTCTCTCGAGCCGCACAAAACGTGCCAACGCACAACTGAACTCAGCTGGCCTAGGCCATCTTCTCCTCATCATGCTGCACCAGCACGCCATTCCCTCCCTGGGACGACGAGCCGTTATCCCCATGGCTAGCACCACCCTTCTCCTCGTCGCTGGGACGGGGGTGGCCGTGGCCGTGGGCGCGCCCCTCTTCAGTATCAGAATAATCGACCAGCAGCTCGCCGTTCTTGCCGTAGCGCCTCGGCTCGACCTTTGCCTGGTGAACGGCCTGGAAAACGCCCTTCCAGCCCGGTGAGACCTTGTGGAAGATGCTGTCCATCTCCTCGAGACTGCGGTAGGCGGTTTCCGGGTAGAAGAAGTAGACCGAGGGCACCATAAACGCATTAATGACGGCAAAGATGATGTAGGTCTGGTAGCCAATGGTGTCGAAGGCGACGGGAGTTATCATGACGACCATGAAGTTGAATATCCAGTTGCCAGACGTCGAGAGCGCGTTGGCGGGCGCGCGGATGCGGAGCGGCACGATCTCGGCTGGGTACAGCCAGGTCATGCCGAGCCAGCCGACAGCGAAGAACGAGTTGAAGACGAAGAGGAAGACGATGCCCGCGATCCCGGCGCCCTTGTTGCCCTTTTCGGACTCGGAGTTCACACCCGCCAGGATCGCCATGGTGGCCGCCTGGCCCACTGCGCCGAAGAGCATGAGCTTCCTGCGGCCGACGCGCTCCACGAGGAAGACCGCTGGCCACGAGGCGAGGAAGTACTCTGTGCCATTGAGGGCGGCTAGGAGACGGGACATGAAGTCGGACATGCCAAGGTTGCTGTAGATAACGGCTGCATAGTACGTAATGAGGTTGATGCCAGAGATTTGCTGGAACATTTGGTTGACGTAGGCGAGCAGCGTGCGGTGCAGATTGCGGTCCTTGCCCATGGTGAACAGATCGGCGAACGTGCCCTTGGACATCTCGAGAACAGTGTCCTTGATCTCGTTGAACTCGCTGTGGATAACCTTGTCGTTGACGTCCACGTCGTTCAAGGCGGCGAGCACCTCCCGGGCCTCGTCCTCGCGCCCCTTGAGGATAAGCCAGCGAGGAGATTCGGGGAGGCCCCATATGAAGGCGAGAATAAAAATACAGAAGACGATCTGGAAGGCCAGCGGGAATCGCCAGGCGACGGAGCCGGGGGCAAAGGAAAGCCCCAGATCGATCCAGTAGGATATCATGATACCGCCTGTGATAAGCGCACCCTCAACCATGACGAGCTTGCCGCGCTTGTGAGCATGGGACGTCTCGGACTGCCAGGTGGGGACGGTGGAGGTGTTGCCCCCGTTTCCTAGACCAGTGATGATCCTGCCGATGATGAAGTGGTCGAGTCTGAATGCAGAAGCCTGGAGGATGGCACCAACAAGCATGATGGAGGTTCCCAGCATGATCATTTTCTTGCGACCGAGGGGGTTGCTGATGAAGATCGCGATGACTGCGCCGAGGAAGCATCCCAAGTTGTAGGACGCAACGGCGATGCCTTGGTAAGTGGAGCGGGTAGCAGAGTCTGGGCCGGCAGATGGGTCGATGTCGGGGAACTGCTCAAGGAAGATGGGCAGGGTCAAGATACCACCCATGACACCTTGATCTATAATAAAGGTCAGCAGTATTTCCGGCAATCCTGACAGAGTCCGTCAGAGTCATACCGTATCCGAAAAGCAGGAAGTCGCAGCCTGCAATGATGCCGACAGCATAGTTCAGGGCGTTGCCCCTGAGGCCGAAGAATTTCTTCATGGTGAAGATATTTGGTGGGCTTTGAAACAAGCAGAGACGGACTGTGGGTAGCAGGCAGCTATCCCAATGCAAAATGTTGCTGTTCAAAGGCTGATGCGAAATGTGCAACTGGATTACGCCTGGTGAAGGAGGCGAGGTTGGATGTTATATGATGGGCAGGCTGAGCATGTCTGTTCTACTGTGGTATTATGCCGGTGCAAGTAACTCAGTATTTCCGGGGGTTGAGTTTGGATTGGATCGGGGAAGGCGATGGGAGACCGGGATGGCTCTGGGGTCGATTGGTGGTGTCAGCACCATGAATCAAACTAAGATTGTTTTCGAGGTATGATTCCAGCTTCGGGTTTCCATAAGAGGGAACCAAAGTCTTGAAGAAGAGGCAAATGCCTGCAGAGTAGACTAAGTGATGCAGCCGAGCCGAAGTGCTGGGTGAGCTTCGAGACCAGACGCGGCGCGAGGGCGAAGTGAGGATTTATAACCAGCGTGCCGGGCGAACCAAGGACGTCGCCGCTTGGACGGGTTCACTGCACAGACGGGTGAGCCAAAAAAAATCCAAATTGTCGGGTGAGGGTACAATGGCGGCGTACCTGCCGGTAGAGGGATGTGAGTGGACGGAGGATAGTGAGATGGGTTGGCGGGTTGCCAAAAAGGGAAATCCGGTGGTCAGTTCCTGGGGCAGGAGGAGGAGGGGGCCACCTTGGCGACTGTCTGGGGTTTGGGGCCTGGGGATTTAGACTCATGCCACTGCTACGGCAGGCTACGACGGCGGTCTTGGGCTGCTGCGAGCACCCATTATTACCGTGTTGATATTGGTGGTGAGAGCGGTCATAGGCCAGAGTTATTACCGATGCCCAGATGTGGAGACTGTCCGTCTGCCCATCTGCCCACGGACGGGTCCGGGGTTGAAAAGCTGGGGGAGAAAATGGGGAGAGATGGGGAAGGAGCGACGTCATGTCAAGCAGGGCAGTTGCAAGTACGTCCGATCACGAGCGGGCCCTGACTCCTGGATTTCTCTCCCTAATGGTAAGAATTACGCCTACGATTCAATGTTGCTGTATAGTATATTCCAATGCATTTTTCTTCGAATGTGACTGGTAATAGATGCATTTCAGGTGTTTTCATAGTATAGCTACTGGGTCCTGGGCTACACATGAGATGGTGCCAATGGAAAAGCCCAAGCTGAGAGGTCAAGGCGAGAGGGGAGAGGCGGTGGCCAGCAGCCTAACCTGGTGACAACGTGGTGATCTGCAATCAGCCAGTCAACAAATGCAACTTCTCGGGGGTTGTCTTTGCATCATGCAAATGGGAAAGTCAATCCAGCCGTTGACGATCCAAGTGACAGATACGGCGCATCTCTGTGCGTCTTTCAAAAGTTCTAGCCCACGAAGATCGGGTGGAGGCTGAATGCACACACAAGCAATGTCACACGCAGATTCTCCCTCTCCTGTTGATCTCAGCTCACACCTCTCTTGCTGAATCTGTTGATTGTTGATTGTTGATCATTCATCTCCTTCACCACCAGCCACATACGATATCTTCTTTCCTTCCCGCCTGCTCTCCGCGCTGGCCAAAACTGCAAGTCCAAGCGCAGGCATCGGCAACTCAAAACCCATCGACCTGACGTCATGGCATCCCGAACTGCTGCAGGCCCGCTCTTTCCCCGTGCAAAAATGCCCGGACTTTGGCCGACGGATGAATGCTCTTTTCCCACCCTTCTGTGCTCGGCTGCCCGAACCCTGGAGCTTGAAATCGAGTGGGAGATGAAACATAACTGTGTTCCCTCAGCAGCACAGACCTGCATGTATCAGGCCACGAGGCTCTTCATTTCAGTGTGTATCCTTGTTGACATCGCCGTTGTGCCTCTTGACATGTCGTGATCCTTCGACCACAATCAATATCCAAAACCTGCTGGTGAAGGCTTGGACAACCCAGGCAACCGCGGCAACTTCCTCAAGAGCGCAGCCGCTATCCATGCCACAATCCATGGCCCTCGCTCGCAGGAACGGGCTCGTCTCCACAACACCCCACGAACGCTTGTCGCGGTGGGTACGCCCGAGTAACGAGCATCTCGCATGCCAGCCACACGGCCAGCCTCACCTCGACCTGCAGTGCATACCGCCCGGCTGAGGTCGTCATTCTCGGCCTTATTGCGGCGGCAGAGCCCGGGCTGGCATCCTCCCACACGGCGAGATCCATGGGATCGTCGGGTCTCCTCCACATGTTCTCATCGAAGACCGCCGAGACGTGCGATCTGATAGATAAATTCGAGATCTCAGGCGCAGGAATCAACAAGCCGAGACCCACTCGGCGACGATCCTGACCGATAACCACCTGACATGGCATCGGCTGCAGTTTCGGAGCGACTGTCGATTATCAAGGCCACGCACCGACGCCGAGGCAGGCCGTCCGCGACCAGCATGCGTGAACGGAACGCGTGCCGGCACCGTTCAGGCGCGTCACGCCGGCGCTGTTGAGGAACTCAGCGGCTTGATTTTGCGATTCAGAGCTCGTCGATAATTTCCCATCGGCGCACATGTTTTCAAAGCCATCACACCACCATGGGCGTTTTGCTTACCGCCATGCACGAGATGCCCCCAGTGACCCCAATTGCTTTCGAGACTTCATCTTCCCACCGAGCACACTTGCCATGGAGCCATCACCACTGCTCACTAGTACAGCTGGTCACGTTGGCAGTCAATTACGCCAGCCCAGCTCCCGAATCCGGCACGCGCCAGAGCAAATTTCCCAAAAGAATTGACACTGGTCTGGCATGGCTACAGGGCTCAATAGAGATCGGTTGGTGTGAGGGTCCGATGGCTCAACCTTGAGGCAACGTAACTTGTCCACAGGTATCAGCCACCACACAGCGTTCATTAAGCCCCGACCTGCGTCCAGTGGGCGCTCGCAAACAGGAACATGAATTTCAAGTGAGATGTCAAACTTTCTTCCTCTCACACAAGCCGGTTCTGTTGGACCGACGTTTGGCCTTTGCTGCCCAAGTGGTGGAAGCTGACCTGAGGCTGCAATAGCAAGCGATTCGATTCTTGTCCGGACCCTTATTAGGTCACTCAAATCCCATGTCGTCTTGGATCACACCTCTTCTCATTAAATTTTATCATTATTGATTGGTTATGGTATGTACACTCGTGACTCCTGGGTATATCTCCTACTCCTGGTCATACAGGTTTCTCTTCCCAACGAAAGTCCCGTTCTCGGACTCGTCCGAATAGAATGTCACAGCATCCGTCGAGTTGTCGTAGCTCGAAGCAGTACCGCACTTATCAGAGAACCCGCTGAACTTATCCGCCCGGTCCTGCAACCACGTCTCAAAAGTCGTCCTGGAGCAGGTGGTCCCGGGCCCGTCGCCACAGTCGGGCAGCGGCTGCGGGGCGTTATTGACCAGCACGCGGTAGTAGTCCCCGTCGTCATAGCCGTAGCTGCCAGTGCAGTTGAGCCTCTCAAAAGCAATGTTGGTCATGAAGGGCAGGACGTGGCTGCTCTTCCAGGCGCGGCGGTGGTTAATTCGGTCCGATGGCATAGTGTCGTTGATGGTAGCCTCCGAGCCACCAAAGGCCGAGTTGTTGAACAGCCCCATGGCCACCAGCACCGTCGGTGGCAGCTCGCGGTGCGTGAAGCTGACGTACAGATCCTGCACGTCTGGGCTGCCCGGCTCCGCCATTAGGAGGCCGGCCGTGGCATTGACCCAGGGAAGCCCGATGGGCCCGCTCACCTCGCTGCCATATCCAGTGTTGTAATGGTACTGGACGTCCGCGGTGTACTCCCAAGCCAGCCAGTCGTCCGGGCTAAACAGGTCGAGGTCACAGAAAGGCGAGCTGCCCCGGATGACGGACTCATACCCACACAGCTGCATCATCCCGTACACGTCTTCGGCCGTAAAGTTAAACTCGGGGGCGGCGTCGTTGAGCCTCGCCATGATGGGCTTGGTGAACTTCTTCAGGTACACGTTACTCTGGTCACTGCCCGCGCTGGAGCTGTAATTGGGGCAGGCCTTATATGGGGTCAGGTTGTCGGCGCCGCCCTCCTTGCTCTCATACACGGACACCAGGCTGATGGTGTCGTCCTGGCCGGCGGGCTCGAAGCCGCGGATGAGGGCCTTGGCCGACTCGTATGTTCGCTCGGCCGAGCTGGCCCAGATCTTCTTGGGCAGCTTGAGTTTGGGGTAGCGAAAGGACATACTGGCGCCAAGCTCGGTGGCCTCGAGCTTGCCGACGCGGGTGAGCAGCTCGCTCTCGGCCTCGCTGATGGGCGGGGACCACTTGTTGAGGAAGCTGAGGTCGGGTATCTTGGACCAGTCGATCGAGCTGATGTTCTGGAACTTGGAAATAAAAGGCTCCATATACTCCTCATAGTCGAAGTCGTTGGCATAAATGGCCGCATGGCGCACGAGGTAGGCTGCACGGACGGGCGTGCATCCTTGAGGCGCCGAAGGGTCTATTTCCGGGTCGAGGGGTTCGAAATAGGGAGCAACGCCACCCAGGTGTTCGAGAGGACTGAAGTGGTAGTCGCTGAACAGAGGCACGGCGGCTTGGGTGAGCGGGAGCAGGAGGGCTCCTCCCAGCAGGTTGGAGGCCACATGCATCGTGGGAGCTGGCTGAAGGGCAGAAGTCAGGGGTAAGGGCGGGAGATCGTAAGCTGAGCTGGAGCTGAGCTGTGCCAAGTTGAGCTGGCCAAGGTCGATTGTCCTGGGAAGCGGCCGGGAGGAGGACAAGCATTTTGTAGCTCGTAGGTCAAGCTTTGTTCTCGTCCCGGGTGATCCCAGCGCCGTTTGGGCGACCAAGGCACATGCCGGTCAAAGGGGGCCAAGGCAAGCAGAGGCAAGGCACAGACAGGGCTGTGGTGCCAGTCTGATGTCAAAGGGCTGTTCTGGCTATTCATTGGAGCCACTGTTTACGTCTGTTCACCTTACATTGCCATCGCATCTCCCAACGAGATTGGGATGACGACATGGGGCGTAACATTCCCAGGCACGGGCGCCCAGTCGGGAGCTGTCGGCAGTGGGCCGCGCTCCTCTGTGCGCTGCCCTGCGGGTGCGGGGACCCGCCTGCCAGCGCGACGTAAAGGGCCAGTTAAGCTTCGCCCGCCCCTGGAAATCATCCGAAGCCAACCTTGGGCCGATCTGCCGGTGCCACTGTAATTGCGATCAGACGTCATGTTGAGCTCAGCGCTCAGCACAAATTTCTTCAGCTTACCGCCTTGATATTTGGTCATACATATTTCTTCTTCTCCCCTGCTGGACCAGGGAGTTTGATATCCACACCGAAAATGTCGTTGACCGGTTATATGTGGCCAGCGCCCAGGCCTTTTCCGTCGTCATAGGCACAGGCCAGGCCTTCCTGTGGGCTTCTCGCTACCGGACCGTCTTGAAAGGAGCATCTCGATCACGGCGCGGTCCGATCCCGACGCGTCACTCGTGTTTTTGTGCGTCGGTGCAGTGTAGTCAATCAACAATACTCGCATTCCCGACGACAGGAACCTGGCTCGCCAGCTGTTTGCATGCAATGCCGATTAGGATGGGACCGCTGAGGCTGGAATACTCCTTGAGATAATTCGCGACGTTGCCCACCGCTTCTTACCGACCGTTCGCACCATGCGAGGGCTCCGCCTAGATCAACGCGGCGGCCTAACCTGACAATGGGATGCTGGACATCCTCAATTTCTGCCTGATTTCGAATGATGACTGCTTGCCGGCAGAATGACTATCCAAGCTGTTCGATTCCTCAATGGGAAACACCTCGAGACGCGACCCGTGCTCCATGGTTCTCCATGGTTCTCGCTTTTCAGGTCTTCTGAGGTATACACCCATTTTCCTAGGCAGTTTTTCTCATGCTGTCTAAGACTAGGTGTATTGACCAGGTATTAATGTCATTTTCTTTTGTCTTGGCTCGAGAACCTATCGCTTGGGTTTCCTGCAGTCATATTGCTGTGCTGTGTCTCATCATCACAGCGTCCTAGTTTTTATATAGTTGGCTGAGCGTGTATGTCTAAATACCTGCATCACCTTTCGTGATCCCTCAGCAGTATATTAGATGTTACTTATAGGAACTTCATACTGTCAGCCGGACCGACTTCATATTGCCAAAATTCAGCTTACACTAGTGAGTTTGCCAATGGCACGATCGTATGGTTGCATGCCAGCTCCGACGATCTCGTACAGCAAATTATCTTACCCCCGCACTTCCAGCCGCAAATCCTTCAGGCAACTCTCGAGTGAGAGTGTCAGCTCAACTTGCTAAAAAAGCAAACTTCAACATTTATACATCAAGAAACGCTTGAGTATGGAATTTCCTCCGCCTCGTCGCCGTGAGACTTTACCGGCCCGCCTCGGCACCACCCAGCAACAACAAGCACAACCTGCTACTGTCCCTGGCACGACGTATGTCAGCCCCCCGGGGCTAAGCTACGCCAACAGCGCGCAGGTACGCACAGATCTTTAACGCACGGTACGAGATAGCAAGCTGATATCTCACGCAGCCGGTCTATTATGCACCGGTCTATCCTGCGGGTCCCTCTTCTGGCCCCAGGCCTGGGACATCTTATGCTCAGCCCGCCTTCTACCCCCAGCAACAGGTGCACTACGTTCAAGCCGTGGACCGTAGAGCGGAGAGCGAAGAAACCGGTCGCCCGCATACCAGCGAGACCGATATCCCTCGCCCCAGATCACCGTCACCAAGAGTAGTTGAGCGCAGAAGAGAGTCAAGATCCCACTCCAAACGGGCCAGATTCGCGGACGATTATTTTAGCGACGACAGTGATTCGCCCAGAGAAAGAGAAAGAGAAACAGTCGTCATTCGATCATACCATAACTCCAGCCGCGAGTCTGGGTATACTGAAAACGATGGCTCCACAGTCTACTCTTTCTCTCCTAGCCGCGCATCACGAGCGCCATCTTCTTCTCGCACTGCCAGGACTGATGACGAGGAGGTAGAAAAGTCAGAAAATGGCTCAGTATCGCAGGAGAATGGAGCCTCACGTGTTCGAGCTACTTATGTCTTTGAGTCTCGGTATACTGGTGAAAGCCGATTGGGTGATCCGCATACAGTGAAGCTGTCAGTGCAGAAAACAACTGCCGTTAAGCAGAAGCATCTCTTCAGGTGGATGTAAGTCTTCCATACTGGGCCTTGAGCATCCGAATACCTAACAACTTGTGTAGACACACGAAACGATCTTCTATGAACTTTGATGAGTTTGCGGTAATTAAGTGGGCTTTTGGTGTTTTGGTGGCTCTCGCTAACAGCAAATCCAGAACATCGCGTCTCAAGTGCCCGCTTTGGATGCTTCGGAGAGGAAGGCGATTGCCCAGCTCCTCCCTCGCGTCAAGCGAAAATTCGTTAAGACCATACAGACATCGACCGGCAAAGATGTCCAGTACATGGAACCAGCAGCCATGCCGTACCGGATACCAGACGGTGGCAAGAATCGCAGCATCGCGTCGCGGACCGCGGCATGGGTCTGCCTCCCTTACTTCAGCCTCGAGAACTACTCCGGCTTGCTCTCTGCCGAAAACTCGGCCGAGTTTCCTGTGCAGACACTCCTTCAGGCCCAATTCTCGAAGACCACCCGAGAGCGTGACATGCAACAGGCAGTCTGCCAGATCGGCAGGAAAGGAAATGGACGTTGCTTCCACATCGCGCAGCTGTGGTGTCTTATAGTAGACAAATGTAAAAGCCTTCCATTCATTCTTCTGCGCTTTCTCTTGCACTAACACTGGATCATGGAACTGACACATCTCATTTTCAGCTCTGCTCCTGACCTACGGACGGATGACCGAAGATGCTCTCTGTGCTGAATCCAGAGAAGCAATGACCAAGATCACAATAGACAATACTATGGCTCAAGCCAAGCCGCGCTTGGTAGTCTCGTATCGGGGATCTGTTGTGTGGGCTTTCCTCCTGGAAGAATGCCAAACCTGGACTGTAAGTTCCAAGCCCCTTGGACTCATGCAGGCGAATAGTAACTTTGCTGACTTGACAAGGACTTTCTCTCACACTTTCGGGAGTTTTGGCCGAGACGTTTGGTTTTCTTCATGCATAGAAGCCCAGTAAATGCAGAGGATTGGCCCAGGATCTGGCACGGAGCTATAACTCAACGCGTCAGCACGAACCTGGCCATTGAGGTTGACATTGGGTAAGCCGGGATATTCAAATTCATTTATTACCATGTTCTCCTCTTGTTTGAGATCCAAAGCTCACTTTGAAGACAGAACGGACCCTAAGCCGCCGCCTAGGCGCCTCCAAAAGTTACTGAGTGGTACCCAAACTTCGGAAACCGAAGACTCCACGCAAAAACAACAGGCTGGTCTCAAGCCAAGTGCAGAACAGAGCAAAAAGCTCTCTCCTGACTGGAAGCCAGATATATCAGGCAGGACGAACTCGATCCCCAGACCCGATTCTGTCTCGATATTTTCGTTTCTAGAAGACGTTCCACAGCCTGCGGGTGTTGACGAATCCGTCCTCAACGAACATCTCCTCGAGGTTGAAGACTTTCTCCTGAACCAGACAAATTTCACAGATCGAAAAGCCTACCGAAGCTGCAACCTGTCGTCTCGTAACAACGTACATGGAATATTGGAGAAGCGTGGTTCCATTTTAAGCCAGTCTCCGGACTCATCTAGCAGAGACCAGGTAGACTACGAGGAAGATGTGGACATTTTCAACACCACCGACATCATTTTCCGATTCTTCTTCCCGGCTGATGCTAAGGTGGCAACCGTAGGCAAGTTCTGGGGCGCTGTGAAATTTCTTGTCGAGGTGAGCGTCAATGCCTGGTGCTTTTAAATCTCTACGTGATGAGAGCCAACTAAGGCTGACCTGAATTGGAACAATTCCAGAGAGGAGACTCACCACTACCGAGGAAGATCCGACGACAACGGTCCCTCATTAGCAGGATCACAAGAAGCTTAGCCGTCACTATTACTTCGTTCAATGAGACCATTGGCTACTCTACCGACCCGAGCCAGTTGGACCTAGTTGTCCCTGACGATCTCAAAAATGCCTGGCTGCATCTTACAATGAGCCTTATATTTGTTCCACATGATGAGGTCATGAGTGAGACCCTCCTCGTCCATGCCCAGCTTCTTATTGAGGAAGGCATCGAGAATATCGTCAAATCTTTATCCAGGAAATCCCTCTTGGAGAATGCAGTGATCTTGCCGATAGAACTCTGCACGTTGATGGGTTTAAAGATGCTCCAAGATTCAACAGCAGGTCTTCCAGACATCAGTCACACATACTCGGCATACCTCGAATCTGTGGTAAGCAAAGGAAGTCCATGCAAAGAAGCATTACACGGAATTGACAATTTCCTTTTAGGCAGCGGACATTTCGAACAAGCCTTCCGATCGATTACATGAACGCAGATTAGGACTCCTGAAGCAGGAATTGTCGGTCATAATGAAGATCCTCGACGCTCAACATCGAATTGTTGAGAACCTAGAACATGAATTCAAGCCACAAGTCATGAAGAATGAGTACATGACCTCAACGGACCACCCAAATATTGGGTACGAATACTCCAAAAACTGGGGCGAGCCATTCCCAAGGCGCGAGTTCTCGAGGGTCAGGTCTTCCACAAGGAATTATGAGGCAGAGGTACCGGTCAGGTCGCATAGGGACGAAGCTGAGTACGCGAGATCCCATGTACACGCCAGGTCGAGATACCGAGACGATGAACGGGATTACCGGACGCACGCTGGTTGGTATGAGGAGGACCCTTATGCATACCACGACACGACCCAGCCAAACCCGGACTTCAAGCTCTCGCCTACGGATGCGGGCGGCTTCCGCAAGCTGTTTGCCGAGGAGTGTTTCCGCCACATCGAGCGCCGGAAGCGCGAGTTTGGCGAGTTCCGGTACCAAGCCACCTTGCTGGAGGAAGAGGTTCGCGCACCGTCCCGTCCCATCGAGGTTCCATAGCCCTTGCCTTGTGCTTACTTACTGACCACACCTATAGAACCAAAACAAGGTCGAGACGACCAAGGACCGCCAGGAGCGCGCCATATACGCATTCACCATTGTCACGGTGATATTCCTCCCGCTCAGCTCCGTGGCGAGCATCTTCGGCATCAACACCAAGGACATCCGGGACACGGAGCTGGGCCAGTGGGCGTACTGGGCCACGGCTGTCCCGGTCACGGCGGCCGTCGTCTTCTTCGGGCTGCTGTGGACGGGCGAGCTGGGCAACATCCTCCGCTGGGTCTCGTCGTTTGGGCCGCACGTGGGGAGGGGGGCGTACCAGCGGATCCGAGATGATTATTATGATGGGGAACCTCTTCTTGATCGCTATGCCAGGGGTGCTGACGTCCTAAGACTTCGGGAAAGAAGGGACGAACCGAGTATACGCATATATCGTGGCCGGTCTCCCTCTCCGCCTCCTCCGCCGCCACCCCCGGTACATTACGTCCGCCGTCGAGATACTTATTACGAAGAGTGATAGGTGAGCATACTGAATCATTTCAGCGCCGTGGAAGTTATAAAAGAGTTGGACAAGTTTGAACATTGAAGACAGAATCACACAAGGGATAAGAATTTGCATGCCAATATTTCTTGCCTCCGATAGTGATTGTAGTAATGGCCAGGACAGGAGAAAAATGTTAGAATCTCAATCTAAGCCTCCATAACCAGTGGCTTTCCTCCCTTGCTTTGCATGACAGCATCGCCCCTGACATATGACATAGTCTTCTTGACTTCCCACTCCCACGCAGTGTACTGGCTGCCCTCATCCTCCTCTCCTTCCCCACCGATCAACCTCCTCATGCTCGCATTACGCTCTGGCCTGACCAGGAGAGCGAGGCTGTACCGATCATGGAAGCGTTGGGCACCGGGTGCATACTTGATACGGTGAACATTGCTGCGTAACAACCCGCCCGTCCACTGGACCATAGCGTCGCCCAGGTTCACCACCAGACAGCCCGGGCGCGGCCGCACCCACAGCCAGGCGGACTCGTCCGCGGGGGACTTTCCCGGGGCGAGGATCTGCAGGCCGCCGAGGGCGTTGGCGAGCAGGGTGATGCTCCCAAAGTCGGTGTGGTGCATCATGCTGGTGCGCAGGTCCTCCTCGGCCGGGCTGGCGGGCGCCCTGATGAAGCGGACGACGGTGCCGGACGGCTTGGCGGGGTCCTGCAGGGACGCGAAGGTGTCGGGCGGCAGGCCGAGCTGGGTCGCGATGGCGGAGTTGACCGTGGCGACGATGCTCTGGCCGTGCTTCATGAACGAGGTGAACTGGGCGAGGTGGGAGTGTACGAGGGGTGGGAGCGGCTGCAGGGCTGAGGTGCCCATGACGCCGTCCTGTCCGATGTTGAACCACTCGAATCGGTCTGGTTTGTCGATCTCGGTTTTGGCACCGCCGAGTGGTTTGTACCTTTGGGTGTTAGGGGAAATACTCAAGAAGTGATAGATAGGCAATGGAGAAAACGAGCAGAACCTACCCAAGGAAGCTTCGGGGGGCATCATGCAGGTATTGTTCTTTTTCATCTAGTGGGAGATCCATGATATCTTTGCTCGCCAGGAAGAGCTGGTCAATAGTATCTATCAACTCGTTTCCCAGGGCGTCGCCATTCAGGTCAAGCAGAAAGAAGCCCAGCTCTTGACAAGCGGTCAGGAGACTTCTTGCGGCCGCTTCATCGCCTGAATTCAGCTTCGCCAGCGAGATGGTACTCATGGACGCCGTGGGTACGTCGTCCGGAAAGGCCGGAATAGCCTGGAAGAGCTTCTGGGACGCCATTGTCGAGGGGAGGTTACATGCCGCGAATGTCAAGGTTAGTTACTGTGGTGGAAAAGATTTCCTGAAGTCCAGCAAGGAGAGTTGGTGAATTGAGCGTGCCACGTACGCAATTCTTAAGTGCTGACATCCGACCATACTTCCCGCGTCATGCTAAGCGCTGATGATTTACCACATCAGCACGTGTTTATGTGACATCTCAAAAATGTTAAAAGTCCCCGCATGATTAATAACGTAAGGTGAATGGTTTTCCGGGGGGAGGGATTGTCCGGTCAAAACGGGCTACCGTGTCGCCCCTTCCATTGTGCACACACCATCTTTCCTTGTTTCTGATAAAGTTGGACTTCCGCCCTTCCTGCGTCAAGTCTCATCCTGAAATATTCAATCTGCACCCCAATGAGCAGCTTGACTCCGTGATGCTGGACGGCACCGCCCCACCAGTCCCCAACCGCAGCAAGCGGCTGGGCGGATTCGGCCTATCTCTCGCCCTACTCGCATGCCAGCGCACCGCAACCACACCCCAACACTGACCCGTATGCAGCCCTTTGTGCCCGCGCCCTTTCCCCCTGGAGGCCATGCACATGTGGAGCACGACCCGAAGACTATGGCTGAGGGCGGCGTTGTGTGGGCAAAAGACCAAGACCCATCTAGGTATGTAATACTTGAGTCACCGCACAACAACGAAACAGTTTTTACTTAAGCAGCAGGACATCATCGTCCTGGCTAAGGGTTCCGTTACTTACGTGGATGTCAAGACTGGCCGTCCCGTCGATATTCGTGTACTCGGCGGTGGATGTCGGGCTTTGTACGATTGCTTGGTCCAGATGTCTGAGTGTTCAAATGCTCTCAAGGAGAACTGGGAGAGCAAGAACGCCACAAAGTCGAGGATTTGAGGCATGGATATAGCAGAGCTGGAAAGGATGATGGGCAGAATTACTGAACGTCTGATGCATTACAATAAAATACACTGGACATATTAACACCGAGGATTATAATCGACCATAGCAGCACTTGCATTTGGGAGCAGTCATATCTTGAAATTTCTGAGGGCCAATGTCTCTTGGATGAAGGTTGAACCTGTCACTTTCTTGAGCAATCACTTGCGCCACATAAATCTCCAAGCTCGTAGTCGCCGCTCCAAGACCCCTTTTTGTGCAGACTCAGAACAAACTCTCAGAGCTCACTCCCCTGGGACGTCAAAACAACAGTCACGATTTCTAAGCTCATCTCCTGTCTATCACAAGAATTTGATACTTCTGTACCCTAGGGCGGTTCAAATCAGTTTTAGCATTGCCTGTGCACGGGTCCTTCTTGCTCATTGTCTGTCACAGGTTTAGGACAAGTCACGATAATACTTTTCGTTATTTCTTCTTTTGAGTCACATATTATTTACGCTAAGTACTTCATAAAACAAAGAAATGTAGAGAGCTAAGTGGCTGATCTCTGAGAAGTTATCTCATATGCCTTACGCATCAGCTATCTGCACCTGAGTAGAGTCTGAACTCGTGCGTTCTGTCCATGTACGTGGTTGAACATGAACATCTTAACGCCAGGGCAGCGCAAAATACACGTCCTTTCCCTCGAGGTTGGTCTTGTTTTTTTCGTTGAGCTGCTCGGCCACAGTGTCCCAAGCATTCTTCCAGGGGCCGAGTTTCTGAACATTGCGAATGGCTTTGAGTTGATCGTGTACCCAGTCCTTCAGACCTGGTGTATCCCATTCGACAAGGCTTTTGTCCTTCAGACCCCGTGTTGCCCAGTCCACACGGTCTATTCCCTGTTGATCCGGCGCTTCCCACCTGACACTGCTTATATCCTTCATGAGCAGGACTGGTACGTTTTTTGGCTTCAGTGCCTTCTTGACAAGTTTATTATGGTGAAGCCTGCAACTGATGGCAGTGCGGCTCAGCTCTCTAGCAATTTCTTTGTAGGACACCTTGTTCTCAACCCTCCTTAAGAGCTTTGTTTCGTCTTCCTCTGTCCATCTCGGCATTTTCTTCTGTGGCTGCGGTGGTGGCTCATTTGATTGGTCCGGGTCGGAAGGTCCATTGTTGTAGTCGTCACCAGATTGAGTACGCCCGTGGTCTCGTGGCTGCGGTGGCGATGCATTTGGTTCATCTGAGTCAGAAGATCCAATGTTGTAGTTGTCACCAGATTGAGGAGCATCCTGCCAATTGTAACCACTCTGCGGGCCAACAGCAGATTGCGGCATCATGTCAGGGTATAGCGGAGCCTTTGCATCATAGGCTGCATTATTGAGGATTTCCGCACCGGAGGCATCTGGAAACTGTTCGCCGGCGCTACCAGAAAAAGACAAGGCGTCTCCTGAATGATAGTTTTGATCAGGATTGCTCAAATATGTTGAATATCCGGTTTCATCGTATTCCTCGAAGTTGAGACTTGCCGGGCCATCGAGATCATAGTCAAGATCTTCAAAACTTTCAATGAAGGATGAGTTACCCTCAAGATGTGAATTTAGGCCAGATCCACTGAATTCCATTGAGAAATTTGGAAAGAATGAGTCGCACTCAAGTAGTGGGTTTAGACCAAATCCACTAAAGTCCATTGAGAAATTTGTGAAGGATAAGTTACCCTCAAGCGGTGGGTTTAGACCGGATCCACTGAAGTCCATTGAGAAATTCGTGTGGTATTCAGGTTGAGGACTGGGAATCCAGGAATAGGGAATGTCGAAAGGATGTCCACTGTCATTTCCAGTAAAAGATGATTCTTCTCCAAAAGATGGAGTCTGACCAGACATATTACCGAAGTCTGTGAAGTAAGTGCCTTCGTTCTCAGCCTCAGAAAGGGCGGTTTCGGCTGTTTCGGCGATTCCGGCACCTCTATCGTCGATGAACTGTCCCCCGTGGCCCTGGTGAAAGGATGACCCACCTTCATGGTACCGGTACTGATCAGACATTCTGGAGGTAGTTGAATTTGTTGTTCTTTTGTTTCTCCGGGTCTGGCACCACAGGTTGGGCTGCTGTTGGCAGTAAAGACAATGTGGCAAATGGTTTCGTAGGACTGATCTGTTTAATAGCTCTTCCCAAGCCTATGAGGGATGAGAAAAATCAAGAAGCAGAGGAGTGAGAGCCCACGTATTTATATAGAATACACAAGCAGTGACTGAGAGACTCTCGCTCGTCCTGGTGATTTCATTTCTCATCGCTAAGTCACAACTCTCGGCTGAAACAGGTTGAGAGACAGGCCATGGGCAGTGACTAACTCGGCTATTACTCTTCACTCAATCAACATTTCTTTGCCTTTCTCTTTCATCTGTATGCGTCTTTTAGATCGATTTACTGTTATTCACGACCAAGCACACGGCATTAAAGTGCCACAGCCTCTTGCTCAGATGTTTTTCGGCTTTTGCCTATGACACTCACCGAGGTTGACACAGACTGCGTACAACAACCTCTATCCACCGAGATCATTAGAACGGTATGGTTTTACTTTCCTAACTTCTCTCAACGGTCCCAAAGCTCCTATTCCTCAACCTCAAACCCGATAGATTGCAAGCATTCGGCTGCAACATCGTCCCAACTGTTCTTCCTGTCATACACGTAGTTTCCCTGTCAACTCTGGCGCCCTCAGCCACAATCAAGTCAAAGATTTGAGGGCACAGAACTGTTGGAGCCAGGCAATCAAAGGGCAACTGTTGTGTCTGTCTCTTCAACTTTTGATTATCTCGGATGTGATGTGTTCCCTGAGTCTCGAGGAATAGACACCGAACGCAACTTGATCACTATAGCCGGAATCAAACATATTCAAATGAAAGTCATCCACAAATCATATCACCTGCCACCGAATGAGCCGAGCTGTCCCTTGACGCCGCTAAACACTGATGCTCCTGGAGTGAAACCAATCACCTCCTTGGTTACGCTTGAGTTCAACCTAGTATCGTATGAATTCATATCCACCTCACCACTCATATCCATCTCCGTGCTTGAAGAAACCAAGAACAGGTTTATGATGAATTTATGATCATCTTTATAGTGCCTCCATGGGTCATGGACACAAATGGGATGCTTGCTCTGGCCCCTTTTGATGCCATCATTCCGCCATTTTGCGCACATATTTCCAAGCATTCTTTATCATAGCTGCTCACAGTCTCTCATTCTCAAGGTGCTCACAGGGAACTGATCTATAGACCAGAATCATATTGCTCCAAAATCTCTGATTAATGCTCCAAAACATCTAAGCCAAATGCTTATGCATAGGGAACCGAGTGACTGCTTCCAGACAGATCATCCTGTATGCCTCAATCATCCACGCGCGACTGAGCCCGGAGTCAACCCTCATGTATTCCCGTGAGACCAGCTTGGCAGCAAGATCCCCCCTAGTCGCTTTGGTATGCATGTTGATTCCTCTGCAGCCGTCGCAAACGCTTGCTTCTCGTAGGCGTGTCCAATCCCCCCAAATAATGAGATCCATCCCGATTGCAATGTTCCTCCAGGACATCCCAGGTTGTTTCAAATTGATGAGAATGGAAATTTTCTCAGGTGTCTGCTCTGGTCCGTCAGGCCTCTACCGCTGCTGTGTTGATGTCCAGCGTGAGGCGTCCTGGCCACCAGATCCGCCGGTCTGGTGGGTCTGAGGTAGCTGACCGTTCGGTGGGCCGCCAGCCCACTGCGAAGGTACAGTTCGGTTAAGCTCGTCATAACTCCCGATGGGTTCGCCCACTTGGTAGGGTAGCATAGATCCGGCTTGCTGTCCGCCGGCGCCTCCAGCCGGCGCTGTGCCACTGGTGTGGCTCTGGTACTGATTCTGTCCCTGGTTGGACATGCTGAAGTCTCCTGAGGAATCGCTGTGTATTTGCTGTCGGGTTGGCACTGAAGAGTCGTGGTCGCTACTGGCTGTGATGGTGGATAACAAGTTGATCCTTTTCTGGAAATTTGTGTGGTTTCTTACTTGTGTGAGGCCTGAGTGAGCCGAGAAAAATTGAGCAGCCAAGGGGAAAGAAAGCTTTCATATTTATAGGGAATACACAATGAGTGACTGGAAGAAGCTCAGCCGTAAGCTCCCTACTCATCACTGGACCACAATTCTGAAGGAACAGAATGAGAAGCAAGTTGTGGGCGGCGGCTCACTTGGCTGGTCTTACTCACCCACGGGAATGGTGCACAAATGACGAGTCTCTTGAGCGACGAGCCCTGCCGGGTCTGCTCACTACCACTTCTGGGCATTCATGAGCTACACGGGCTCTATCATCCGTTCCGCAGTCGCTCGAATAACCAGATGCCCAATAAGTCACACCTGCCCACAGCCAACGCAAGCCGAAGAGGTCAGTCATCTTGGCCATAGATGCCATCTCCGAGGACCTACCCGACGCTTACTGGCCCTTACATACATTTTGAATCGCGGATGGAGCCCTCTCAAGTCACTCTATGGTGATAGCAACGCCGAGGCAGTGTTGAGGTTGGTCTCGAACCTGAAGGACAGTATGGGAGAAGACTGAGGTGGGAATGGCAGCGTGGGTTGAACCAAACGGAGAGGAAAGTGGTTCATATTTAGTGTCGTGTAGACCTGCACTGCAGTTGACCATTGACAACATGATGGCCCTACTACAGGATTGGGTCTACCCTTGAAATCTAGACGATACAGATCGAGGATGATCAGGTCTTTGACCTCAAGTCAAGACAATATCCTGCATCCCAGGCAGATCATTCCCGCCGCCTTCCCAGTGCATAATGCCATGGACGTACGCCTCGCCCACCAGGCGAAACTCGTTATCATACTTAGCGGCCGGTCTCTTCCTCACAAGCAACGGCAGCTTAGAGCCAGCAAAGACCCAGACCTCGTCTCCCTTCGCGACCGACTTCATCCCCGTGCCGAGGAGCCCGTTGTCCGTCCTGAACAGCCTCCTCGAGCTGCCACTTGCGATGTCGAGGTCGTGTTGGAGCTCGGCCAGGTTCATCGGCGAGTAGGTGCCCTGGAAGATGTTCTCCATGATGCTTGACATGCGCTTCTTGTACACGGCGAGGCCTTCTGGTTCAGATCTTAGCAGGTCATGCCAGCCGGGTTGGATGTTGTCGGCGTGGGTGTGGCTCTGGTGGGGCATGAAGTCGACGTCCGACCAGGGCGCGAGGGTGTGCCTGATCTGTAGGTTCAGGATGTACTCCATAAACAATTTGCCGCAGTAATCTGGGGCTGGGTGTTGCCTCGAGTACAGATCCGTAATTAAAGTCCGCCACAGGGCTTCCAGGCGAGACTGAGGCTTTGCCTGGACGGTTGTCCAGTTTGGGAGCTGGGGATACTTCTCCGCCAGACCTAGTGCCAGGTTCACTATGGTAGCCCAGTACTCTGCAGAGCATTCTGCCTCGTTTTGCAACAGCGCAGCCTTTTCGACTACACCGATCCTTGACCCCTGAACGCGGAGGATGCCCCGCTTCATGTCCTCGTCACTCGACGGAGGCTGCCATCGTGCATTTCCACACGCTGACCAAGACACGGCCCCGCGAAACCTCAGCGGGTACGGCGCGAGCTGGACGCTGAAATCAGGCACCCAGCTCGGCAGGCCCTCCAGCTTTGTCAGGCTTGGGTCCTGGACATGAGACAGCAGGTGTAGGGCCCCGTGGGCGAGGAGCAACTGTGCCATCAGGCGCGTGTAGACGTCCTGGACGGGAAGCTCGTAGTCTGGCCGGACGGACGTCAGAGGCGCCCCGCATGTCAACGTCTTTGTATTCGCAAGGCCCACGAAGGCGTACACCTTGTCTCTAGGGTCGGTGGCGAGCTTGTCGCGGTGGACTTGCATGAGGGTATCGAGCGAGACGGTCCCAGGTTTGGGTTCCCAGGGATTTTCAGACAGGGAGAGCGTGTCACTGCTCACCATCTCTTTGGGCAACAGGGAACCAGTCGAGGTTGTGTCACTCTGAGCCTGGGGTCCAGGCTCGCCTCGCGAACCATGGGATCGTTTGACAGCGTTGTGCCTGAGAATCTTCCTCGTGCGCATCAGCGAAAATGTCCCTGTGGGGAACTCGGTTCGCGAGGCCAGGAAGTCGGAATACATGCCAGGGTCATCACGGAGGCTCGCGATGTGCCGCATCTTCTCGGTGCACAGGTGGTGATACCATCTCTTGGCATGTATGAAGGTGAGCGTCGCGGCCAGCCGGGTCCAGTGGACCATCTGCTCGCCGCAGACGACGGTAGCCTGCCTCGCGAGGGCGAGCTCTTGCACGACCCAGGCCCGCTGGAACCAGGGCCGGCTGAGCAGGGCGAGGAGGCCGAGCCATTGGCGGTGGGTGACACTGCCTTGAAGCCCGGTTGCCTCGGAAATCCTCGAGTACCAGCTGTCGTCAAAGAAGTCCGTATAACTGATATTATCCCAGGCCCGTTTCGCCTCGGAGCTCGAGTTGGAGGCCGTCAGCGCCATGAGAGGCGAGATGGACTCGATGGCCGCGAGCGCATCGGCTGTGTACTGGTCCTCTGGGCCAAGCCAGACGGTGACACTCTGTGCTGCACGGAACACATCCCCCATGATCGAGACCTGTGCATTACGCTCCAAGACATTGGACTGATCGACGCAGATTGCGTCAATCCAGAAGTACCGAGACTTCGAGGACAGGCCTCGAAAAAGCGGAGGAGTCTGCTTTCTCAGGCTGCCGCCGGATGGGGCGGAAGAAGACCTCGATGCAAGCATCCGTAGGGCCGAGAGAAGATTGGGCGTGACTGCCAGGGAACGGGAGTCGACCTCAATGTGCGGGGATGGACTCGTGCTTCCGTCCTGGGACGCATGATGTTGCAAGCGTAGAGGCTCTTTTGAGCCTCGATCGCTGGCTTTCGAGAAGGGTGTCAAGGGATCGCCCCAGGTGTAGGACAGTGCTTGGAATTCGGGCGCCTGAGACAGTTTGAATATTCTCAGCGACCAGCGAAATTCACTGCCGGTTCGATCTGAGCCTCTAGCTCCACGATCGGCCGCCTTCACCTCGAGGAGACGGATGAGGCTCCCAGATCGCGGATTCTGGGACGCATCTGGGAGTGGCCTGTAGCGATACGAGGCGATGAACCTCCGCGGTGAATAGGGATAAAGAGAGGCGGCAGTCCATGGCCTCGGCTGCATTGCATTGCGGATCTCGAAACTGCGGCCGATTCCACGTGCAGAAGAACATCACGAAATCGAGCCCCGTGCGCGCGCGCGTGTGGGAGAAGGGCTAGCAGGGCTGATCTGCATGAGGGCGGGGCTTCGGGCAGCCAGCCACTCAACACAGGCAATGTTGTATTGGGAAACGGACACGAGCTGTACACCAAACGGGATTGGCTGAGACAATCAGGGGCAACTCAGGACTGCCGGCTGAGCAAGGAAATGCTGCGAATTGTACCGATGATCTAGAATCTCGAGTAGTCAGGACAACAGAGTGCACTCAATTAGCTTTCGGATGCAATGTTTCAGGGATCAGTAATCAGTACATTGTGGCAAGTTTGACACCTGGGCGTATTCCTTTCCATGGGAGGAACTGATGGTGGTGCATTTTTGATAACAACATCGTTGAAAGACTAAATCACAAGGTGAATTCAAAAATGCAGACTGTGTTGCAAAGAGTGAGAATAAACACCTGTTTCTCGAGAAATGAACGACTACAGTTGAACAAACGACAACGGCCAGGCAGGCTGGCAGGCAGGCAGGCTGGCAGTGCCACATGCTGAGGTTACAGTATCTTTCGGAATAAAACTCAATACGGACATGTTGTGCATTAGTCATTCCTAACTGCTTGCACGCCACCTACAATTTTAACTACATCGGGGTTTGAAATCCGGGGTCAACACTGCCAGTGCAGCTGAGGCCGGTTGCTGACTTCCGGTACTTTGACTGGGGACCAATTCTCAACCGTGCTCTGGCCCAGAAAATGTTTCAGTGCCCTCTTGGACCTACTAGTACTTGACGCATGTGAATGATAGCTGTTCAAGTAATTTGATGGAAATTGAGTCTACGAGAAAGTGGTACGTCTCAGTGTTAGACTCTCCTATAAGGCTGATTCGCATCGGTAAATCTACGGCTGTATCGAGCCTCGGGAATTCCTAAGTTTGGAAGCTCGTTGGAACCTGGCCGAAGTTTCTTACACTTGAGCTCTGACCAATGGAAACCCCATGTGACACAGTCTGTGCAAACATACTTTACCGACTATGTATACGCGCCTCTCGTGAAACCTAGCTTAGATATAAACTTTTCGCAGTTTGTCGTGACATCACCCCCACACCGCCTGTGCAACATGACTAGGCTATCGCCCCGTGCGTGCGGCTGACAATACCTAGGTGCTAGCCATGTGGCTAGCGGCGGGATTGATTCAGTCCAGTGGACCATAGCTCAAAGGGGGCATGAACTCCGCGTGGATCCTGTCTTTAACTTCGGCAGGGATCTTGGCCATGGATTCAACACCTTCCAGGAGAACGACCTGCTGCCCGGCCTGGGGTTTCAACCAGTTAGCAAATGGGAACATGAGTCTCGGCATCCGAATGGCGCGAGATAAGCAAAAAGGTGATCGTCTCCTTCCCGCACTTACCCCGAAATGATGAATCATGTGGCAGTGCAACATGCTCGCAGCTGGGAAGGCGATGTCGTACCGGATCACGGTCCAGTCGCCCGTCTGGTTACCCAGGCGGCAGCCGTCCCGGAGAGGCGGGTCGACAAAGTTAAAGTTTGCCTCCTGCCCGCCAAAGCGTATGGCCTCGTCCACGCTTTCCCAGGGGAAGCCGCCTGTGCCGGTGCCGATTATGTAGGCCTTGTTGTTGTGCTTGTGGAATGGGTGCTGTGTGGTAACGTTGGCCCCGTTCTCAAAGATGATGTCGACGACAGAGCCATTGCGAAGAGAGCCCTCGCTGTAAGTGGTCTCTCCACGGGAGTCATCATCCCACAGCAGGGGAGGAAGCTGTTGGCGGAAGGCCTGATGGGGGCCGATGTTGAGCGCCCAGGAGCTGGTGCCTGTCATGTTTACAAAGAACTTGAGGGTGCTGTCTGATGCAGAAGGAGGGGGCCGTGCAGGGAAAGGCCTGAGGTTGGTCTCATCCATTGCAACTAGAGACTGGTCGACCAGACTGCCATTGAGATGAACCCACGGTCTGGTGTTTGGAACAGCGTCGATACCGGACGCAGACGCATCTGATCTTGGGTGATCCTTGGCATATCTCAGGATCCCGATTCCTTGGATGATCTGTTCGGCACGCAGTGACGTGACGCGGATGGCATAGTCGCCTGGCTTCTGATTCAGACGCACCAGTATACTAGAGGGATATGTCAGCTCGCGCCATGCAGACGGCTCCACGACGGTTCACTCACCTAATGCGCTCGCCAAGGTTACAGTTCGCCGCATGGACCTTCTGCGGGTGGACGAATTCCCCGTCGGCAGCAACGACGTAGAACTCGTGCTCATCAACGCTGATTTGCAGCTCATGGTGTGCACCTGAGTGGATGAAGTTGATCCAGATCCACTCGTGACCCTCTGCTGCTTGGAACACCTCAAGTGGCGTGAAGGTCTCCTCGCAGACCTGCTCGTTGGTGTACAAGTCCTGTTTGGGCTGCGTTTTGCAGCCAAGCGAGTTCCTGCCTGGCCCACCGACCGACTCGATGAGCTCTGGAGGGTGGCAGAAGGTCCTGCTTTTGGCGTTGAGAATGATGGAATTGCTACACCAAGGCACGATGCCAGTGTCTCTGTACATCATGAGGAGGATGTCCATTCCCTCTGCGTTCCAGTCGCTGATCACAACGTGATGAGGGTTCTTTTCTGCCTCTCTCATAGCGTCGATGTCGTGTTTTGAGGATGAGATAAGATCATAAGGACGCGGCCGCCACGCTGCTGGTCGGATCCAGATGGGACCACGCATGCCATCAGCAAACGCTGGACCGAAATGGCCGTGGTAAAAGTACGTTCCGTACTGCTGCTGGACAGTGAAGCGGTAGGTATAGTTGTCCCTGGGCTGGATGGAGTACTGTGTCACACCTGGAACGCCGTCATTCCATGGCCTGTCAATCTGGTAGACCCCATGCCTGTGCAAATACGGCGAGCTTGTCAGCATCGACTTGCTGACGTGTCAGGGGAAGGGTCTTACCAGTGCATAGTTGTCTCAAAAGTGAGCTGGTTGTCAACAAATACCTCTATCTCGTCACCTTCGTCCGCCTCAATCAAGGGACCCGGGGATTGGCCATTGATGGCAAATACAGGTCTGCCATGGCCATCCCCAGCAAACCACCTATTTGTGATTGTGAAGTTGTAGGATCTCTTTGCGTGGCATTGCACTGTCGAGAATAACAGTGGAAGCAGAAAAATAAGGGCACATGTTTGTCTCGCCATGGCTGTCATGCCAGAGATGTTTGGAGATTCAAGGGAAAGAGGAATGGTCGAGCTCTGCCCCAGCGGTCAGACATTGAGGGTTCTAAGCCTTTCAAGAGTTCATGACTTGTAAGTATCGTAGGGGGTCCACCCTCGCTCTACATAGCCGAACCTTATTTTTGAAAGCAAATCCCGGCAGATAAGGCACGGCTGCGTATTCGATCAGCCTTAAAACTACCGATGCTCTAGGCCTTGATGAACCGGGTTTCAAGGGACCTATAGAAAATCACTCTAAGAGGTCCGAGCCTGGCGGCTATGGCGTCACAATATTGAAGTTGCACAGTATCATTAGAGGACGATCTTGACCTCCGTAGTACCTAGGCCTATGCAGATATTCAGCTGGGAACCGTCTTCAGGTTGGGCTGCGTTGAGACCCGCAGATCCAGGTGTCAAGAGGCAAAATGGTGCCAAACTAGGGAAGGCCCGTATGGACTTCCTGGGATCCACCTCAGCGTACCCACAGTCGTCCATGGATCGCTAGCCCCAGGTCCGATGGGTCCTTCACCGACCTGGGGTGAGAGATCAGCCGGGGTCAACGAGGTTTCATGGTCTGGACGTGACTCTCTGGCATACCCTGATATCCCCGTTACAAAAGCAGCCATGACATCTGCTCGAGTTCTCCGAGGTCTCCTCTTCAGCGCCGGCCACAACTGCCTCAACCCCCTCAACGCGTGAAAAATGGAATCCAAAGGATTACTGAAGTCCGAGTCGGACTCACAGAAATGTGCCGTACCAGAGGCTCCGAGACGTTTCACTTCAATGAATAAATTGCAGTTATTCTTGATTGTAGCCATCCTCCCGTCATTCGGACTCTGGTACCATGGCATGCCAGCGCGACTGGCTACTCCACTCATCGAAAGTGGCAAGACAGGTTCAGATGGGCAACTTGTTCGCTCGTACAACCTGAGTATAGGGTCACGATGGATGAATCAAGGTTAGAGATATTCTCTTCTCGCTGCTTGTCTGACCAGGACTGACAAGTCCCCCAGACGGAGGCCGATGGCGCCCAATGCTCGTGTGCAACGGACAGACGCCATGCCCGACCTTGTACGCCGAAGAAGGCGACATTGTTCAGTTGCATGTCCAGAATGATCTCTACGCGCAGTCTTCCATTCATTGGTACGTCGTTGAATGTCATGGGACTTGACTGTTGGTTGTTGCCGTCCCCGCTTACATGCGTCCATCTCCACAGGTCTGGCATGGCATACCATCAATCAACAAAGTAAGGAAGATTCCCCGTGAGCACGCCAAATAACTTGTCATACTAAGCCCCTGCTCTGATATAGATATGGACCATGGAATGACGGAACCGCTGGATTGGATCAGGTAAGGCCCGGCCCGGCCCTTGTCCTATCCACCGAAGATGCTAAACCAGTCCCAAACAGTACCCAACTCTGCCTAGAGGCAATTACTCCACAGTCCACGACACGACTGGCAAATGGGGATTGAATTGGTATGCCGAGCATACAACAGCTGGCTCCGTGGACGTAAGTACTCCATGGCAAGAAGGGGCGACCCGATGGAATCTAGTCTGACCTGACCTCCCCTCCCAGGGATTGTACGGCCTCGCCTATGTGGCACCGAGCCCCTCACGAAAGCGTCCTTACCACCTCATCACCTCGGACCCCCTTGAGCTTCGCAAGATACAAGAGGCTGAGCGCAACATTCGACACCTGGTCATCAAGAACCATCAGCATCGTGACACGGGCTGGAAGCTTCTGCGCATGAGAGCAGAAGGCTCAGAGTTCTACTGCTACGACTCCCTAATTGTCAACGGTATGGCATCGTGTGTCCTGAGTCAGAGACGTCGTCCATCCGGCTGGCTAACAATCCGAGTCATGTGGCAGGCAAGGGCCGAGTGCACTGTCGACAGCCGGGCTTCGAGAAGCTTAATGGCCACGATCTAGACGCAAAAGGATGCATCCAGCCTGAGGGCCTGCCCCAAGAGAAGTGTTCGCCAAGCACTGCAGACTACGAGGTGATTCTCATTGCTTGCATTGCTTAAGCTTAGCTGCACGTGCGCTGACAGAAACTCTACTTCCCCAGGTTATCGAAACAGATGGTCAGCAATACCTTATGCTTAACCTTCTCAATTCGGGGTTCGAGCATTCTGTCAAGGTTGCCATCGACGGCCACGAGATGGTTGTGGTGGCCAACGACGGAGGCTTTGTGGAGCCTTACACTACTCATGTCAGTTCTGCTGCAACCTAGTCGCCTATGCACCTTGTCCTGCTGGCCCACCCCATCCACACCGCACTCCCAGACCCTGGATCTAGGCGAGCCGAACAAGCTGACTGACACGGCATGATTGCCCGATTAGGTTGCATACGTCCCAAGCGCAGGGCGAATCACCGTGCTCATCAAGACCGATTCTGCTGCCGACGAATACGCGGTTAGGATATCGTCCACCAGTGTGCTGCAGAACCTTCAAGGCTATGCTATTCTGCGCTATCCTGTCAGTGCCTCCTCCCCACCCTCATCTTCCTCATGGCATTGCATGGCACGAATCAGCGTCTGATCTGTGTTTTCCGTGCCAATAGGGGAAGCGGCAGCCAATCTACGGCCAGCCCATGAAACTGCCCGAGGCAAAGCCGTCCGAGGAAGAAGTGTGCCTGCTCAAGGACTCGACCGTGCGCCCGCATTGCAAAGAGGTCGAGGCCAACTTTCTCCCTCCCTACCCAGCCTCACCGGTGCCGGCGGCAACGACGAGCCAGTCGTGGAGGAAGAAGGACCATGCAGCAGCAGACCTGACCTACCGCCTCACGGCTGGGCAGCAAAAGTCCAAGACGGAGCCGCACGCTCCCGAGTACTTCCTCAATGAGCAACCCTGGCAGCTGTTCCGCGCCTCCATGACGCCCGTGCTGTTCAGCTTCGCGCAGGGCAGCGGCGGCGAGTCAGCGGCGCGTGAGTTCGAGAAGCCCATCATCGGCGGTGTGCCAGCGGGCGCCGTCGTGGACCTCATCATAGAGAACACCCTCAACGAGACGGTGCCGCTGTACAAGCACGGGGAGCCGCACTGGATCCTCGGGGCCGCCAGCGACAGCTCGTTCCCCTACGCCACGGTCAGCGAGGCGGTCAGGGATGGCTTCGGGCCCCTGAACCTTGAGAATGCCGGCCTGGCCATCGTGCACGACCTGCCGCCCCTCGGGTGGATTGTTGTGCGGTTCAGGGCTGCCGCCGGGGTGGCGACCATGGTGCATGCTGTCAAGCTGAGGATGTTTGCGGTGAGTTGTTTCTGCCCCAGTATCGTGCCGGCAGGCTTCGGATTTACTAATCTTATTTCTTTCTTGATAGCTTGGAATGTCAGCGCCGATTCTAGAGGGCCTAAATGGCGAGAACTTGGTCGACGTGCCAGAGTATGCCAAGTCTCGACCACATGTCAAGTTCGAGCCGGCCAACGATGGGGTCTTCGGCTAGTTTAATTTGCGTAAGTAAAAACGCGAGACCAGAATATCATTCGGTGTCTTCCGGTCCTGCACACCTCACTTTGGGTCCCTCGTTGAAAGCAGGTCACAATGGAGACACACTTGAGTACGTGTCGCACGACGAAGAACACTTCGTATGGTGTACTCTCAAATCGATCAAAAGGTTGGGCGGGAAGGGGCCCCGCTCTGAGATTCAGAATGTGTTAAACAAAATAGGATTACTTAGTGTCAGGGCAGCTTCAGAATTTGGGTTGAGCTATGATTGTCTCGGTGCTGTGATATATAGGCATTGAGCTCCACACATACAAGCCAAAAGGTGTCTGCGAAGTTATACTTCTTCTGCTGTCTCGGAATCAATGTGGTGCCGTAATCGTTTCCGTTAGAGGTTAGCACATGCGTGTGTGACCTATTCCCGACGTATCAAACCAACAAGTCTTCAGGTTAGCAACTCGCAGTTCTAAGTACAACCGTGTCTACATAATTGAGACAACGAAGCCATGGTAGTGAAAACTGCCTGCTCGAAAGGAAACCATTCAATAACATTTTTCATAGACCGTGGAGGCTGGCTCATCCCTCATCGGAGGACATCCGACAGGGATCAGCGGAAGGGTGCATTTGAGTTCGGAGAGGCAGGTGCCAAGGTGGAGGAGAATCAGACCACCACCAACGAGCACACGCGACCTCATTCCAACTTGGATTTCTAGTCTACTCTAAGCATTTCTTTGCCTTCTACACCGATTTCCATCCTCATCTATTCTATGATGCGAGTCTAATTATCTAGGGTATCCGTGATGTCTACCTCTATCGCTTCCAAATGGCACGTGTCTATCATTTCGTCGTGAAGCTTCCCCTCTCTATTCGAGTTCCTCCCAACCAATCCGGAACACCTTGTACCCAACCTCGTCACCCCGCCCGACGCCCTTCCTCTTCTCGAGCCTCTCCTTGTCCAGGATCCGCAGCGCCATCTTCCCATCTTGCGACTTGGGACAGTCCTTGATGTCCGCAAAGGATGCCTCGACTGTATCGGTGACGCCCTCGAACCGACCATTCGGCCTGACCGACGCGATGAGCCAGAAGACGCCGTCCTTTGCAAGCAGCTTTGCCGCGCAATCGCGCAGCCAGGCCGCGTGCTCCGGGGCGTAAACCACGTCTGTGGCGATGAGCATGTCTGCCGCAATGTGAAGAGGCGGGTCGAAACAGGGACTGGACCAGTCGAGAAGGCAGGTCTCGACGGGAATACTATCGCGATCGCCAAAGTTTGCGAGGATATTATTATGCAAATTCTCGAGTACGGCGGGGTGGTAGTCCGTCGCGACGACTGTCGCACCAGACACGCCGAGCCGAGGAAGCAGCTTGGCCATGGTGATGCCCACCAGCCCCGTCCCGGCGCCCAGCTCCACGATGCGCGGCTGCCGACCCAGCTTCTCGGCTGTCAGATCGAACCTCTCCGGGGAGGAGCACATGAGATCCGACACTACGATCGACGCGCCCCAGCTCTGCAGGCCCACATCGGTGTGGTCTGTTCCTGTCGCCGGCGTCCCGTCCGTCAGCCGGACCTCGATCTTGTCTCCCGCCTCCCCGTCCCGCGCGAAGCAGAACTCCCTCTCGATCGCACCCGAGCCCTCGTCCTCTTCCGCGTCCGTCGCGCTGCTGAACGAGGCCAGTATATATGAGGCGTCGTCGATGACCCGCTGCTGGGCGTCTTCGTCGGCATAGGGGAGCAGCTCGTCCGCGCGCGAGATCAGGGTGGTCAGCCAGCGGACGGAGAACTGGCGCTCGTAAGGGTCTTGGCGGAGTTCCGCGACGTGGTCTTGGTCCGTGACGACGGCATCGCACGAGTCGGCTTCTCGTTCGTCGCCTGAGGCGTACCCAGAGTCAACGGGCTGGGGTGTCGATGCACAGCTGCTCGCGCTGGAGGTGGTGGTGTCGGGCGCTGGCAGGTATTCGGTTTGGCTGGGAAGAAGCGATGGCTTTCTGAAGGCGGCGGCTCGAGGCAGGGGGCAGTAGATGTCGCGGAGATCCTGTAAGGCGCAATCGATCCTGCCCAGGGTCAATTCGTCTGGGGAAGAGCAGCGCAGCCGAGGCAGGCTGCTCGTCGGAGGCAGCAGGATGCCAGAGGCCCTCATCTGAACTTGCTTCGAGGGCCGGCCAAGAGAAAGAGCGACGGTGAGGAAAGGAGTGGAAGGGAGCGGTGACGGGGGCAAATACCTGCCCGGGGGCGGCTTATCTGGCTGGGTCCGTATTACTGAAGGGGCAAAGCCGAGCAAGAAGATATGGCCGTCAGGCTGTGTAGAGAAGAGAACAAGGAGATGGGTTTGCTGGTCACCGCTGAGCCCCGAAATGCTGAACCTCTGTCTGAACCGTCGCCATATTGATTGATTTGGATTATGTTTGTCAGGGCCGTGTCAGAGCGGCAGAAAATGCCGGGCAGAGCCAAGGCCGTGTGTCGAAATCGTCGAATTTTTGCTGTCATGAAGCCGAGGAGGACCCTGGCGGGCCTGGATCGTGAGTAAGGATTACCCCATACGGTTAGCTCGTCTATTAGTCTAGATCTAGACCCAGGGGTAAGAGTCCGTCGGGTCGGGGTGAGATCAGGGTTAGGGTTGGGCATTACGGCGTGGGCCATAGAAACATGCTAGACTAGAATTCGTTGGTTGAAAACATGTCGAGGTTGGCGGACAGTATCAAGACTGGAATCGGATATGATCCCCAGCATCACGTCCAAGCTGGTAGGTCCCGTGTATTCGGCCGCAGAGCTGGCCACTGTAAGTGTGCAGTCGGTGCCTCGGTATGTGGCATGTGGCTACCCCAGCACATAAATGCATGTACCTGCGTGCTTACCTAAGGCATGCGGGTGTCCTCCAACGTCAAACTCAGTCGACATGATTTCACGTTGGCCCGACCTTGCTCAGGCTCCGCATTGTGCACTCGCGCTCCACGCCGTTCCTGTCGCTCGGCTCACCTAGTCGACCTCAAACCCCTGTACGCTGTTCGCTCGGCGACTGACATGAGGCTGTCGTCGTTGCGATCTAGGCTCGGTGCAACAGACAACGACCTCATTCTCGGACCGCGCCTGATCTGGTCTGCACCTGCTCGGCTGAGCCGTCATTACTGCACCCACGCGGCATGGCGAAGAGACCTGCTTCCGGCTCCGGTCGCCTGTGCCTTCGGTAGCCCTGGAATTGGCCGTCCTTCGTTAGAATATCCCAGCCGGAGACTTCATTCTCATCACGGCGCCCGCGAGGGAGCCGAGCCACACCCAGCTTCTTTGGCCCCTGCCGGAATTATCACTGGATGGCAAGTAAGAAGAGTTCGCGGTAGACAGCTTGCAGAAACGAAAAAATCCGAGACTGCACCTCGGACGATTGCCAGAAGCCGGCACAGAGAACGCAGGCCAAGCAAGGCCCCAGGCAGCAAGAACGCAAAACTCGAAAAAGTGCTTCAAGCTAGACAGGAACGGAAAAACCCCCGCCGCGAGAGAAAAGCTGAGCCAGCCAAGGTGCAGAAAGATGACGACCAGGATTCCGTCCTCGACAGCTCCCTTGGGTGGTCCGACGTTCACTTTGCTTACTGGGGCCCAGCAACGACTGCTAATGCCGTGCATGTAGACGCGCTACTGAAAGCTCATGAAGCAGCCCAGAAGGCCGAGGAGACTGCCAACTTCGCTGCGAGGGCTATCAATGCTGCGTCAGTCGCCAAAGGGTCACATGATCAAGAGGATGCCACAAGAAAAGCAGACTACGCCAGGACACAGGCGGAGATTGCTGCTTCTGCCGCAGACCAGGCGAAAATGCATGCTGCCGAGGACGAGGAACGATACGAGACAGTCAGAGCCGAGCTCGTGGCAATCAAAGAAGCTCAGCCTATCTATTGGGATGTTGAAGGCAGATTCAAAGGCTCCTCAATTGCTTCAGGCCACAGATTGAGAGCGCTGATCCATAGCTCGTGTCGAATTTGCCAGGGGGCGCACCCCCCTGCTAAGTGCCAAGTTCTATTCGACGCTCTAACTACAGGTATGGGAGAGTCATCCAGGTTTACGCTTGATCGCAGACTATTCCGGGACAGGATGAGTATCGACAAGGACTTCCGGGAAGCAATGACATACATCCTATCTAAATTCTTTGTCTCCCGGGGGCAGACTCGTGAAGTCGTGCCCTTGCACCGTAGGGCGACCGACGATGCGCCTGCTTCGGCAATAAGTGAGTCTTCTGTGTCCTATCACTGGTCTACATCAGCCAGAGCCTGTCGTCGCGTCAGGTTTAAAAGTTGCTGACATGTAGGCGAAGAGTATTTGCAGGAGCTCGACCACCGAATACATTTTAGGACCATACTTGGTGAAGAGAGCAAGTTCAGAGTAGAACATGTTGGGCTTCCCCAGACCCTGCATTCGGGCTACTGTATGTAATGCCCTAGTTCTGTCCGATACGATTTCCACTTTACCTCTCGGGGTTTTGCTGCGATCCAATATCCTGCTTGTGCCCATCCAAACATCACTGACGCATCATAGATATCACCACAGGCGAGAACGGCCTGCCGCTAATCTTCGTTTATCCTACATGTGCGCCGAGCAACATCGCTACTGATCCGCACTTTGAACGCGAGAATCAAATTGTTCGATCTTTCGTTGCTGGATGGGAAAGGGGAGAAAAGGTAAGGACCCCCCCCCCCCTTTTTTTTGCTTTTTTTCTTTTCGTTGGGAACTAATGGTCTTCGCAATAACGCTGACATCATGTATGAATATAGTCATGCTACGGACAGGACCCTTTTCCAGATATCCCATCCATCCAAATGATTGTTTTCATGTAAGCATTTACTTTGTTTATGAGGCCTGGACCTTTGGTTCGGGCGCCTCCCTTTCTCTCCTTCACATGCTAGAATAAAGACGTTAATGTGACAAAGCGGTCGATGGCATCGTACCACGACAACATCTATCCATCCGTTCAGAACAGTAATATCTTTGGGCATCACCAACGAGAAATTGTGGAATCAGGGCCTGTTTTACCGGTCAATTCACATCGGTACCAAAGACGATGACATCACGAGCGATTATGATTGGTGGTCCTATGGTCGGACTGAGGCTGAAGGCAGTAAATGGATTGAAGTCAATGTTGAACCGGTACACACATCAACGTCAGAGGTTCACCTGGGGTTCGCACGGGGCCTGATACGTGCGACCTTGCGGAACGTCACACAACCTGTACAGCCTCTCCTGGCTGCAGACGTGAAAGCTGGAGACGAGAAAGCGCAGTTGCGCTACATAAAGTACTGCAGGCACAGCATCCGGCAGGCCATCCAAAAGTACGGAAGGGACAGTGAGCAGCACAGTCTCCTGGACAACAAGCCCTCCTTGTTGCAAAAGAAAGAAGACCGCAAAGCGCTTGTGGCGAAGGATTGGGCCCCATCATGGGAGACCATGATGCGTCTGGAACAAGATCAGCAAAAGGTCGGCCTTCTGTTTGACTCTGTGCATCCCCGGGGCCTTCCCACAACGCCCCTTCGACAGCGAATCCTGCGTCCTCGTCCCACCTTGGCCCCCGTTGCTCGTCAGCCATGGTCGTCAATTTACCGGAAGAGGAATATCCCCTCTCACGATACCACTCCAGGGAAAGAACCTGTCGGGTCCGGGCCAAAGAACTGTCTCGAACCTCACACAAGTCATCGGCCGCGGGCCGAAAGGTATCGCCTGAGAAGCACATTCTCGCCCCACAGCTCTCAACGAGACGCGGTCAAAACTTTGGGGATGGAGCGCCGTACCAACCGCCGCCAACCTAAGACTTCTCGATCATGGCCCTCAAAGAACGAGGTGAAGAACATCCCTTCCTACGACATTGACCCTGAAGGAGCCGATGTCTCCAGCACAAAAGGCCACATGGCGGGCGTAAGGCGTATTACCCAGGCTCCTCGGCTGCACACCTCAACGTACCAGATGAAGAGCATCCTTTCTACCGACATCGACTCCAAAGCACCCGACATCGACTCCAGAGCACCCGACATCGACTCCAAAGCACCCGATATCAGCTCTAGCTCAAAAGGCCATATAAAAAGGCCAAGGCCTGCTTCAAGGGCTCCTCAGCCACAGACCCCAACTCCTCACCAAGGGAAAGGACCCCTCTCCGCCCTCGGTAGGACTCTTGAAACGGACGCTGTCAGGTCTGAGGCGGAACAACGTAGGGAACGCTCGGTCTCACGGGCACATCGGAGCCAGAAGAAGTATGCCCCATCAAGGTCTATTTGGTCGTCAACCTCGTGACCGGGCGGCGGAGGGCCGTGTTTCTGGCACATGTGGCACAGGCGGAGTGAGACTGCTTCCGCCGGCGGCACAGGGCGATTGGTGCGCGTGGACGGGAACCCACTGCCACGGGCGTGTGCTCCTCGCTCGCTGCGAGGAGCCTGCTGATGTAGATATATCGGGGTTTCAAAGGAGATAAGCAAGCCGCCCTGTTTTCTAGACAAAACCAGTCATCCGCTTTGACCACAGTCACATCTATTGGTCCGGCGAAAGCTATTCATCCTAGGGGCCTGTCACCTTTCGCGTTGATGACCAAAGGACATTGCAGTCTAAACTGCGTGGGAAGTAGAACACCACAGGGTTGGTCTTCTTATCCTGTGTTCCAAGCCAGGACACCGCGCAGAGAAAGGCTTATGGTTTTAACCTCGGCCTTTCTCATCCTTTTACACTCCTACATTGATTTGGCAGGCATTTCAAGTCGCTCATCATATCAAATTACAAGGCACAATACTATAGCCCCCACACACTATTTTGAACACCTCACGATTATGTGCTGTCAAATATAGATGCTTTTTGCCAGAGATAACCTGGAGTAGATACAGTGAGTAGAGTTCAAAAGGACTCTCCTTCTTGATAGACGGATATGTTGGTTAAGAGTAGATGAAAATATGTGATACATATGGACATATATGATGCTGCTGTGCAATATCGGACTGCATAGATAAATCAGGTTAAACGTAGACGCGTTACTAATCAGTCCTCCTCCGCCGCCTTGTATTTCACTCGGTAGCTCGCTCAGCAAGTCAGTCGGCACGCCTTATACCTTCTCAGCCCTGCCGTCCGCCACGGTACTCCCATTCCGCGCCCTGGCGAGACTCCCCTGCCTGGCGGTCGCCATGACCTCGCCATCATCGCCCTCAAAGGCCTTGTCGCCAAAGGCCACAGCGATCTCCTCGAGCGTGTGGCCGGCGGTCTCGACGTAGTAGAAGTAGCTCAGGCCGGCCGAGAAGAGGCAGAAGCCGGCGATGACGAGGTAGAAGTAGCCGCCGATGCCGGCGAAGGCGTCCGGGGAGACCATGCCGATGATGAAGTTGAAGATCCAGTTGGAGGCGGTGGCGAGGGCCATGCCCTTGGAGCGGGAGCGCAGCGGGAAGATCTCGGCGGGCAGGAGCCAGGGCATGGGGCCCCAGGTGAAGCCGTAGACGATGTTGTACAGCATGACGAAGGCGTACTGGCCGTTGGCGCGAACGGTCGTTTCGAGGGGCGCCTCGGTGAAGGCGCACACGATCCCGAGCAGGGCGGCCATGGCGACGCCGCCGAGCTGCAGCAGGGGCTTGCGGCCCCAGCGGTCGGCGAGGTACCAGGTTACTATTGTGGCCGCTGTGTATGGGATCGCGTTGGCGGCGGTGTAGAGGAGGGATCTGCGATCGTCGAAGCCGGCGGAGGAGAGAGTGGAGGGTAGGTAGAAGGAGATGATGTTGATGCCGTTGAGTTGGGCAAACATTTGGACAGTGATTCCGACGATGGTACGCTTGCGGTAGCGGGTGAACATTTCCTGTTGTCACAAGAAAGTCAGCAAGGTTGACGAATGAGTGGAAGAAGGGACGATTTGAATGGGGTGTTTCTTACAATCCAGCCAGCTGAACCTAGAGACTCCTCGTATCTGACCGCCTCTTGAATCTCAAGGAAGACATGTTGGACGTGTTCTGCGTTGGTGTCGCCGTTCGAATGGAGATCCGCAACTGTCTGTAGACACTCCTTCTCGAAACCGTTCTTCGCGAGCCAACGAGGTGTCTCTGGGAGGAAGAAGGACATCGCGACCAAGATGAACGAAAGAACGATCTGGATGATGAAGGGACCTTGCCAGGACAACTTGTCGGGAAGAAGGAAATTGAATCCGTAATCCACCCAGCAAGAAAGCATGTAGCCAGCGATGAGGAAGGTGTATTCAATTCCGACCATAAGACCTCTGGCATGTGGAGCTGCGATTTCCGTCTGGATGATGGGGACAGTCATGGAAAGGAACCCGACTCCCAAACCTTGGATGGTACGGCCAGCAACAAAGGTTGCAAAATCCGGGGCGAAGATTTGGATGAAGGCGCTGAAGAAGTAGATGAATCCGCCGATACGGACGCACTTCTTCCTTCCGATGATGTCGCCCAGCCATCCGGCGACAATTGCACCAAGAGCGGCGGTGAGTTGGAGACAGGCGACTGAGATACCGGTGATGGTTGGGTTTACTCCGCTTGTAGACCCGTCCGCGCCGCCGTAATCTTTGTAAAACCGGGAAACGAAGACTGGATTGACCAGCAGGCCGGACATAATACCTGAAGGTTGTTGGCATTCACGACCCTTCGGTAAAGGGTTTTTTTCCTCACAGGAACGTACCTGAATTGTAGCCGAACAAGGCATCGCCGAGACTGCCGAAACCGCATGTTGCAAACAATAAGGGTGAACCTTTGATAGGATACCTGGCGTTGATTTTCTTGGGTTTCAGCGTCTTTTGGAACCAGTTCTCGTGCTTTGGATTTGGGTCTGAATGACCGCCACCGCTGGCATCACGGACGTGTTCTGCGGAGGACTTCATGATGTCGTACTGGTGAAGGGTTGATGAAAGCCACGGAACAAGAAGAGAGGTATCCGGATGGTCGACTGTGAGGAAGTGTCACAAGTGATGAGTGCAGGAGGCAGGGGAGGAAGTTGACATCCTTTAATATAATGTTACGCATGAACACACTTGCAGCCCTTCTCCAGCTCTCCCCCGCAACTCCACAACCCCAGAAAACATAGTCTACATCGGGGAAAGAAATTTCGTGGCTCCTTCGAGCACGAACCGAGCACGAAACCGACTGAGGCTCTACACCTCCCCCAGGTTAAACATTTAGGACACTGGGGTAGGGATGTGTTGCGGAAAGTTTAATGTGGGACTTTGTGGAGGCGAGGAGCCTATTGGCAGTTCGACTCGATCGGCCCGCCGGATTGCATGGGGGAAGAGAGGCAAAACAGGGTAGTGCTGAACTAGACACGGTTCCGGCGGAGGTGGTCTATGCTTGAGGCCACATGACTGCCATCGATCCGGCGGGAGCGCAGGGGTGAGCCGCCGGATGTCGCGACTCGTTGAGAGCACCCAACTGGGATCCGGACCTCCACACAGTTTTGGTTAGTGAGCTCTGAACCCAATGGCTGAAGACGTCCGTTTACACCCGTAGGCAAGGAATACTGGGGTAATACCATGGAATATTCAACATTCGTGTATAAAGCCGCAGCATATGGACCTAGCCCTGTTCCTTTCCCGTTCGTTGCAGTTGACTTGCAAAAATGGCCTCTCAGACGATACTCGAGTCTGTAAGAATAGAAGGTTAAGTGTGTATATTAAGCAGTCTATTCGAAGGGGGCAGGGCCCTTTAATTATAGACGTTTATTAGCTATAGCTTTAGCTAACCTTCGGTTAATCGAAGAGCTCACTTTTCCACTTAATTTAGCTAGTATAGCTGAGATCTTATATTAAGTATTAGTTTATACGCTATAAGAATCATGTTTTTACAGTCCCCTAGAAGCTAGTTTTATAATATATTTTATTTTATTAAATAGCTTCTTTAAAAGTATTATTTAATACAGATCTTATATATATATATTACTAAGGAAAACCTTTATAGTAAGGAAAAAGCTTTAATAATTATTAAAAATATTTAAAATATTGTTTTATTTACTTAGAGCAAAAACTTAAAAAATTCGTCTATTGCACGAATCGAACTCGCTACTATAAGCATATTACGTAATATATAATTATATTTAAGGGATTTAATATATTATTATAATGTTATATTCTTATATGGGTATTATTATTATAGTGGAGGCATAATTTTAAATATTTATATTAATGCTATATACTATTATATTATCTACACTATAAATCACGAAATATATATGATATTGCTTGCTTATAAGTATAGTATGTATGTAGTAGCGGTATATTATGCATATATATATCCCGTATAAGTAATATATATATAGAAAGAAAAACTTCTAAGTTATTCAGCTAAAAACCATAGGTATATTTTCTATATATTTTTATTAAATATAGAAAAAATAGCTATTTATAAGAGAATAAAACACATATTTAGAGCTTAATTATTTATATAAAAAACTTCTCTTTTATAAGGAAAATAATCTTATTTTATAATATTTATAGTATTTATTTATATACCCTTTATATTATTAATATTTATTTAATTATATTTTATAAGATTATACCTTTCTTTAGACGATTTAAAATCTTATCTAATTATAAGCTTAGTTAGCCAGTCTAATAAATTATCTTTTATATTTATTCGAATTATTTTAACTAGATTTTCTTATATAGTATATTTATTAAAGTGATATATTATATTAATATATTTAGTACGTTTATGAAACGTTTAATTTTTAATTAATTCTATAGCTATATTATTATCTTTATATATTTCTGGTTTATATAAATTATATTTTAAAGTTAAATTATTATTAAAATATTCAATTAAATTATATAAATATATTCCTTCTTTAATAGCTTCTTTTAAAGCCATATATTCAGCCTCATAAATGCTTAAAGCTAGTGTTTTTTACTGCTAAGAGGACTAACTTATAGAGTTAAATACCTCTTTATTTCCTATAGAAATAGAAAATATATATCCAGAAGTAGATTTAGCATTATTAATATTATTACCCTAGGAAGAGTCACAATATCCTATAATATATAGGTTATTATTACCAAAACAGATATATTTTTTAGATATATATGGGAATTTTAATAAATATCCCTATATTTTATTTAATTTTTTAAAGTATTCTGGGCTTGGATTAGATATATATCTAACTAATTCTGATACAGAATATACTATATTTAGTTTAATTTTTAAATTAATATATAATAGTAACCTTATTTATTATTAAAATCTCTCTATTTCTTCAGTAAAAGTTATATTATCATTTTTATATAATATATATTTTAAAGTATATAGTGTTAATTCTGGCTTTATTTTATAATTATTTATAATATTATTATTAAAGATATTAAATTTATTTAAAAGTTTATTTATATATTAATTTTGATTTATAATTATTTCTTTATTTTCTTTATTAAGGTTTATATTATTCCCTAGGAAATCTTTTAATTCGCCTTAAAAATCAAGTTTTATATCTATAGAAATATTATTTATTATTTTATTAATTTCCTTTTTATTTTTACTTAAGACTATTATATCGTTTATATAGTAAATAAATATTATTTATTTATTTTTATTTATATATACCCCTTTATCATAAGGGTAAATATTAAATCCAACTTTTATTAATATATTAATTAGATATTTATATTATAATAATAGTGATTATTTAAGACTATATATAGCTTTATTTAATTTTGTTAATAATCCCTAATATTTAGATTTTTTATATATTAAATCAAGTAATTTTATATATATTTCATAATTTATATTAAAATGTAAAAAGGCATTTTTTATATCATAATTATATATAAACTAGCCTTTATTTATAGCTATTATTAATAATATATTATATATTTTTAATTAGCATATAATAGAAAAAGTCTCTAGAAAATCTATTTTAAATCTTTATTTATAATTATAAATTACCTATCTAGCTTTATATTAAATAGTTTTTTCTTTATTTATTATTTAACTATTCTTTATAATATTTAGATTATTTATATATTTCTTTTTTAAAACTTATCTTCTTAATAAGGTTATTTTATTTTTAGGTAAATTTATTATATTATAAGTTTTTTAACTTTCTAAGCTATTTATTTTATTAAGCATAGCTTTTAGCCATAAATCTTTTTCTAAAGAATTTAATATTTCTTTTATATTAAAGGGTTCTTTTATAATTAAGGCTATAAGAATAATATTAAAATTATTAAATTTATTTATTATATTATTTATAAAGGTATTTATAGCTAAATATACTTCCTTAAAGCCTTTAATTATTATTTTATCTTTTATAAATATTTCTTCCCTATTTAAAGATTTATTATTATTATTATTATTATTATTATTATTATTATTTAAAATATTATCTTTTTTAAAGAATTTTCCTTTTAATATTTAAATATCTCATACTAAAGTTAGTTTTTTATTTTCTATATCCTATATTTTATATATATAGGTTTTAAGAATAAAACCTATTAAAATACCCTTTTTATTTCTTAATTCTAATTTTATTTTATATTTATTATCATTATAATATATTATAAAACCCTAAGTTTTAATATTATTTATATAAGGGTTTTTATTATTTTTTTTATTATATAATGTTTATAGATTTAAAGCTATATAAGGGGTAATATTATATAAATATATAGCCGTTTAAAAGGCTTCTCCTTATAATATATACGGTATATTTAAGGTTATTAATAGATTTTAAACCTTATTTATTATAATTAAATTTATTCTTTTTATAAACCTATTAGGCTCTTTTATATATATAGGAATAATATAATAATATATACTATATTTTCTTAATAAAATTTTAAATCTTTTATTTATATATTTAAATCTATTATCTATAAATATTTCTTTTATTTTTATTCTTTTATTATTTAAAATATTATTTTCCTCTTTATTTATAAAGTTTTTAAAAGTATTTATAGCTTTATCTTTATTTTTAAGTAAATACTTATATAAATAATGGGTTTATTTATTAAGAAATAATATATAATATTTATATTTATTAAAGGTAGGTATAAGTGAGCTACTTATATTATTATATATTCTTTTAAATATATTATATTCTTTAATATTTAAACTTTTCTTATTTTATTTAATTATATATTTAGCTTATAAATATATATTATATTTAAAAGTTTTTAATATTTTAAAAGATATTTTTATATTTATTTTATTTTCTTTTAATATTTTTATTAAAGGTATTAACTCTATATACCTTAAATAGTAATATTACTTATATATTTCTTAAAGTATATTTATCTTTTCAAACTTAGATATAATTATATTAATTATATTTAAATTCTTTTTATTTATAAAAGTCCTTATATAATATAAGCTATTTTTCTTATATCCTATAATTATAAGTTTATATAATTTCTTAAAATATAATTTAATAAAATTACTATTTAATTTTATTTTTATTATATAACTTATAATATTATAGCTTAAAATATTTATATCTAAAGTAAATATATAATATATATTCTTTATATTTAATTAAAAGTTATTTTCAAAGAATAATATAATGCTTTCCCCTATATATTTAATATATATAGAGCTTATTTTTCCTTATTTTATTTATTTATTTACTTATTTTATAGTAGAAAATAAGTATATATTATAAAAACTAACTATATTTACTCTATTATTTATTATAAATTTAACTAAATAATCCTTTTCTTAATTTATATTATTTATTTTTATATTAATTATTGTATATATATGGGGTATATAAGTATTATTTACCTTTATAAGGTTTAATAGGTTTATTTCTTTAATATTTTTAATTAAATCTAAATTTATAAAAGAGTTTTCCTTAGGATTTATAATAATAATAATTTTTTTAAAATTTTCTTTTTATTTTTTTAAATTATCTTTAGAATCTTCAAGATTTATAAGAACTAAAAATAGTTTTTCCTAAAGTTTTTCTTACTTATATCTTAATATATTCAGCTTATATATATAAGTATTTTCTCTCTTATTTTTCTCTATTTTCTAAGAATTTAATGCTTTTTTTAAAAAAAGAAAATAATAATTTTCTCATATATAGCCTTTTATTTTATAATTAAAATATTATTTATATTTAAAGGGATATTTATTTTTCTATTTATTTCCTTTTAATATAAAAACTTTTATAATAATTTTTTCTTTTCCTTTAAATTTATTTAATAAATTAATAAATAAAGTATTAGCTATATAGCTATTTAGGTCTTTTTTAAAACTTTAAGTTATATTTTATATAAATCCCTTATAATTCTTATTAAAAGAATTTAAAACTTAAGTTATAATAACTTATTTTAAAAGAGTTATATTATTTATAGCTAAATCTTTAATTAATTACTTAACTTTATTTAAATATTTTTTTATAATATTAAATTCTTTAAGAGTAATATTAAAGAATTCCTTAAAAATTAAATATTTTATAATAAATTCACTAGATTTATATAGGTTCTTTAAGGTTTCCTAGGCTTTAAAAGCTATATTTTTATTCTTTATATATATAAAAAGACCTTCCTTATATATAAGGATTATAAAGAATTTAGCCTTATTATTATTTATAGCTAAAATATTAAGAAAATCTTAATTATTTTTAGTTATTCCTTCTTTTATAAAGAAAGCTATAACTTTTATATTTTAATATAAGTAATTCTTAACTTTAGAGAATTAAAGGATATTAAATTTATTAAGAGTGGCTATAAGGAAAATATAGAGGTTAAGGAAATGTTGATATTTATTAAGAGAAGATTTAAAAGTATAAAAGGCAGAATTATTTTAATAATTAAATAATTAAGAAATCATAATTAAAAATAATATAATTAGAAAGATCTCTTTAAAGGCTTTTAAATAATATAAGTTTTAAAAGGATTAGGTTATTATTAAAGAAGATATAATTAAGTATTTTAAATAAATATAAAGGGGCGTAGTTATTATATTTAATCTATAAAATAGATCTAATAAGATATTATTAAATAAAGGGATTTAGTTAATTAAAGGCTTATTAATATATTTAATTAGGTAATTAATAGTAAAGTACTTTTTAATAAGTTGATAGAAATATTATAAAGTTAAGTTATTAAGATAAGATATAATAATAATAAAGGTAATTATATAATATAAATCTTCCTAAATAAGTAATTAAGGTTTAATTTTATAGCTTTAATTAGATAAATACCTAGGCTTATAACCTATAAGAATAAAAGGTTAAGTATATATATTAAGTAATCTATTTAAAGGGGGCAGGGCCCTTTAATTATAGATATTTATTAGCTATAGCTTTAGCTAACCTTTAGTTAATTAAAAAGCTTATTTTTCTACCTAATTTAGCTAATATAGCTAAGATCTCATATTAAGTATTAGTTTATACGCTATAAGAATCATGTTTTTACAGAGTCGCCGTCAGCGGCAATATCAGCGCCAGCAATCAGTACGTCTGCCCTTCCACCCTCCAACGTAGGATCACTCGCTAACCAACAATGGGAAGGCCCACACAATGATGTGTCAGCAAGGATGAATACATCTGCTGGAGTCAACGACACATTCGTCCTTCAAGAGCAAGGAAAATTTGTGTATGAAGTTCGTCCTAAACCAAGCCTCCGTTCCACAAGAGATGTGCTGGTCAAGGTTATGGTGACTGGGCTTTGTGGCTCAGATGTAAGATGACCTCCAATATCACACTTTCTAATGCCGGCGGACGCTGATCATCTCATCTGCAAGATCCATTACTGGCAACATGGTCGGATAGGCAGATACGTCGTCGACAAACCCATCGTCCTCGGCCACGAATCGGCAGGAATCATCGAAGAATGTGGACCGGATGTCAAGAACCTGAGAGCCGGCGACCGAGTAGCTCTCGAGCCCGGCGCTGCTTGCAACGTTTGCCAAAAGTGCAGGAGTGGCCGTTACAATCTTTGCCCGGATGTAAGATTCGCTGCGACACCACCATACGATGGGACCCTTGCGACCTACTACGTTCTCCCAGAGGAATGCTGCCATTTACTTCCGAGCCAAGTTTCGCTCTCCGAAGGGGCCCTCGTCGAGCCATTGAGTGTCGCAGTGCACTGCTGTCGTCTTGCCGGAGACGCGCAAGGCAAAAGCTTTGCCATATTTGGCGCCGGGCCGATTGGGCTCCTCTGCTGCGCTGTTGCCCGGGCATTCGGCGCTGCCAGCGTAGTGGCCATCGATATCGCAGAGGATCGCCTGGCCTTTGCGAAGCGCTCCGGTGCCACGGACACATTTCGGATGCCATCCCAGGGTTCCGAATCCAATGCGCAAGAGCTGTGCATCGCTGCCAAGCTGGGCGAGGGTGCTGACGTTGTTATTGATGCCACGGGGGTCGAATCGTGCATCGAGTGCGGGATTCATAGTCTCAAACGAGGGGGCACTTTCATACAAGCTGGTCTGGGTTCTCCGCGAATCAACTTCCCCATCGGCCAGATTTGTGACAAAGAAGCGGTATTGAAGGGAAGCTTTCGATATGGGCCAGGCGATTATCAATTGGCAGTAGAGCTTTTGGGTTCCCAGCGTGTCCAAGTTAGAGATATGATTACACATAAGTTCGCGTTTGGTGAGGCGGAGAAGGCTTTCACCAATGTTGTGGGCCGCAACGGAATCAAGACCATAATTTATGGTCCCGGAGTAGATGGCAGCTTGGTGGACTAGGAGGATGTGTTCCAAATATTAGAAGGACCAAGCGTAAGACACTCGGCATTCGGAAACGCAATAGACAAGATTCTTCAACTTGGACCAGCTTAGGACGTGACTGTGTCTATGTCTTGATTGCGAGTGATGTTAACGACACGGTGTGCATAATCACAGGCTGCATTTATGCCACAAACAACCCCAAGAACGTCTCGGATTCTGCAGCTGTGAATATGCCGCGCTGGAGCTTGGATGCCCGACATTCAGCCCTGTTGGGTTTCAAACGAGTGCCACATGCACTTGACCAAGCACATTTGGGTGCTGAACTTAAGACCCTTCCAGATTTGTGCTGCCGTTGTCCTCATGAAAAGCTGCACGAGCGTTAGCTAAGGTAGAGTCCGGGCAAATTTCGGGTTCCTCACGATTTTCATTCCACACTGTAATCCAGAACCAGTAGACGCCTGCGCTGCTGTCGTCAACACCGGTCAAGCTATTCGACATTGTATTAGGCCCCGGCGGTTGATACTCAGTGTTGGCCCAATCATGACTTTCGAAGTTGCTCATGGGGATGGCGGCTGGCTGAGAGTCGTGAAAATCCGGAGTGGGTTGGGATAAAGGCACAGTATTTCGATTTGAACCGTCCAAACCACCCGCGAAAGCTGTAAGAAGAGTAGCGTCAGCAAATCTAGCCTTGATTTGCGAAGATTCGCAGCAGCCCTTGACATACCTCTCTGTACTGATGCTAGGCTCTCATCGTAATTCAATTGGCCATTGGTATAATTGAAACTTTCGTTTTCCACACCCTGGCTTTCGAAACTCATTGGGTGTCCAAGAGGCAGGTTGAGAGTTTCCTTGATGGAAATTGAGCGCTTGCCTGGCGAGGCTGAATCATTGTTTGTGCCGGCCCTAGTACTTGTTCCCCCCACTGGTGTCAAAATAGCATCAGCTTCTCGACGGAGCAAGAGCTGGATGACATTTCTCAACACAACGCTGCTCTGCGTTGACAATTTAGAGCGTCTTCCAAAAGCCTGCTGTAGGCGAAACACACGCGTAATTGTACGCTTCACCTCCTGTGCCTTATCAGACAACGGGGCGCCGAGTGCCATGACCACCATGACTATTGCCGAGTTGAAGAGGTTGATCGCCAGAAAGGCGACGAGGTGGCTGTCTGTTGCCAGCTGAGCCAGTTGGGGCAGCTCCGTCACCCGAGCCGTCCTCACCGCTGCGTCCCACCATTGCCGAGGGCTGGATAACGGCGAGGCCGGACAGGATGTAGAGGTTCTCCGCGAATTCGAGTCTAAGGGATAAGGATCATTGCTGGCACTCGGCGGAGTGCAGCCCTCTCGCAAGGTGTCTATCTGCTGAGATAGGAACGGGCGATGGATGATGATGAGGAGATTGTCGAAGGTCAGTTGCAGCGCAAGTGACTGAAGGACGTGAGCTTTTGCAGTCGCTGTCATGTTAGCAGGGCAATCTTGACTCAGATTCATCAGTAAGTGCGGTGGCAACGACTGCTGCCACTCCCACAGCCTGCCGGTGACGTCTTGTACGAGTTGCAGGTATGCGTCTCGCTCAGCACCTCGATGCTTTCGCCGTAAGCGGTTGCCGTACACAGTCTGGATCACAGGGGATGCGATCATATATAATTTGTTCAACTCTCTCTGGTAGGGCGAGAAGCATATTCGGGATTCTTCGTCTGCGTGGGATGCTTCGTCGGAATGGATAGCTTCGGTAAAATCGAGTGGCATGGTGACGTTGCAATCCTCATCGTTGATCCCAACCGGTCTCCCATAGGTTATTGCTGCAAATCTGTTGCGGTCAGTCCGAAACAGGTTCCGAACATGTGAGCTGAACCCGCTCCTCAATTAAGGCCCGAGTAGGGGAATAAGAAACTGCAAATGGAATGTGTGAGACGTACCTATCCCATGTATAAATTGTCCACCAGACTCTCTTTCTTTCCTCGCTGTCGTGGAATGAGCTTTGGGAATGTTCTCGATGCAAGCCAAGGGCTTGTGCAGCCTTGATGCTGGCTCCCAGCAATGAGAAAGAGAGGTTTGGCTTTCCATGGTATACATAGAAAGAACCAAGGAGTATCAATGTCTGTGTTGCGGGGATGGAGTTCTGGTCCATGAGCTCAAGCATTTCCAGCTCTGCATTTCCAATAAGTCTTGAGCTCCAATCTTGCCATGATTTCCCCAAACTAGGGTTTACTGTTCCCAGTTTATGAGACTTGTACCAGGCAGCGAGACCAAGCATGACCGAGAATGTGATCAAGTATGGTTTCAAGTATGGCTCTGCAAAGCCATCCTGGATTGTAAGGAAGGTGTCGTGGAATTTTGGCTCGTAAATCACCAATGAGAACCAGTGGACTGACTCGAAGTATTCTGCTAGAAGAGATAATATGATATCTTTAGGAGGCAGTCCGAATCTCAAGTACGACTGTATTGGATGTCTTTCAGAGTTTGCGGAATTGCCTGAAGGTGTTTGGCCGGCTCCAGGTATAGCATTGACTGCGTCTTCGTCGATATTCTGCTGGCCCAGGCCATAGATCTACCCATATTGTCAGCTCTTAGCCATGCTGAAGACCAAGGGAATGTATTCCCTCCAAACGAGAATCAAGAGCATTCAAATTCTTCCTGGCCCCGAACGAATATGAACAAAATTATTCACCTGGCGGGCTATGCCTATGGTTGGTTCTGCTTCTCCATAATCTGTGTGGGTGTGGTGACTATAGGATCGAGCCCTTGTTGTTTGAGAAGCAGGACTAGCAGAGTGTGCAGCAGATAAAGCACGAGTGGCATCCGGCCAATGAGACTCCTCAGCTTCATGATCAAGAGTTCTACGTTTCTTGGTTGCATGGGGCCTGGAAGTCGCGGGACTGTCTAGAGAAGAGCCTCCAACACCAGTATCTCTGCGAGTCCAGTTTCGGTCAGCCAATGTTGGCTACATGAAGTACGGACGCATTTCTTCGACCACACGCCGAGGCAAGTGAAAAGAATTCAAGGCCAGAGAGCTTGCCGCAGAGCTCCAACAAGGGAGTTTTTCCACAGAAGAGATCTCGATGCTTACTTTTGAGGACGACTTTCCCCAGACACCCCATCGGAGACGCAACGGGCATTGGCTCTGGTACAAAGCGAGCATGGCCGGTATGAGTCGCACTATATTCGGTGTGAGTTACGACCAGACCCAGAGGAACGTGACTAACTCTAGATTTGTTTCGCCGGCATCGTTGACAAGCACGATTCACCCGCGTCGGTAGCGGAGTTGCGCGGTGAGCTTCGTTTCCGTCCATGACCATAAGATTTCACGGTCCGCCTGTCCTTCTGCTGAGACCTGGTGGTAGCTCAGAACATCGTAAGGCAGTATCGAATCTTGCATTGGCGCGCTCGGTTGACAGGGGAATAATGAACAATTTCTCCACATCCTGTCGAGCACGTCGTGAGGCAGGACGTTGAGATTGAACGCGACTCAGCAGGACCCGGGCACGTGCGGTGGGCTTGGAAGAGAGAAGGCCGAGACCCGGGACGGGCCCGCAGAGAAATTTCAAGGGTGCGCACATGGCCGTTTTAATACCCCGCAGCACTAGAGCATAGCCTAGCTAGCCTAGCTACTGCCATTGACGCCAAAGATCCTCCGCCGACCCCCCTCGTCCCTGGGTATTAGTGATCTCGACACCACGGTTCAACGTCTATAATCAAAGATATGGACTATACATTTGTGCGTGTGCAATTCAGCTAAGCCGAAGTATAGGATGTGCGGAATATTGAGGGCCTATGGTAGTGGACTTTTATTTCAGACAAGAGAAGCCCGTTTGATTCAGATACCAAGCACTATTGTCCAATGTCCAATACTCGCTTCAAGCGACTTCTCGCAAAGCCGGCCAGAGTCAGTCACTATAGTTCCCAACCCGAATACACTATCACACCTACCTCAACGACCGCCCTGTCTCCGACTAATCCGCCAGTCCTGCACTCTCGGGGCCTGGCGCTTCTGCACACCCGGTCCACGAAGCATGTTGGAGCCTTCAAAGTCAAAGCATGGTCTGATCCCCTCTCCCTCTCCCGCACCTTGACCGTTCATACTACCGCCGCCTTCACAGAAAGGGTGCAGCGTCTTGGTCTCCATGTCGCAGTACATGCGGCTCCTGGCGTCGGCAAAGCTGGGGCCAAACGAGCCTTCGCTACTACAGAGGCCCTCGGCCGTCTGCTGCTCGTGGTCGTTGATGACCAGGGCGGTGGAGAGTTTCTCGAGTAAGCTCTGGCCGCGACCGTGGCGGCGGCGGGGCATCCCGGGGCTCTGGGGTCGTTGTTGCTGCTGCTGCTGCTCGTTGTGCTCGGTGTCGGCTTGTCGTCTGTTGGTAGTTGTCGTCTCCTCCGAAGTCGTGTAATGGCTTATTGGTTCAATATCCGGTTTCTTGTCAATCTCGTCCCTCCGCAAATCAAGCTCCTGCGGGTCGTGATTCTTGTACAGCCGGAACGATCGGCTATCACACATGGCTTGTGCGCTGGTATTGAGACGAGGATCGTCTTTGCCGATTTTCATGTCTGCCCAGTTGACGTGGAATCCTCGGACGGGCGGGTTGCTTTCGCTGGTTCCTGGCGGATAGCCAGGATATTGGGATTCCTCCCAATGCCACACCCAAAGGCAGTCCGGCACATGATCGTCGCTGCCGGGGATAGTCATCCCGCTGTCTGTAATGCTATTAGGAACTTCATCTATAGCCCATGCATCCTTTGTAAGCCCAATGGGAGAAGTGGTCGACTCACAGTACCACTGCGCGCCATGCTTCTCACAAGCATGGCCCCAGCCCCCTGACCATGCGTACCTTTCTGACCTCTCTGACGACCAGTGGATAGTAGCCCACGCAATGCTTGGAGTCTGTTAGCCATAACAACCTTTTCAAATCGAGAGCGGCTGTTCTGCCTATATGCAAGCCTTGTAGTTGGCTAGAAGAAACGCGCAGAGAACCGAACTCCTATCGCAGGTATAAGGATAATTGGAAGCCCATAGAAACACCGCAGCTTACCAAATGGCATTATCGAAACCTTCACCCTTGTCATAATTCCCCGAAAATAGGGTGTAGTGGCCATATTCCGCCGCTGTTTGAGGAACCACTATGTAATTTGTGTCACCCTGCCGGACAACACCCTGTCCGTGGCTTTAGCACTTATTAAACGTCAAATATGGCATGAAAGTGGAGGCTCCAAGCCCCAAAAAATTCGTGGTCGTGTTGCCTTGCAACTTCACAATATCCCAGGCAAGTCCAGTCTACTCGGTAAACCCAGAGATCTAAAGCATCAACGCTGTCTGAGAATGAGAACTTACTGTGTTATGGATGGACTGCCCAAGAAGCTTCCCCTTTTGGTCATACACGCGGGCATCAGGCAAGATCCCCCCCATCGAACCAAAGCCTGGTCTCGTTTTGCCGTCGGGATCAACCCCAGCAGCTATCCATATGGTGGATGGATTGCTCTCAGCGCTGGACCGCCCAGCGGTGGAAAACTGGGAAGGGTGCCCTGTGAAGCTTCCTGGGCCAAAATTGACCAGACCGAGAGTGCTTGCGACAAGGCCTGACGGGGAAGAGAAGATGCCCAGAACTTGTGCCATTGTTATGTTGCTTGCAGGCTGGGTGGTCTGTTAAGGTAGACCGGGAAGGAGGAGGAGAGTAGGCGACCAAGGCAAGTGCTCTCAGTGAGCTATTGAGATCAAAGGCCACATTGAAATACTTTGCTGGGACAGTGCGATTCCCCATGCTATTGGACCATTTTCAAACATCTTCAACGCTCGTTCCACCAGATTGTGAACTGGCTAGAATCGCCACATCATGGAGATCACTGCTGTAAGAACTCAGTCACGGAGCTCGTGATAAGGTCTAGAGAAGCGCACTAAATTATGCGATTTGCACAAGTGCAGCACAATACCACGATGAAGAGCGATGGATGGTAGCACGGACATAGTGGTAGTCATAGGACGTTCACTAAGACTAAATACCGTGCTACCATATCTCAGAGCAGCTGTCAGAGTGCCATACGCTAAGAAAGAAGCTCTTGGGCCGGAGCATCGCTAAGCCCTAAGCTTGGGATCTACCTGACTCGACGCGACATGACAGCCGACCTCGAAGATGTGATTGTCAACCGAGGCATTCTGTTCGTTTGTTATTTCGCTCAGCCAACATTGCATCGCTTGCATTGAAACCTGCTCTTGTGTGTTGTCGCTTACTGTAGTAGACGTTCTTTGCGTCTCGGCAATTGGCCAGCAAAAAGCAGAGAGGAATTGCCGGGACTCCCTAGATAGGCAGGTTAGGTGGAGCGGTATATTGCGCGGAGATCACCGCCCTTCAGCTAGAGCACGTCACATGGAGCTAGCTGGCACGGTAGCAGCCATCTCCGCGAGGCCTAGTAGTACTAGTAGCAGCACTGCTGCATACATAGGATAACGAGTAGAGCTGACCACAGGCCATTTTGGCGCAAAAGACCAAGAGTGATCTCTGATCAGCAGAGGAATACTCCGACACTGGGTTCCTACACAAGGCCATGTGGGCCGTTGTGGCTCGACGACGCCGATCAGAGGCATTTTGTGCCTCCAGACTGGCTGGCTGGCTGTCACCATTGGAACCGTGGGACGCCCATCCGTTGGAGAAAAAGTGGCTTGACGGCAGGGCCTGCACGTCAGACGCAGGTACAGATGCAAGGTGAGATCACGCGAATCCGGGGCACTGGATCGTGTTGGCCCGGGGGGTAACTGCATGGCCGTGGTCTGGGGGCCGAGACAGTGAGACGGGTGCGGATGCAGGCCTTGGCGGCTTGGGACCGGGTCGACCCCTGAACTCCTGAAATAACATGGCAGACGGAACAAACCAGTTAGACTGACCGAGCTTGGATGACTGGACACCTGCATGCATCGTCGACTAGGTATGAGTACCTGTCACCCTGTATAGGTGAAGCGCGGGACGGAGCGACTGGCAGATGAAGCAGAAGCGATGTTTTGTGCAAGCGAGATTCCGAAGGGGCGCAGGTCTAGCCAGATACGCAATCTCGTCCGGGTCGAGATGGCGCTGTCGACATCGACTGCGTGGTCAGCCTAGAAGATAGACTAGATATCTCATGTACATACATGAAGAGATACATACTCACATGCTCAGAAATCCTAGTCTTGATAGTCATGTGAATCGGCATCAGCAGTGTCGGTCGACATTTCAGCTGCAAGTTTAAACTCTTGAATGCTGCAGCTGGGCGCAGATCACTTGTCTCAACTCGAGCCGTCACTGGCAGACAGCCCGATCGTCAGGGGTCTGCCATTCCGGGACAAATAAAAATGGGGGCCAGGCCACGGCGTCCACGGTGGACCGAAATTGGGCTGAGCCCGACCCTGGATCTGCCTTTGATTAACCTGAAACCGTGCGAGCAAAGAGACGGTGCCAGAGGATGGCCTGGGGGACAGGCAGAGGGGAAAAGAGAGGGATAGAGAGAGAGAAAGACACACAGACAGAGAGAGCGACGGAGCAGAGAGAGAAAAGCTTGGGCCACCCGCGACCGAAGCGAGGCATGAAAATAATTATTGCGCCGGTCGCCAACGAGCTGGGGGAGGCGGGTTCTTGTTTGGCTGATGGGATGGATGGATTTGAGAATTTGATTGCATGACCTGGGGTCCACGCCCCCCCTGAATTCTGAATTGATCCTTCGATTCGATCCATCCTTCCAGTTTCCGACTCCGTCCCCTGCGCACGCAACCACCGCACCTTCCCTCTCATGCACCTGTGTCGTCGCCCGTCCGTTCCCGTCGTCAATCACCACCACCGCACCATCATCAACTCATGCCGTGACTTGGCCTGACCGGACATCAACATACCTGATCTGGTCCTCGCATCCCGATGCAATGAGGCATTCCCATTTTCTGCATACGCAATAGCAGTAAACAACCCACACTCCTTTTTGTCTCTTCTTCTGAATCGAACCACGTCGCATCTCTCATTCTGTCCACTCCCTTGCCGCCTTTTCGCGCATCCCTACGCTCCTTTCCTTGCATTTACCCCTGAATCGTGTCAATCCGCTCCGTGAATATTCATCGAGACCAGACGACGAGGCGAGACATCCACCAAAGCAAAGCAAGACGGAAAACGTCGTCAGAAACATAACATAGCACAGAACGGCCCAGCACAGCACGTGCAGGGCTCTTGACCAACGCCGACAATGCCTCCCCAAACCCGTGTCAGGTCCCGCTCGTCGGTCGAGCACATCTTCGACCTGGTCGAGGGCCTCGACGAGGACCAGCTACACAACCTACTAGACGAGCTCAACAGCACCACCGACACAAACGTGCCCGTGTCCAAGGGCGTCGAGTACTTTGAGGAGCAGCGGCGGGCGCGGGCACAGCAGAAGGTCCTGCGCCCGACGCCCTCCTTCCTCAACTCACCGCACGAGCCCGTCGACTGGCCCCGCCAGAAACCAAGGCCCGTCAGCGGCTCGCAGTGGCGCCAGAGCATGCGCGTCGTGTCCACGCCCTACGGCCAGCTGGGGAGGCACCAGACGGAGCCCATCAGCCCTCCCCTGACCGCCAGCCCGCCCTCGAGCCCGCCCCTCAGCCCACCGAGTCACGAGAGCCCCCTCAGCCCCAGGCGCACCGTCACAACCCCGATCCTGCCCATGGAGAAGTCGGCACGGCACGCCGGGGAGATCGAGTCGCTCCCGCTGCAGAAGAGGCCGGCCAGCCCGCCACGGCAGCACGACGACGAGGAGCAGCACGACAGCGCCCGGGAGCGCGAGTCGCGGCCGTCGCTGCACGAGTTCGGCGGCTTCAGCTTCGGCTTGGACGGCACCGCCTCCACGGCCCCGAAAACGCCACAGCAGCAGCAGCAGCCAAGCAAAGAGGCCCGGCCGGTCAGCCCGTTGTCCTCGCAGCAACAAGACCAAGACGCTCCCACTCCCGCCCCACAACGCGCCGACTTCAGCCGGATCAGCACCATGCCCCTCCCCAGCCTCGCAGCGACAGACTCATTGTTCGACCTGCCCCGGCCCCGGACGTCGACAGGCGACGCCGCCACCACCGCCAACACCTTCAAGCCCCGCGCTTTCCGCCGCATCAGCAGGCCGCAGTTCCTCTCGCCCGCCAACATCCCCACGCCCGACGCCCTCGCCGAGCGCCTGTCGCAGTACTTCTTCGACGGCCCGTCGTCGCCCCCGCCCACGACGGGCTTCTCCTTCGCAGCGCCCCCGCCATCGCGGCCGTCTGCTGAGATGTCGATGGAGCAGATGCTCAAGGAGCCGGCCGCGCCTCCCAGCAAGCTCGTCCTCGGTCGGGTGGAGAAGGAGGTGCCGAACGTCGGCATCTTTGAGGTCCTGACGGAAGGCTAGACTAGGCCATCCGTCGGATGGGGCCTCCCGGGGATCCGTGGTTGCACCGGGTGGAACGATGAAGCTTTCGGGGGTGGCGGGAATGGGGCCACTTGGGAAAGGGACGGACGGTTGCCCGCGGCGGTGTGAAGCCTCGGCCGAGGTCGACGACGAAAAACCTCAAAATGACACCCACCGAATCGACTTCTTTTTTTGATCAGTATTTCGTTTTAATCTGCATGCATCGCATGGCGTTGGTGTTTCTCTTTTTTGTTTATATAACATGGAGCAGGCTTCATTGCCGAGATCTTCCCCCCATTTGTATTTGCTTTGTGTGTGCGAGTGCGTGTGCTTGTCACAGTCTGACTGGGGCAAGAGAAAGAAGAACGCTTGTTTTCGCTTCGCTTCGTATCGCTTCGTGGGGTTTGGGTTCGGCCACCAGTCAATCAGTCAGTCAGTCGTATAGTCCGTATATATCCGTTTGCGTGGGCTGCCTGTGAAGGAGTGGGCTGTCCTACGTAGACTCGGGCCGCTCGGTCAACCGTCAATGACATTGGATAACGTTGAGAAAAACATGGGTCTGCTTGGATTCTCAACGTTTCGAGCGCACGTAGGTTTTGCGTTGTCGCTCGCCCAAGTGCATAGGTCGGTGCTGTATGGGTTTAGATTGATTCTTCATCCCTTCCTGCTTATTTATGCGATGTTCCCAAAGGTTCCGGGAGGGGGGGGGGGAGAGAGATCACCAGCATATGCTATATGCCATGCGGGCCATTGCTCTCCGTCCATGGTTTCATTGTGTAATGTCAACGGGTACCGACTGTGAACTGACTGACATCGTGCCAAAGCTAGAGTGTCATGGGGCCACGAGGACTGTGCGTCAGTCTTCAAGTTAGGAGCTGTCGAGAAGCAGAAAGCATAGCACTTTGATAAGTGAGTCGGCAAGCACGACACATACGTCTTTGACTATGAACTGGTGGTCGTTCCGCCTTAAATGGCAGAAAGATCTCCCTCGTAAAGCTGGCGGCTGCAATTCGAGTCCTATGGCACTGGCAGGATGCTCTGGCAATGGGATCCTACATTCAGGGTCACAGGGTAGCTTGTGACTGATTCCGGGCGCTGCATCGTCCATGTGAGCACACCCACGATGTGATGACATTTTGAGCAAAATTGGCGTAGTAATCAGTAGTCACACCAACCTTTGAATCCACTTCGAGGTGCTGCTTTAGTAGTATTGAAGGTTGAAAACCTGAATGCGAATTGTGTCATGACTAATGTTTGTGGCTTCTACCTAGACTCTGATAGTCTCCCTAGGTCGTCTCTCTACTCCAGCCGTGCGAGTCTAGTGGACAAGACCACATCTCAACCTAGAACTTTTACAAGACCGTCTCAAACTTGCTGACAGGTTTTATCACTTGCACATATTTCCCTTGAACTTCAGTCTAGGGCCGTAGGAGGTTGGGGTTTGCGTCTGGGTGCAGGAAGGAAAAGTAAGGCAAAAGCAGGGTTGTAATTAGTTAAATTAGTTTAGTTAATTTCAAAAACTAACTAATTTAGTTTAGTTAATTAAAAAAACTAACTAATTGTTTTAGTTAATAGGATTAACTAAACTAACTAAATTAACTAAAAATCAAGAAAAGTGGGTAGTATAGGGGTGAAATTCCTACTTTTAATCCTTAAAATTCTATGGTTCGAACCATATTAAGACCAAAATGCCCTTTTTTACTCCACTTTTATTTTTTTTAGTTAATTTAGTTAGTTAATTTTAAAAACTAAAACTAATATTAGTTTCTAGTTAATCTTATTAACTAAGACTAAATTAACTAACTAAGAAAACTAACTAAATTAATTAAAACTAAGAAACTAATTTACAACCCTGGGCAAAAGGCATAATAAGGCCCTGTCCCAATAAGCCTGAATGCCTCCATGTTGTTTCATCAGAAAATAGTTAGACGGGTTGGACAATTCAAAAAATCACTTTGTTGTGTCTGAGCAATCTTCTTTCCCATTAATCCAGTACGTAATTGTCTCGCTCCGTGCAATTGTAGTAAGTGGTCTCGTTTTTAATCTGTATACATATGCCTCTTAAGCAGCATGCATCAGTCCCTTCATATAGTGATAAACGCTTAAACACCTAGCGTTGAAAAAAAAAACACAATGCCGATAACAGGAGGTTTCGAACACAATTGTAGGCAATTGTAGTAACGGCCCCGTCATGATGGGTACCTATGTGTCCATCGGGGTAACCAAATGCGCACGTGGACACATAGCTTATAGAGCTAGAGGAGGAAAAAGATGTTGGACAAAATGTTTGGCTACTAGTTCAAGCTGTTCTGCATTTAATCGGTCGTCTCTCCAGACTCTACCAAATATCATTTCGATTCACATCATTTTCGACTCACATCATCCTCGATTTCCATCAACCTTACGTTGTTCCATCACTTTCTTCTGGTCTCAGTGCCGTCAGTTCCCATGATCGTGGGACCATCACCCTTTGCGACTTATCGATACTCTTCTCTTCGAGCTTACGTGGTTTCACTTGGACCTACAACCTGTCAATATGGGGCGTCATCGTTCGACCCTGATCAGACCAACGGTAGCAGTCATTGCTATAGCATTTGCTATCTACCTCCGAAGTAACAAATTTGGGCGACGCGAATACCCTCGCCGGAACTTGACACAACTTCCAGAGGAGATTATCCTGCAAATTCTCCGAGCGGTCCATGACACCCCGATTCCAAATAGCAGATGCCGGTTGGATGAGGAATGGACTCGTTACGACCAGGGGACTCGAGATATCCAGAATGTCCGACTCACATGCCAGAAGCTCAACAGGATCAGCTCCGAGCTTCTCATCAAGTTTGTCGGGGTGGATCTCAGCGTGGAATCCCTCGCCCGACTCCAAGCCATAATGCACCACCCCACGATAGGAAAAGGGGTGGGCATGATTCGAATTCGACTGTCGGCCTACGACCCGATCGTGGGCCTAAACCTCTTCATGGATGAGATGATCGATACTCTGCATAGTTATACCCGCCAGATGCACCAACAGATGGACCGAGAGACGAAACGGCTCGCGAGCTGGTATTCTGAAGCCTGGCCCATAGGTGTGCAGAGCGTGGTCCGGAAATTCCGCGCAGCAGCCGAGCCTGCACACCGAGAACACCGACGGCGGTACCGTGCACAGCATGACCTTTCGAAATCAGATTTCATTAAAAATGTTTGCAGCGCATTGGCGATGAGCAGGAATCCTTTGAGAATAGAATTTACGGATCGCAATGACTTTATATGGTCCGACACCCTGGCTACAAAAGAGAATCTTCTGGACGTCATCTCGGAGCCTCGTCCTTCCTCGTGGCGAGAGCTTAATGCCCGCTGCTACAAAACATCTCGGGACTATGTTTGGATGATACCTTCAATGCTGATACACTTTTCGGTGAGTCGCGTCCGCATCGCGGACCTACACTTCGACACAACCACAACCGTGTTACCCAAAAAGGCATTTCCCGCGGAACTGTACTCAGGAGAAATAAAAGAGGCCATGCAGAATCTGCGAAGATTTACCTGGCACAACGACGAAATTTGGGACACTTCCACAGCTGGACCAGAATGGAAAGTGGTACTTTACAACTGTCTCCCGGCAGCCTCGCTGCGAGACCTGGTGTTGCGGCGCGTCATGCTCCAGCCAATGAGCCAGTTTTCCAATCTCACCCGAATCTCCCTCACAGAAGTCGAGTTTAGCGTCGAGACATTCGCTCTCTTGCTGAAGCCGCTCAAGCCTCATACCGTTGACATCATCTTGACCAATTGCCTCCTTGACGAAGACGGCGAGGGCGACGACCTTTTCAACGAGGGCGAAAACTGGTGGGCCGACGTCCTAGACCTCTTGAGGTCCAAACAGCGCTGGACACGCCTGTACTGGCCTCATGGTTTCGATATTGACAACATGTCACGTGAGAACATCAACCACCTCTTTGGGCACTTGAAAGACTGCCATGGAGGTGCCAGCAAAGCAGAGCAGTATATTCTAGGTTTATTGGATGTCAACCCAATTCGGCAGCATTTTGACTATTCAAGTTTGAGCTCTTAGCCCGTCGTACCACCAAGGCCTCTTTCAACTGTCCGCTAAGACATGTTCAAAGGGATGTGGAACAACATGAAGTACTGGACTACAACGGAATGCGGTATAGGCCGTCGTCCTTACACCTACATATGTTCTGCCGACGGGGCTGCTCAACATGAACCGGTGGAATATGGAACCGCGTTCAACACACGCGGTGAGGGGAGAGATCCTTGAGGCCAACCCAATCACGCCGGCCGATCGGCTGTCAAAAGACTACTCGCCGACGCATCTTTCTGATGACAAGACCATTCCTTTACAGACTGCCTGTTTGCTGCGGTCCAGTTGTTCACCGGTGCATTGAAAGGAAATCACGAGGTACAGAGTTCAAGACGTGCAAGCACCAACTTAGTTCGTACTGTCGTATGTACCATGGAATGTGCGCAGACAGACATATATATACATGAACAATAAACCCCAGAGGAGCCATTCGCCCCATCGTGAAGTCTTAAGGATTGTAGCTCGTGACGCTCAGGTACTGTGTCAAGAAGTAGGTCGTATCCTGAGGGCCGGGAGAACCACTGCTACCCTCCATCTGGTAGTCGATGATGAGGTTGAACGGCGCCCCCACCATCTTTGCCCCGTACTGGGTGGTGATCAGCTTGCCGTCCATGTAGAAGTTGATCTTGACCGTCGTCCCGTCAGACTCGGCCCGCAGCTCCGCGAGGATCGTCCTCCATGCCGTCGTGGGTGACGGGTAGGTCACGTCCGTGGCCTTGACCTCTGAGCTGGTGTTGCTGTTTGTCCCGCATTAGCGAATCTGGTATTGTCGTCACCGCTGCTGAGGGCTGGACTTTGGCAGTGATGGGAATCGTAGACCTACAAGGTGTTGAAGCTGATCTTACCCGTCCCCTTCCACTCAGCCAGGTCGATCTCTGGTGGCCAGCTGTTGGCCCCGTTGAGCCAGAACGCAGGCCAGGTACCCTTTGCCACGGGCGCCACAAAGTTGGCCTTGAAGTCGAGGCCGCCCCCCTTCTCGACCGTGAACTTCTGCTTCGCGTAGACTGTGCCGCTGTTGTACTTGAGCTTGCTGTTACCGCTCTGAGGGCCGGTGTAGTCCGACTTAAGCTCCAGGTACGCGTTGTGGATGATGGAGACCTGCGCCTTGGACATGAGCGCCGCGCCGTTGTGTGTGTCGCCCCATGGGTAGTTGTAGTTGAAGTAGGACTCGAATGCCTCTGTGGAGCTGAAGCAGGTGTCCGGGATGAGGGTGGTCGCTCGCTTCTTCAGCTCACGTTCGTGGAGCGGAGTCGAGGGCGACGCGGCGGCGAGGCCTGCCAGGAAGGCGACAAACAGGCTAGGGATCATGGTAGATGCTGCCGGGAGGAAAGATCCTCGCGCTAGTGGTATGTGACAGAATCTGGGCAGACGAAACAACGCCTGTATTACTCTCGTTGTTCAAGATCTGAAAAGCTCGGAAAGTTGCGATGAACTGCCAGGCGCCATACGTTGTAATTCGACGAACTGACCTGCGTATTTATCGGTGCCTGTGGACATGGCCCATAAGTACTGGAAACAAAGTTTCATTAACATGAACCGGCGGAGGCAGGGATCGTCAGGACGAAAGGGGGTAGCCCGCGCGCGCCATTGGAGGACAAAAGTGACCCCATGGTGCCCACTTGGAGCTGGGCCAGCCATGGTACTGGGCAGAAGACGTCGTGTTTAAACGAGCTTCCCTAAAGCGCAACGGCAGTCGGCTTGCATCATGCGGTTCATTAAGGTTCGAGGTAGCATTTTGTCGATCGCTGCTCCACGAGCGCCGTATTTTGAGTTCCATTCTGTGTACCATTCGGCCCGCCTCGGACCATACCGAGCTTCTCCAAGCCAGTTGGTTGTCCGCATCTGTTATTGTCTACATGCACGTCAGTGTAAGTCGCCGTGGCTGTCTTGCTAAATAGGGCATGATTTATTGCATCAGCCGGTATACGATATCTATTCGATCATCAAGGCGTCCGAAAAGCACTGAAGAGGGCGAGGTTGAGAATGGCAATACAGCGGCTGAGGATGCAGTCGGAGTAAAAAGAGGGTCCACGTTTCAAGCTTTCCGGGGTGCCGCCTTGGCTTTTTACCAACCCGAGTTTGGGGTTGAGGGAAACACCCGTGAATAGAGCTTCCAAATTTATCATCGTGTGTGAAAGCTTGGTTACGCCTTGTGTCTGCATATACGACAATACTGGCCAATGAACATTCGAGGCTCGTTAATACTATGCTTGGAACGCGGGAGTCCGGATCACGCGGGTATTCTCAAATGGTGGCCATTACTCACATAACGCTCTGCAATGCTACGGTATCTTCGACTGCAGGTGGTGTGGGTTTCTAGCGTGATGATCTGCCACACGTCTACCGTACATGGAAGATCTTCCAGCCAAACACAACCTGAGGCCATTGACGGTTGAATGAGACGGTCGGCCCCGGTATACCCGCAACTCGGTCAGAGGTCGGGCATCTGGATAAATATGTTCAGCACGATAGATTCATCCGTCACTTGTTCTTCCGTACACCTCGGGCCACGCCTTTGGCCTGTCGAGCTTAGATGATCAGAGTTGCATCGCCCAAGTTGAATGAGACCACAGCAATGAATCGGTAGCCTCTGATCAGAATCCACATCTCAGCCTCGACTGAATCGTATGCTTGATTGCCATCTTTCAATGGCCCCATGAGCTAGCAAGCTTGCTGGAGAAGGGAGCGGTGAACACTCACGATGATAACGTCATACGTGAAGCATTGAACATCATGTTGTTGTATCAGAAGACCAGTATATCGATATCCACTGTCTTTCTTTGGATCCGACGGCATGCCAGTGACGCAGTGACCCAAACTTCGAGAGTAACCCTCACAGATTATGAGATGTGCTACGTCGTGTACAGCCAAAATCGACAAAGTTGGAATCGGAAATTGGAGGAAGACTTGAAGAGCTCATCTGATTCATTCACATTCTAACGTAAATGGCCGGGAGGGCATCGAACTGTTACATTTTGCACCAAAGACACTGGCCCTCTAGATGGAGAATTAGCCACGGGGAGGGACCATTTGAGCATGTCCTTCAACAAAGGCTCACGGTAGACCCAAAAATAGACACGAAGATCATTTGGCCATGAATCCCGTTGTTAGCATTCAGGCGAGTCTACGCGTATTGAGCAGCCGCTTTATCAGGATCTTCAATCCGATTGTTCTGTAGGGAAGAATGTCTCATCTAATCTAACTTTCTAATAAAACTCCGAACTAGATCTCAGGGTGCTGTCTCAGGAACTCCTCAAGGGTAGTTCCAGTAACTGGAAACTGATCATTGTCCAGCTTAAGAAAGTTGAGATCCCCGTTGCTGGCGAAGAGCTGATAAAAGAGCCCAGTGTATAGATGATAGTTTCGCTTGTCCCCGTTCTTTCTTGCACCCAACGCCTTGGCTTCCAACTCATCGATTGAGCCGTGGGTCTTGAGGTTCACCTTGACACCCCGCTGAGATTCGTAAACCTTGGCAATCTGTCTCAGCGAGTGAGCGCCAGAGCATACATTCCAGAAGCCACCCTCAGAAGCATCTTTTCGTAGAACGATCTCGGCCGTGAACTCAGCAGCATCCTTCTCAGAGGTCCAGAACCAAGTCGTATGACCAGATCCCCAGATGTTGACGGTCTTCGTGTCTGACTCCCATACCAAGGGCATATCAGGGCCGACATGGCCATGGCCATCCATGGAGAACATCGTTTCGGCGAAGATGCCGATATAGATGTAAACAGGCTTGATTGGAGAGGTCATTTCGGCATGGTGTCTAAAGGACACGTAGGCGTCATAGGCTTCGTGCTTGCCGAGAGGTAGCCTGCTCCAGTCGCCATTCCAGGAGGCGGCGACATAGGTGTTCACGCTAGCCCTTTCGGCGGCCCGAAGAAGGAGTAGCTGACCATCAAGCTGAAGTCGTGGATCCATGCCATATGCACAGACGATTGCGTCGACGCCCGCACAGGCGCGATCCAAAGCTGGAATGTCGTCCCACCCAGAGCAGAGTTCGAAGTGCTCCAGGGACGATCGAATTGTAGGGCTCAGCTTATCCGGGGTCCTTCCAAGGCCACGGACACGATGTCCACGGGTTTGGAGACTCTCAGCAAGCTTTTGGCCAATGTTGCCACTGATGCCAGCAATGAGAATGAGCATTGTGATGAGATGATGCGGAAAGGTGGCTGTCGCTGCGTTAGCGAAAGGTTTTTTTTTTAGGTAGAGCTCGTTGAACAAGAATAAGGGTTTAGCGACTTCAAGAAATGGATAGATGGGCTTTATTATTTAGATATGCTTTGAAGCCGTTGATATGTTTAGAGACTCCTGGCTTCCAAGCTTTATATTTCGGACCCAAAACTCTATCCTGGAATCCGAGGGACAATTTACGGACTACGTAGATCGTCCCGACTCCCGACTCCGATTCATGCGCTGATATTGGCGGTGACTAATCGATGAAGCCGTGGTGGGCACAGTTTGATATGCCATACACCATCACGAGTTAAGGCAACCGGATGTTGCTGTCGATCTTTGCCTAATCGGCGACACAGAGGCTGTTCAGATCGGAGCCTAGATCGGAGCCTATCATCAATGCATTCCATTCACCAAACCCACCCGCAAAACTGTTCATTCGAAATAGAGCAAATCCCCCTTTGGTTCTCAGCGTCAGGGCTTTACCATTCTACCTGATCCCGCTCCCCCTTTTCAGCAAGCACATCGCGACTTCCTCCTCATGTATAACGGGTCAACTCAAAGGATGCGATGCCGTTGAATAATTATGTCATTGTGATCGGTCAGCATAGCGTTGTAGGCCGACGGGCCGCGCAACATGGTGGCATATAAAACACGCGATCTGGCCCTTCCTAAAGCTTAGGTTTCAAACTCTGCAGACAACAGACTTTACCCTCACCGCTAGCATGGCCTTTCCTCTGCTTTTGGCCCTTTGCACAGGGCTTCCTCTATGCGCTAGTTATCCTCACCAAGGCGGGTATTCTGTACGTCCTACAGTATCCCTCGACCAATCCCTAGTGCTGGGCAAGACGAGCGAAGTCACATCAGCTCCTCATGCAATTATCAATCAGTATCTGGGAGTACCTTTCGCCAGGTCGCCACCCAAACGTTTCGAACCCCCGGAAGACCCCTTCCCAGGTAACTCTACCTGGGATGCGAGCTACCTACGACCTTCCTGTATTCAGTATTTTGCAAGTACTGACTCCCATCTACATCCCATCCCACTGTCCAAGCCCCTTTAACCTTGCCATAGATAATGAGTTCAAAGAGATTTTCAACACCCCACCACTTCCGGAAAGTGAAGATTGCTTGTACCTGAATATCTTTACTCCCTCCACCATTCCTCCGAACGGCTTGCCAGTTCTCTTCTGGATTCACGGCGGCAGCTTCGCGCTCGGATCTGGTAGGATTAGAGATTATGATGGTTCATCAATTGCTGCAAACCAAGGTCTAGTCGTTGTTACCATTAATTATAGGACAAATGGTACCAATTTCGCATCTACCACATATGATGCATCAGGCTAACCTAGTGTAATAGTATTCGGCTCCCCTGGCGATCCATCGATTCCTCTAGAGCGACGAAATATCGGATTTTTAGATCAACGAAAAGCACTGTCTTGGGTCAACAAAAACATTCGAGCCTTCGGAGGGGATCCAGACAAAGTCACTGTTTTTGGAGAGTCTGCTGGTGGCTGGTCCGTCAAACAGCTCGTCATCAACCCACCATTTCCTGCACAATTCCGTGCCGCCATCCTGCAAAGCCAGGCTTTTGGGCCTCAGACCGACAATGAAGTGTCATGGAACGTACTGGCCAGTGAATTGGGGTGCGATACACCAGATACACCTTTTTTGCGCCGCAGTTGTGTCGCACAAGCTCCAGTCGAGTCTATTCAAAGTGCGCTCGAACGTCGTGAGCTTGGGTTTGCCCCAGTCAATGACAATGCCACAAACGGACCTTCTTTCCAAGAAGCCGCCGACCGGAACCCGACGGCAAGAATGCCAATTCTCATTGGAACGAACGCTGATGAAGGGAGCGTGTTGACTTCAGTCATGCCGCCGCCAGAAGTGCTGCTTGATGGCATATTTGGAAACGACACTGATGCTAAACGGCTTGCACGCTCAGCGTATCCACTCAATGCCACCGATTTGGACTTGATATCCCGCATCACCACCGATTATACCTACACCTGAACAACTGCTGCTATTGCGCGAACGGCGGCTCAGGCCGGGCAGAGGGTCTGGCGCTACCACTTCAACGCAAGCTTCCCAGATTACCAACCCATCCCCGGTGCAGGAGCTTGGCATACTTCTGAGATTCCTATTGTTTTTGGAACCTACAAGCCGGACAACACAAGCTATGCGGCCCAAGCTCGGCTCAGCAAAAGCATGCAACAAGCTTGGGGTGATTTCGCCAAGTTTCCTGAAAAAGGTCCCGGGTGGGAGACGGTAACAGCAGCAACGAAGAATATCAGGCTCTTTGATACAAATGAGGCAACCTACTGGCAAGATATTTATATTGAGGGTATTGATGATATCTGTATGTACTATAACACAGCGCTTTACAAGAATGGTTTTTAGACTAGAGATTAAGGCTTGAGTTTCTTGTTATTACTTAATAAAGAAATAGAATTGTTACTCACTTGATCACACATGTATGAAGCAGAGTTTCAAAGTCCCCCACATGAGTCACGAGCCATCGAAGAAAGCCACCATCAGATGATTCACCAAAACAGTGACGGGCCACTGGCTTCAGTCACAGGCACACTGCTTTCCTCCCGTGTCTGCCTCGTTATTATTTAAACATCCAAACTGTGACATCCCTTCAACATCTTCTCCATCTTCACATTTATCGGCCCACTACAAGCTACATCAACGGACAGAATGAGTTCAGTTTACAGCCTACCCAGGCGAGACAACGACATGCACGACTATGAGAACATACCTCTGAGAGACTTCAATCAACCGCAACAGAATCAACCGCAGCAAATTCAACGGATTGAACATGAAGAAACAAAGAAGAAGTCTATAAAGTGGAAGATTGCCACATATTGCCTTGGGCCTTCATTTCTTATCAGCCTTATTCTAGCCGCGGTATTCATACCGCTCTTTATTAGCGCGAAAAACAAGTCACCACCACCCACAAAGAATGATACGGTGCTCACCTCCATCGTTACCACTACAACAAGGATACCCGGTAAGGCCTCAACAAAAACCCAAACCTTGCCCCCAGTAACCCAGACCTTACCACCCGTAACCCAAACCACTGTTCAAACCCAAACAGAAGTCTTGCATATCACCACAGAAATCACAAAGACTTCAGCCTTCACCACAACTGATACTACGAGCATTACAGTGACCCCAACCAAGGATCCACACGACGGGAGGCGCTGTGGCAAGAACTTACTGTACGGCGGCCAAGAACTTCACGACCTCAACAGCGACTATGACTTGTTGCTGGTTGACGCTATACAAGAAGCACTAGACAACGGCATGGATATAGGCAATGCACAGGTCCTGGAAGTCGCAAAGAAGAGTGTCTTCCTGTGTTCGAGCAGTCATTCAATCGAATTGGTAGAGGCATGTGAGTCAGGGTTCGAGCATAATGGTGATAACATTTCATGCAATTCTGGGGGGTCATACCCAATTCCATCTCCCACTCAAACTGACACTAAAACAATGACAACAAGTACGAGTATTAGAAGGAGGAGGATTGTCAGAGGACGTGGTCATGAGATCACCAGGCAGGTTTGATACTGGGTCTGCAGCCCTTCTTTGTCTTTGGCATGCTTCCTGGCACACATTACCGTAATCCTAGTTATCTCGTCTAATACTATGCATTCTTATCCATGATATTTCACTCCCCTGGGACAATTTCCTGTGAGTTCGCTTTATATCATGGTTCGTCACATACAGCGCCTGCTGAACTCCCATGTCAAGTCTTATGGAGCGTTATAAGAGATTTAAGGAGAGAGTTAGCTTTCGCCCCGCCCATGAAGTCATCAATCTACATATTGAAGTCTAGCTACTGCTTGGACATCGTGAAATTCGTAGTGAAACATTGACCGAGGGCCGCAAGAGTGACATACAATTCTGCTTATGCAAGACTGGGTCGCAGAGTTTGATGTGCAAAGCATAGAAAGCCCGACCAAACCGTCGAATGTGGGAGGGAATATGAGCATACTGCATGTCCACACATTATCCATGGCCTTCTCGAGAAAGGTGGATAGGTCTTCCCCAACGTCTTGCGGTTCTCGATGTTCCTACGATCAGGGTCCAAGCTCAATACCTTAAGGTATGTCTCTCCTGTATACATAATATTGTATCATTGAATAGCTACTGCAGTTACGAACAAGCTCCAACCCACTCTGATGAATGGAACATCCGTATACAGTGGTACGATCTTGCCAGACCCGAACTTCCTAGGTTCTAGGGGATCCTTGTTTCTTGGGGGGCTAATTGCGACACACCTATCGTACTGTAAACAAGTCACGGATTCGAACCTTACATCCGTCCATCTGTGCTATGCATTCCCTACACATGATGGAGTGTAGCATCACGGCTCACGTTTCGCCGTTCCGTACCAGTTGGTACCTAGGCAGTTGGTTTGACAGCTTGGCAATGACGCCAAGTGTGCGGTTGCAGGAAAACGTGAATCCTACAGCTGACCAACAACAGTTATGCCACTAACAATGCTGTCAGATTTCCCCTCTCGAGATCCATCTCTACATCAATTGAGCCATCGCTCCTCTTGTACCTGTTCTTCACCCTTCGCCAAATCTTGGGCTTCCCTCTCACCCTTCCAGCGTTCTCAGCACAATGGCATCACCCAACAACATGCCCAGAATGGTCGAGCTGGCTGCTCAGATCAGCACTTCGGTCGCCGAACTGCAAAAGCAATTGACAGCCCAGGGCGCGCCATCCCCATCTTGGGCCGAAGACAGTCCAGAGGGCCTCCCCGCTGATGTGTCTAATCTTCAAGATGCTGTCCTCGACGCAACTGCTGAATTGCACGAGCTGCTCATGGAGCCCCTGATGCTGATCTTCAAATTCGCTTCTGTAAGACTTGCTCTGGCCCAGATGAACTTGTTTAATAACTAATGCTTCCAAGATCTCCAATCTGGTCAGCATTGATGCGATCTGCCGATACCACATCCCGGATATGGTACCTCCTGGTGGTCAGATCTCCTTTGGAGACATCGCTGAAAAGACAGGCCTCGAGAAAGGGGAGGTCAGACGCCTACTTGGAAACGCGATGGCCATGCGTATTCTCAGAAGTCCGAAGCCGGAGATGGTGGCCCATACCAAGGTCTCCAAATTTTTGACGATTCCGTACATCAATTCCTGGGTCGGCTTCGAAAGCAAAGATACATGGCCAGCCACTACTAGGGTAGGTGTACAAGATTTCTCGAAATTAGCACAACGCATAGGAATGAGCTGACAAATGTGCTTTGATGTAGATTGCGGACGCAATACAGAAATGGCCATCATCGGAAGAAGCCAACGAGACTGTGAGTCTGTCCTAAGTCCTAGACCTGACCATATTCTGTCTTCCCTAGCCTTGGAGTTCCTGATGAATACACTATAGCCTGTGCTGATCATCCCAGGGCTTCTCCCTTGCCAACGGGAAGTCGGTCTTCGAGGTCCTCTCCACAGACCCTACGCGGGCGATGCGATTTGCGTCTGGAATGCAAGCCGTAGACCATGTTCCAGGCTATGCCATCGGAAATATTTCCAAGGTCTACGACTGGGCCTCCCTCGGAGACGCGTTGATAGTCAATGTTGGTGGATCCAGAGGGCAAGCAGCTATAGAGCTGGCAAGCAACTTCGGGAACGTCAAGCTACTTGTCCAAGACTCGCCAATGATGATTGAAGGCGCAGAATCAAATGTACCCGACCAACTCAAAGGACGCGTTGAGTTCATGAAACATGAGCTATTTGAGCCGCAGACGGTGCAGGCGGATGTCTATTTCTTCCGCATGGTCTTCCGCAGCTGGGGCGACAAATACGCTCTCCAAGCCTTGAAGGCTCAAATCCCGGCCCTCCGACCTGGGGTCAAGATTCTCATTCAGGATGTTTGTATGCCAGAGCAAGGCACAATTCCATTGTGGAGAGAGAGAGTTCAGAGGTAAGCCACTAGGTTCTCATACGAGTTATCATAAACAGAACGACTGCTGACACAAACTCAACAGATCTGTGGACATGAGTCTAAAATGCTTCTTCAATGGTCGTGAGAGATACCTGGACGAATGGAAAGCTCTACTTGCAGCTGCAGATGACCGATTCATACTTCATCGGGTGTATGTTCCTGAGCGATCTTGCTGGGTATCTTGGAGGTTCACTGGGATGTACCTGGTGCTGCAGGAGCTTGAAGCGGGACCAATCAAGTTTGGACAACAGGTGCCTTGGTAATTTCCTTGTTAGGGTCATCATGCAAAATTAAGTGCCATGTTAGGATCGTTCCGTTTGCTATCCAAGGTGTAAATATTATTTAGTCATGATCAATGCGGAGCATGATGGCTTCCTCACAGTCCAAGTGATGTGACCTAGCCTGACGCACCTACCGCCATAACACTAGCCGGTCGTTAGACTTGTATTGATAAGGGCATTCGGACTGGTTCTAGCACCAGCTGCCCCAAGAGAAATAGAGAGTGTAGTGTAGTGGTGAAGAAGTAAAACTTGAATTCATAAAAGCTAAAACAAACTAAAAGAACAGGGGGCAGCTGGGTGTAGGAGCTAAGCACAAATTCAAGAAATAACAATAGAAAGACGTAATTAATAAAGAAAGAAGTCACATCTAACCTGCCATATAACCGGATGTAGGCCTTAGTGGGCCGAACCTTTTGCCTGTTGGACTACTCAATTTGAACAGCATATGTTTGACTGATGTGTCTCCATCACCGCCCGCATCTACCAAGCAAACGCCATAGATTCCATGCTACATAGGCACCATCGTATTTACCAGAGCCTTCCCTTCAAGCGGCGGCCCCACTGGCTCAATTTCTTTTAATTGAGGACAAGAGATGCCAGCGTCTGCTTTATCAACTGCACTCAAGATTGTTGCAACTTCAGCCCGTAATTTCAACACATGCTGCCCACAGCTGATCACGGCAATGTTTTCTTTTGCAACCAATATTCTGAGTGACAATGGACGTGCATTATCTATGATATTTCCTGAATTAACCGAACATTATGGGATGCATGAAAGACTGACTGAGAGGGACAACCAAAATTCTCAGTATATAAGGAACTCCTGAAGCTCACTTCTCCGATATATCTGTTTCAAGACCTGACGCTGGGCAAATTTGTCCCTGAGCATGCGGCACTGTGGCAGTGAATCCCGCATGAGCTCCAAATGAGACTCAAGCTCTTTGAGACCTCTCTCAATCTCACCCTCATTTTCCCTGAAAATGTCAAGTATGGCTGAGGTGTTTGCTTCGTCTATAGCTTCAATTAGGGATCCAAAGGCGTCCATCATGCCGGCTGGTTTGAGGAGAATGCCACGACTAGTCAGCTCGAGAAGCAGATCCCTAAGCTTTGATGCCATAATTTTGAGAGCCTCAATTGCCGGCGATGATCGATCCTGCAGAACACCGGCTGAAGGGCCATCCGGAGGTTGGTCACGGGAGATTGCTCTCCTGACCTCAGCTAGAGCCTGAAGTAGGCCCTGCCAGGGCACCACCTCTAGTTCTGCAACAATCCTATCCCATGAGTCCAAGTCCTGCCATCGATCCAGAAATTTTGAAACATTCTTGAGGGTGTCTTTCAAGCTTGTTGGTTGCATCGCCACCAATGGGTCGCTTGTAACACGATCTGCCCACTGGCTGTATCGTGTCATGTCCTCAGCCGACAATGAAGCTGCCGATTCCGCGCTAGGAGAGCCTGGTTTCTCTGATGATGACCCAAGTTCAGTATCGTACTGCGCCAAAAGCTTCCAATTCTCTAGAAATTCAAGCTGGGGTCGATCGAAGATAACCAGACGTGAAATAAGCTCATCACCCCTGTACCTGGGCAGGACATGGGCAGACCCGTCCGTTGGCACGGGTAATTCATCATCCGGCAGCCACCCGTCAGCCCATGCCACCGCGATAGCTAGGCCGCAGATCGATGCTATGCGGAAGGCTCCAGGCAGTGAGTCCATTTGTCTCAGGAGGAAGAAGTCGTCGCAACCTGGGATCTCCACGATCCAGTCGCCCGGCAGGCCGAAGTCTAGGGACTTGTCCAACCACTTCCGCGTAGCAAATATTCCCCACCGCACGGCGGATGCTGACGGAGTGAACAGAACTGACTTTCTCGTGACATCACGGTACTTGAAGGCGCCCCGAAACGGTGCTGAGTCGATACGGAGCAGAGGGTAGGCTTCTACTAATAGAGCTCCGGTTGTCTTTAGCACCCGGAAGGGAGATGCTTTGCTTCGACTGTAGTCCACGGACGTATTGCATGTCTCCCCTGGTCTTAGTGTGTCGTAGCACTTCATCGTCCTGTCCCAATCGGTAAAAATTGAACCCTGCTTTATGTCAACCCAACACCGTTCGTCGACAGAATCCGCGAAGTTGGGCTCATCTGATTCATAAGGGTTCCAAGAGGGGACCCAGGATGGTAAGCCAGGCAGTAACCGGTCATTCTGCCGTTCGCTAGCTTCAAAGGCTGCCGTTTTTAGAAGGTTGGTCTGCCCGTGGCGAATGAGAAAATAGGCCGCGATGCCAATACGGATCTCGTAAACAGACTTGGAGTAGTCTGCTACCAGCCCTTCTAGATGAGCACCTTGGACGAGACCCAACAATGCGAAAACCATATCCTTAGGATCCGTTGCGAGGCATCTCGACGTTTCCGTCAATAACGTTGAGAGGCCGTTAAAATCTCCGATGGGCAAGGCTCTCCCAAGCCGAAGCCATGGTGGTACACTGAATGTTCGTCTGGGTCCCTCAGGCTCCACTAACTGGGCTTTGAGTAACGATTGGAGAGGAATGGCGGTCTCGCCCAGTACGACGATGGCCTTTTTCGACAAGAGGACCTCCTGAATGACCCATATACGGGACCAATACGGGCGGTCGAAAAGTGCCCGAACAGCAAGATGGTCGCGAACAGCAGCCCAGATAACTTCTCCTTGGCCACCATTGTAGAATAAGCTCTCGCTTGTCCGCTTCAATAGACGTGCATCTGGCGTGTCCTCGTCTCCACCCAGAAAGATGGTCACCGATGTAGCCCGGGAGAAGATGTCACGCATCAGCCCAACCTGGTGCGATTTCTCCTCTTGACTAGATTGATTGATACAAATAGAATCGATCCAGAGCGTCTGGACTTGATGCCCAGATCGAAGCCGGCGCAAAGCTGCTGCGCAATTTGAAGTGATGGGAAGAGGTACCCATAGGTCTCCCAGAAATATCACTTGATTTAGGTCTCGGTTGCCATCGGCATCTGCCCACGTGTAGGAGACAGCCGCATACTCTGGGCGGATAGATAGGCTCGTGCTCTCTAAGAAACCATGGAGTACCTGATCATCTGTATATTTTCGGGCCGACAAGTGTAGCAGCCGTACTTCGTCAACGCCTGTCAGGGAACTGTACACCAGGGACTTCTTCCCGGCGCTTCTGTCGTCTGGGCTCTTTTCCTGTCGTTGTGCGGCTGCCCCTAGATCGACGGTCTTAACAACCTCAATCGCGGATGACGGCTCATCGTGAGTGCTGGCGGCGGAGAACTTGGGGTTGGCGTCTTGTACCTCGTCAAGACTCGAGAACTCAACTGTAGATGGCCAGTCCAGGTTCAGAAACGCCGGAATCTCCTCAAATTCTGATACTGCTCTGCTAAGTTCGCCAAAGTTTGTTGCCTCATCAGTACCGTCACGACTGTAGAAGGAGCCGCAGCTCATGCAAGTAGGCATTGTGTCGATGAGGACCACATCCGCTCTTCGACAGCTTTTTTCATGCCAGTTCTCCATTCTGAATGACAGGAGCGACCTTGCTGTGTCATGAATATAGGAGTTTGGATGATGTCAAAAAGGTATTGAGGCTGAACGAAGCAGGCTGCAAAGTAGTTGTTGAAGTGGGACTACGTAAGACGCGGAAACGTGAGTTGCGAAATGGGGATGCGGGGTAAGCTTGAGGCACGAAGAGCATTCGATCAGCTTCTTGCATAGCGGAAGCGCTGAAAACCAGCAAAAATGCTCACAATGAGCTCTTGAGTCTCGTGCTTACGGTGCCTGCCGCAGGCCTCTTTTCTCACTTTGGGTCTAATCAAAGCGCTGAGATACTTATTCGGTCCGAAGAATGAGCCGTGTGAAGCGATGAAGAGATATGTCCACTGCTTTGTAAAGTTGGCATTGTTGCAGCAGACTCCATACTCACAATCATCCAAGCTCTCAAGCGGCAGGGAGCTTATCGCCTAGATGCTATCGGGTGAAATATCAAACCGTTTCATCAATTACTATAATGAGTCTGCCTGAAGTGGCATGAATGGCACGAAGAACTTGAAGGTCCTGAAGCAGAAACGTGCCATTCAATCAGCATCATATGGTCTCGAGATCTTGAGATACTTAAGTATTCGCTATGGGACAGCCCGCTACCAGAGAATCTGGAAATATTATCAACAATAAATAACAGTCAAATACCTGATAACAAATGTTCTAGTGGTGAGGGAAAAGCCCAGAGTGTGATCTACGGCTAGCATATCAAGAAGTCTCGTTGTTCCCTCCTGCAAAGCCGCTTCAGTGCAAGCAGCTGGTCAAATTTGCCTCGCAACGCATGGCAGTCAGCTTTTGACCGCTCCATGAATTCCCAACATGATTCCACTTCCGTCCAGTCTCTGAATATCTTGGCTTCTTTGGTCCGAATCTTCTCCAGACTCCAGGAATCCGGTATATGCTTGACGCTGTTGAGCAATGACATACACGTGTCCTTTGACATGAAGCTCCCGAGGGACTGCACGCCCTCAGTTGCTTGCAGAGGAATGCCTGGGAGCCGGCCAATGATATCGTCAAAAAGCTCTTGAAGTTTGTATTCCCAACGAATTGCGTCCCAAGTCTTGCCATGGCCAATCGTGGACCGGTCCCTCGTGGCGAGATATTGCCAGACCTCGGCCTTGACATCCGCGAGCTCCTGTAGCTTGGCTTGCCAAGGCACTTCAACCACAATTTCATGTATTCTCAACCATAGATGAGGATCATCCCATCTTTCCAAGTACAGTGATACAGTTCTCACCACTGAGTCAAAATCGTCGTACTGCAACCCATTCCCAGAGTTGAGTGTGGGTATGAGCTCCAACCACCGACCATATTTCTCCAATACTTCTGGTGATATCTCGAGTGGTAAATCGTTAGGCCCTGGCTGGCATGGGGCCACCAAACTGTCTGATCGAGTGATTGATTCCCAGTGCCTGAGGAAGAGCAGATGCTGTAGCTCACACGAAATAAGCGGCATCCAGAGTTTGTAGTCCTCGGCTGCATTCCCGACAGAGGACAGCATATCCTCGGACACCGGTTCAAATTTGCCATTCGTGCTTGAAGTTTCTGGTGGATTGTAATGCCTGATCAAGAGGACCGAGGATACTGAGGCAATCTTGTACGTCCCGGGTACTCTTCCGGACGGCTTGAGGTGTAGAAGAATGTCGCACCCGGGAGCTTCGACAATCCAATCATCATCTCTGGCAGGCCATGCACTGGTGTGGACACATATTTCCCACCTCCTTGATGTTCCGGCGGCTTTGAGTATACTCATGTTGCCACCAAATCCCTTTTTGGTCGTAGACGTGAAAGCACCGTGTAATAGCGCAGAACCCATATATGATATGTGAACAACGGGCGATGCTCGCATGAGCAGGGTGGCATGATTCTGAAATACCTTGTAAGTATTCAACGGCATCTGAAGCGGCTCGCAGCTCCTCGGTTGCACTTCAGTCAGGTGATAGTATTCGTTGGGGCCTTCAAGTTGGTTCCTATCCTCGGTGGCAAAGATATCGCACCATTCATCGACAGTGGGAGGTTTTCTGGCCTTGAAGAGCTCGGTCTCATGCGGATCTGGAGACTTCGCAAATGGAATCCATGATGCCAATTCGGGGTGCCACGGGTAGTCACCTGTGTGTTTTCCCTGGGAACCTTGAATATTGAACCCCGAAACCATGAATCTTGGAACCTTGAAGGTCGGATGTTTGGAGCTTTGGACCCTGGACTCTGCAGCTGCAGCCGCAGATGTAGCTGCACACGCAGCGGCTTTAATAAGCACTGACTGTCCGTGGCGTATCAAGAAGTACGCGCCAAGACCAGTGTAGATCTCTGTCATCGTCTTCGAATAATCAGCCACCAAACCCTCGAGGTTCGCGCCCTGTACAAGTCCGAATAAGGCAAAGACCAAGTCTCTTTCGTCTGATGCCTGGCAAGCCGAGGTCTTGTCCAGGAGGTTGGTAAACGCACCCACGTCCCCAAAGCGAGAACCGCCTAGTGAGTAAATCCACAGAGGCAGCAGAGATTCGATAGATTCAGGAAGCTTTTTCATGAAGTTGTTGGTGAACTCATGCAAGGAAACGCTCGCGTCCCCCAGGATGACATTGGCTTTTTTGGCCAACAACACCTCTTGGATCACCCAAATTCGTGACCAATATGGCTGGCCGAAGAGATCACAAATGCCTTGGTAATCAAAACCGCCACCCCAGCTTTCTGTTACGGCTTTTCCGGCGCGAAACCGTTCATCAGACAGCCTCTGCATAAGTCGGCCTGCTGGGGTGTCGACGTGCTGCCCCGGGTCCCCGCCCAGGTATATCGCCACCGACTCGGCCCGCGAATAAATGTCTCTCATCATTGAAACTTGGTGAGATCGTTCTCCAATATTGGTTTGATCAATGCAAATTGCGTCTATCCAAACAACGCGTGTCCCCCCTCTCAATCGTACTCTGCGAAGTGCCGCCGCGCAGTTGCTCGTGATTGCGAACGGCGTCCAAGCGTTTCCGAGGAAGATCTTCTCGCGCAATGTCCTGTCACCTTTCGCGTCTGCCCATGTGTAGGACAATGCGACGTAGTCCGGTCGTTGGGACAACCTCGTTGGCTTAAGGAATCCATGCAAGGGCTGTGATATGGTGTCGTAGGAATCCAGGTGGAGGAGACGGATCTCATCAGTGCCCATCAACAAATGGTAAATGCCGTTTTGACTGGTCGTGTCCGATTCAAGTTTTGCTGAAGGGGTGTCTAACTCCAACTTCTTGTTGGACGTGTGCGTTCCGTAGTCGTCTCTGGGCGCATCACCCATGAGAGGCTCCGCTCCATCCTTCAAGTCCCCTGCTGCTTTCCTGTGCTCGACTTCCGTTTCTGTTGCAGTGTGCTCTTCCATGAAAGCCTCATACTCTGAGGGTGTCATATCAGAAGCCGTGTCGAGGTCAGCGACTTCGGCATATCGATCTAGATCCCGTAGGATTCCTTTAATGTCCGGATCCGTGACATCATCTGGACTGGAAAAAGTGATGGACGACGGCCAATCGAGGTTGAGGAGGGGGGAGGCTTTATCGACCACCGCGGGCTGCTTGCTCAACTGCTCCTGTGCCTCGTCTTCGGTTTCGAGGAAGAGTGAGCCGCAGCTGATGCAAGTGGGGGTATTGTCCATCAGCACGACATCTGGCCGTCTGCAGTCTCTTTCATGCCAGCTCGCCATTCTGAGTTAACTTCAATTTGAGATAATCACGGCGTGGTTCTCCAGAGGTCACAGCTCTGTGCAAGGTAACTGCCGAAGAACAGGCGTGGTCCATTAACTGGATGAATGAGGTCGGAGCAGACTGTGTGGCTGAAATCTCACCTGCAGGAGGCGGGGTCAAAAGGCAACCTGATGAGGGAGTGAAGTGTGGCTCAGCATTTGGTAGCCAACCAGATTGGCCGCAAAACTCAGGGACCTCGTGTGCACCCAAGTTCGCATCTGGCGCTCTATCTCAAGTCAAATGCTTTGCTTTTGAGCAAGTAGAGTTCCTGAAATTCCAGTTCTAGTACTTCCGAGTGCTTGAATAATAATGGGCATAATGTGCGTAGTTGCAACAGTCCTGATTCTTTGAGTCTTGTGTGGCATAAATACGGGAAAGCTGAGACGCATCATATTGTTGTTCTACTTCTACACCACTTTTGTGCAGCACTCGCATATCCAGAACATCGTTAGGAATCTCATCACTAGACAGAGTATGTATTAATACTGTAATATTGTCTATGTCGCCAGCCAAGATCATCCACCAAGAACACCGTGCCTTTGTTAGGGCCTCTCCGTTATGACTTTTCATCATGGCTTTCCCTTCCTGAGACACAGTACTTCCCGAATGTCGTGGAGCTCACCACCTGCTGCATAAAAACGGTCGATATGGAGGCAAGGTCGCCTATGCCCATCTTCATCCCACTCTGCTCCACCTGCCTTGCCGTGCCTTTCACAACGCCATGAAATCATCCTCCATCATCTCCTCGCAGGTGATTAGCTGTCGCATTGTTGTCGGGTGCAGGGAATGCGCTGCGGCAAATTGGCTATTCTTTTTCCTAAAGGCTATTATAATAGCTTCAGCTTCCTTTTATTATTTTAAATTTATTTTAATTAAAATATAATTAACTCCCCTTTATTATTTTAAAATTATATTTTATAAATTTTATAATTATTTACTTTACCTTTAAATATTATAGCCCTCTTTTATTCCTCCTTATATTAAAATACCCTTAAGTATATAACTAAGGCTTTTAATAAAATAATACTTTATTATATTTATAATATTTATTATTATTAATAATTTAATTTAAGCGTTAAATTAAGATAAGAATATTTATTAAATCTTAAATATTAAAGAGAATATTAAGAACCCTTTTTTAAGGTTAATATATTTTTAGCTATCTTAATATATTATAATTATTTTTCTTTATATTAAATACTTTATTAATATTAAGGGAAGGAATAATTCTTTAAAAATAAAGGCATTCTTATATATAAAAAAAGGGATAATAATTAAGGAATAAAAATTTTAAGATTTATAATACTTTAAATTAAAAATTAAAACTTATATTTTCTTTATAAAATATCTTTTAATTAATTAACTTTAATAAAAAGCTTATTATTAAAAATATTTAAAAAGGAAATTAAGGCTTCCTAGGATAACTTAATAATTAAGATTAAAGTATCTTTTAGCTTTTAATCTTTATTTAATATTATTATAAGTGATAAAAAATTTAATAAAGAGGGTTTATAATTATAATAAAGATTATCTTGAAAATATTTCTTAGTATTATATAAAAAATCTTAAATTTTAGATTAATATTTAAGTATATTATTAATTAAAACCTTAAGAGTTAAAATAATAATTATATTAATTTAATTAAAAGAAATATAAAAAGAATAAGGATAAAAGAAGTAACTTTATATTAATATTAATATAAATATTTTAAATTATAAGAACTTAAAGGGTATTTCTTTTAAATAATAATATATTAAATTATTAATATTTTATTATTATTTCTAAATTATTTATATTATAATAATCTTTTAATAAATTTATTTCTTTAATTAAGAATATTAATAATAATATTTAATTTAATTAAATTTATAATTATTTATTTTATTAAAAACCTTAATATAATAAAGACTTTTATTCTCTTAATATTTATTATTAATAATTTTAATTTTATTATTTTTATTAATTAACTCTTAATTTTATATTAGCCTAGCCTTAAGCCTAAAGTTAATTCACTTCTTAACTTTTAATCTTTTAATAAGGGATATAATTAAGGTTAATTATAGTATTATTTAAAGCCTAAGAATAAAGAATTTATAAAAAACTCCCCTTTCTTTTTAATATTAAAGAAAATAATTAATTAAGAATAACTTATACTTATTATTATTAAATTAAGTAATATATAGCTATATTATACTGCCTTTATATTTATTAATATAATAATCTTATTATAAGTAGCTTTATTTATACTTTATAATTTAAATATTCCTAAATTTAATAATATTAATATTAATAAAATAATAACTTATTTTAAAGATATTATTAATTAATTTATATACTTAATTAATTAAATTCTATTATTATTAAAATAATATTATATAAATTTTAAAATAGCTAAGATAATTAATAAAATTATTATTAAAAAGAAGAATTAAATAAATTAAAAGGAAAAGTTATTAACTTATTATAAATTAAATAATTCCAGCTTATACTTTAATTTAAATAATATAATTAAAAATATTCTTTAATAAAACCCTTTAAATAATCTTAAATAATAAAAATAAATAATTATAAATTATAATATTATACTTAATAAAACTATAAATAAAATATTTTATTTATCCTAATTATTTTATAATATCTTATCTTTATAACTTAAAAAGCTTTTTATTCTTAAAGGGGTAATAATTAATTAAATAAAAATTATATTATAGCCTATTTTTAAGCATTCTTTAATTAAAATCCTTAATTAAAAATTTAAATATTAATAATAAGATTATTATTTATTAATCTAAGGGTTATTAAATTTAATTAAGATAAACCTTTATAATCCTTAATATTATAATATTATTATTAAAGAATAAGTTATTATTTAAATACCTTAAAACCATTTAATATATTAAAAAGCAATATTTATATTTAATTAAAATAAAAGCATTATTTTATACTTTTTAAAATAAGATTAAATAGATAAACTTATTAAATAACTTATAAAACTATATTTAAATTATTTAATATCTTAAGATAATAATAAAATACTTTTTAATAATATTTAAAAAATTAATAATAAGATTAAAAAAGGCTAATTATATAATAAGTGATAAAAAGAAATTAATCTTATTAAAATTAATACTATTAATATTATTTAATAATTAAATTTAATTAATTTATTTAATTAAGCCTTTAATAATAAGGATAAATAGCTTAATATTAATATATTTTAATATAAAAAAGATGATTCTCCTAAGCTTTACTATAAATATAATTAAAGTAATTATAATGCTTATTATTATATAAAGATAAAATAGCTTAAAATAAATAGCCTTCTTTTTATAAAACAATTTAAAAAAATAATAATTTATTTAAATACTTTTAAAGAAATTAAAGTAAATCTTTTTAATCTTTTAAAATTAATAATTATTTAAATTTATTATAATTAAGAAAGGTATAGGATTAATAAGCTTATTTATAGCTATTTAAAATTCCTTTTATAAAAAAATAAGATAAATCTTTTTATAATCCTTTAATATTAGAAAATTATTAAATTAAATCTATTATTTAAAAAGGAAGAATTAATTAATAAGCTAAAGATTACCTAAGACCTTAATTAGCTTATTAGAATAAATTTAATAATAATTAAATTAAATCCTTCACTTTATATAATTAAAATTAAGGAAGAATTTATCTATACCCTTAATATATATATTATTATAAATATATAAAAGAAAAGGCATATTATTAAAAATATAGCTAATTAAGATAATATAATATTTAAAATTATACTTAATTCTCTATAATTAAAAATTTATATTTAATTTAAAAATAAAATTATTAAATTAATAAAATAATAAAAATAATATAATAAAGAATTAAAGAAAAGTAATAAGGTTATAAATTCTACCCCTTTTATTAAAATAATTAAATTTAAATTAAAATAAAAAGACTTATCTTAAATAAATATTATTTTAAAAAAAGCTATAACTTAGGTTATATTATTTAAGATTATAAAACTTTATATTATAAATTTATTAATGCTTAATAATATAAATATAATTTTAATTAAATATTTATAAACTATATAAGATAAAATATAAAATATTTTATAAATCTTATTTAAATTAATATATAATTATAATAAAGTTAATATTAATTTAATTAATATTAATATAATATCTATTTATATTAATAACTTTATAATAAGATAAGCTAATTAATTATTTCTTATATAATATAATATTTATTTAATCTTTATAATTATAATAAATATAATTAATAAAGGAATATTAAGATTAATATATCTTATAATTAAAATAGGCTTTAATAATTATAAACTTCTTCTAACCCTCCTTAATATTAAAGCTAAAATAAATCTTTTATCTTTATTTTATTATAAATAAAATTTACTTTCTTATATTTTCTTAAATAATATAATATTTATTATTTATAATAAAGATTTATTAACTTTAATTAAAATAATTAAGGAATAAATATATATTAAAATAAATAAAGTTAAAATAATCTTCTTTATTATAAATAATATTTATTATAATATAACTTATTATATCCTTTTAAAGATACCTTTTTTTCTTAATATTAACTTAATCTTTAAAAAATTAAAGGGGTATTTATTTACTTATCTTATTTTTAATAATTTAAAAATAATATATAAATTAAGATAAAGGAATTAAAAGCCTTTTTATATAATTATATTAAAAAATGCTTAGCTATTAAAAAAATATATCCTTTATATTAAATTATTAATTATATAAAAATCTTTTAGCTTTAATTAAAAAGCTATTATTATTAAAATTCTAATTAAATTACTTTAAAAAAAATTAAATATTAATAAAAAAGATAAGATTTTAAAATTATTTAATATAGATAAAATTAGATAAATTTATTTTATCTTTATAAAAGACTTTTAAGCTTAGATTTAATAGATTTATATATTAAAAAGCATTAAGAGGGAAAAACCTAAATATATTTATAAATCTTACTTATAATAAAGAAAGAGATATTATTGAAAATAAGTTAATAATATACTTATTTTATTAATAATTATAAAATTTATTTAATATATTATTTAACCTATAATTAAGATATTATATAAATAAATTAAAGTTAAAACTTACCTTATTAATAACTACCCTTTTAATAAGATTATATTAAAAGGAATTATTAATTAAAAACTAACCTATAAAACTAAAATTATATACTTAATTAAGAAGAACTATAAGAATATATATAACCTTTAGATTTAACCTAAGTTTATTTAAATTAAAAAAGATTCTTAAGCTATTTTTAATTAAATATAAATAATTTTTAATAAAGATTATAATAATTTCTTTAAATTTAAAAAGAAGATATTTAAATATTTTATCTTTAATTATAAAGCTATTCTAATATAAGATTAGATATATATCTTTTAAATAAATAAAGATATTATCCTTCCTTAATTTATTAAAATCATTTTATATAAAGCTTATTAATTAAAAATAATTAAATTACTTTAAGTACTTTAAGATATAATTATAAAAATACTTTATAAATATTAAATAAAAAGAGTTATTAAGGAATTTTATATATTTTATAAAAATAAATAATTCTTTATTAAGAAAAAGGATATTAAATATTAATTAATTAATAATATCTTTAATATTAATAAGGTAATAATAAGAGATATATTTATATCTTTTATTATAGATAAATTTATAAAAAAGTTTATTATATATAAAATATTTTCCTTATTTAATTTCTTTTTAAGATATAATTAAATTAAACTTAATAAAAAGAATAAGGATATTATAATCTTTATTATATTAATTAAATTATTCTAATAATATAATCTTTTAATAAGTATTATAAATTTTATTACTTAATTTATAAGATATATAATCTATATATTTTATAACTTAATTCTACTTATATACTACTTATTTCTTAATAATATAATAATTAAAAGTCTTATAATAAATTATAATAATTAAGAGGTTTTTAATTAGCTAAGAATTTATTAATTTATTATAAAGTATATTAAAAATCTTAATAATATTTTTTATAATATTAAATTAATTAAAGCTATAATTAATATAATAAAGTTTAAATAATATAAAAAGTAAATAGATATTATTAATTATATTTATAATATTTTAAGATAAGTATTAATTAATAAAAAAATTATTAAGATTAAAAAATAAAATAAATATAATAATATTATATAGCTTTAATTATTTCTTAACTTAATTAATTATTATTATACTTAAATATTATTTTATAATATAATAATAAAACCTTTCTTTAATTTATTTAAAAGAAAAGCTTAATTTATCTAGATTATTAATTATTAAGAAATTATAAATATTTTTAAAGTTATTATAATATTAAAACTTTATTTAATTAATATAGATTATAATTAAGAAGATATTATTTTTATAATTAATATTAATTTAAATAAATAAAGTATTTATTTAATATAAAAAAAGAATAGTATATAATACCCTATATAATATAAAAGTAAAGCTTAATTAATTATTAAAAAATTATATAATATAATAAAAAAAGAATATTAAGTAATTCTTTATATAATTAAATAATTTTAGTTTTACCTTTATAAAATATATTTCTTTTTAAAGATAAATTTAAATATTTTAATTTAATAATTTAAGGGATTTATTATAAATATCCTAAGTATATTAATTATTAAATAATTAGCTATTATTAAGATATATAATTTTATTATTTATTATATTAAAGGAATAAATAATATTATTATTAATTTATTATTATATAAATCTTTTAAGCCTTTAAATAATAAGGATAAGAAATATAAAAAGGATATTAAAGATTAATATAATGTTATATTTAATTAAATATTAACCTTAAATTAGCTTAATTAAAAGTTAAAATTTATTAATATTTATTTTTAATTTAATATATCTTAATAAATTATATATTTCCTTATTATTAAAAATATATTAATAAAATTATCTTATTAAAAAATATAAATATTTTAAAAAAATACTTCTTATTTTATAATATATAATAAGATTTTATAATGCTAACCTAAGAAAGATTTATAATAATGCTATATTATAAATAATCTTAATTAAAGGAAAAGGATTATTTATAATACTTATATTCCTTTTAATTATAAAGGATAGGATGCTATCTACTTTTAAATTAAAGCTATATATTATTAAAAAGGGATATATATAGATATTAAGGATACCTTAGTTATATACCTATAATATAAAAATAAGATACTTATATTTATAATAATGGAATTATTCTTATAATTCTTAATTAATTTTTTATAAAAATCTATATAAATATTTAATACCTTTTTTTTAATTATAAATATAATAAATTTATTAAAATATAATATAACTTAATTAGATAAATTAAAGCTATATCATTTAAAATTATTAATTTAAAAAATATAAAGTAATTCTTTATTTAATATATTCTTTTAAAATAAAGGCTTTTTATAAAGGTTATTATTAATAAAGAATAAGAAAATATATTATATTTTATTTAATACTTTAAATAAATTAAAGTTAAGAGAATTATACTATTAACTTATAACTTAAAAGTAAATAATATTATTAAATATAAATATTTTACCTTTATAATAATTATAATAAAAATAATAAATAAAAAAGCTATTAATTAGAAATTTATTCTCCTATATATATTCTTTATTAATTAAATAGTATTATAATAATTATATAAGAAAAATCTATTTTATCTTCTTTATAACTTTAAACCTCTTATCTTTATTAAAATAAATATATTAATATAAAAAATATAAATATAAAGCCTAAATATATTTATATAAAATATATTAAACTGCTATTTAAAAGCTCTTATTAACTTATAATAGGATATTAAAGCTATTATTAAAGTTATTTTTAATAAAAAGATAAAAGTAGCTATTTAAAATATATATTAAGGATTTTAAAGATTAATATCACTTTATAAGAATAACCTCATCCTTTTAATAAATAAATAATATTAATTAAACTATTCTTTATTCTAAAAATTAATATATTAATAATTTAAATTATTTATTATTAATAAAATATTTTTAAATAATATTTATAAGCTTTAAATACTTAATAAGGTTATATTATTAAAAACTTACCCCTTAAAAAGATTAAAAAAGTTTATTAAGCATAATAATATCTAAGAATCTAAACCTTTACTTTTTTAAGTATATTATAACTTGGAATAAAATAATAAACCTTAAGGATTAAATTTAAATGATTTTCTTTTCCTTAATTTAATCTCCTTAAACTATATAAATAATAATAAAAAGAACCTTAACTCTAATTACTATTAAGATTAATTAAAAGCAATTATACTTATAGCTATATTTTAATAAGATAAATTATTATTATTATTAAAATCTAATAATAATAATACCTATTATAAACCTATTATAAGATCTTAAGTAAAATTACTTTATATTAATTAATTAATTAATATATTATATTTATTCTTATTATTTAATTTAAAGGTAATTTATTTTACTTTCCTAGCTATATAATAAAAGGGGGGAGGGAATAGCTAGATTTTATTAATATAAACCTATATAAACCTATCATACTATTATTATTATAAAATTAATATTAAATATATCTTTTATTTATATACTTTACTTATTCTTTTATTTATATATAAAAATTTTTATATTTTTTTTTTTTTATAAAACTCACTTTTTTCATAAAAGGGCAATATTCATTTTATTTTAATTAAAAAAGCTATAATTATTAAAAAGCATTAATTATTATATCTTAAAAAATAAAATAAAAAATATTTATTATATATATCTTATCCTAAGATATCTTATTTATATCTTATTATTCTTATACCCTTATCCTATATATATTTTCTATATACCTTAATATCCTTTATTTCTATTTATAATAATTTTCTAGCTTTAGTTTATAAAGATAAGGTTTAAACTTAATAACCTAATTTATTATCTCCTCTTATTCTTTATTAAAATTATATTTAATTAAGATTTATATATATAAATTAATAAATAGCTTTAATTAATTTATTATCTTATTATTATCTTAAAAAGTTAAACTTTTAATAACCTCCTTAATATCACTAAGCTTATTATAATAATAATTACTACCCTTAATAAAATAAATATAATTAATATAAGCATTTTTATAAACTTTAATAATAAATTAATATTTAAAGAAAAGCATTATAATAAATATATTATTAATATAATATTTAGCTATATATATAAGGCAATAATTATAAGGATTAAGATTTTAATGCCTAAAAAAAGTAATAAATAAGGTCACTTTATAATATATATTTCCTAAGCTATAAATAAGGGATATATACTTCTTATATAGCTTTTTACTAATCTTCTTAATAAAGATATTTATAATACTATAAGCTATAAGCTCTTTAATATTCTAAAAGAGGAAGTTATAAAGCTTATTAAATAAAAAGAAAAAAAAAAGATTAATTAAAGCGTTAACTTTCTTAGGTTTACGCAATTATTAAATAATATATTAATTCTAGCCATAGCTAATAATATTATAAATATTAATATTAATAATAAATATATTATAAAGATTATTCTTAAAAATCTAACTAAAATATAAAATACTAATTAAATTAAAATAAATATAAATGCCTTAATTAAAGAAATATATAATCTTATTAATAATAAAAGCTAGCTTAAGCTCTATTTCCTTCTACTAACTAAAGAAGATAACTAATATAATAATAATAAAAAAAAATATTAAATTAATAAGAAAGAAAGTAATTAAAGAATATATATTTCTAATTAAATAATATTAAAGCTAATCTTAATAATATTAATTAAAAAAAGAAAGATATATAAAAGAAGAAATATTAATAAATAAAGTATTAATTAATAAAAAGAATTATAAATTAAATAATAAAAAGCCTAAAAGGAGTAGTTAATTACTTAATAAATAAGATTAATAACAGAAGCTTATAATATATACCTTAATTAAAGATTATTTATTTTTTCCTTCTTAAAAAAGAGTAATAAATAATAATCTTAAGTAAATTACTAGTAAATACTTCCATTAGCTAGGTTTATAAAGAGATATAAAAACTTTTTATAACTTTTTAAAATTAGCAACCTTTCTCTTTTCCTTATTATTTTAATAACTTAAATACTATCCTATATTTTTAATTAATAGAGTTTAAGTATATTTAATATATTATTTATTTTATAAATAATTACTTAGGTTTTTCTAAGTTATTAATTATAAGGGGCTATTATTAATTAAAAGTTAATAAATAATTATAATAATTACTTTATAATAAAAGCTAACTTTAATTATTTAAAATAGCATTAATTAGCTATTATCTAATTATATAAATTAAATAACTTAATCATTCTTTTTATACCTTCTTTAATATTTATTCCCTCTTTATTTAATTATCTATATAGCAAATCTTAAAGATATAAATATAACCTTAGTATCTCTCTTCTTTATTACTTAAATTTTATTTATCCTTTTTATATTTCCCTTATATCCTTATTCTTTATTCTACTTTAATTAAAATTATATAAAATAAGCAACCTTTTTATAAAAGATATAAGTATTTTATTAAAGGGTTTACTTTTAATTAAATTTAAATTATTTAGAATATTAAATATACTTACTAAACTTATATTTAATTTAAATATCTTAATTCCTTTTATTAAATATAAAGTAAATAAAATAATAAAATAAATAAAAGTTTAGTTATTAAAGCTTCTATTTTATAATAACTTTTTTAATAAATATTGCAATATTTACTTTTTAAATCTATATAATATTTATAATTAAATTAACTTTAATTAAGAAGAGAGCGTTAATTTTTCCTAAAACCCCTTTAAAATATATATCTTAATAAATAAGCTTTAAATTAATTAAGCCTAGCTTATAAAATATAAGGCTTATTCTCTATACTTTAATAATTAATATTATAGCTTAAATAAAAAGATTAAGAAAATAATCTTTAATTACTTTCTTAATATTTCCTTATATCTTAAACTTTAATAACCTTTAAAATTTAATAACTTCTATAAGGCTTATTATAAATATTTTATAATAAACCTTTTTAATATTAAGGGTCTCTTAATAGCTAAAAAGGAGTTTTATAATAATTATATCTTAGTTATTATTAAATAATAATTTTTAGATTTTTATAATATTATTTATATTTATAATTAGCTTATTAAATATAATTAAAGGGTATATAAAAGCTATTAATAGAAAAAGCTTACTTTTAATTATTATTTTATTATTATCCTTATTTATTATCCTTTTCATTAAGAAATAATAATTTATAATTATATAATTAGAAAGATAAGAATTATTAATACTTATCTTAATAAAAATATAAGAAAAAAGAATATTTATATTATAATTAATATTATTAACTTATATTTACTTTATAAGTTATTAAAAGAAAAAGGATAAGGAGAATTTAAAATAATTATAATCCTTATAATTCTATAATAAAGTATAATTAATTATAATTAATAAATTATTAATTATATTATATATTTCTTTTAAAAGAATTATAAAAAGATTAATTAAGAGTTTATAAATTAAATCTATAATAACTTAATTAAAGATATCTCTTTAGGGTTATTAAAAAAGGAAATAATAATATAGATTTAGATATTTATTATTTAATTAAAATTAAATAATATTAATATATTTCTTTAAAAACCTAGAAATTACTTAATAATATCTTTTAATAACTTTTAATATATTAAAAAGATATATAATTTATTATCTTAATAATAAATTATTAATAAGGATTATTTTAATTATAAAATAATAAAAAAGATATTAAATAAAGCTAATTACCTATTAACTCCTTTATTATTAATTAGCCTTAAGAATTAATTTAAAAAAATTAATCTTTATTAGCCTTTTAATTATTAAATATCTTAAATAATAATGGAAAAATTTATAAAAATTATAAAGAATAAAATACTTATAATAAAAGATATTTTATCCTTTATAAAAATTAAATTAATAAATTTTCATAACCTTATAATTAAATTACTTAATAAATTTAATAAAAATTAATTAATACCTCCTCTTAATTAAAAAGTAATATTTAAAATAATAATTTTATAAATATATTAAATTAAAACTTATAATTATGAAATATAATAATAAATTAATATAAGCTAAATTAAGGTTTAAATCTTTATATTAATTCTTTAAATTAACTATATTTCTTAAACGGATATTATTATTAAGCACCTAAGCAAAGTAACTATTAAAAAGGAATAAATAGCTACTTATAAATATTAAATAAAGGAGTGGAATTAAAGGAAGGGATTATAATTAAAAGTAGTAAATAATAATTTTTTAAAATTTAGCCTTTTATTTTTAATAAGAAATAAAAAGGCTAAAGAGGGGTATATTATTAAATATAGGGAATATATTATAATAAATTAATTATTCTTTTTCCTAAAAGCTATTATAATAGCTTTAACTTTCTCTTATTACTTTAAATTTATTTTAATTAAAATATAATTAACTCCTTTTTATTATTTTAAAGCTATATTTTATAAATTTTATAATTATTTACTTTATCCTTAAATATTATAGCCTTCTTTTATTCCTTTTTGCGTTAGAGTGCCCTTAGGTGTATAGCTGAGGCTTCTAGTAGAACAATGCTCTACCGTATTTATGGTGCTCGTTATTAGCATCACCCCAGCCGGTCTCTTGTCGCCGAGTTGACACCCTTGCTGCCAAGCCCACGGATGAGAGATGTAGAATTTTCCGCCTTGGTGAAAGGGAATCAACGTATCCTGGTTGTTTATGTCCATCCACAGCTGTCGACACTGCCTCATCGACTGGACTGCTGCCGCCATGTCTGCCTCGCCGCCCAAAAGCTTTAGATCGATGTCGACCTTTCTGGTGATTGCTCCTTCGGAGATGAGCTTTGCTGGGTGGGCTTGACAACCTGCCTCTGCCGAGCGAGAGTGGTCTGGGCGGGAACGGCAACAACCAGGATCATTGAGCTCGGGAAAGTAGAGCATAATGTGCTCCAGGCCGGTGAACAGCCGCGGGATGAAGTGGTCGGTCGGACCACAGCCCCTGAAGTGGCTCCGGAAGGTGAGGTCGATGGCCAGGGGATGGCGGTGTTCGCGGGGCATGTCGGCCTCCTCGGTCAAGTGAGCGACCCGATAGGCCAGGTCGCCTGCCTGGGTCGTATCCAAGGCGAGATGCTTGACATGCTGTAGTCCACTCATGCCATCGAATTGGGTTACGAAATCTCCGTCTTCCCAGGTAGAGTCGATCACAAACATATCAGCTTTTGCATTCCACCAAATACCACCTTCTCCTGCCTTGCAAAATGCGAAGCCGCCGTGGTCAAACAGGAAAGCCCTGGAGTCCTGGCAAATCTTGGACAGAAGAGGAACCTGAGGCTTGGACTGGCCGGAATGATGCTCGAGATAGAATTGCATCCGCTTAGTGATGCCATTCTGCCAGTCTTCATCTGTGGTCACGTCCCTCATCTTGGCGAGGAGGACCTTGGGATCTGGAAGGAGGAGGCCCCAAATCATCATCCTGAGCTCGATTGGTAGCGTCAGAAGATGAGAATGGGAAGTAGCTTCTGTGGTGATTCCTGCTGTGTCCTTGTGGATCGTGGCGTCCAGCTGGCTGGCTGGGAAAGCCCAAGTCTGAAGGAAAATATTGGTGCAATCCATCTCGATGTCTGGTCCAATGATGATGACGGCGCTTGGATTAGTCCGAAGACGGTGGAGAATGTCTGCAGGAAAATTAGTACGTTGGTCAAAAAAATAAAATGGACTACCAAGATATAGGTTTTGAAAGCACAGGTTTGGACTTCCAAGTTCACATGTGAATGGACTCACCGAAATATCAAGCAAGCCAGGCAAGACTGATCAGCAAGCTGCTGCGTTGGGTCTTTGGGAAGACGTTGTTCGACGAGGGTATGAGTCAGCTGGAGCTGAGGTGCGTTGATGACAATAGATGACGGCTGAGGAGCCGAAGTTGCTGTGGTAGAATTTTCGGGCAATAGAAGAACGCAAGAGAAAATGTGCTGTGGATGGACTTGATGAGATCTGATGGGACAAGAATAGCCAGAAAGTCCGGTCAGATGATTGATAGGTGAGTTGGAAAAACGAATTGAAGAGATGAGGCTTGGTATTTATAAAAGGACCACGGTCTGCAGTCGGTAGTGTTTCAGTCAATTTTCCCAGACCCCATAGCCACAAAGTGAGGCTAGCCAAGCTCCATTGTGGGATATCTTGACATTCACTTTGGTGGGGCTAGCAGGTGGCTTTTACAAGCTCACCAAGTCCCCAGCCTTGACTCATCTTTGGGGGCTGTGCCTGGGCAATTTCACTTTTTATAAGGCATGCACGTGTGTGTGAGCCACACTGAAATCCCCGAATGTCAATACAGGGCAACAACGAAGTGAATTTTCGGCAGGAGCTTGCTTGCTAGAACTTGCGTGTACTATTGCCAGACCGTTCGGGTAACAACACAAACGACCCGTCACTGGCAGATACACTGGTACTCACACGAAAGACCACTGGGTGAATCTGTTTGCATTGAAGAAACCAATGAAAGAGCAACAGTGACACAAATGTCTGATCAGGATAAACGGGAGAGTGCAGGAAATCCTTATCATCACGCAGTGGCTCAGTGAAGTGTAGATGCGACGAGTAAACCTTGAGGATTCAATGATTCCATAGAGGACGGTGAGTGTTGTATTGATGTTCCAGGACGACTGTTATAATAGTAAGATACTCAAATATATATTCAAGAGCCAAATAAGCTCTGAGAACGGGACTTATGTGACGTTGGGAAGCAGGTTAAGGCAACCAGCACTAATCTTCGGAAAAGTTGGTCCTCAACGCCCTGTGATGATATCGTCCGCAATCTTCTCCGCCAGTGCATACACGGCAGACTGAGGGTGCCCAGGCAGAGCGAAGGGAAATGCACTTGCGTCGGCGACCCTCAGCCCCTGGACTCCGAAAACGCGCCCACGGCTGTCCACCACGGCCCTACCCAATGCGACATCCTCCTCCTTGCCCATTGCGACAGTCGAGACCGGGTGCCAGATCTGGTTCGTATTGGCCCTGATAAACTCGAGGATCTCCTGGTCGGTCTGCACATCGTCGCCGGGAGTCGCCTCAGGGCCGGTCTTGAAGCCCGGGGTGTTGGCAAAGGGCGAGGACCACGCGGCGCGAAGGCGCTTGACGGCCACAACAGCCATCTCGACGTCTGCGGGATCCGACAGCCAGTTGAGGTGGATCTGCGGCGGGTCTCTCACGGAGGCCGAGGCAACGGTGACGTTCCCGCGGGAGAAGACGAGGGGCATATAGGCCGCGAGGCTCCCGCTTGTCTGCCCCGACCGGCTCGAGTAGGCGCCCGCGACGAAGGAGAGCTGGGGAGAGTCGGGCGGCAAGGTGGCGAGCTTCTGCCGTGTGTCCTCGCTGAGGGTGGCCAGGGTCGAGTTGGGGAGGCGCTCGTGGGCCAGGAAGCCGGCCGCGGAGCTGTAGGGACCGGTACCCGACTTGAGGTACTCGTTGATAAAGCCAGGGTTGAGGGCCGGGTCGTTGGTAAGGGACTGGGCCGAGGGTGTGCTGATGGGATACGTGACGGATATCAGAATGGGGTCCTGAAGATTCTGCCCCACGCCGGGGACGTCGGCGACCACTGGGATAGACAGAGATTCCAGGTGCTCGCGGGCACCGATGCCAGAGACCTGGAGCAGCTGCGGCGAGTGGAACGTGCCGGCCGTGAGGATGACTTCCTTGGTGGCCGACAGGGTGTACTCGACGCCTTGCGTGTTGACGCTCACGCCAACCGCCTGTATGCCGTTGAACAGGATCTTGGTGGCCAGGGAATGGGTGTAGACAATGATCCCGGTTTCCTTGATGGCTTGTTGTAGGAAGCTGCTCTCGCTGGTCGACCGCTGGGCTTTTTCTGGCTCGATCGTGGATGGCACCCATGCGCCATGGCCCACGAGCTCGCCGCTGCTGAAGCCCTTGGGACTGATGGTCAGTCCGAGGCTTAGGAGAACCTGGGCGAGCCAAGTCAGCGTCGGGTCGACCCAGTTGACCCACGAAACCTGGAGCGGGCCGCCTTCCTCATCGTAGTCGCTGGGTTCGAACAGCACCGTGGCGTTGGTGTTGTTGCGCTTTTCCTCGTTCGGGGGCGTCAGGTCCACAGAGCGCTTGAAATCCTGCAGCATGCTTGCCCATCGGAACGAGTCGTCACCGACAGTATCGGCCCAGCGGTCGTAGGAGCCCTTGGTCGGGCGAATATATGACATAGTGTTGATAGACGAAGATCCGCCCAGCGTCTTGGGCTGGGCGTAGTGGACCTGGCGACCGCCGGCGCCGGGGATGGGCTCGGAGACGAGTGACCAGTCCATCAAGGGCTGCGGAGTAAACCCTGGCGAGGGGTCGATGAAGGCGATGCCCGTCAACGAGTAGAGCGGTACGACGCTGTTGTTGCCATTTTCTATCTCGTAGAAGCCGCCAGCCTCGACGACAGCGACCGAGGCCGAGGTTGCGGCAAGGCGGGATGCGAGAGTGAGGCCCGAGGTACCTCCACCGACGACGACGTAGTCGTAGCTCGCATTGCGGCCAGGATAGCCAAACGCAGAAGAGAACAGGCGGTCCTGAGCGGCGGCAAGACCTGCCAGGGACCAGAGGATGACTTGCGACAGCACTTGCATCGTGAGATTGAGTCCCTCAATGCTGCAGTTGACTCCTTGTTATCCGTATGCCACACACGTCTCGGGTTTTCTAGAGGTGCTTGAGGTGCATAGAGAAAAAAAACTTGTACTCCCAAGATCGAGAGACGCGGGGGCGCAGATGGAGACAAACATTGAAATGCAGACATGGGTTAATGGTGATGGCACGATGGCCTTCCGAGCTACTGCTGCACCCCTGACGGTGGGACCCGCAAGACTGAATACAAGAACTCTCTGGGGTCGGTTCGGATCCCGTGGTTGCATCGAACCGATTATCCATTTCGATAGCGACTGGTCACCCCAGTTGAGTGTCAGCATGGGGTGGGGATTCGATCCAGGTGTAAGCAAGTCTTGGGTTGTGAAGGAGTCCCTCGAGCGTATGTGGAGGATAATGCCCGCCCCTGCTTAGTGGACAGCAACTGTCAAATCCAGATGCGCTGCTGACAGGTCCCCTAACGTGCTTTGTCTTGGCTGCATTTCAACGTGTGCCGAACGATGCGGGCTGGTGATTACCTACGAGTTGACTGAAGTCAGTACCTAGGTATTTATGGTGGTTTCCAATATTGTGGGTGTCGACAGCCGTTGCGAGTTGTCCCTTGGTACGTCTACCTACAAACGAAGTATGGCGATGGCTTGGTCTCTTATATCGCGAAGATGTAATGTAAATGCAGGCGCGGTGCGTAGCGTCCTGGTTCAAATTGTGTAGCTGTGTAGGGCATTTCGAAACTGTACATCTTGCCCAGTAAGTAATTGAGAACCCGAGATGCAGGAGAGAAGTGGGATGAGAAAAAGAATCGAGTTTTGAAGACAAAACATTGAGAAAGAATATTATGGTGAGCTGGGTATTCAGGTCAATCTTGGCTACATAGCGGCTCCTCAAGAGAAAGAGAAGGGGAAAAGGACAAATAACTTGCTCCCTAACGTGAAAATACCCAGACTTGTTTGGACTGAAGTTCTGACTGAACGCCATTTTCACCGTTTCACATTGTGGAATGGGCGTTCAAGGGTACGAAATCCGGACAAGGCCAGGCGATGTGTGTTGGGCAGGGATCTTGGAACACCTCAGCTGCCACATCGTCGCGCCTCGTGTAGGAAGATTTCCTTCATCTGTACGCACATGTGCCTTTCTGCATGGAAAACCGTATTGATGATACGCTGGCAGTGCCCCGAAGTACACAGCTGTACGTTCTTGCCGTAAATGCGCAGTCGGGGGTAAGGGTTTCAGCGGGTCTGCAATCCGTTTGCACAAACTTGTCTCCCCCCGGAATCCGTTTGTTGACCTGAACCCAGCAGTGAGTCTCAATCAAACCTTGTTCCTCTTCACTTTCCACCTCTTCACTTCAGATGTCGCCCCTCTAGATGGTGACCCCTCTCCCGATCAATTTGAGACAGAAATCTGGACAACTTCTTGAACTCGTCTTCTAGCAGGACCACGTACGTACAAAAAACCATTGATCTCAACACTTGCGGCAAGTCCTTATCGACTGTCCGCCCCATCTGCCAAGATGCTACCGGCACCTCTTGTCAGTGTTTACCAGCAGTACAAGGACGACACCAATGCTGTGGCTGCATGGCTTGCTTCCACGGCCAAGTCATGCGGTTACTCCGCGGACCTTCTCTCCGGAGGTTCTTCCCAGGCGACCGGCCCTGAGCGGTCCAAACGACTCAAGGGAAAAGCCAGGAAGCAGGCCAAGGCCGCCGCTCCAAAGCCACAGGGCGCCTCTTCGACCACCTCCCGCCCCGACTACACCATAGCCATCAAGGATTTCATTCCGCTCGCAGAGTTTGTGGCAGCATCCCAGAAGCCCGTCGTCTCAGTCCCTCTAGCCTTTGCTAACACACTCAACCGTGTCATTTCCACGCGGTCTGGATTTGGCGGTCGACTGGCTGAACTTGGCAGCTCCCCCTCTTCATCAGCTGATTCTAAGCACTCTTACTTCGTGGGCGTCCTGGAAAAGGTGCGAGAGGTTCTCAAGCCGCGTGTTCCGCCTGCGACTCAGGATGCTGCCAGTCCCCGTACTCCGTCAAATACCCTGGACGAGGTCGGTGGTAGATTTGCAAGACTCAGTGTCTACGAACCATCCGAAGAGTTCCTCAACGCCCCAGATATTGAGAGACCAGTGCCGGTTAAGGACGACAACGCCACCTATGTTGCCGAGCCTCTACAAGATCTGGAGGAGGTTCTGTTTGCCTATACCCTGATGATCAACGATCTGATCAAGATTCGGGCCCGAATCGAGTGGATCTGGACCAACTACCGGGATGGTCTCTTCGAGTTGGTAGCTGCCGCCATCGCAACGAACACGGCCTGTGATCTTGCTCGCAACCTGATGGAGGACATGGCGCCGATGTTCAAGGCACACGGAGGGGCGATAGAAATCGCGAAGAAATTTCATCTCTACCAGTGCATGGTCAAGGGTTTTGCTCTCGTAAGTCTGCTATTTCGGTCCAATAAAACATGGCATGGTGGCATCTCCCGCTGCCGGAGGCTAACAACAAGCTTACGCAGAACGACATCACCGACTCCGGCAACGAGTTCAACTACGATACGTACGATACTGCCACTGATTCATACATGATCGCTTTCATCATGATCGAGAGCTTCCTGGAAGTCTTGGACCCTCACCACCTGCCCCTCTACAAAGAGGGCATGTTCGGCACTTATGACGCGACCCGGGACTGGAGCAGAATGCCCAAACAGGAGAAGTTCCAGCAAGACAAGATCCTGATGATGGAATTCTTCACCGAGCTCGCAACCGTCGTTCGATGTGTTCCAAACTACCCGGTCTCTGACGAATTCATTCGTGGCATGCAGGAACTCGACCGAACCCGAGAGATCCCCATGTACCTCGCCTTTGCGGCTCAGATGTTCCTCGATATCCACCACATCCTACGTGGCCGTGTTCACTCGGCGCATGATACGTGCATGTCCCACATTGGACTCATGGACGAAGACCTTGGACTGCACCTGGACTTTCATACCAAGCTCCGTATCAACAACTGGCCCGCATCCAACGATGCAATGCTGAAGGAGCTTCGAAAGAAGATCAAGGTACGTCCCACGGTGCACCATCACGGTCCACTCCCGCGAAATTTCCTAAACCCAAACCGCTAACGCTTCACATTGCAGTGGGTCCAAGATGATCCTATACACAAAGCCAAAGTCAAGGTCTTCAGCCAATCGGGCATACCTTGTACTGCGCCCATCCACCGAATCTTGAAATATTCCCCTGTGATCTCGGGCCTCATGCTCTATCATTTCCGCGCCGAGACATACGATGTAGGCCTCGCAGTGGCCAATGCATGGGGCTCAATCGCCTACCCGTTGCACCTGTACACTGCGCTGCAGCAGGAGAATCTCTTGTCACCGCACCAGGTCTCCGCGGAATCCTGGGATGACATGAGTGTGGTGCTAACGCTTCTGAGCGAGGACAGCTTTTACGTCGGCGCCGAACTGCCAAAGAACCCGCAGGACTACTTCAAGAAGTTCTGCCTCCAGATGGGCACCACCGCGTCCGCATTCACCAACAGCAAGCAGAAACGCACCCGCAACCTCGAGAACCTCCTCTCCAAGAGCGGGCCCCGCGGTATCAAGGCCGACTGCGCGCCAGTATCCGACATGTTCGCCGACCGCTACCTCCGCAACACGGGCCAAGTGGACTGGACACCCGAGCACGTCGACAGTGTCGTCTCTCGCAGCCTGTGGGAGGAGGAAGGGTCGGAGGAGGAGGGAACCCTCCTCCTGGGCCAAATCGACGACCCGGAGAAGCTGCGCGAGCGCAAGAGGAAGATTGCCGCGGGAGCGGCGGGCAGACCGGGTGGCAAGAAGACAACAGCCGAAGGCGCTCGGATGCCCCCGGACCGGCTCATCAGGGCCCTGGTCCTCTCCCTCCAGGCCGAGTCGCTGACGCTGGCGTTCCCGTACCTGACGCTTCACCGGACGGCCTGGGGCGTGCTCCGTGCGCTGCGGGAGGCATGTGAGCCTCTGCTTTTGGAGTTGTATGGCCCTGCGTACATGGAGAGGGAGAACCAGCTGCCGTGGGTGGTGGGTTGGATTTTCATGGCGTTGGTGGAGGGTGATACCAGGCTTTTCGTCAAGGCTGGTGAGGCCTTCAAAGAGCAGTAAGTGGTCTCCCTTTCATATGCATTTTGTTTTCCTCGGAAGGGAATGGCCTTGTTGGCGTCCGTTGCTAACCATACTTACCTCAGACTTCGAAGGGGCGAAGGCACCAAGGCCATACAGAAATTGCGAGGAATGGGATTTGACTTGGTGATGGAAAACGAGTAGATCAGCAGATTTCTTTGCAGACTACTGAGCAGTCAGTCATGAACATGTACACACACAGGTTCGCTTGTGTATGACGGAAGCTCGTTTTCAAATGACGAACAGAGCTATTGTCGAGTTACGGACAGGCATGTGCTGCTGCTTAGGAGGCCTTAGGACCAAGCCTGACACTCCCTGAAAGTTTGGTACTCTGTTTCCAAATAAGGGAATACTGAAGCGGGGATGACACTAGATCAAAATTTTGAAATGAAACAGGACAGACTGTGCCAATAGAATTTATCTGAGAGATCTGGCATCTAAGCCAAGAGCATGCAAGCATGTCTCCCGATTTCATGGAGACTAATCCCATCTGACTGAACTTTCTTCCCAAAGAAGATGCGGCATTCCAACATTGATCCTGAAGGCGGTCGACCAGCAGACCACAAGATCGAAGGTTGATTTTAAGCACACGGAAAGTCCATCACACTGGAGGTCATCCTCTCGAAGATTACTCAATCTGAGGTTCGACTCTCAACACTCCAGCCAGCCTAATCTCAGATGTCAATCCCCCTGCGTGGAAGTCTCTGTCTAGGCACAGGGATCATCTCCGTACCAGACTGAGCAGTCCTCGCGCTTCCCGTAGGCATCCTCAAAGACACAAAAGGCAGGCTCCGCGTTGTAGGCATAAGAGCAGAAGCGCCACTCGATCTCGCACAAGCCCTTCTCGGCCTTCTTGATGATCAGCCGCTCAGTCTGCTCCTTGAAGCCCCACAGCTTGCGCAGCGAGACGGGGTTGACGATGATATGCGGGCCGCGGAAGATGACCACGCGACTGGCCGGCTGCTTGAGGTACGCGGGCTGGGGACGGTGCGCGAGGGTGATCTTGGCCCTTTTCCCCTTGACATAGATGCCCTGGTCGTCCTTGTTGCCGATCTGGACGAGGCGCGTGGCGGACTCGGGGCGCATGAAGCGCACGCTGGCGACGGACATGGCGGGCGGGATGTTTTTGGGGCCTGGGATGACGTAGACGTCGCAGGCGTAGATGTTGCTGCCGATGGGTTTGTGCTCGGCGATGGCCTCGAGGATCATGGACTCGGTGGTGCCATCGGGAAGGTTCCAGATGGTGACGGCGCAGTTGCGATTGGTACTGGCTGCGATGGTGGCGACCTCTGGGTGGTAACTGTCAGTGACCGATGAAGGGAGCCCGAGCAATGCGATGCGATGCGAGACTCACCAGGCTTCTTTCCCTCGGGCATCTTGTCGTCGACCTTGGTCTGTTTCTTGTCTGGGAGCTAGCTGTCAGTGACTGGTTGCGATTCATAGTTTGATGCGGACGTACCATTCTTACGGACGCTGGCCTCCTTGCTCTGAACAGCCATCTTGGTTGTAGCTTGAGTCGTCTCTGGTTTGAGGGCAGCGTGGTAAAGTGCGGTGTCTGGTGTGGGTGTGGTTAGCGGTAAAGATCGAGGCTACAAGGTTGGGATGCGACTTGCTTCTTAATCGGGCTGCGAGTTCCCCATCGGTTTCGCAGCCAGTATCTTCTGGCGTGACGTCGCGTACGGGACTTGGAGTAGAGTATGAAACTGTTTGGCAATGAGTGACTGTCTCAACGTTCGGAGGAGCTCTGCCCACCGTTTTGAACGATTCCAAGTGTTTGAGCAACCTTGTCAGCATTCTGGTTGCTGTTGGCAGGAATCGTTGTGGCCAGGAGCTCAGAGTAGGTGGTGCTCTCCTCCAGCTGGTCCTCCTGGTGGTGTTGCCCCTGGTGACCCTGCTGGCGCTTCTGCCTTCTTAGTCTACGAGCACGTGACCCAGCCATTTTGGATCAGCTGGAGAGCGAGAGAAATTGTGAGGCACGAGGTGCGAGGTGTGAATGCCGGGGATCGTGAAGAGCTCAACAGCTCCCAGACAGTGTCCCTGGCCACGGCGGTGGGGTGAAGAGAGCCGGGGCAGGCCTTGTAGTTCAGGTACTTCGGATTGACCTGCTAACGAATTGATGTCTTCCTATCTGACTAAAAGAGTCCTGCAAACGACGGAGGATCTGATGATATGTCCTCTATGATTTGAATGTGCGGGCAGCAGAACACCAGAATCTTGACATAGGAGCTCTTTTCACTGCGTGCAACAATCAACGCTTCAATTTTACCTTCAAAAGTGTATTTTGTATCTTTACTTCTCATCGCTCTCTCTAGAGATCTGAATAACCTGTTAGTCTACAGAGTAAACAATACTTGGCCTATCATGAGGCCTTGAGGAGGATGGTTCATGTCAAACCCTTTTTGAACTTCAATGCTTGTGATTCTGCCAGCTATGACATGTAAACTTACGATAGCTGAGTAAGTTCGCCACCCTGAGTATCTCAAACTTTGTCTGTTACTTGCAACCCAGGTCCTGATGAGCTGTTCTACAAGGAAAAAGTCTTTGTACACGTCAAACACACATCCATTTGCATCGTCCTCTTGTCAAAGGTTGGACCATCTCTGTTCCAATACTTACATTGAAATACAATTCTCTTTGTCTTATTAAAATTGACAAGACTTGAATCAGCTTATCTATCCGTCTGACTGGTCATAATGAAGAAGATCTGCACTGGGAGACCGAAGAGGACCAAAGCGCGTATCGAATCTAACTACTCATTGCCCAAATGGATACTCTGTGCTGACCGGTCACACCTAAGCCTAATTTAATCCTACCACCCTTGGAACTACCGGGACTCGGTGAGTCTCATGGTATCTGCCCAGAGCGCAGTGACAGTATTGGCAATAATAGACTGAAGATGTCTTGAGTAAATTGCGACGCCCGGTATATAAACACGGACTGACTGGGCTGGGAGAACCTTCCCGGCATTGTCATTTTGCAATACATTGGAACAGGGGTTTCCGAGACCTCTCTCTGTACAAGTGAGATGTATCATTAGGCGTAGATTCGACTCTGGCAATGATAGACATTGAGTGACGCAACAGTTTCGAGGCGAAAGTAGCACAGTGCAGCGGAGAGGCATATAGTATTTGCTTTAGTTTGCTGCGATGTACAGGGGCTGAGGTCTAAACTCATGAAAATCGTGGACTGTAAAACAATTTCAGGACAGATTGACTGGAATTGTGAAGCCCAGAATGTAATTCTGCACACGCGCTGGTCTAGTTAGAGCATCATCAAGCAATGAAGACGGTCGAGCACTTACAAACACAGTCCTAGCCTAGCAACATGCGATGGTCTGCTTGCAGCTGTCGCCAGCATTGAGGCCCACGCAGGCGGCCTCGTTGGCCTTGGTGGCAGTCTCGTCGAACGTGTCTGTCTTGCCGCGGGGGCAGGCGTTGATGTTGCCAGAGCAGAAGAGGTTGTCACCCCGGTTGCACACGGAGAGGTAGTTGGCGTATTCGTAGCTGCAAGCCTGGGCGGACACCGAGGCGGCCATGAGGCTGGCAAGCAGAGCGAGGGTTTGGAACTGCATATTGGGTTGGTCTGGCGGTTTCGAACGGAAATGGGTGGCGACTGGATCAGATGTTCAGGGGTGGGACGGTAGAGGCGAGTTATTGGGGGGCTTTTCTGCAGTGAGACATGGCTGGTTCAAGAAATCGTGCCTCCCTTTATATTACAGGGAGTCTTGGACTTTGTGTCGGGCAGCTCCACATCGGCCAGTCCTACGAGCGGTGATATTTCCCCGACTCGTGCCCAGATTTTCTTGAGTGTCAGGAGACCATACCCTGTCCCGATCGACTGATGTAGTATGAAATGGAGAATTGAAGTTTACCCCTATTGTCTTTCCATCGACTAAGCGTCTTTATGGGGTTACTATGTAAGGATATGGACAAATTTCTGCATCGCCGGAAGAAAGTGGCACTTGGAACACGGTGAGCTGCTTCAACGGTCCACATACGCATGGAGACAATCTACCTGGGACTTTTTTCCCTTCTTGTGGGCCCGACAAGGTTCCCCCGCAAGCACCTGAATTAAAGTTATGCTTATTGCATATGCAATGTAAATCACAATACCGTCTTGACAGAGCTCATGTGCTTGTGTCAGACCTTGTGGCCAAGTCAACCTCAGCCTCGAAGCAGCTCTTGACATATCCGATCAGGTAATGACCAATCTAGAAAGCTGAAATAACACGGCAAACCATAATCTCTCGAGCAGATTCATTGTTAGGCCCTATATATAAAGCTAGGCGCTCCGGCAAGTCGTCTCGCGAGGAAAGGTTATGCTCGGTAATGAGTGGTGTATTTTGAAACAGCTACAATGCAAACATAGAGATCCAATACATGGATCTAGAGTCCAAGCATGTATTATTTTCAATTCAAATACACATGATATATGATTGCACCCGAGAAGAAGCTGAGGAAATGTGGCAGCTTAGACCGTGGGCGGAAGTCCCGAGGCCAGTTCCGCGAACTGTCAAGCTCCGAAACTCTGAGGCAGACGCAGACATTATCTAACACTGTCGAATTCAAGGTATCAACAACGTCTGTCTTCTTTCTTCTTTCCCGATTACCGATTCTCGTTCCTTCTCTGAGACCAACGCCGTCGCAGACAGCCTCGATAGGGGCTTGTGTGGATCTGCCACTACCAAGGCCGTCAGATCCTTTTTGAACTTATTCTGACTTGCAATCTGAAATTTAAACTCCCTGAAGTGAGAAGGTGGTACTGGTGTACACCATCACAAACACTCAGCAGGTGTCGTCAGGCGATGGCGTACCTCGAGTCGGCGGCGTTTGATGGCCCAGCTGGCTTCCCGGCGGGCGAGAGTGATTCCATAACGCGAACGGCGACGGATTGATCCATCCAGTGGAATTCAATTATTGAGCTCGGATTGCTTCCTAGGAACAGAGGCTGGTATTCCAACAGTGTATGGGTCTAACTTAAACAGACCATAGGCAAAGAGCACAATCAAAGCGTGGTTAGTCGTTTCTTTGGGCCACTTCGATCAAAAGAGGTTGTGGCGTACGTCGACACTTGAGTTCTAGGATCCTTGTGAATTTCTTGGTACGTTCCCTGTTCTCCATCGAAGCGGGAAACAATATCTTCATTCTGTGCTTGACCATTCGTTTTCTAACTGTAATAATGCAGTGTGCTTCACATCAGCTACCCTTCTCAGTGTAGAAACCTGATGGCAAACGCAATGGCGCTCGTAGACCGTCAGACCTTATCTTGCTGCAAATGGTACCTCTTTATCCCTTAATTTACCTGTAGTATAGTCTTAGAGAGGGCCAGATGTTAGAGATCAAACTCATATTAGACAAGTGCCGACAGACCGTTGCATATTGCGCTCCTCGGCTGAAGACGGGCTGCTTCATGCTGAGGCGCTGGCGTTGGGCTGAGTGGTAACCACGCCACACTGTATGAAAGGCTGGGATAGCGGTAGAATTTTTCATGCAGTCGCGTGGAGTTAGACTCAGGCAATAAACATGCATAGGTCGATGTTTCCAGCTGAATGGGAACGGCCAGGGTCGATGGTGTTGAGCCGGCCACCAATGGTGACGATCGACAGGGCCTCCGCGAAAGGGTGCGGTGTTGGTAAAATGAGGCCAATCGCAGCGCGCGGTCTTGCCAATACTTCCGTCTCACACATGCAACATTACCAACATTGATTCCCCCCTCTCCTCTTGCTTCTTACCTTTCTTCTCTTCGGCAGGACTGATCTCGTCGAAAATTATCCATCTTAGTCAACAAATATGGCCCCAAATGATGACTATGTCTTCACTCGAGATCTCCTCGATAACAGTCGGTTCGTATTCTTTTCAACGTCGCAGCGTTCTCGACCAGGGAAAACAAGCTAACCAGAAGGCCCCCACTCAAAAGACTCAACTTGATGCATCATCATTGGGTGAAGGACTTTGGATATCTAATCCACCCGAGAATCCCTACCGAAGGTGCCAACCTCAAAGTAGCTGACATCGGCTCCGGCACAGGGTGAGTAAATGGCTTCCAGGCTGCCAAGACTAAGCATCTAACCAATGCATCACACTGAAGAATATGGCTTCTCGATGCGTATGACCGGCTCCCGAAAACAACACAGCTCGTTGGCCTCGATATCTCATTTGATGCAGCGCCACCGCCCGAGACTTTCCCTGCAAATATCACATTCCAGAAGTGGGATGTACGTGATGCTGTCCCTGACGAGTTGGTCGGCGCCTTTGATATTATCAACGTCCGCTTCATGGTATTCGTCGTGCTCAAGGAGGAGGTCCCGCTCGTAGTGGACAGATTCATCCAGATGCTGAGTGAGTTGCATTGTTATTTGGCTCATCCGATGCCACTCGGCATCTCTTTTTGTCACGTTAATTAACCATGCGGGAATCCTACCGATCGCAGAACCCGGTGGCTATCTGCAATGGGTCGAGCCTGACAACCAGACCGTGCACGGAGAACTGACAAAGCCGGAGAACAAGAAGACGAGCATCGAGCAGCTGATGAGTCTCCTGAAGTCCCAAGACCCGCGGCTGAACCCCACGTGGGTGCCGGACCTGCCCAAGATCTTCTCGGATCGTGGCCTGTCGGACGTCGATGCGGACGTGCACACCACCCCGCCACACTGGGCGTACCTGATGCATGAGTGCGGGCTAATTATGCACGAACTCATCGCGCGAAAGACCCAGAATGAGCAGATGGCAGCCGAGTTGAAGAGACTGGTGCCTTTGGCGGTTGAGGAAACTCGCAAGGGGGCTTACTTGGCCACTACCAAGTATGCTATCACGGGAAGGAAACCTTAAGAGCATTTTTTGTCAGAACAACCCTGGTCTCTAGCAATTCGACTGTCTTGGAAGTTCGCTCTTGATGACAGAGAGCTCCTGAAGTCCATGGAGATGTTGTGAGCTCCCATTGTATGCCTGACCAGAAGGGTCAACAAGGCGCAAGACAAATATTAGAACGATCAGTTGTATGTTACTTGTTACCTCTGGAAGGGTATATCAGGTCCTTACTTAACGTCAATGAGGGAGCTGCAGTATTTCCCTTGCACTGTGGCACTCGGCCCAACTGAGCCACCACCGTTGGCTGTGGTCATCGGAGTCAAAGGGTGAGCTGTGATGAACTTGAAACTGCACAATAGTTGTGCGAGCATCTCGGTCTGTATCAGGGTATTGCGTTGGTAAGAGGCGTTTGAGTAGCAGATGTCCAGCATGCCCGTCCGCGCCCGTACCAGATCAGAATGCATCCCAAGTAGAGTATCCACCGGGGCAGGCCAGTCTCAGTCACCTCATGGTGTGCTGTGTGCACTCTGAGACGAAGAAAGAAACGTCGTATTTGCGGCACTTGGAAGTATCGTATGGGTACTATTTGCTCTGTTCCAATGGCTCAAGGTTGTGTAATATCGGGAATGATTGGCGTGGAGAAATGTGTCTCCAGAAGGCCAAGGCGACGATATTGGGATGCATTAGCACCATCCAGATCCAGCATATTGCCTGCTTTGCATGGAGGGGCACCAAATTAGTGGTGCCTACCCTAACAAGGCTGAAATGTTAATATGTGTGAGGGCTTTCTTGCATGTGGAAGGGAGGGCCTGGCGGGTAAGCGGAACGAGGGCCATTTCTTGCTTGCTCCGGAGCTGCCGTGACGTCTGTACGGTTGACTTTACCCCGCGCACCCGCACCCCGTCACCCCACGGGCCCCACCAACTCATGCTACTGAGGCTCGTCACCGGCCGAGGAAGATGGAGCATGCAAGCATCCGTGGACCAAGCCCGTCCAGCATGAAATCACTCAATCGAACCAACCAGCTACATAATAGCCTGAATTCTGGCGCCTCAATGGCGAGCGGATGATTTTCCACAACGGCCCGTTGCGCTCCAATCACGATGAATTGCGCCTCACGAGCTCGGGGCTATATAGCTTAGCTCGAGCTCGCATGCTTGCCGCCCCCCTCCTTCGTCGTCGTCCTACCTGTCAATTCAAGTCCTAAAGGAACCACACAGCCAAGCACTTCCTCAGACACCACAGAACGGAAACAGCTGCAAATATGGCCACCGACGAGATCTCCTTCCTCCCTCTCGGCGCCATCCTTCAGTCCCTGCACGTCGGAGGCATCAACATCGTGCAGGGCTTCCCCGCGCAGGAGCACTACGAGGCGCACAACAGCCCACACTTTGGCGCCACCATCGGCCGCGTCGCCAACCGCATCTCGGGCGCCAAGATAGACTCGCTCAACGGCAAGTCGTACAAGCTGCAGGCCAACAATGGGCCAAACAACCTGCACGGCGGTGAGAAGGGCTGGGGCAAGAAGGTCTGGGACGGCCCCAAGCCCGTCGGCACCAGGGACGAGGCCGCGCCTGGCTTTGGGAAGTTCAAGGAGGGCGGCGAGAGCGTCAAGTTCAGCCTGCAATCGCCTGATGGCGACGAGGGATTCCCAGGCACCGTCGATGCGTCTGTTGTTTACACTGCTGGCAAGGACGACAAGGGCGCCACCGTACTGGGCATGGAGTACGAGGCCACGCTCGTGGACGGTGCAGACGAGACGGTCATCAACATGACGAACCACTCGTGAGTTTCACCAACAACCCCCAGCAACTTACTCGCTCACTGCCCTTGAAAACGTATCTAACCAGTGTGACTCTCCAAACAGCTACTTCAACCTCTCGGGCGGCCCCTCCATCGAAGGCACACAGGTCGAGCTAGTGACGAACTCGTACCTCCCCCTCGACGACGGCGGCATCCCGACCACGACCAAGCCCACAGCCTACCCCGCGTTCGAGGGCAAGAAGCCCTTCACGCTGGGCCCCGCCGAGCCCGACGTAGACGACTGCTTCATCCTCGACGACTCGACCGCCTCCTCCGTCCCGCTCGACACCCGCTCCCAGCCCCTAACCAAGCTCGTCGCCGCCCACCACCCGGCGACGGGCATCCACCTCGAGGTCTACAGCACCGAGCCCGCCTTCCAGTTCTACACGGGCAAGTACATCGACGTGCCCGCCGTGGGCGGCGCCGCCGCGAGGGGTGCGCGAGCTGGCTTCTGCGTCGAGCCTAGCCGCTACGTAAACGCGCTCAACGTGCCTGAGTGGAAAGGCCAGACGCTGCTGAAGAAGGGGCAGACGTACGGCGCGCGTATTGTGTACAAGGCGTGGAAGGAGTAGAGGGTCGCAAAAGTTTGAGGGTTTCGGTCTTCTCGGCAGATTGCCTTTTACTGCCTCTAGCCCTGGGAGAAAGCTTGCATGTAGCAAAGCATGACATTCCACGCCGTGCTTCATCATACCCTTGCATATTGCATTGGATTAATCAACCTTCATCATCCATACCAGCATCTTGGTCGTGATCATCCTCGGGGGCGTCTCCCCGCGTCGGCGCAACAGCAGCCGTCTTCTCGCCCTGCTTCCTGTACAGTCCAGCCAGGAACTCGCTCGTGCTCGCCTCGTCGATACCTTTATCCTCCCTCTTCTTGAGAAACCGCGGGAACCGCATGCTCAGCCCCCTGTCCTCGCTGACCAGCCCGATTGCCGCCGTATAGACCGGGCTCAGCGTGATGTCGGCAAAAGCCATCTCCCACACCTCCTGCGGCTCGAACCAGACGTCGGGCTGCGGGCCCGAGTACTCGACAAAGCCCGGCTGTCGGGCGTGCGTGTTCTTGCGCTCGCCGGAACCGCCCTCGCCACCATCGTCGTAGAACTCCTTGTTGGCCTTGTAGAACGCGTCCGTGAACCCGCTGATGCACTTGGTCACCACCTCGAGACTGCCCGTCTCGTCGTTGCGGCACGCCAGCAGGATGGGGGACCACCACTTGTGCTTCCTGCCTTGCCCGTGCCACCCAGCCACGGGGACGAGGTCCAGCGTGTCGAAGGTGGTGCCGTAGTCTTTCTTGACTTTGAGCCATGAGTCGAGGCGCTTGTCGGGCTCGTAGGTTGCGAGAAGGGGCTTGCGGCGGGACTTCTTCTTTTCTTCTCCGCCCTCTTGCTCCTCAGCCTTGCCCTTGCCCTTCTTCGCCTTCTTCCCTTTCGCAGTTGTCGGTGGCGGTTGCGGCTTGGCGGTCTCCGCACCAGCCTCGCCTGGATCGTCACCATCGTAGGCAAGGTCGGGCAGGTTGTCGAGGATCTTGACCATGATGCCTTCGCACTTAATATCTGTGGCTTGCTTGAAAAAGTCCGATACGGTCTCCGGATCCTGAGATGTGGCATCGAGGCTTTTGACCCAGGTGAAATGGTGCGGGACTTCCGTGAACAGCGACCGCAGTAGTTCTCGCCGCTCACGAAACGGTCGATCAAGGAGGGGCTGTCCATTCAGGTACATCAGATCAAAAGCGTACATGCAGACATCAATGGTGACGCTGCCGATCTGTACATCTTTCCTGGCCCTGTTAGATAACGTCTGAAAGGTCTTGAGCTCCCCGTTCTGGCGGTCAATGGCAACAACCTCGCCCTCCATAATGAAACTCTCGACGCCATCACCGCGGACTTTGGGCATGAGAGCGACGAGGTCGGGGTACTTGTCGGTCATGAGCTCCAGGTGGCGGGAGAATATCGTCACCTTGCCCTTCTCGTCGCAATGGATTTGTGCCCGTTGGCCGTCGTACTTGAACTCACAGGCAAACTCGCGGCCGTCTAGCTTGGTCAACATCTCGGCCAAGTCTCTTGTAATGCTGCCCAGCATGGGTCGCAAAGGGATGTGTAGTGTCAGGCCGCATCGAATCAGAAGTTCTTCGCACACGCCAATTTCAAGCATGATGGGAACGAGATCGTTGTAGTTGGGCCGCCGGGCGAAACAGGCCTTCACGATCTCTTCAGCCTTTGCGTACGTCTCCGTGAGCTCCTCCTTCTTCATTGCCGCCAGCTCTTTCTGGCCTCTAATGGGGAAGTCAGCGGCTGGTGGCCGAGATAGCAGGAATGCCCGAGATAGTGCAATGAGCATTGTTGTCTTGACTGCACCAATGCGAAGGTGTTGGCACAGCGTTCGTACGATGTACCTGCTTTCCTCACCACCCCTTGCATCTTGCAGGAGGCGGTCCACAATCCTCTGCTTCTGCTCAACACTTCCCTGGCCGGAACTGTTGGCAATCTTTACCAGAGAATCGTACACGGCCCTGATTGTCAGAGGCTTAGGCTTCCGCAAAGTGAAGCTCTGCTTCTTCTTCGCCTCGAATGCCACGTCTCCTGGGTCACCGTACTTGTCGTATATAGTCTTCAAGGCACGACCGTCCAGGCCACAAACCTGCTTCAAGGCCTTCGAGATCGCCGAACCGCCCAGCCCCAGCTCCAGGGAGATATATGGTGGTGATATAGAATTTGTGGCAAGCCAGACTGCGGGCAGGAGACTGGCGGGGTCTGCTTCAATAAGCAGGCGGACGCAGTTGACCAGCGTGTCGACCGTCTTTATCCGCTTTGTTGTCCCGCCCACCAACACAAAGCATCTTGTGAGCAGGGCGTACGAGGCGTTCCCACCTTCTGCAGCCCATGCCTTTTGTAGATCAGGTATGTACTTGGCCGGCTCGAATGTCAATGGGCTCTCGTCCAGGGGTATTGTCGCTGATACCGACTCCTCGGCATCTGCCATGGACTGCAATGACAATGTGTTCTTGCCCATCTGCTTGAAAGCTGAGGGGGGTGCACTTTTTGGTGTTCCTGGGGTCTCAGGCGTTTCTACTCCAGTACCTTGCATTTGGGGTGGCTCGGCATCCTGAACGTGCCCAGCTTCTGTCCTCGGCTGGTCTCCATTGGACCGTCCGGCCTGAGCATCTTCCTCGTCCCATTCGGCTTGGAGTTTTCTGGCGAGCTCTTCGTCCGTCTGCTCTTGCTCGTTGGGGGTAGCAACCTGCTCCTCCGGCTTCTCCGGAACTGGGTCGGGAGCATTCTGCTTCTGCTTTGCAAAGAAATATTCCAGTCCCTTGGAGGGCTGCTTGCTGTCGCTGTTCAGCTTCCGCTTCTTGGCTGGACTAGCCATGGCGAGCACTTTCAAGGTAGCAAGGATTTAGTGGTCTCCTGTTCGACCGTGCTCAGGAACTATCGCATCACTCTGAACATCTTTACTGTACGATGAGGGTTAGGATAACATCAGTCATCCAGTCCAAAGGGTCCGCTCAGGAGGATCCCATGTAAGTGAGCTGTGATAAGTTGTCTTCCAGGAGCGGATTTCCGATGTGGCCGTTCCGTGAGCAGTTTGGCAGCTGAACAGGTCGGGTGCTAAGGCTTCTGCTGCGCTTTTGCTGCACTTGGGTCCTCGTATTCTTGATAATCAGCTTGACATGGATTGAGAAGTCTCAATCTACCAGAGAAGCCTCAAATGAAGCCTGTCCGACGCCTAACGAAGACCATACTTCAAGACTGGTGATGTCACTGTCCCTTGTCGCGTCTCGTCGGCCTAGACGCGCTAATTGGCCCGAGCGGTTGCTGACTTCTTCCGTCGACCGGACGCTAGTCTGTTCTAGTTCTTAGCGTATCACACACCAGAAGGAGTCAGACGTTCTCTTGCCTAGGCGCGCAGGTTCAATCTTTGATGGTGGGGCAGACCAAGGAAAGATAGACAACGACAACTGGACTTTTGAACCTCACCCGAGCTACACGTACCTTGTCCTCACCTCCCAGCACCACCCGACACACCGTTGCCCACCATGAGCAACACCGAGGACCCCCAGGAGAGGCCGCAAGACATCAACCAGATCATCAATGGTCTGGAGCGGTACAACCCAGAGGCCGTCGGCCCCCTCGAGAACTACCTCCAGCAGCAATGCGAGCAGCGGTATTGCGACGGCAATGCGAACAGGGTACTGCTGAAGCTGTACGTTCACCATGACTCCTCCGCCATCTCATCCGTGCTGCCTGCGTATTATGACGATCCAAATTAAATCACGTTTCCTATTACCTGACTGTCCTGTGGTCCACGCGACTGCGGCGCATGAAGTCACCTTGAATAATATCTGACCACCCTACGCCTGGCACATCTAAGACCGCCTCGACGAACACAAACATAACTCAGGGTATACTGTTGGCTAACTCACTGCCCACCTGACCAGGTACCAACTGAACCCCGACCGCATTAAGGATGAGGTCATCACAAACATCCTCGTCAAGGCTATGACCGCCTTCCCGTCACCACAGTTCAACCTCGCCCTGCACCTCCTCGCCCCTTCATCCCTCGCGCCCGGCACCGAGCTGTCCGAGGCAGTCACCAAGCTCCGAGCCCTCAACGCACACCTCCAGGGCGCATCCTTCAGCCGCTTCTGGGCCACCCTCGACTCGGACGACCTGTATGCCGATCTCACCACCGACATCGACGGATTCGAGGACACTATCCGCGTCCACATCGCTCAGATTGTCAGTGAAGCCTTTAGGGAAGTGCAGATCGACATTCTGGAGGGTTGGCTCGGCCTGGAGGGCAAGGACGCCGTCCAGAAGTACGTCATCGACACGTGCGGCTGGAAGGTGGAGGGCGACAAGGTGCTCGTCCCCAAGAACGCCGACAACGAGGCCAAGAAGGCCGAGATCAGGGAGGACGTCAACTTGGATATGTTCGGACGGATCATCCGGAGGTCATGGGAGGAGGTTGCTTGATCCTCTAGACGTCACGCAATGAGTGGACGACCAGGAGAGAGCCCCGGCCCGGATGGGCAAGAAAGAGATGGGCTCTCGGACCGTGGCATGGTTGCATTTAGCACATTGGCGTTAGGGACGGTGGGATACTCTCGGGCCCGAATATGGCCTGATCGATCGATGACTTGGTAGCCGGGCGTTCGCCGAGCTGAGGAATAAAAAAAGTCTATAATTGCCTCCATCCATCCCTTGCAGCCTCGCGTTGCATATACACCATTTTCCCATCAAGATATGCTCATACCGGTCAAGACTTGTAACAACATCACGCAGCCAATCCCCAGCAGGGTTCGATTTTCAATCTCCCACCAGGTTCAGCGAGAGACCCCAGATCTCCGTGTGCGATATCTCCCCACGATGAGAATCAGACACCTCCGATCTAGACTCGAGTGGCTGTCACTTGTTTCCATCTTGACCACAGACTATTCTCGCAGGAACTGGACGGGGCAATTTCTACACGCTCAGACAAGTGGAGAGTCACAGAGTTCACAGCTATCGTAATCGTCGAATAACCTCCGCAGCCTCACGTTAAGTGCCATTTTGTCAGTAGCTTGATGGCTGACCAGACCGGTCAGCTCAATGCTGATCTCTTGGCACGCAGTGTAAACTTCAGTTCGCTTGCAAATCTAGCGGGCGGGCAGAATACCAATACTTAGATAGACAAGGGCTTCTTGATCCATCTATATCACGACTGCCGCTCGTTTACACGCCTCAATACAACGTGTCTTGGATAATCACAGAGTACGCTCCCCTGTAAGTGTGGTTTGACAAACAGACTTCAACGCTGTGAGGCGCCCACTCCATCAACTAACATGGGTACACACTAGGACTCGGGGAATGAAGCCACTAAAAACTGGTCCCAGCTAGTCTACATAGATGCCCTACACGATCGGCCCATTGCCTGAGAAACCTGGCTGGATGAAATGTGTGGGGCACATCAAGTGCCATACATGGTAAAGGTGATCTTGTTGGGCTAAACGCTTGAACACCCAGCAGAAAGAAAAAGGAAAGTGACAAAAAGGGGGGGACGAATCCCTGTTTTTTGGTTTGGTTTTTCAACACAGTGATTTGTTAACACAGTGGGATGGTTTTTACACAATGCCGGGACAATGTGAGGTTTAACACAGTGCGGTCGGTAATGGTGACCCTGGCGGGAGTCGAACCCGCGCCTTCTGTAAAGATACAGTTAGGCGGCCCAGCGCTGACCGAATGCGCCACCGGATCATTTATGATGTACCGTTGGAAAGCATTCCTATGACCCCCTCCGTCCTGATAATCTGTAACGAGCATTCACGCAACTCATCATGTTCAAAAGCTGTAAAGTGGTGCATGGTTTTCGACAGCTGAGTTGACTATATACGGGTGTAAATAAGTAGGTACAGAAAAATTCGGGCAAATAGCCAAAAGTCTTGCGTCTCAATCTGAGAAAGAGTCATCTTTCTCCTCGGTCTGGGCAAGTTGAGGATCTAGCAGGTGAAGACATCTGGGCCGGGGACGGCGTATGAAGTGACAGGCGGGTAATACTGTGGATTCATGTTAGCATATTCTATCGGTGGGGCTTTAGGGTCACATACAATGTTGATTTTGACACCGGGGTCAGTTCCCTATAAATCGACTGTCAGCTCACATAGAAGGACACAGAGAGAAAGATCAAGCAGCGTCGGTGGTGGGGGGGGGGGGGCTCAAAAATAATCACTCACCTTGTAAGCACCAGGGAAGCTGACGGTGTTAGAAGGCGTCTTGGAGCCCGTGCCGCCAACGACGTTGATCTGGGCACATTCCGTGTAGAACTGGGCACCAGGGTAGTTGCCGGCGCCGTGCAGGGCGATCATCTCGGCGCGGAGGAGGTACTGGCCTGGAGCAATGCACTCGGGGATCTTAATCTGGTGCTTGCCCTGCCCGTTAATGACCTTCTCGGTACCCCAGACACCGTTGCTCAGGCCGTCCTGTTGAATCTTGAACCAGCCGCCGCCAACGCCCGTGTCAGTAGTGGCGTCGGACACCTTCTTGAGGTAGGCGAGTGTCGGGCCCTTGTGTGAGATATCCATAACATCGGCCGGGCCTGACCCGGTGGTGCTGAGCATGTAGCGCCAGACCGCGGTGACTGTGGATCCAGCCTGGACCGTGATGACCTTGGAGGTCGGGGTCGTTGGGTTCGGGGGCCCGTTGCAGGCTATCGAGTTGGAGGTGACATCCTCGATGGGCCCGTTGTACGAGGGCACGCGGACGCCGTTGCCTACGCCCTGGTTTGTGCCGCCGACTTCGAGGGAGGAGAAAATAGTATGGGCGCTTGCCAGCGAGGCAGTGAGGATGGGGATGAGGACCTTCATTGTGGCCGATCGTGTTTCAAGTCAGTAATAGGGACAGCAAACAAATCAGATTCTGAAGAAACTGTGACAACGGGGTGCTTGCTCGTCAGCGTATTGCGAAGAGTCTTCTTGGGAAGGGGAATTGTTCAACACCTTTATATGGACTTCAAGAGAAATTCCGCCATCTGCTCAGATGCCACCTGACTACAATTAGTCTCACTGTCTCGGAGTCTCGAGCCGCAAGAGCGATGAGCCTGTGTGTTTGGGTCCTTGCCCAGGAGCCAAGACCGCCAGGACGGCGAGGCATCAGCCGTGATGTTTATGGAAATCCATAGATAGCCCAATATTGAAATTGTTTTGATGCCAACGAACTCGGTATCAAATTGAAGTCTCGAGTTCAATCTCAAAGTCTTGATTCTCACTGACATGAAGCTGAAAGCCAAACTCATGGTAGCTATTAAAAGAAATATTGTGTTCATTTTAGTATCAGGCTATATCGGGGGAAAAAACCAAGTCACATTGTATTGGGAAGAGATGGTGGTTATCCCCAACCTTTGACAGCGCAGTGAGTTCGAACGATGAGCTTGATAGCCAGGGCACTTTTGCATCGACAAGTTTGCTAAACTCTCTGATTGTGATGGTCCAGACAATGCAAGGACAGCATTGTGATAGGACTTGGATGTGGTGATTTATCCCCGGCTTGAGAATTTCCTGTCAGCCGCTAGACATATTATCCTGTGGCGCTTGACTCTAGTGGACTAGGTGGCATAGTTGGAGGGCAGGTTCGGCTCTGCTGCCGAGTCTTGGCCACCAGTTGACCTCCGGCTCCCAAAAAGTATCAATTCGGCATTAGCGTCCGGAGTCGACTTCTGGGCAAGCTCGTGAGCTGGACGCGCGAACACCTTGGCATTGTAACTCTTATGTTGTTTACATAAGCGCGTGCAGGCCGTGGTATCCGGCAGTGTGACAGGACATGAATGATGTATACCAAGCGCCGAAGAAGGAAGGTCCGATGGTACGAGAGCGGGGACTATCGCGTCGAAGATAATGGAACTGTCGATGTCGTGAACCATCTCGCGGTTGCGAAAGGGGCGTGTGCTGCTTTTCTTGTGCAACCATCTTATTAGCCTTGTGTTTCTCACCGCCACGGGCGAGCTCAATTGCAAGATGTGGTCCTCTGCGTCTCTGTGGGTGTTCGCCTCTACAGCTGCCCTGATCAAACCATCGTTAACCCAATTTCCTCCGGCACCCGAGGGAGTGACGGTACTTAATTCGAAGTTCAATGAGGATATCACAATTAGCTACAAAGAGGTGTGACCCCAAGCATGCCTTCAACGATGAGATGAGATGAGACTGACAGACCAAGCCCGGACTCTGCGAGACAACTGAGGGCGTGAAGTCGTACGCCGGATACATACATCTCCCTCCCGGAACACTCGAGGGCGTGGGCCAAGAGCAGGACTACGCCATCAACACGTTCTTTTGGTTCTTCGAAGCCAAGAACGATCCCGGAAATGCCCCTCTCTCAATTTGGATGAACGGCGGCCCCGGCAGCTCTTCGATGCCTGGTATCTTCAACGAGAATGGCCCCTGCTACATCAATGAGGATTCCAATTCCACGACCCTCAGAGACTGGTCATGGAACGACAATGGTAGCTACCCACATCCTATCCCAATGTGTGGTTCCTGGAACTGGACTTACACATCATAGTCAACATGCTCTACATTGATCAGCCTGTTCAAGTCGGGTTTTCATACGACTCCCTGCGGAACATCACAAGGGACTTGTTTGGCGGAGTACAGACTCTGAATGCTTCCGCTCCAATACCAGAGCAAAATGCCACCTTCCAGACAGGCACGTATGCGAGTGGCAACCGCAATACAACGAGCTGGGGTAGTCGCAATGCCGCCATTGCCCTGTGGCATTTCTCCCAGGTATGGTTCCAAGAGTTTCCAGGCTACCACCCCAACGACGACCGCATAAGTATTGCCACCCAGTCCTACGGTGGCCGGTATGGGCCGGCATTCGCAGCCTACTTCCAGGAACAGAATGAGAAGATTGAGAATGGGACCTGGGATGGCACCGATGGGGAGCAGTATGTCTTGAACCTGGACACGCTGCTCATCGTCAACGGCTGCATCGATCGTCGAGTCCAGTGGCCGTCATACCCCGAGATGGCGTTCAACAACACCTACGGAATCGAGACAGTCAATGAGACGGTCTATGAAGGAATGGTGGATGCGTTTTACCGCGAGGGTGGCTGCCGTGACCGGATCGATGCCTGTCGCGAGATCTCGGCCGTCTATGACCCAGAAAACATCGGCATCAACGCAACTGTCAACGATATTTGCGAGGATGCAGAGACGTACTGCACGAACAACGTCCGAGATCCGTATCTTGAGATTTCTGGTCGTGATTACTACGATGTGACACAGATCGACCCAACTCTATTCCCACCACCATTCACTCCGGGCTACCTCAACCAGCCATGGGTTCTGTCGGCCCTCGGAGTCCCGTTGAATTTCAGTGGTAGTTCTTCCGCATCTTCGTCAGCCTTCCGTGGTATCGGTGACTATCCTCGCCCAGGGTGGATTGAGGACATTGCATATCTACTAGAGAACGGGATCAAGGTCTCTCTGATATACGGCGACCGAGATTTCGCATGCAATTGGATCGGAGGCGAGCAAGTATCCCTCGCCATCCCATGGGAAGAACAAGAAAACTTCGCTGCATCAGGCTACCAGCCCCTCGTGACCAACAGCAGCTACGAGGGCGGCCAGGTGAGACAGTACGGCAACTTGTCGTTCATCAGGGTCTACCAGGCCGGTCACGCCACCCCATCTTACCAGCCGGAGTCTGCTTATCGCATTTTCAACCGGGCTCTGTTCAACCTCGACATTGCAACCGGCGAGATCGACACCGCGAGAAATACTACGTATGGAACGGTGGGCCCGGCAGACACCTTTGGCATCAAGAATGAGGTACCCCCTCAGTACGAGGACTTCTGTTATGTGCTTGACCCAAGTACGTGTACAGAAGAGCAGGTTGCGGCTCTGCGCAATGGGACTGCGGTCATCGAGAACTACATCGTGACCGAGCCAGCTTATAACACCGAATCGATTCGTGGTGTTAAGCTAATGGCCAGAGAAATGTGAGTGCCCAGGTGGATCCCGACCCTTGTTTGAGATATTGGCCATACTGACCGTCATGTAGCCTTGATGAGACCTGAAGGATTGCGACAAGTTAGGTGTACCGGAACGGAATGCGGTACACAATTCTGCTGTATTGATGCTTTTGCCTATCTGAGTCATACCTTGGTAGTCACCTAGACCTGAACCTCACTTTGAATACAATCACCCGTGAATATCACACACTGTTTGATTGATGACTCGATGTGCCGACTTTTGCCGAGCTGCTGAATGAAAAAAGAAAAAGAAAAATAACTGCCGTCGGTCTACCCTTGCAAACTCGCAACAAACCTTCGTTTCTGGAAACGTCAACTATCGCAGAGGGTCCGAGAAATGCAACCGCAGCAGTCACCCACTGCCCAGTCGATCGATCGCCATGGCGATCGCCAAAGCGGCTGAAAGTGGCCTGAACAAATCACCAGACCATCTAACATTGGTCGCCCATTGTTCGAGCCCCAGTTCGCGAGCTTTGCGGGACAGACGTGCCTCAATGCTCCAACGGCATCTTCCGCGGCGTGGAGCTCTTCAGCGATACGCGATCTCCAGCGCCCCATTTCCGGCCGCCTTTCGAAGCACATCATATCTCTAAATTGCCAGTCTTGCGAGACCCGTCTTTGCCCAAGACTACGCTTCCCCATCAAATGTGGCCCATGTTACGCTTTGTGGACTGGCGGATATGCAGATCAAAGTAGACGACGCCCTCTGGTTGATGCAAGATCCTTCTCACTTTGCTTTTGTTGTCAGCCGCTATGAGCTGAGCACGAGAGCCCCACCCAAGTGACAAATACAGCACACCGCAAATCGGGCTGTAACCGAAGGCAATAATGCCTAGAATTTAATCAGAGCTGGTTTGGATCATCAGCTACGGTCTTTCGTGTGCGGTGGATATAAGTGGCCGTCTGACCCTCGGTTGAGAAGACCACTGTCGTCACACAATTCCAATTCTTGCAGCGATTTCTTATCGTGGTTGCATATGCCACTATTACAAAGTTCTCAGCGATGGCCTCCACGACTGCACTGAATCTGGCAGCTCCTCTTTCGAGCCCCTCAAGCAGCAGCTCCTCAAATATGGTGGAGTCAACACCTCATGAGACGGCTTCTCCATTCTGGGATGAGGCAGCTCTAGCTGTGAGCGAGACTGAATTGCGACACTTGATTGGTAGTGAGTTTGTTCGGAAGCTGAATAATTTCTATCACGACACGGACACGACACGAACACGACACTAATCTCTATCAGTCACGGACAATGCCGAAAACTCAAGCCATGCCGGTCTCCCTCCAGTCTCACAGTCCGAGCATGTGAACTGTGGCAGCTGGCAAGATACTCCCAATTTGAAATGTCACGCATCCTTCGGCGATCAGGGAACGACCGCAACTGTCGGCGCCTTCGGGCAACTGTTGCAGTTCAGTGGCTTCCTCGGCGCAGGGAGTTCTGGCATGTTTTCCGCAGACCACGCAGGCGTTGATGAGCCGTACGCGGTCTGTTCCAGGGCATCTCATCTCGAGAAACTCTCACAGACGTCATTCCATTGTGGCCTTGTAGACAAAGATGAGAACTTAGAGACCTACGGTCTCAGGTTTCCGGGCCTTGTCTTGCAGGCCGACGCTCAGCCTGAACTGAAGTGGACGCATTGGAGATGGCCTCGCCACGAATATTCCCCAGGAACTTTCGAACAATATCCATTTTTGAAATTGACGATACAATGGATGGTTCATGAGGGAACAATCTTACAACAATGCCTCCTAGAGAATGACGGCGATGACCTCCAACTTGATGTGGAGTTCTCTAAATCAATGGTCATCAGGGATCTGGATCACTTGAACCCAGGTCTTCAATTCAACGAGGAAGGGACCACTGGTCATGTCACCAGACCAGGTCCGAAAGGTTACAGCTGGGTCTGTGTGCATAAGTTTCCAGACACCAAGCATGAGTCAGAAACTGGAGGACCACATTCCGGGACTCCCTCCGACGACGATTCACTCGGTCGCCATCACAGTTTGACCAGCAGCCCTAAGAGGGCTCTGACCGGAAGACGAGATCACAGCCCCAATCATCATGAAGCAGGATCAAAAAGCCCATACGGGGTATCTGTCGCTTTTTCTGTGGCTATCAATGGGAAGGTCCAGTCATTTGACGACAACACGTCTCCACAAAGCTGGTCAACTCAAAAGAAGAGTCAACAGGGGGGAGAGGCTAAGCCCCATGTTTTTGAAGTGATCACGGCATACAGAATGAGACTCCTGGAGAGCAAGAAGACAGACTGGAAGACCCACATCATTCCATGGCATATCATGAAGGTTATTCAGTCTGTTCATGCACAGAAATCCCCTCAGTCATTGTCCCATTGCATCCCAGCACCATCAAGGCATCTTATGCCGGATAGGAAGGACTGCACACCTGGAGGTAGCACCGATTCCCACGGGCATACCGGTACCAAACCACTGAAAGACAAGAAGGGCCGTGCTGGAGCAAACGCAGCCGCAGCCGCCAAAGCTGCTGCCGGAGCGAGCCCATTGCCCAGAACGCATACCGGTACTCGTCGCGAACCTACAACAACGCAACCTTCAAACTCTCCACGAAGTCATCTGGCTTTTGTAGCCCAGCGGAATCTGGAGCACATACTCTCAGTGTGCACTGTCCAAGCTACGCCAGGACCGTACCACAAGGAAATCACCAGTTCTCTTCCACAGGCTCTACAAAACGTAAAGGCAGTCGCTTTGACATGCGGCGACATGTCAGGGCATAGGATATGTTGGTCTGCCAGCTTGTGAGTGCCTTGGTTTCCAAGAATTCCTTGACAGATACTGACATCAAATTCAGTTTTGCATTCCGTTTCCTCTTGGAATTTTACAAAGTTCTTAAGAAAACCCCAGAGGAATCACGCGATGACGCTCTTCTCAGCCGGATTGAGGAGACTTGTCAGGGACATCTCAAATGGCTCCATCTCGTCCAGCCGCAGAAGAACGGGCAGCGCTTTGGACCAAATTATTGGGTCACAGGGAAGCTAATGGACAACATCCCCGGTAGCCGCTCTTGGGTCGCCAGAGAAAGCCCCCTCGACACGGGATACCAGATCCTAAAAGCAGCTGCCTATACGCAAGTGGAATCTTGTCCTAGTGGCATCCCCTCAGAATTGATTAGCGAATGGGCGCCACCTTGGCTGGTCTCATTGTACGAGTCGGACCAGCGAACAAATTACACATGGCCTCACGCTGAAGATGAAGGGGTCGAATCCTTCCGACTGGACGAGCATGTCTGGATCTGGCGAGCCCTCAAGTCACTTGAAATGAACAGACACCAGGTATGGGCTAAGATGTCCAAGAAGGCAGTGCCACCAGAGGAAGTTGAGGGCCTCAAAAGCCAGCTCGGTGTTTCATCTAGTGAGCAGGAGGTTTTCGAACGGTCCCTGACTCGCCTTTCGAAAGGGCATATCGCGGACCTAGGCAAGGTCTTTGGGTCTGGTGACGTCCAAAGCGAGATAGCGAGGCGTTTCACAACTAATAGCGACGTATTACCGGAACCGACACTCGCCGTTAGCCGATCTTCAAGGCGAACCAGATTTATGTTCCATGCTCGCGACACGGCGTTATTCCACCGCGAGATGCTCGATTTTTTCAGTGGAAATTCTTCAATCGCGGAACTGTGGAAGAACACAATCGAATGCCAGATGAGGCATGATGGAAATCAAGATTCACGCTGGGAAAAACCATTGCGTTACGCCCTATCCATTGTGATGGGCGTGCAAGGGTTCACAATCAACGATAAGACTCCAGATGAGATGGTTCGAAAGGCGGCAGGCGCCCTTCTCTCCAGTTCCAGTATGAATGGCTTGTTTCCTGGGAGGATAGAAGCTGTGACAAGATCACCTGTGAAAGTATCGTCCCTTGCGGAGGAACAGAGGGACTCGTACTATCACGCCACCTTCGAGATTCCATATATTCTTTTCATCCACATGGAGCAAGTGAGCAACATGTACAACCGGTCAGCAAATGTTGTGAAAGGTTCCAAGCCAATTTACGACCCAGAGATTGCAAACAATGTTCAATCTCCAAGTCACATCAACCCGGTGCCGGGTGACTTGAAACAGATTCAGGCGCTCCTGCATGGATTGAAAAGTCTAATGGGCCGATCAACACTTCCTGACCTCGACAACGGCGATGTCTCTGAAGCATTGGGACAGCCAACGAACAAGGAAGGACCTATTATGAAAAAAGTCCTGCCGTTCAACACTCTGGTCAAAAGCGAAGGCATTGAGACACTCCATGATGAATGGTTGGTTGAACTACCCGCTTTCTTCATGGGAGAAACAACATGCCGTGCTTTTGACCTCTCTCTGAAAGACCTGCAGAACAAGGTTTTTGCCCCAAGCCCTGTCAGAAAGGATGGAAAGCAAAATGGGAGCCTTCCAAAGATGAGAGAGACAAAATGCTGGCGACCAGATACGTCAATCTGTATTGTCGATATTCCATGCTCCAAGCTTCTTGGGCGTGGTTCACTAAATCGATCTGTCGAGCGAGTCCGATCTGATGCGGAACTGCGAAACTTCCTGAGATCCGTGAGAACTCCTCGACAAGCAGAAAAACGCCTGTTTCACCTTACCATGACCACAAACTTTATCGCAGAGTGCTGTTGCGCCGCGACTGAATTGTCTGAGATATCCAACATGGTGGCATTCTTCAAAAAGCACTTTGCTTGCACCAAGTATTCTCTCGACAAGCACAACGTGTTGAAAAACTCGTGGGAAACAGAAGTTCATCTAAGTTACTATCGCCTTCAGGATTCTCGCAATACATCGTCTGATAGTCGTATGTCTCAATGCAGACGGCTCCCTGGCGGGCGGCGAAAGACCTATGAACAAATATCGATCAGCTTCCGGTTCAGCGGGGACGTCTTCGATCGCTATTGGACTGGTCACTTGCTCGAACAAAACTCCTCGGGCCCAATCCCTTCCAAGGACACACATTTCCCCTCCTCCGTCATCCAGGATAAGCCCCGACGCAGAGTCATCGAGCAGTCATACTTTGCCGAAATCCTTTCTAGAATAAGGAAGGGTTCCAACGAGATCTGGACCGTACTAGAAAGTGATTCGAAAGCTGAACTTGTAGTGTTCTCCAGATCACCTCTTAGTTACAGTACATACACATCGTGGAGCACAATTTGGCAAGTCTATGAGCCTTTCTTGCAACTTTTGCAGGATGACTTGAGCTCAACCCTGCAACTCATTGATACGTGGGAAGCAAGGAAAGAAGAGAAGGGGGGAGATGTGCCTGGATGGAGTCGCCTAGACGACAAAGCGCACGAACGAATGATCACAAAGCTCCGTCACAGCATCGCACTGGAGAAGGGCGAGATCAGAAATCTACGAGACCAAATCGAGCTGAGGCGTGAGCATTGCCAAAAAGAACTTGACAGGGCTCGGGAGGAGTTGAGCTTTCACAGTGAGCAGAATATCGCAATGTTCACATACGTCACGGTGGTATTCTTGCCTCTTGGATTTACCGCAAGCATTTTCAGCATGAGTGGGCCTCCAGAAGCGAGTCTCGTCTCCAGCATGGCCACCGTTTCAGTTGTTGCACTGGCCATCACAGTCATTGCATTGATAAACGCCAATGCTCTGGCGGGAATCGCAGAGAAGGTGTCGACCGATTTCAACGACCTCACTGCACGTGTAAAGCAATCCAGTGTGTTAATGGGGGCTTGGAGTGGGCCCAAAACCAAGGGGGTAGCTCATGCTGGGGATCTCAACAAGTCGACAATTGCGGGTTCGTGGAACTTGATATTTTGGACGGGCTATCTCCTAGTCGAGCTGCCAGCAAGAACCGTCGTGGCTGCTTGTCGCGCTCTTGGGCGGTCGCGAGACCACTGTAATGACATGGACGGATTAGAAAGTCGCAGGGAAGCGCAATCAAACAGCGACGCAGGAGGCCATGAGGGACACCCCGCCGAGCTTGCCACACAAGCAACACAACCTCCTGATCAACCACCCAGAGGTCAATACGCCCAGGTCAAGACAATAGCTCGCGTGCTACTTGGAATCCTCACGATTCCCGTCTTCGTGGCGACCTGGGTATTCCAGATTATCTGCCTCAACGCCTGGGATTCTTTGAATCTCCTTGGAGGTAAGCCTCACGGCAACCGGTGTCGCGCGTGACAATGTGCACTGACCAATACAAACGATGCAGAACTAATATTCTGGTGTCTATACTACATACTCTTTCCCCATGTCGATGGAGACAATTCGTTCCTACTTATCCACTTGACACAGCCACCGTGGTATTTGCGGCCCATACGCAAGCTGAAAGATAACCTTCAATCAGGGAAAAGACCAGCGTCGCCTCAAGCTGCGACAGGTTCGGTGCTTGCAACAGAATCAGTCTCCTCTCTTGAAATGAGCCACTGAAGGGTCTCAGTCAACGCGTGATTGATGATAGCCGCCCAGTGAACTAGTGTGATGGCACGGCATCGTTAACATACACAGAACGGCGACCGTTTGGGACATTTGCAAGAGAAGGGACCTGGTGATGATTAGAATTTGTTCAGTTGTCTCAGTTTTGGATGCCGTTTGGAAACATGGATTCGCGAGCAGACGTGATTGGCAAGGGGCAAGCATCTCTGGTTCGGTGTTCGCTGTAGCCATAGCCATAGAAGTTATCATAGGGACCCTCTTCCGCTTTCATGTCGGCGTCGGTATTTCGTGGGATTTGTTGACTGGTCACAAAATGCATTCATAGACGCAGGACAGTCTGAAGAATCCCATGTTGCCTTCTTTCAGAAGGACTACTAGTTCGTAGCCTTCACAGTATGTATCGCTCGTCGTCCGCGCCTGAGCTGAAAGTGGCCCGAAAGCCGTCGCGGACCGCAAGCGATGAGTATTTCGAGGTGAAAGAGGCGCGGCTTCCCTGTCAGGACGACCTTGACTTAGTCCACGAGCCGGTCTTTGCTAATACAAACCCGCCCCTTGAGGCTGAGCGCGACTCTGATCTACCTAACCAAGTCAGAGAAGACCTCAAGCGTATGTTCAGCGGCCCTATCTCGGCTTAAGCCTGGGAAGATAGTGTCGCAAGCCTGTCATTCTGGTACCGCACCATATGCGCTCGAGGTGGGTCCGTGGCTGGGTGGGACATGCCTCGTCTCAGCCTCTCAAATACTCGTCGCGCCTATCCTCTCGTGGCCTGTCCTTCTGCTGTACAGCGACTCCAGCCTGTACGTCTTCTTCTTCGAGGCCTATCGTTCCCTTGCTTTCCTGCAACCGGCGGAAATTTTGGTGGGCTGGCCGAACAGTCTGCCCCATATTGGTGGCTGAGTATAGGGGATTGTTGAAGAAAAGAGTGTATTCGTGTATTTGTCTCAAAAAGGGACCGCCCAGAAGAGGGTATTTGAAGCGTATATACATGTTACTACATTGAAGGGCCAATTCAGATTATAAAGTAATAATTAATCAATATTTAGACTAAGCCTATAGACTGTTTCAAGATGCTTGAAATGCTAACGATCAACATCGTATTAAACCAGGGGCTACCGCAGCATCTATACAAAGCTCCTTTTCCCGAAGTACGGACCGAGCGCAATTTTTATCGAAGTTCGAATAGAACCAAAGGAGTCTCAAGTTGATCAACCATGTCTCTATACGCAAAGAGTGACTGTAGCTCTGACATCGGAACCCAATCACAGATCCTCTACCTCCTCTGCGTGAGCTCCTCCCATTGCACACCAGCCCACTCCTCCAAATATCCAGCCTCCCCATCCGCAGTGCCCACCGGCACACAGTCCGTAGCACACGTACCCACAACGACCGTGCCCCAGTCCATGCCCTCAAGCCCCTCCTCCTCGCTCTCGAGCTCCGCGATCGCGCCCGGCACGAGCTGTACCTCAAACGTCCTCTCGCCGCGGCAGTTCTCACACGGCGGGATGCGGCCACTAGCACCGCCATCATGCAGCCTGCGGCCCACGGCGTCCGTCTTGCTGTATAGCAGCGGCTGCCCACCAAACTCGTACCGGATGCACTGGTCCGGGTTCTGCGCGAGCCGGTCCGCGAACTTCTGGAATGTGCTGTCGATGGTGCTCTCGAAGACGTCCTTGTCCTCCTTGCCGCCGGAGCCCGCACCGCCCGCGCCATCGTCGATCTCCATGCTGGTCGTCGGGACATCCTTGGGCGCCGGGATCGGGTCCAGGGTCTCGTAGTCCGCGTCGGCGAGATAGCTCAGCGGGTATGGCTTTGGCTGGTCTGCCTCGGACGGCCATGGCTCTGGCGGCGGAGGGGGGCCGCGTTTCTCGGCTTCTTGGGGGTTGTTGAGGGAGAGTGTCTCGGCGAAGGTTTTTGGGAGGTCCTTGGTGGAGTATTTGGATGATGATGCTGGTTCGGCCTCGGTCTCGGGCTGTGGTGGTTGTGCTTGTTTTGTCTCGGTGCTTGCTGTGCGGAAGGGATTCGCAGCAGGCTTCGCAAAAGGGTTCGCGCCTGCGGAGCTACCGCCCGAGGAGAATGGATTCGCCGCTCCACCACCTCCGAGTGCTCCCTTCCCTTGGACTCCGAACAGTGCCTCGCCCAGACCCTTCTCCTTCTCCTTCCTCTCCGCATCTGCTTTCTCTTTCTCCTCCTTGTCCCTCTGCTCTTTCTCCTTGCGCTCCTTGGCCTTCGCGGCCACGTCAGGTGAAATGCGCACACCTCTCAGGGCGCGTATGCTCCCTTCTTTCCGCCGGCACGACTTCCTCCGGCACGAGAACACGTACAGCCGCCTCTCGTGGCCCGGGAAGCGCTCGTTCAGCTCGGCGTTGAGCTGGAGGAGGACCACCATGAGGTCATTGCAGGCCTTGCAGCGGGCGAGGGACGCGGATGGTGGTTTTGAAGGGTCGAGCCAGTCCTAGAGAGGTTGTATGAGCTTCTGCGGTCCTGTTCATGTTCGTGTTCCTGTTGGGAGGGGAGGGGGGCTCCGGGCTCACTGGTCTGCCGCCTAGGCGGCTTATTGTGTCGTCGTCTGCATCTTTGGACGCATATCCGAGGAGGACATTCGTCTCCGTGTAATCCTGATCTTCGTCGAGCGAGTCGTCACTATCGTATGGTGCCATCTTGTCTTGCTCTGCAGAGGTAATTCTCTCTACTGCCACCGAATGGCGGGGTTGGAAATTTCTCTTGGAGCTCGCAACAACTTTAAAGTGGGCCCTCTTATCGGCTCTGATAAGCATGTGGGAGGACGGAACCAAGATACTGGGAGAAGCAGCCCAGCATGTTGGATCGTACAGCATCTTAGTCCCCGTTTGCCGAAGTGCTTCAGGGTGGTTCATAAGAGGTAAGTATTAATTCCGGCATTCAGACTGATCTGGATCCCAGGGACAAGAGGACATGAGAGCACGAGGTGCACGAGGTACCGACCGGTCTCTATACCATCGCCATTTCTGATATGGACACTATAAACGCCTTGCCTCTACAATGGTATCATCTCTTCGACGTACAATCTATCTTCTCACGTTACATGCTGTCTCCAGGTCCGTCCATGCCCGGTCCAGGGCCACCCTGGCGTCCCATTTGCCTAGCCTTCAGCAGCTCGTCGCAGAGGAGCAGGTTTGAGGCGATACCAGCGCTGGACGCGACGCAATTTCTCAGAACGCGGAAAGAATCGAAGACACCCTCGAGAGTAGGGTCCATTGGCTCGCCAGTAGAAAGGTCCAAACCGACGACCGCACCGTCACGGTGCTCGTCCTGCAGGGAAGCCACTGCGATGATGATTAGTTGAACGGTTTGGCTTGAAGGAGTCATAATTTGCACTTACAAGCATCCTGAACATCGTGACCGGCATTCGCCGCCAGTGTCTTGGGAATGACCAGCAGGGCATCGGCGAACGCCTCAACACCCCACTTGGCCTTGCCCTTGACGGTCTTCGCAAATGCATCGCTCTTGAGGTGAGCCGCACACGCGACTTGGAACGCACCACCGCCAGGCACAACGCTCTTGTCGACGATCATGTTGTATACGCTCCTCAGGCCATCGCGGACTGCATCTGTAACCTGTGTGATGGTGTGCGCGTTGGGACCCTTGATCAGTAGCGTGACTGACTTGGGGTCCTTGACGTCCTCGATGAAAGTGTACTTCTCCTCGCCCAGCTGTTGCTCGTAGACCTGACCGGCCCAACCCAGCACGTCGGGTGACAGGTCATCGACGCTGTTTTGTGACACGCCACCGCAGATGAGCTGCAGCCTCTCCATGTTCCTCCTCTTGGCACGTCGAAGCGCCAGGATACCATTCTTTGCCAAGACGTCCAGCGAGAGAGGGTCAATGCCCTTCTGGTTGATTATGACGAAGTTCTTCTTGGGGTCGTTTCCGCACACCTCCTTCTTCAGCTCCACAATCTTCTTCAGTTTGGCATCCACGAACCGGCGCTCGGACTCAACGAGCTTGTCACGCTGGTCGGCGCTGGAGTAGAAGAAGCTCGAGTTGATCTCGGTCTTCTCGTACTCCAAGCTGACGTTCAGCGTCAGGATATAGGCGTTCTCCACCCTCTTAGGCATGTCTGGGTGCCGTGCACCGTGGTCCAGCGCCAGACCCTTAATCAGCTGGGTGTCGCTTGCTGTGCGGTGCTGCATCTTCATGATCTCGACCATGTGAAGATCCGGCTTCGCACCAGACTCGTAGATGGCCAGGACGGCGTCGACAATATCAGGCGTCAGCTTGTTCGCCAGCGTAGCGTTTAGCTTTGTCGCCAGGGACGTCCGCGCAACGTTGAGGAGCAACTCGCGGTCCACCTCCTTGGAAAGCTTGAACGAATCGAGGAACTTCAGGGCCTCTGTCTTGGCGATCTCGAAACCATCGGTGATGATACGGGGGTGGAGGCCCTCGCTGATATAACGGTCGGCTTGCTTGAGCAGCTCGCCGACGAGCAGGACGACCGAGGTGGTACCGTCGCCGCAGATGTCGTCTTGAGCGGTTGCAGCACGGGCAATCATGACGGCGGTGGGGTTCTGGATCTGCATCTCGCGGAGGAGGACGTTGCCATCTTTGGTGAGCTTGATTTGGCCGGCGCCATCGACGAGCCTGTGGTCGACGCGTTGGTGGTCAGTTGAGTCGCGCATGGGAGGGAAAGGGGGAAGCGTAGGAAACCAAAAGGGAAGATGTACATCTTTATCGTGCCCAGAGGGCCCAGGTTAGACTTGAGGACATCTTGCAGACCCTCACCGGCACTGATGTTGACCTTGAGAGCTTCGCCCCGCCTCTGTAGACAGATACCCGTTAGCACAGGACGTGGAGGGGTTCAAGCCAGGGAGCTCCGTACTCTTGACTCGGCCTTTGGGTTGAGGAGCTGCGCCGCCGACATCTTGACTGAGTGCGATCGAGAAAGGTGGCTGGGCTGTTGGTGGGAGCGGTCAGGGGTTGGGGGGAAGAGAAGTCGAGGAGATGCAGTCGTCTTCTTCAGGCCGCCGCGGTGTGATGAAGCTGCAAGCTGCTGTCTCCTGCTCCGCGTTCACCTTCTAGAATTTTTGGCCCTTGCCGCTAGGAGACGCTGCCGGCAGGGGCCAGGGACGTGGGGCCGCCTGGCAGTCCTGGACAAGTGCAGGATGAGAGAGCTTGGACCAGTAAAGCGGTGTCAAGAGCTCCCGGGATGGATGGTACTTGCCGTCCCACACGATTCAGGGCACATGCAAGGTACTCGCCATCCACAGGGCTGCATGAGACAATGACAGGTGTTTGGAATGAGAGCGGATATCCGCACTGGTCAAAACGGATGATACACCACCTGGGCAGTATGTCGCGAACACCCACACCCAACACCCACACGCCCAACACCCACATACCCATAACCCACAGACCAAACACCCACACGCCCAATGCTCATATACCTAATACTTATATTTCTAATGCAAATTGGGTATATGAATTGGGTGTGGGCGTGGGTAGTTATCGGCGGCGGTGTAAATTGGGGTGTGGGCCGTAAGGAGGGTGGGCTATAAGTACCGGTGTACCATCCATTTTGACCGGTGCGAATATCCGCGCTCTTTGGAAATATGTTCTACGACTTCCCCACGACCTGTCGAGCTCCGGTCCGTCTGATCTCATCTGCACCGACCTTGTCGATCTCAGCCCTCATCTTGACCTTGACTTTGATCCTTCTTGTGATCGTGGACGAAAATGAAGTGGCTCGACAGCTTGAAAGCGGCCGTCCCGGGTCTGCTTGCCTCGCCAGGGGTTGACACCGCAGACGCGTCACAGTCTGTCTTGATTGACGATGCCGCGAGCAATGTGAGACAGGTTGCCATCATAGGTCAGTGCACTCTCAAGCCACAGGCACCACCACGTGTGTCTACATTATCCGTGGAATGAACGTGCTTTGGGAACTCGGTCATGTCCAACAAAGATGCGTGAACAATACATGGAGCTAGGACCATGGGGTGATGCACCATCTTAGCTCTCGATACTGACCCGACCTCCAGGCGCGGGTGCTGCCGGCTCTTCCGCCGCATATCACTTGTCAAAATATGCATCTGATGCTGGGGTCGAACTCAACATCACCATTTTTGAGAAGACGGACCACATCGGCGGCCGAACCTTGACGGTCGATGCCTACGGCATCCCATCCGAGCCAGTCGAAGTTGGCGCCAGTATCTTCGTCGACGTGAACAAGATTCTGTGGAATGCCACCCAGGACTTCGATTTGGAACTCCGGGATCCCAACAGCGACGCCGACCGACTCACAGTTATCTGGGACGGCGACCAGTTCGTGTTTGAGTCCGCAGCTAGCAGCTCATGGTGGTGGGACGCGGCGAAGCTGCTGTGGAAGTACGGCACATCGCCCTATAAGGCACAGAAACTCATGCAGTCAACAGTGGCGACGTTCCTCAAGTTGTATGAGGAGCCATATTTCCCGTTCAGGTCGTTGAGCACGCGTGCCTTTGAGTTGGACCTGACAAAAGTCACCGGTGCCACCGGAGAGCAATTCCTGGCCGACAACGGTGTCTCGGCGGCGTTCTCACATGATATCGTTGAGGCGGCCACGAGAGTCAACTACGCGTCTAACCTCGACTCTATTCACGGCCTCGACACTATGGTGTCTATGGCCCCTGAGGGAGCTAAAGCTGTGGTTGGCGGCAACTGGAAGATCTTCGACCGCATGGTGGCAAAGTCGGGGGCTCATGTCTACTTGAACACGTCGGTCTCTTCCGTCTCTGTGGGATCGAAGCCAGGAGCGGCAAACCCCAAGTACTTGGTCAACGGAGGCTCGGCCGGTATTGCCTTTGACAATGTTGTCCTCGCCACACCCTACCAGTTCAGTGACATCAAGACCTCGGACGACGTCCTCCAGACTGCCATCGACGAGGTCCCGTATGTGAAGCTATACGTCACTCTGTTCGCCTCTCCGTTCAGACTCAGCGCGGAGTACCTTGGCCTCAAGCCCGGTGCTCAAGTGCCTACTAGTGTCCTCACTGCCTTCGCCAAGGCCGCCGATGGCAGCTCCGGTCTCGAGGGCGCGGGCAAGACGGGAGTATTCTCCATCAGCACGCTCCGCTCCGTCACGAACCCATCGACAGGCAAGACAGAGTATCTTTACAAGATCTTCTCACCTATGGAAGTCACATCCGAATTCCTCTCGACTGTCCTGGGCGTCGAGGTCCCTAAGACGCTCACCGGCGCGGCCCCCGCTGCCACTCCTGCCGCAGACGATGATACAGTGGCAGTGGAGCCTGTCTCGTGGGTTCACAAGCACATCTTCCACTCCTATCCCAGGGCCCTGCCGCGGGTTACGTTCCAGGACCCGATCGTTGGCAATGGAGTCTACTACACGTCTGGCATGGAAGGGTTCATCTCAACGATGGAAACGAACGCTTTGATGGGCAAGAACGTGGCCAGGCTGATTGTAGACGATGCGCTGGGGCTGAGCACGGGGCATGCGGTGACCGAGGAGAAGGAGACGGAGAGCATGGAGGCCGACGAGACCGTTGTTGTGGCAACAGAGAAGGAGACGGAAGCCAAGACCGAGGAGTCACACGCCGCTGCAGAAGAACTCTAGGGGATCTTGTAGGAGCGGGCCCAGGTGGAGATTATCAAATTATTCTTGCTGCAACAGGCAGTCAACCTTGCTATTGGAGAAAACCTGGACTTGGGATTCACAAGAACTTTATGGAGGTGGATTGAATGGGGAGCGGAACATTGCTATCGCATTGGATTGGGGCTGTTAAATATACTTTGGGCTCCCGTTTAGGTCTAAACATCAGTAGCAAGCCCTGGCGTTACTAATAGAGAGCAAGTATTTGCACCGGTCAAAACGGATGGTACACTGGTACTCACAGCGCACCCTCATCACACCTATACCCCAATTCATACGCCTAATTTGCATTAAGTATATAATCTGGATATATATAAGCATTGGGTATGTGATTAGGGTGTATGGGTATTGGGTATTAGGTGTATGGGTGTTGGGTATATGGGTGTTGGGTATATGGGTGTTGGGTATATGGGTGTTGGGTATATGGGTGTTGGGTATATGGGTGTTGGGTATATGGGTGTTGGGTATATGGGTGCTGGGTGTATAGGTGCTGGGTATATGGGTGTTGGGTGCCCGCTGGGTAGGTATATGGGTGTTGGGTGTTTGAACTTTTGGTATATGGGGTATTGGGTATGCAAATTGGGATTGGGCGTTGATTTACTACTGGTGATGTACCAGTGTACTATCCGTTTTGACCGGTGCGAATATCCACTCTCTACTAATAAGCGAAATTTTACATAAATCAATCTTTCCTTCACTTGTTCTTTTTCCATAAGACTATTTTACTTGGGTTAGTTCTGTTTTGGAGTGGAGGATGTGGTTATGCTCATCCATTCGTCGATCTTGCATCTGGATCTCACACTGGAGTTGTGTGTTTGCATCCCAAAGAAAGAGGATGACAAAGTCGAGATTCGCACCTGTGAACCTTGGCTACAGCTTTATTTTCAAGTAGAACCTCTACAAGTATGACCCGCATAAGAGCACCTGGTGTTATCAGTACGTGGTGGATCAATCTGTCCGAATGTGGCATCTTTCAGGTGAAGTGTTACCCAGGTACTCACATTAACCTATACTCACCAAAATACGATTCCAGTGCAGTATATGTTGCATCCAGAAATGTACGAGAATCTGAACGATTGATACTAATTACACACAGCGCACAGAGTATCTCAACCTAGGGTTGCGCCACTCCGGAGATACAAACGAAGGACGGACAACCGAAATATCCGCATCTTCATTACCAACTTCGGGACTGTCTCACAACATCAAGCCCTCAGAAAGGCCGATGGTGTCGCCAGGGCTCGTGAAATGTCCATAAGGAGAGCAACGTGCTAGCTCGCAAACACTTTCTCATCTCGAGGATTGCCGTCGTCCCCACGACCCATCATGGCGCCCTGCTCTCGCAACCACCGCACGAGTTCCTCACCACCTTCCTCTCTCGCAGCATCAAGCGGGCTGGTATCCCCATCCCATGGCGGCCGCCAGTTGACATCTGCACCATGCCGGGCCAATATCGTGGCCGTATCCAGCCGCCCACCATGACAGGCATACCAAAACGCCCTCGAGACGTCCTCTCCGCCCACGGGTGTGCCATCGCGCAACAACATGGCCTCGACTCGATCCGTCATGCCCAGCCCCGCCGCCTGTGCGAGCGTCACCACCGCACCGCGCTCAACGAGCCGCTGAGCCGCGCGCCACTGCCTGAAGCCAACCGCGTCCGCCAACGGTGGGCCCCCGCCCAGCACGGAGCCGGGCGCCTCGATCGCCGCGCCCTCGACGAGGAGAGCGTCCAGGGCTTCGACGTCGTCGGTGCTGGCGGCCCAGTGCAGCGGGGTCTCCGCGTGCGTACCGCCCCGGAACGGCGCTGAGATTTCGGCGCCGGCGGAGGTTAGGACCCGTATCGTCGAGGCGACGTTGGGGAAATGGCCTGGCCAGTCCGTGGCGATGTGCAGAAGGGTGCGCCCCTCGGGTTGGCCGTCTGGGCCGGGGGAGGTGATGAGGGCGCTGGCAAGGTTGGGGTGCTTGGAGAGTAGGGTGCGGAGGGTGGGGAGGTCACCCTCTCTGATGGCTGTAGATATAGTGATGGCAACAGGGTCGGCTGCGGGAATTTCCAACAGTTCCATCTGGCTGGACATGATTATGCTGTGCCTCCAGGTCGTGAGCATGGCCACGCCATTCTGTGTGAGCCATGGGCGGGCTGATGGAAACACGGAATTAGTAGATTAGCAAGAATGAGAATGGCCCAAGGCTCGAAACATCGACGTGAGGTCGGCTGAACGCATGTAAGTAAACACACTGCCGTGCCTACATGAGCAAGGTGATTCGCTGTTAGGAGAGTGTTCAATTTCGCACTACTGTGTATGCAGACTGCAGATAAGGTTCTTGAGCTGAGCAAGGGACACCAGTTATTCCACCAAGCAGCATTTATTTCTTCGGTAAGATTAGATGGCCATGGTGGTCTCGAAGATCTATAGCATCCCAAGAAAGGAGCCAGGATATGTACCTACTGTATCGACGTAGATACACGTATGACCGGCGAGTGACAGATGCATCTGCAGGTAGCATGCCAGATCAGATGCGCCTTAGGCTACGCGCCTTGCCTCTCAGGGCGTAGTGGCGTTGGTGTCCGTGCGTCATGTGGCGAGCTCAGGCCTCCCAGCGGCCTGGGCCAGCTTTCCAATTCACTCGCTTAGGATGACGCAGCAACCACGACCGGGGCCCCTCCCCTGTGCCTGCCTGCTCTTTCAAAGGTCCAGGCTGATCATCTTCTATCAGTACACTACCAAGTGCGGTGACAAGGCTTGCGAAATTCCCCTTCAATCTTTCGCAACACCCAGCACCTTTTTCCACATTTCCTCACATCGTTGACATAGATCCGAAGAGAACAGACGGTGCAACTCCCCGTTCATCTTGACTGTCGCTGACTTGTCAAGATGTTCGTGCTACGAAATGGTAAGTCCTTGCTTTGCCGCCTCTTGTTGCCCCGCCAATCTGCATAAACACCAGCAGCACCCCTCCGTCACATCATCGCCACTGGCCACCGATCAGGCCGAGGCCCGAATCCCAACCATCCGTTCTACCCAAAATTCCACTTGTCCATCCAAGCAGACTCAACTAACCTTTCCCTAAGTCAGCAAACTCATCTTCGGCGCCGGCGGCCAAGAGTCTATGATCGAGCTCCCCCAGGGCCAACTCTACCTCGTCCGACCCCTCTCGCCCAAGGGCTACTCCGAGCTCATCTTCAAGGATGCTTCTGCTCGCATCCGGAGAACCGGTCAGGATTTCCAGTACCAGCTAGTCGTCCAGCGAGTCTTCGAGGAGGGCGAGGCCGAGCTGCTAGCCGAGGAAGAAGGAGAGGACGCCGAGATCGACGCCCTTGCGTCCGACCGTGACGAAAAGACATTCCTCCTCGATGAGGCCATCCACTTCCGTGTCAGGAACAGAGAAACCTCGACCGAGAAAGTTCTTTGCTGGAAGGACCTAAGCGGTGACGCGGGTGACGTTTACGAGTTTGTGTGTGACCCAGCCGCTGGTGGCCAACAGATCGACCAGTTCGAGCTCGTGGCAAAGCAGTGCCAGTACGAACGCAAGTACCGCAAGCCTTTCACAACCGCCTCCGACGAAGACCTACAGCAATTCGAGTTCGACGAGCAACCCATACCCCAAGCGAGTCCTCTCCACAGCCCTACCCTAGGCCGATCCATCGACTCTGTCGACCAAATGTCTCTGAACAAGCGCCCGACTACTACCAATATTGGCGTCAAAAGGGGCAAGCAGCCGGCTGAGGAGGAGGAACGCACCGAGACGCCTCCCAAGGCACGGAGCACCGCCCCTCCCAAGTTCGAGGCTGCGCCAGAGGCGAGTGAGCTGCTCACTGCCGAGACCGCCGAGCTCCACTTCTTTGACTTTCCTTCTGGCGCCTTTGTTCTGCAAGATGCCTCTGTTACCGCAACGGTGACTGAGATTGGACACTGGAGATACTGGCTCAATGTCGAGGGCAAGGATCGCAGCTGGCTTGGCATTCCTGTCGTTGCCGATATCAACCCGGTGTTCAACTTCGAATTCCTGTCCTTCATTTTCAACCAGTTCTCTGACGATGGCTCTGCCTACTCGTGGCTACTGCGATTCAAGGATCAAGCGCAGCTGGAGCGCTTCCAGGAGGGCCTGCTTCGGGCACTCTGGGAGCAGCTAAACGAGATCAAGTGGACGAAGGTCAAGGAGACAGAGCGTGACTACGTCACGGACGCCTTTGCAGATCTCGCCATGGAGGATGCCGAAGCTCAGGATGCCGAGCCTGAGGAGGAACACACCGAGGAGGAAGAGGAGGAGGAGGAGGAGGATGACAGTCCTCGAAGCGAACACTACGACAGCGACGAGGACGAGGATGACGTTGCAGTGAAGCCAAGCGATAAAGAGACCAACAAAGCCATTGCTGTTGGCTACAAGCATGACAGGTCGTTCGTTGTGCGCGGTTCCAAGATCGGTGTCTTCAAGCACACGCCCAACAACAAGCTGGAGTTCAGCACCAATATTTCCAAGGTTGAGACTCCTGGTGGCAAGCTCTTCACGCCTAAGAAGGTCATGCTGCACAACGAGGACAACAACATGATCTTGCAAAATGACACCGACCCTAACAAGCTGTACCGCATGGACCTCGAGTACGGTAAGGTCGTTGACGAGTGGAAGATCCACGACGACATCGATGCCATCACGTTTGCTCCAGAGAACAAGTTCGCCCAGATGACATCCGAGCCGACCTTCCTCGGTATCAGCCGCAACGCACTGTACCGTGTCGACCCCCGATTGTCAGGCAACAAGCTCGTTGACTCGCAGCTCAAGCAATATGTCTCCAAGAACGACTTCTCATCCGTCGCGACGACCGAAAAGGGCCATATTGCCGTGGCCTCGAACAAGGGTGACATCCGACTGTTTGACCGACTAGGCATCAATGCCAAGACACACATCCCCGCCCTCGGCGAGCCCATCATCGGCCTCGACGTCTCCGCTGACGGTCGCTGGGTACTGGCAACGTGCCGCACATACCTGCTCCTCATCGACGCGCAGCAGAAGTCAGGCAAAAACGAGGGCAAGCTCGGCTTTGAGAAGTCCTTCGCAGCCGATTCAAAACCGCAACCGCGCCGCCTGGCCCTGACTCCGGAGCACGTTGCCCAGTTCGCCTACGAGACCGGCAAGGGAATTTCATTCACGCCTGCCAAGTTTAACGCTGGCCAGAACTCGTCGGAGACCTCGATCATCTCGGCCACGGGACCCTATGTGATCGAGTGGAACCTCAAGAGTACCCTGAGGGGACAGAAGGCGCCGTACAAGATCAAGCGCTACGCGGACACCGTGAAGGCGGATGACTTCCGATTCGGAAGCGACAGCAACGTCATCTACGCGCTACCGAACGAGGTCAACATGCTCCAGAAGGAGAAGCTGAAGCGGCCCACTCGCGAGAGTATCGCCGGCCCCAGCACGAGGCGCAGCGCGGGCGCGTATACCACGCCTAGGAGGGGTGGCCCCGTTGACCGGCTGAAGAAGGAGGACATTGTCAACTCGCCTTACTAAAGACCGACCTCTGACTCGGTGTTGGTGGTGGCGGAGGGGAAATGGCTCGGCAAAAATTGCAGCCACGCAGCGGGATGACCAGACGGGTTATGTGGTTGCCTTGACAAATGCGGAAGAGTGATTGATGTACTGCGGAAATCAAGAGATTTGGCAAGGGCAGGAACGGGCACGAAGTGGCGTGGCTTATTTGATTGATTTTCCACACAGCTGGAGGCGTTTTACACGAACATGGCTTGCTTGGTCCAGCTTGGACCGGAGACCTTTACTATGTTCTTTTTTGTTCTTCCTGATTTTCGCTCCGAAATTGCCTGACTACTTACTTACTTGCTTGATGTTTCCTTCTTCTATGTCCATTTTTGACCTCTGCTTAGATACCTCCCCCATGCGAGTGCGCGTATGAATCAAGTGGTTTCAGGCCCCAATCTTTACTTGCTTGTGATCTTACTCCTTGGCTTGCCTTGCGTGCTTGTGGCGAATGACGACGGGCTGTGTGGGTGCCGCAAGAAGGAAGATAGATACCTTAGATAGCTGAAATACCAAACGATCCACGTCACTTGCTTTGGAGTGCACTCGTGTTACTCGGATGCATTCATGCCACTAGCAGACGGCGGCGACGTGCGGGAACAGACCCCGGAGGAAAAAGAAAATGCCTGTATTGTGCCTATTCCGAGAACTCCAACTCCAAATGCTACAAGTACTAATGACCGGGAAGTCTGTGGTCAATGTTAGGAGATGTGGTGTCATCCATCCATCAAGCCAGCCAAGCTTGCTTCTAAAGTGAGGACAGTGCCAGTGTATGTATATCGAAGCTTTTTCTCAGGGTGATTCTTAACCCACTGTCAACCACCGCTTTTTCTTTATCCGTAGTGGTCTCTTGAATACGCTTGGTTGCCCGACCCTGGACGCCCGCGGGCCTCCTAGGACGGCCTCTCGGTCCCGTTCTCGTCGGACGTGCCGCCGGTGACAGCGTCCACGGCGCCCTTGACCTTGTCGGCCACCTTCTCCTTGAGGGGGATCTTGGGCGGGCCGTTGCCCACGGGGATGCCGCCCTGGCCCTTGCCCACCGTGGCGTCCAGCCGCTTCATCTCGGTGACGAACTGCTTGCCCCACCAAGCGGACGTGTACTTGAACACGTACTTCTCCAGCTTCTTGTAGTTCGCCTCGCGCTGCTCGGCGGACATGGTCACGGCGTCGTGAATCGCGTTGGCCATGTCTTCTGTGTTCCAGGGGTTGACGATCAGGGAGCCTGATAGCGATTGCGCGGCGCCGGTGAACTCAGACAAGATCATGACTCCGTGGCGCTCGCGCTGCGTAGCAATGTACTCGTAGGAGACCAGGTTCATTCCGTCACGCGTGGAAGTGACGAAGCAGGCATCGGAAACGGCGTACAGGGCCGTCAGCTCCTCGAAGCTGACGCTCTGGTGCAGGAAGTGGATAGGCATGAACTCGATGGTGCCGAATCGGCCGTTGATGCGGCCAACGAGCTCGTTCACCACCGCGCGGAGGTTCTGGTACTCCTCGACGTCTTGCCGAGAGGGCACGGCAACCTGCACCAGGACGATCTTGCCGATCCACTCAGGGTGCTCTGTCAGGAAGACCTCCAGTGCGTGAAGCTTCTGAGGCACACCCTTGATATAGTCCAGTCTGTCAACGCCGACGATGAGCTTCACACCCTCGAACTTTCGCGCCAGCGCAGCGATACGCTCCTGGACCTTCTGTTTCTTGAGGCCCTCGACGAACTTCTCCGGGTCGATGCCGATGGGGAACGCGCCGACCGTCACAAACTTGCCGTTGAAGTCGACACCATTGGGCGTCGTTGTCGCGGACAGGATGCGACTGCATGAAGACAAGAAGTGTCGCGCATAGTCGTAGGTGTGGAAGCCAATCAAGTCACAGTGGAGGATGCCGTACAGCAAGGCCTCGCGGACAGGAATAATTCGGTAGACCTCGGAAGAGGGGAAGGGTGTGTGGAGGAAGAAGCCGATCTTGACGTTCTTCTTGGAGTCGCCAATCAGCTCGCGCAGCATCTGTGGGAGGAGCATGAGGTGGTAGTCGTGGACCCAGATCATGTCATTGTCCTGGACGTCGGCAACGACGGTCTTGGCAAAGAGCTGGTTGACTTCGTGGTATGCGGCCCAGGCAGACTCGTCAAACGTGATCTCACCGGGGTGATAGTGGAAGAGAGGCCAAAGGATCTCATCTGTGAAACATCACTGTCAGCAGGGTGTCGCGGCGACGGGGGATCTGGGACGGGTGTGTGCGTACTTGAAAAGCCATTGTAGTGCTTGTCGGCCAGGTCGTCGTCAATGAAGACCGGGTGTGCATTGCACTCCTTCTTGAGCATGTCCTTCATATGGCCAGTCTCGTTCTCGGGCACCTGCAGACCAGGCCATCCGTACCATTCGTAGGTCATGGTTTTGGACAGACCGCTCAGGCCGGTGACAAGGCCACCAGAGGACATGGAGAAGTTGTATTGGCCATCTTCGCTGCGCTTGATGGTCAGGGGCAGACGGTTCGACACGATGCGGAGGCGGCTGTTGCCGTTTGCGTTGGAATCCTCGTTCGGCATACTGAAGGTATTGCGACGCAAGCTGGTTCGGTTGTGAGCAAGGAAGCGCAGCTACCCAGCTGTTTTCTATCTTCTCTGGCCCTGCGCGGAGGGTACCACAAGGCTAGGTTGCTTTTTCGTCTGACAAGTCGCTTGCGCTTGCCTATAAGAGCCAGACCTGACTGGAGCTCGCTTTTCCTTTCGACCGGTGAGAGGGTGGTAGAGTCAGTCGACGGCGGGGTATATTGGGCCTCGGGTGACACGAAGATGGCGGACTGGATTGGGCGAACGAGAGGTCGAGATACGATATGGGAACAAAGATGGCAGAAATGATGCCTCAAAACAAGGTGGGCAGTGGACAGGGGTGCTTGACTGGAGTAGGGGAGCAGACTGCTTGGATTGGTATGGCAAGATGTGACGATGATGGTTCTAGAATGGAAGTTGGCAGAGGGATTCTCGAGGCTCACAGAAAGCGAGAGAGGCTGGAGCTTTCCTTCCGCCGAATGTCCTGAGCTACGTAATTTTGCGGTCAATAGTGGATGGCCGCTTTGGCCGGGGTATGTACTGGGTACTTCACGTCCAATTCAGAGTATCCAGGTACTTTGGTCAATCAGATCCCTGTCGCCAGTCTATCGATAAGCAACTGACCTGCCCCACTGCCCCACCAACTGTCAGCCGTTGGGCGTTGGGTTCAGGCTCTATGTTCAATTCTTTATTCCTGTTCCCCACGGTCTGGACGGTCTAGACTGGGCGTGTTTGCTCATCTTTACATTTCACGAGCAAAAACCGCACCGTCCATCTGTAAAGGGCACATCGGCCCGACGATATGCTAGCATTTCCTGGGATGCCTGATCGCAAGAGATCGTTCTGCTCTGCTGCTACCCAATCAGTCTGTCACGACCCCAACTGGACCATTCAAATGCGGTCTGGCTGTGTGGCCCGGCCCGTCCAGTCAGGCACGCATTAGGACTGGCGTATGTGTGTGCTGAAATTTCCGGCGTGCCGGTATCTTCCGCTCACGCTTTCCTTGACAACCTACCACTTCGGCAAGCAGGGGGCGAAAGCTTCAAAAGGTATGAGATCTTGTAGCTGATCGGTGTGAACTACCTAGGTACTGGGTCGTGGCTCACACTGCGGATAATAACGCCCAATTAGGGTCTTTGGTAGGGTCTTGGATGACAACAAAGGCATCTGGATGCGAATCTCAGTCTTCCAGATTACACTTGGGTGACACGGCCGCATTTTCTTTGCTCACAAATCACAATCGCCAGCTCGAGCATGTACTTCTATATTATATTTCTTTGATTTTCAGCCGCTTGAAATATGGTCCACGCCGATCAGACCCCGTACCCAACAAATCTCTGTCTTTCCGTGTTGTGTCCACCTTGTATTATCAAGACCCCGTCCTCAGAGTCACTTGAACTAACAGCCCGGACCTGCTGGGGATATGCTATACACGCCTCAACGTCGGGACTAACGCCTCGCCTCGAAACAGGAAGCAACTCAGTGTCGGGGAGTCCGGGAGAGGAGACACCTTCAGAGCGGTCCTTATCCTCCCTGGATTGGTCGCCTGTAGAAGTAGACTTGGGCCCATATGAATGGGGACTGTGGCGGCTGCGCCAGCGGTCTCGTAATGAGACTGTGCTTCCTCGCACCTTGGAGAAGATGGGGCTGGCTAGTGGCCAGCATACTGGGAGACAAGCGCAGATGATACATACACCGGCTGCGAGGGGGGTCCTGGGAGTCAGCACTGAGTTGAAGACCGGCCTAGCATCATCCAGGGAAATATTGGACTGACCGTGTATCGAAGACCAGACCTCGCTCTCACCCCACGACGGGGAGCGCTGGCCGGGTCGATAGGCTGTCCATACTCTTATCGCACCCGTCACAATGCCACTGGAAAAAGGAAAACATTAGCTAATAGCACGGCGTCGACCACAGCAGACAATCCCATCGAATCATCAGCAGCGCGTAGGAGAGAGAACTCACAATGCACCCAGCAGGAAAACTCCACCGAGACCGATTCTCTTCCTCATACTCAAATGCAATCTTGCCACCATGTTCACGGGTAGAGAAATGATGATCACATCCAGCACGGTCTCGATGATACCCGAGGAAAACCAGAACAGATTGAAGTTGAAGCAATACGGTGCCGGACTATTGCTGTTTGTCCAGCTGTACTTGAACGGAATACAGTTGAAGATATCGGCCAGGACTATGGCCACCCAGTACATGGTGAGAATGGCGATCACGGCGTACACCTGACGGCGGAAAACCACGGATATCGAGAAGATGCGCTTGTACATGAAGAGGATGGACATCTTGGCCGCACACACGATGCAGTAGTAGAAGACGGAAGAGAGCCAAGAGAGGAGTAGGTGGGTCTCGTTGGCGGGCGTATAGACATAGTCCGGATCCGAGTATGATATCTCAAGCCAACTGAAGTCTGGGTCGACTGTGGAGGCTGTGGTCCGGTGTGTTTTCAATTTAGCCAGTCTCCCGGTGAAGAATCAAGGTAAACAAAATCCATGACGACACCACTTGTGAGGAGGATGTTGTGGACATCATAAAAAGAAGAAAGGAAAGAATACATAAACGTACCAGCCACGACAAGTACACCAGCAGTGATGAGCGATAGCAGAGAAATCAAGATGAACCAGTCGTCCCATTTCAGCCCGGACTTGAGCTTCAACCGCATGTAGAACCGGCAGGCCACTACGATGACCGACAAGGCTATCATGGTAGCACCAGCGGCCGTGGTGGCGTCTTCGTTGGACTTGTGGTCCGCCATCTTGAAATGGCCCGCTGGATGGTGAGCATCTAAAGGGCGGGGGATGTCGTCCAAAGACGCAAGCCAGGCGTGCCACGGAAAGCGACGGGACTGCACACTTAAAGGAACAGACCTGACTACACGAGAGAGACAGCTACAAGACATGTCACACACACACAAACGTGGGACCTTTCGGCCCAGGCATCCATTTACCTGCACATATGTGGTGTTCATCATCCACCGGAAGGGTTGGTGGCAGCACTATTTGCTACCCCTCCCATCCTTCAGCCCATATCCTCACGCTCGCCCTGCAGTATTCGGATCGAGGCTCAGCCGGAACAGTCTGGTGGAGGGGAGGAAGACGAATCGTTTGGACACCCTGTATCAGCGCTTGCATGCTAAGAAGCTGACATGTTGCCGCCGTCCCGCTAGCAAGCTGAAAGTGTGCTGCAGGTCTGGGTTGCACCAACACCACCTTTGGCCAACGCGACCCATGTAGCTTGGATGCAACCCAAGGCCATCCAATCGCGTGCGGACCCTTCTCCATATCAATTGGTTGGGAATGGTGGTACGCATGTATCTATTTCCACCTTGCATTCCATCAATAGGGCGCTAGTCAGAGCCTGCTTGATATCTTGATCTTTCGGGACTTGATCCCACTGCTGAAATACCACGGAACGTCAAGCTTATCGAAAGAGGTCAGCTCTTTTCTCTTGCACATTTACAGGCCCCTGATTTGTTCAGGAAAAGTCTAGCGTTGCTTACCTGCAAATTATCTGAGGAGGGGGCGCATTTTTGTTTAAAAGACTGTTGCTCCCGGATAATCCCATTCAGCGACGGACTCTCCACTGCAGCGGGGAAAAGAGCAAGATGCCGTCGAACGCGTTTCCTGTCGAGGGAAGAGTATGTCCCTCACATTCCTGATGAAGAATCTCAGCAATGCAGTCAATCTGACAATCGATTCCACCAGACAATCCTCATCGCGGGCGGCTCCAAGGGGACAGGCCTCGAGGCAGGCCGGCAACTGGCCGCAAAGGGAGGCAACATCATCCTCGTGGCGCGAGACGCACAACGACTGCGCGACGGCATCGAGTATGTCAAGGCAGGAGTCACCCACAACCACGCCACGGGCGCCGCCACCGGGACGCAGCAGCGCTTCCACACCATCACGGCCGACCTGACCAGCGCCCAGGCGTGCGGGGGCGTCATCGCCCAGGCAACCGAGTGGAACGGCGGGTCGCCGCCGGACGTCGTGTGGTGCTTCGCGGGGACGGCGCACCCGAGCCTGTTCATCGACACGGATCCCGCGCAGCTGCAGGCCCAGATGGACGCCAACTACTTCACGAACGCGTACATGGCGCACGCGGCGCTGAGGAGCTGGCTGCGGACGGACACGCACGGGAACGGCAAGGACCAGGCTGGTGCTGCTTCCGCCGGGGAGCTCGAGGCGGCCAAGAAGAACAGTGGCGGGTCCCCCTCGGCGCGGCACCTCATCTTCACCTCGTCGTTCGTCGGACTGTACAGCATTATCGGGTACACCCCTTACAGTCCTGCCAAGGCGGCCCTGCGGAACCTTTCCGACTGCCTCTCGCAGGAGCTCGAGCTCTACGCGGCGGCGAACCCGCACGCGCCGCCCGTCAAGGTGCACACGATATTCCCGGCCACCATCCTCACCGAGGCGTACGAGGCCGAGAACAAGATCAAGACGGACGTGACCAAGATGCTCGAGGAGGGGGACGAGGGCCAGACGCCCCAGGAGATCGCGAGGAAGAGCATCGTGGGGCTGGAGGGCGGGCAGGAGCTCGTCGCGACCGACTTCTTGACGAGGATCGTGCTGTCTACCATGACGGGGGCCAGCAAGAGGGGTGGGGTCCTCCATGCCTTTGCTGACTTGCTTCTGGGCTGTCTTGGGGTGCTCATCGTGGTTTATGCTCGGTGGGACATGGACCGCAAGGTGCGGGCCTGGGGTAAACGGCATGGAGATTCTGGTATGAAGACTCAGTGAGCAACGGTGCTCTGAAAAGTGCTGGTGGCTATTGGAGGACCTGTAAACTGTATATGATGATTATTTCCGCCATTTTGCCCGGTGTTAATACCTGTTAATAAATTGGTGGTCTCGCTTTTCAACCTGTACACATGTGCTTCTTAACCAGTATGCATCCAGTCCCTTCACATAGTGATAGACGCTTAAACACCCAGCGTTAAAAAAATAAAAAATAAAAAAATGTCGATAACAGTAGCTTTCGAACACGATGGTCTGTAGCTTGTGGCTAAGAAAACAGTGACAGCCTTGTGACAACCTGTGATTGCAGTTCACTTCACTTTCAGTCTCAGTGGCAGACGACAGGCTGGTTGATGCTTGATGAGAATCCATGTTTAGGCGCATGCCTCTTGAGACTTGTTTTCCGAGCGAATGTGGCCTAGGAGTTGCTAGCTGGCAGCCTACAGCAGTTCGAGGGCACTGAGCTCAACTTTTACCATTTTTTATCTAAAAGTTGAGGAAGAATTGACATCACCACACTGGACCGTAGATATGCTTGAATTCCTCATGACAGGACTAAGTAGACTCGAAGTCTTCCCTGCGATATCTCTCATGAAACAACCAAGATACTCTTTCTCACACGTAGCACTGGATCAAGGGAGAATGGCAGTGTTGAGATCTCTTCCATATGCTTGAAATCAATAACCTCATTTCTAGTGTCTTTGCTCAGATGCCGGCCCGGTTCAGTGAACGCTCAGGAAAGCTAAGTATGAGATACATACAAAGCTCCTGAATACACCTCACTCTTCCCAATTAGTCTTTGAGGTTTGTTGATGGAAAGAAGACTGTCTTGGACCAGATTCATTGCTCACGGACATGCACCATGGGCAAAGAATTTGAATAGTCCCCACGCATCTCGAATTCTGGGCCAGGCATGATGTGGTACCTCTCATCATCGAGAAGCTGTCGCCGGTCTGCTTGGAACATGGCTAAGCTGTTGGGTCTCTCAGGCTTTGCAAAGGGCCTGCGCTGATTGATCTCGCGGCAACCTGCTTCCTTTGGTTGTCCGCTTTTGTTCACTCGGGTAATTCGAGCGGCCAATAAGCTATAGCATATTGGCAGGCAGGCGCAAATGATGATTGCATTCATTTCGACACTTGACCAGGTCATACTGGGAAACTGTAGATTCACTGAGCTTGTGTCAGTGTCCATCAAGTTTCGTGACCTCTGAATGATACAATGTCTCAGGTTTGACTTACTGTCCAGGCGTAGAACATTTTTGTGAAGGAAGGTCAGCCGCATGATTACTGCGACAAGAGGTCTGAAGGGTAATCAAAATCAGCACCAAACGCCTAGTACTGGCTGGTAAAAGAAGGTAGGCCATGGTTGCGCACAGCGTGCCAACAAAGAACAACAGGGATAACAGGATCTTGCGTTTCCTGTCTATCTGCAGTTGCCACGTCCTGTGAGCGGCCATCAAGAAGACTAAGATGTCCAAAAGTGCATAGATTACACTTATTGCTATAGCCCACGCCCTCGTCTGTATTGACGAGCTCGTAGCATTCTTGGAAACATCCCACTGAGCTTCGACGGGGGTATAGGCAAAAGCTGTAACAAATACGAATGCAAGCAAGGATGCTAAAATTGAGAGTAGCATGATGTTGGTGAACATGAGAAATCTTCTATCCACTGAAAAGATTCGACGATAGAAGATCACAATTGAGGATCTGGAGAGGGTGACGCTGCCTGCATAAAGCATTTGTGTAGCAGTCAAAGTCTGGCAATCCGCAGTTCAGTATAAGCATGGTGCTAAGATAATGTCTGACCGCAAGACTCACTTTTATCCACGTATTCTGTTCTGTCTCTGTGGGTATGATGGTCGGATCATGCAGTATTCTTGGGCAGATCGATGTGGGCAGCAGAATGACCACGAGACACGCGACCGAAATGACTAGGGCCAGCAAGATAGTCCAGTCATCCCAATGCAAGCCGCCAACCCTCCGGCGGTGGAAGAAACGCAGTGTGACACAGATAGCGGACAGAGCAGTAAACACACTGGAGACTATAGCGTAGGCGAGATAGCTTGGTTTGATCGACACCATGATGGACAGATCAGAAATAGGTCGGGAACTTAGAAAGGCTCAAGAAGACGCAGAACAGGACACGCATTGCTCGCAAGGAGGTTAGAGAGAGATGATAGTTTATCACGCGAGCGACCAGTGATACAATGGGGACATGGAAGGTCAACTATAACCTGAAGCTCTCTTGGCTCTCGCGCCAGTGCAACAGGGGCCTGTAGTAAGCAGGCTGTTACCAGTTGCAGCTCTTCAAAAGGGCCTTACGAAAGCACGAGTTACACCCGAAAATCTTCTGCCGGATCGTCACAGGTTCACCAACTGTATTGGCCCCAATAGAGCCTCAAGTACATACACGTCTTACCTAGGTAAGACTTGCAGGCTTAGGAGCCACAGCCCATCCCGTCACCGTGCAGACGGAATGAGTAAGCAGTTGCACCGTCGAAGAGGTTTTGTAGCTGATCGACAGCAGATGATCTGACAAGCCTTTATCGCAACCCTCATCCAACCAACATTCCAAGCCCGAGATGCAGTGTATCCCGATAATGATGCCCGTATCAGCGACATTGTTTCATTAGTAATGACCTACAGAAGCTGAACAAAGATTTGCAGCTGGGCCAAGACTGCGGGAAAGAACAGATGCCCACCAACCGTACATGGTAGATTCGGAACGTCTCTCTACCGTCAGGCGTACCCGTACGCCTCAGCGTCCTCCACGCCACCCGCCTTCCAAGTACAGTGACCAGAGTCAGCCTCGAAATCTAGGTGCCCTAACAATATGGACAGACAGCTGACTAGAACTCACAGCGCCTGTAATTAACACCCGAACCTGATTATCGTCGAAATAAAGGTCATGACCTTTGATAGTTGCCGGTAAAGAGCCATAGCGTCTTGGTGTTGTACACGGCATAGGACGCAATGCGATCGTTTCCAAAATGTAGACATCATGTTTTCAAGTCGAAATCGTTCAATAAGAGAGCAATTCAATGTCATCCTGGTCAAGCTTGCAGTCTGGATCTTTGATAATAGGGAGCTTGGTGAATTCCCGACAAGGGTATTCAAAACCTATTAGATGGCAATTCTCATAGGCTTTTGACACGATTAGGTGCCATCTTCGGGTCTTACTCTCGTACAATGAGTATTAGGAAAGTGTCATGCGGCATAGACTATTCTCCACATGTGATTTGCCATCTGCCTACTTACCAATGCACGACGAGTTAATCAGGTTGCTCACCGGAACGTGCTTTGTGATGACACTTGAGACAAAAATGAAGATCACAAAGATCCTCCAAGGCTCGGCCGAAGCTCAAGCTGATATCGAACGTCACAATGGATCAGCAGTTGATTATTGCTACATTGAGCCCGTAAGCTGACCACTGTTCAACACGGCACCCGTCAATGGCCCCATCAGGATTCTCGCGGCCCAACGCCTCATGTGAGCAACCGCGATCAACACGATCTACTTTCACTCGTCAAATATGTGGCTTTGCGTGGCCACTTGTAGTATAGAATAGGCAAGGTTTGACAGCAATCGTGTGGATTATTCGTCATGTGAGAAGGGATTGGTGTCCTGGACGGGGCGCCGAAGACATATGTCAACGGCAACAGTGCGCCATCTGGCACGGTCGACGCCTGGGCGATCCGGAGGGCACAGTTCTAACTGAGTACCGAGACGGCTGCGGCCGCGATAAAACATTTACCCCCTGACCGCGGCGGGAGAGCGGCTGTGCGTCGCGGTAGTTGGCGGGATTACCTCTTCCAAGGAGCCCTCAAGAGGGCAACATGGCCGACCAAGAGGCTTGGTTGGGTCAAGTCGCCCGTGAGTCGACATAGCTGCCTCGACGCTGCTATGTAATCTTTTGACCACACGGCAGAAACGTTCTCGGTATTCAACTCCTGCATTTTCAAAACCGCAGCGGCTCAGCCCTAGATGCGGTAACGGGTGTTCAGTCTGCGCGGTGGCTCAGCTCGTTTCAGGAGCCTGCTAGTGAGCTGCCACAGTCAACGTCGTGATGGCATGCGAGCTAATTTGAGGCTCATATTGTCCGCCCTAAGAACAACACTACTGAACTAAAATTGTTCTAGCCTGTACCAATATGTCAGTCCTATGCGAAGCTACAGATTTGACTAGAACGCTTGCGTTTTGTAGCATCTTGTACTAAGCCCTAAGTGGGTTCATTCAGGAGGTTAAAGTTTAGCTTGTAAGTCAGTTGGGACAAGATAACGAGACAACATTAGTCCTCGAGGGATAGCAAAGAGAAGCTCTATGTTTCATTTGGGCTCACGTGGTCGATCTGTCATCCGCGCTGGTTACCTCACATGGCTGCAGGGGCATGTTTTGGGTCCGAATGTCCGATGTTGGTCAACGACTCGCGCAAGTGTACGGGCTATGTGCACCTTCTTCAGGCGTGCCAACGCGAGTCTGCCACGGCATTGATGAGACCGTTCGCAGGTTGCAAGAACAGGCTGCCGGTATCAGGATGTCACTGCCACGGAGTAAAGTATTGAGGCGGTCCTTCCGAATCATGGTCGACAAGCCCTATGGCGTCCGGAAGTCCAAGTTCATCCAGAATGCTGCCGCCGTTTTTGCATCATGACAGGGCAAGGTGTACGAGCGAGTATGACTAGCATCACATCACCATCCCCGCGGTCACGCGCTTCAACTTCTGCAACGGCGTCACTCAGCAGGGAACTGCTTACTTGACATCTTGCTCCCTCTCTTCAACGACTCACAGAGACTCGCAGAGGCGGATTGAAACTTTGAAGCTTGTCTTCGCCTCGCCTCGAGGCCCCGTGGATTCTGAAACCAGGGAGAGCGACAATGTGGACCCCATGAGTGGAACTTCCCCCAGATCATGTCAAGCCCGCCGAAACTCGGCAAAGTCGTCAAACTAGGCTAATGTAAGGTTCGGGTTGGCGATAGCAGCCGCAGTAAGGCCGCCCTCAACCTTAGTTGCGGCTATGCGCGGTGCTGCACCACATGCTTGCCATGCGATAGTAAAACCTACGTAGATAAGCTTCCCAAAGGATCGGTTCAGGCGACTTGGGATGATGCACGGCAGCTGTAGGGCTTTGTGGTGCTTGGCCCGAAATGCCCTGCGCCCGGGTGCTCAGACCCTTTTTTGCAGCGAAATCGAAGAGCCGCCCGCGCGCTTCACCCGGTCCGCATGAACGTCAATTTTTCAGAGCGGGCCAGAAATAGACACTCCAGGACTTGGCCCTCGCCAATCCAGGCTACTGGACCCGGCCGGGTCATTTGCGGATCAGGGATCGACGTGGAAGCCCGCGCCAACCCCTGAAATCATCGTTGCGCGGGCCACGAGTCAGTCGTGATATTTACGTGCGGCGTAACTCTCTGTATAATATTTCGGAGTCCTTGACTGACGGGCAAACCGGTCCACTCTATCCAGGGCATGGGTTCCCGCTGCGCCCTGCTTGGCTCCATGGGTAATCGAGAGCAGAGCCGTTTCTCTTACTCTGTCGCCAGTCTCTTTTTGCTTTCCCGAATTTGTTCGCGAGTCGAAATTATCACCACTCGACCCGAGAGAACGTTCTGCCCACGATATAATTGATGGCACGAATCTCATGACCCGCGACCCCTGACTTACGACGCCTGCGGACGAAGGACCCCACGAATCCACTTTGGTGGAGGGTCGACCACTTTCTTTGACATTGTCCAGTCCGGCAGGGTCGGGCGCTCATCTGGCGTGACCGCCGCTACCGCTCATTCTTTTCATCGACACCGCTCGAGCCAGTGGTAACCCGTACCCATCACGATGGACCCGAGGGCGGGCTTCGATGGGCTCGTCGCCGCTGTCACCTTCTCCGGCAGCCTCATCTCATTCATAGCCACGACGTGCGTCCTGGCCTCGTACGCCTATTATCGCCACGAGCAACGTTCTTTTCGCCATGCTTTGGTCTTCAACCTGGCGCTGGCTGGTACGTGCACTTGACTCCATGATCAGAGGCCCGCCATAATTCATACATGCGATCTTCCTCGGTTACCTGAGTTTAATACATGAGAATGACCGCTAACAAGATGTATAGAATTCGTAAATACACTGAACAACACAATATCAGGTATAATATATCTACGCGACCATGCACTATATCCCAGCACGGCGTGTACCGTAAATGGCTTCATCGGCCAAATGTCCGTGCAAGCCTCGGACTTCTCCATCCTCGTCATCGCCCTCGTCACCCTCCTCACCATCACCCGGACGACATACATGCCCAACGCCTCGTCGTGGCGCAAGGTGGTCATCTGCGTCTCGGTGTGGGTGGTGCCCTTCGTGACGGCGACGATAGCGACGTCCATGGGCAAGATGGGCCCCGTGAGCGGCAACTGGTGCTGGATTATCAGCTCCCAGACGGGGCTGCGGTACGCGCTGACGCACGGGTGGAGGATCGCCATCATCTTCTTCACGGCGGGCATCTACATCTTTGTGTGGTGGTACATGAACCGGCACTTCCGGTCCATGGTCAGCACGACCCTCACCGACCTGAGCGGCGCGACGGAGCGCTCGCGGCGCCGGCGCAAGGGCTTCAACAGGATGGGCGACGGCGAGGCCCGGGGGGAGGAGGACGAGCGCCAGGACACGGAATTGTCCACCGTCAGCAAGTCGAGGATATCCAGGGTGCTGGACGACCAGTGGGAGATGTCGGCCCCCGAGGCGGCGTACGTGAGGACCAACGAGGACGAAGACACGCAGGAGGAGGAGCTCACACCGGGGGGCCGGAAGAGGGCGCGGCGGAGCAGGGCCAGCTCGATATGCTCCGTGTCGGACTCGGACGAGGACTACAACGACATCCACGACCGCATCATCGAGGAGGAGACGGCGGCGGGCGGCCGACGAAATCAGCAGCAGCCGCCGACGATGAAGACGACGGCCAACCGCAAGGCGCCGCCGCCAGCCCTAAACGGCGGCAAGTTCGACGCCACCGTCACGACGGACAGCGAGTTCCCGCAGCGGCGGCAGACGCGGCAGATGGAGCGCGAGATCAAGCGCATGCTGCTGCTCAACGCGTACCCGATCATGTACGTGATCCTGTGGATCCCGGGGCTGGTCAACCGGTTCATGGAGGCGACGGGCAACACGTCCCAGAGCAGGGTGCTGGCGGCGCTGCAGTCGAGCAGCCAGTTTGTCGGCCTGGCGAACGCGTTGACGTACGGGTTTAATACGGCGCTCAGGAAGAAGATCAAGGTGTGGTGGCGGAGGAAGGGGAGGAAGGGGAGGTCTGACCGGAGGCGGACCAGGGCCTGAGTGCTGCTGCTGCTGCTGTCCGGGTGCGGCTAATGACTGACGATGAGCGTTGATAATGTCTTCTATTCGAGTGATACCATATTCTTCCCAGCTCTAGTTCTCTGCTCCTTGTCCGTGCTGTCCGCCTGCAGGTCATCAGGGACTGGCTCATCGGTCCGCGTTCTCATCAATCTCCGGTATGGGGTTATTTTCTCTATTTGTATAGTGGCTGAATACCCATCTGTCACTGTGTTTCAAGGGCATTTCAACATCAGTCGCTCAGTAATTGGAAACGCTGGAAGTCAAGGGCGAGTGAGTGGGTCGGTCCCCTCTGGAAGCAAATGAGACGGGTTAAACCCTGACCTTCAACTCAACTACATGTCGCCAGATACCTGCAAACGTCATTCTTCCTCCCTTCCAAACTCAACCAGGAGCAACCTCGGAACCGGCAATCATCATATCAAGATGCCAGGCTCCTCTCTCTGGCTGACGCCTCCCCCAACTCACCCCCTGCACGGGATCATCACCAAACTCATCGAGACGACCCTCCCAGCCCACTTCCCGGACGAGTCCCCGCGCCCGCCAACCTTCGCCCCACACCTGACCCTCACGTCGGGCATCGACCCCGGCGTCTACGGCGACCAGCCCCAGAAATGGCTGGACAGCATCCCGTTTCCTAGAGCGTCGAATGTAGCCATACGCTTTGAGCATGTCAAGACGCAGGACTTCTACTACCGGAGATGCTACATCAAGTGCGAATTTGACGGCGCGAAGGATGTCGCGGCTATCGCCAGGGCTCGCGGTGTCGAGGGGGAAGACGAGGTTGGGCCGAAGACGAAGGCCTGGCTTTCGGAGTGGAAGGAGGCCTTTGGGCCTCATGTTAGTCTGATGTAGTGAGTTTTGCCGTCCCCATGCCACCTCGCTCTGGCTATCCGGGTCGGAAGCCCTGTATTTCTCGACATTAGTTAACAACGCCGGCAGTGGAGATGTGGCCATCGATGAGGAGAAGCTGAAGGCAATCGAAGATGCCGTCAAGGAGTCTGGTGTCAAGCTAGGGGAGACGTCTCACGAGATGGGAGGTTGGCAAGGCGGCACAGTGTGGCTTGTGCCAACAGAGAGAGGCATTGAAAATTGGAAGCCAATCGCAACTAGGACTTTGTGAAATCATGACTTTCTGATATGATTCTTTGATATCAAGGTTCCTATGTGCGCCGCATTCTCATTTACTATCATTAGCAAGATTGGCAAAAATGAATTGAATGAGGACTAGTCAATATATGACCTCGTCAACATTTCAAACTTCAGACCGTCCAACCGCTCTCGCATCTTTCATCAGCTGTACAATCTCCGAGTCATTCAGATCACCAAGCTCCTTATCTTCAAAATCACTCTGCACCGTTGCCCTGAATGCAATATCGAATAGGGGAAATGAAGACGTCTTGAGAGGAATCGTCGACCTCAGCCAAGCCCACCCCGCAACTCCACTGACAAATACCAACGAGAGGACTTGAAGCACCAGGAAGAGTGCAAACATCGCAGGCTGAACCCTGATCTTCGCATAAGGCTGCACGATTGATGCTTCTGTGAAAAACTCTGGCGGCAGTGACGAAACTGTGGTATTTGCATGCGACTCGGGGTTTCCCCAATTGTTGTCGTTGAAGAGCCAGAAGGGGAACACCAAGATGCTTTGGAAGTTTTGGAACTGTATCCCCCACGTAGCAGGGTCTTTGAGCTGCAGTTGAGAACTCCAAAAGCTTTGTGCTATTGAGGACGGAGGTGGTAGGTCCGCAGCCGTATAATTGAGTAGCCATCTCAGCGAGTCCCTGTATGTTACCAGATCGAGATCCAGCACTGGTACCGGATGCTTCGGTATCAATTAGTTATCAATCATTCTCAAAACGAGGTCAACACGATTACGTACAGTGGTGTCCATAATGCTGATAATACTATGGTTTGACCGTGCTGCAACGAGAGACACTTGGAGAGTGTGGAATGAGACTTGAGTGGTCATATTTGGTGCTGCATGGTGTTCACTGCATGTCCCATTATCTATGCCATGTTGACATACGAAGACTCCTGTACACGTTTTGTTAGCAGACTTCAACAAGCCTATGAAGGCGACTTACCTGCTCGGATCGATCCCGGTTTTGACTGCACTGGTGCCAAGCATAGCTTAATACCAATGGCCACTCGAGACTCCCCAAAGACATCACAATCTGCATCCTCGAAGGTATCCAGGATAGGGCCAGTGAAATCGACTTGAATCGACGGAACATGCTTTACCATCACCATCGAGTGATCATGGTGAACCTGTGGTACCCAAGGCACCACCATCTCCAGCCCACCGGAGAGGATATATGACATGCACAGGTTGTCAGAACAGCCGTGTGTCTCCGCAACCACAGACACCAGAGGGTTCAACACAAGTGTATACGCAGCAGCGAAATATGTGTACGGTAGGGTTTCGTAGGGATAGGTGGGGGACAAGGAGCGGAGGAAGTCTCTGAACGGCTGCACCAGTGATCCGTTGAAAGGCCCAACGCCCGCTGTCACTGCGTAGGTATGTGCTGTGTCGTAGACTGTTATGAACGAAGTATTGACTTGCCCAACTGTATTAGTACACCATAATTCTTGACGAGTCTGGAGAAAAATGAACCTTACAGAACAATGCCAATCCTGAGACCCAAACGAGGGCAGTCATCATTACTCTAAACAGTCAGATCAGAAAAGGAGGCTCGTATGAAAGTGCCCGTGTGACTTGCCTTGATGTCGCCCACAGCTTTGCAGAAATGTTCGGGGCGGATGATTTGATGAGTCCCAAGGTCCCAAGAGCTCCTGTAGTGGGCGACAATGCGAGGATGTTGAGATACGAAATCCCCTTCGGTGGATGCACCTGGCTCCATTGGAGAAGAACAAATATACTTTCCAGGGCTAGGCTCACTAAGGCAGACAGGATGCCTTGGGATGCCCGAAGAATCGTAAGCGTCCTGCTGACATCGGTCTTGAGCAATCCACTGAGCGGACGGCCTCGGCTGGATCTCTCCTCGGCTGCATAGGTTGCTTGGACGTAGGTTATAACAGTGGCTAAAAGACACAACGCTAGAACGCATAAAGAAATAGGTGTTGATATCCTCTTCAATCTTCTGAGGCTCGTTCTGTCATCTTGTACTTTCCGTGGAGGTTGCTCAACACTCTCATCTCTGAATGTGAGCGGTGTGGCGCAGACTGGTGTCAATGTCTTTGGCTCGTCCTGTCCGTGTGCTGTTGGATCAGGACGAGGAGAGCTATCTGATTCTCGGACACTCTCGCTCTCACTGGAGCTGATCCTGGTCCTGGTATCAACAGAACCTAGGTCAGAACCTAGGTCAGAACCTAGGTCAGAACCTAGGTCAGAACCTGGGTCAGAGCCTAGGTCAGAATCTGGGTCGGAGTTTGGAGGGTGGCCCCCATCAAAAGACGTGGTGATGGTAATGAACGATGCTTGTATCGGGGGCATGCTATCTGTTTGGGTGACAGCTTGTGACTGAGGTCTAGGTTCTTGTGAATAGGCGGTATCGTCAGCCATCACTCTTCCCCAAAAAGAAATTTGAAAAGAAAAGGGGGCAACTTCGGAGAAGACAAAGACATGGAAAACATCAATCTGTGGTGGCTCTGAAAGAAGAAACATGTAGTCGCAGGTTATTGATTTCATTTGCCTTCTCCAGACTAAATAGTCCTTGGACGTGCTGGCTGCAGTCATCAACGGGCTGAGAGGAATTGATTGCCTGATGGTAAGGCTTCTTACAGAATAAATTGAACAGACCAATCACATGGCTATCGTATCTGTTGTATTACAGTGGAGTGGCTTTTCCCATGATGAGCAAAGGCTGGGGGTGGCTTTTGCAGTGATAAGCAAAGGCTGGGTAGCACGGCATATCCATCAGCTTTGCCCTCGGAGGAAGTATTGGCTCGTCACTTACATACAGCCTGCAGATTCAGGTCGTATCCAATGTGACCCAAGTTACACTGCAGGCAATAGAATGCCTGAAAAATGTTTGCAGTTGAGTCGATGATGTCACTTCATAGCCTCAATAATTGAGTAGGGGCAAAAGTGCAGAACTATTTATACATATGGCTCGATATGTGGGTGGCCGGGAGAGCAAGTGGAGATGAAGACCTTGCTTAGGTAGTACCTAGGAATCAAGGCAGATTCTGCACACCCAGACATTTCGAATATGCTCAAGGATTCCGTGTTTGGAATATATATAGCTAGAGCTGCTTTGATCGTCTTTTTTGAACTTCGCAGTCAACTGATTGTCTCCAAAACAGGAACTCAACTCAAGTTCGACATCCTCACTTCTCTCAGGCTTTTTGAGAACGAACATCACTGTATGAAGGGACTGAATGCATACTGCTTAAGAAGCATATGTGTACAGATTAAAAACGAGACCACCTTTGAGAACGAATACGAAATGGCTGGCACGTTCTCCATCAATGTCATGATCTGGGTAATCTTGACTACTGTTTTTCAAGGTACGAGTCCTGCGAGCTTTTCCACTTTCACATTAGACCATGCAGGTTAAGATGGTTTCCTAATCATGTGTGTGTTGATTATCTCTATCTTTGAGCTCTCCGTCTAGCCAGGTCTAACATGCATTTGAGCTGGATTCAGGTTGTCAAGCCCAGTCAGACTTCTCACTTGACCACGGCTGTAAGATGGATTCTGACTATATTTCATTCTACGGCTGGACAAGGCAGGACGAGGGCCTGGAAGAGCCCATCTTTCCCCGGCCAGCTTTGAATACCATGACTGCCACCGCCACCGTGATCACCATTATCGACAAAGTCTTAAACTCCACGAAAATCACCACCAGCCTGCCTGCAGGGTGGACACCGTCCCCCACCAATGCTGCAGGTATTCGGACACGAATTTTCGAGGCATATGACTCTACTGTTACTTTGTTAGTTTTCATTCATTCTCTCAGATTCTGCGTCATTTCTTCCTAATAAACATCTCTAGGACATTTCCAAGTGTTTACATAGCGTTCCCGACATACTATTCTTACTGTAATGGCAGCGGGTGCATTCTTTCTATAAAGGGCACAATAACCAGTCCACCGCCCCAACCTACAGAACCATTGAACTTGGACGGGGGCCTATTCAATCCCGTGGATCCTGAACGACTTTCTGATTCAAAGGGTCTCCTTGCTAATTTTATAGCCATTTACGCCGATGGTCCTTGGCAACCAGCTTGCTCTAAATTCCTAGGGTCCTTGTATCCTGCTTTCACGTGCACAAACTCTTTTAATGGAGGACCAGTTTGGGGCGGACTTGATTCAACATGGATGGACATAGTGACTTCAACAAGCTATGTCGATGCAAATCCGACTGGACTTTCTGGATGACAGCATGAGTCATCACAATACATCATTTCAAGCGATCGGAGTGTACACACACAGGTAGCCAAGACACGTTGAAGTGGAGCAAAACTGTAACTTGGGGTCGAATATATGTTTTCTGTCTTAATTTCTTCTTTCCACTAGCTGCAATAAGACTTATAAAACCAGCATTCCTGGACAATGTTGGATTGGTGATGTGCTGAAGTAACTAAAAACATTCACTTGAACTTGTCTTTGTACCTGCCTTTCTTGCCCCGGCCTCATTTGTTTTACCTCTTCCCCTTACATACCCTCACTCTTACTATTGCCTCCCTCCTTCCTTTTCCTGTCTTTTCTTATTCTTCAGTAGTACTGAACTCGAGCTAGATGGAAGCAATTCTACATGAACACAAGTTCCCTTTGGACGCATTGTTTTGGAGTAATGTTGCTAATGACAGTCCTCTCGAACAAAGAACAAGTGATTTACAACAACTTCAAAACTCCAGATAACCACCTTTCAATTACCTCAGCCCCTTCACCTTTCTTGCTCCTGAAGAAGACCTCATCAATGATCATCTCCTCGTGGGAATGCTTGGGCGTGACAACGAAGGTAAACCTGTCAGTTCCTTTCTGCTCGTCTCGATTGGCCCTCTCCACATCTGCCTCCGAAAATCCGTTCTTGACCGTGGCGGCGAAAGTCCGGATCCCATCAATGAGGACCTCGCCGCCTCCTCCCCATATCATCATCTTGTCTACCACGCTGCGAGCGATGTCCGCCCACCACTCGACTGGTGCAGTTATGGGCTGTGAGTAATGATCATGTTCGCCTCCCGGTGGTATATACGCATGAGACGCTCGCCTAAGTGCTCTCGGTGTCAGGTAGTCGGACTCAGCGTTAGTCGAGACCGAAGGCTCAGTGAGCTGGAATGATATCCATGGTGAGATCAGGAGAGCGGCGTGCAAGGGCCGCGAAAGCGTCACCGGTGGAACTTGAGGGTGCGGGCGGGCGATATGCTCAAGCAACGCGGCAGCCAGGTTCCCGCCAGCCGAGTCCCCACCGAGCAGTATCGACGACGGATCGCGGTGCTCGTCGACCAGGAGATAGTTGAGCGCCAAGGCGGCCTGCTTGAGTTGGGTTGGGTATGTGGCGCCCGGAGAAAGCGTATAGGTCAGGGAGAAAATCGCGAAGTCCTGGCCGCGCTTCGCCATGTCGCGTTGTAGTGTAAACTGATATCTCAGATGTCCCATCGTTGCTGCGCCGTAGAATCCACCGCCTGGTATCCAGTCAGCACAATCACCGCAAGAGACCAACAGCGAGGACCGTACCATGGAAATACAGCATGACATGGTTGGCCTGTTCAGGGCCAATCCAGTGTCCCTGCGCACCCGAGCCCAAGCTTACGCTCTTGACCTTCTGATGTTTCCATTTGGCCACCCTTTCGTACACTTTATCCGTCGTCGGAACAAGAGCCTGTGTCTGCTGCGTGCTCAATCCGCCAAGGAGCTCCCTCACTGCATCAATGCTAATTAGCGCACCAAATCTTGCAATGAACGTCCCCTACTACATGGATATCACGGAATGGATTGGTGCTTGGCTAAAACCTGCCTCAACCCGGCGCCATGATACTTGTGGTGTAGCACAAAGGCCTGAAGAGGCAGTCTCCGAATGAATGAAGGTGTCCATCAGATGATGCTTACTTGCTGCATACATAACATCGCGCTTATAGCTGGGGGCGCCTTGTCCCTTTGACCTCTTGTCGGATGAGGAGGTAACCGCACGCTTCAAAAATGCGGCTTCGACTTTGAGTAGCTCTATTGGTATTGCCGCCTTGCTGGCGGAATCCTTCGGGTCGGCCATGATCTTGTCGCCTTCTCGAGCTCACCATTCGCCTGAGACGGCAAGTAGGGAACAGTCAAGCTCGATCCAAAACGCGGGTTGTTGCGTGCGGGCCATCGAATTGATGTATATCAAGAGCTTCCGCATGTGAACCGAGGCTGGTGCTGTATGCTAGGTACATGGATCATCCGGATTGGGCAGAGAAGGCAACGTCGTGAACCAATCGCATGGGCATTACCGTATTGTTTCAGACTACACTTTTTGGGATGACGCCAGCTTTGACACTATAGTAGCATCGTACTAAGGTCAGCAACTGAAATACTCCGTCGCCTTGTGCCTCTTTCCGTGTAAAGCTCAGGACATTTACGCGGCCACTAAGAACACTTCATGCTGAACTGACAGCCTGGGCGATGGAGCAGTACCGGAACTTTAAATTGTGCCCCAAGTTGACAACGTCCAGAAGTGGGGATCGCACCAGTGCCCGTTGATGACGGTAAGTTATCAATTATCGGTGCATTATATCTATGATGTTACCAGAGCTTGCACACACAAGCTTGATCAACCAGCTGTGAACGAGGCCACAACGGAAAGTGCAAGTATACCATTCTCGTGCTTGCACACAAGCCATATTGATCCCTTTTCCCTTTGCTCCCAATCTATCCCACAGCCGACGCCTAGTGGACAGATAATCCTCCATAGTCCTCGAAATCCGTAACCTTTTGCGCCTCCCTTCCCGAAACAAGTCCGCTGATAGCCATCATGGCCTTCCAAACCCATCCACCACATCGGTGATATTAATTCTCGCCAGTTCGACGACATGTACACACCCAACCATGCCCCCTTAGAAGTATCTCATGACCATCGCGCCAGCCAGCGAACCAGCGGGGCACTCAGCCGCGCAATTGCACGACCCATCAGCGTTGATAGTCCCCATCCCAGTCACAGGCTGCGCCATCGCACCTGCCGGCGACGGAGTCGCGAGCGGAAGCGTGACGGGCGCGAGGTCACCGGACGGAGCCGCCGTCAAGGTCGGCGCAGGCGGCAGCTGTGACGCGGCACCGGGGTCCGCGCCGCTGAAGGCCGCAATGGCGCGGTCGAAGATGCCAGCCAGCTCGTTCAGCGCCGGGACGACGTTGGGCGTGTCGGGGGCGACCTTGCTGGCGAGCGCGACGGCCAGGTCGTTGCTCGCGTCCCGCTGCTGCTGCAGGCCCGCGGCCACGAGGGCCGTGGACCCCGCCTGGTCCAGGAGGGGCTTCTGCGCGATGAGGTCGTTGATGGTGAGGTTCGTGTTCTGGCGCAGCGCCTGGGTCGTCGTGGCCAGGTTGAGCGAGTCCTCGAGGCTCAGGGGCTCGGACTGCCGGATCTGGGCGCTCGCGTTCTGGAGGAGCGGGACGGCCTGCTGGCCGAGCTGGAGGAGGGAGGCGCCGGTGCCCGTCGCGAGGCCCAGGATGGCTGTGTCGACCCTCTGGAGGCCGACGTTGATGGCGTCGAGCGAGGACTGGATCGAGGCGAGGTCTCGCTTGTGGTTTTCGGGCGAGGCAGCAGCGTAGACTGCCCCCAGGTGGATGAGCATGTGTACCCAGTACATTGCGACCTGTGGATCGGTTGTTGGCCCAACCAGCGGGGATTTGATGTGGTTTAGGATCGCATGGAGCCTCTTTGGCTGGCTTTCGTGTTTGTGACAGCGTTTAAGGTAGGAGAGGATCACCCAGGGACCATATCACCTGTAGGATAAGAGCAGTCACATTGTGATATATTTTCGAGAAGGCCTTCTGTCAGGCCCCTGCGCTGGGGCTTCACATTGGGGGCTGGCTCCCCCGGATCCGAGCTGCCTGAGCCGATTGGAGAGCCGTCCGGGACAGATCGAGGCTAGATCTCCGAGCATGGATTCTCCTTCATGCAAGATCCGTCTGCGACACTCGCCAAGGTTCTTGACACTGGCAGATGGCACCTGTCCGGATAACCATAGATCATCAGCTATGTGAACCACGGTCGCAGGAAATTCTTCAAACAAAAGAAATATCATGTTATGACTGTGGTTCATGGTATATGTAGCATTGTGGCTGCAGATCATTCGTTGATGGGACGGCCGTTTCAGATCCACCCCCCTAGGAGTAGCCCGCGCTCGCCGCAGCATCATGCTTTGATCCCCCCGGAAGCCTAATTAAGCCGTTGTCATTCTGCCTTGAAGGACTGACATGAATTTAAAATCAAGCACGGAGCTAGGTGGCGTCCGACTGCAACCCACCACAGCGTTCTTGAACGTGACGAATCAAAGTTCAAAACCGTACAGGCTAAAACATATTGGACCCTATGTCACCTATGCGTCCGGGCGGGTCTGGCAGTGCTCTCCTGGTCACACCTTACAACTGAGCCCCGTCTTAGCAGAGATCCTGGTGGGATATGACCATGTCGACGGGTTGGGATCCCACCAGGCACCTCTGGGATATGATATGGGACGCTAATATGAACCTTGCGACCGGATCCCGCACCGAGCCGCACCACTAGCTGACATTCTGTAGATAAGGACCGCCCAGGAGTAGAATGTGGGCCGAAGGGGATCTATGGGCTGGGCATATTGGGCAGTATTGACCGAATGAGCCGACCACGGAGAAGGACGCTTCCGTCAGACATACGAGTGGTATCCGCGCTCAGTATTTGGAAGCCATAACTTACGTCAGTTCGTACTCGGTATCGATCAAAATTCCCTAATACTAGTATCGGACTGAAGATCTGTACGACTGATGCTCGTTACATCTCCGTGTGTCAAGTGCATCCATGAAGCTTCGGGGCTGGACCACGCATACGACCAGTCATGAGACAATGATGACTATACAAGCACATATCCAGAGAATCGAATGGGATCACACTTGCTATGGCAACCAAGAATGATACCAGGACCACGGCCACGGAGGCCCTGACGACTCTTTGCGCTGCTGCGACCTAAAACGAAACGTAAAAGAGAACTGTTCCTAAATATAATTAAGTGTCCAATTTTGCGTAGAACGTTCTCATTGTAAACCACTGACTACCTTAATCCCGACGTTGGTTCCAACAAAGCAGCCTTATCCATGTACATTACTCAAGAATGGATTCAGCCTGTGCAACTTTCAAGGCTCATGGCACGCAAGCATTCCATGTTGGAGCATCTACGGCAATCAGCAGGACCTGACCATCGCAAAGCCACAGTCACTCGATGCAAATGTGCGTCATGGGGAAAGAATCAAATTGATTCCAGGTGTCTGCTCATGTAAAAGATCATCTAATATTGACACAGGATGAAACTAAAATCGGTTGGTTCGGCCCGAACCCGCACAGGCGGCCCATACCAAAAGCGAAATGCATTCCTGGAGCAAAGAAAACGAGAGTGATCATAGCGCAGCTCAGTCCAACTAGAAAGCACTCTGCTGAGCATAGTACTGTTGGATCAGCGAAACCTTCGCGTCGGAAGTCGCACTCCCGATGGTCTCGTTCCCGGCCAGGCTGATGTTCCGGAACGAGTCACCAATGTTGAACATGGTCCTAGTCTCGGCGGTGTTTGGTGCCCAGTAGGGCAGGCTGGAATTGGAGGAGCTGCCATACGAGTCACCGTAATTGGGATTACCCGTCTTCACAAAGTTGGCCCAGTACGCAGAAACCATGCTCTGGATGTAGAAGTCGTCATCGACAAAAGGGTAGGCATCGCTGTTCGCATACAGTGCGTTGAGCACGTACATGATCTCGGACTGGTGGAAGGCGCCCTGCTCCTGGCCTGGGGGCGCGTGGTCCCAGAGGTACGTCCACATGGGCGCGGTGGCGTTGGAGCGCACGACGCGGTCGGTCGCGTACATCCACTGGGAGACGGTGCCCAGGTCCAGGGTGGCGAGGTTCCAGGCCGCGTTGGCGGATGTCGTGGTGTTGCCGGTCGGGTACAGGTTGAAGTACTGCGACGACAGGTTGGCCCATTTGAGCGCGCACACCTCGTCGACATAGGAGGCTTCGTAGGAGTTTGTCGGGGACGCGCCGTTCTCGTCGTGAGTGCCGCCCGTGATCAGGGGTACATCGTTGGCGGGGCCCTGGAGCAGCTGGTCCATGTACTTCTCGGGGAGGACGTAGTCGTCTAGCACGGGCTTGAAAATCAGGGGGTAGCCGGCGCTGACCGCTGTAACCCACCACATGTCGTCGGTGCCGACACGATCCTGGGACCCCTCGAGAAGATCTTCGACAGAAACACTCTCGGATCGCAGTTCCGCGATGCTAGTGGCGTTGTGATTTGTAGTGTAGTTGACACCATGCTCGAGGGCGCGAGACATGTTCACGTATGATGTGGCAAGGCCGTTAATCCATGGGTTGGTAGGGTAGTGAATGCCAGACTGAGAAATGGCACCAACGAAGAGGCCCTTGAACAAGGCACTGTTAACAGCGTGATAGACCTGCGAAGAGCCGAACGACTGGCCCATAATGGTGACCCTGTCTGGATCGCCACCAAAGTTGGCGATGTTGGACTGGACCCACTCCAGGGCGGCCTTGTGGTCAAGAATACCCCAGTTTCCGGACGAATTGTGGCCGTTCTCAGCAAGAGACTCGGCGTTCAGGTCCGGGTGGGCCAAGAATCCGAAGGCGTCGTCGCGACGGTTGAAGGTCACAACAATGATATCATGCTGCAGGGCCATTCCACCACCGTACCACCATGCATTATCGGATGTCTCGTCGGAGCCCTGGTTCCAGACAATCACGGGGAGTTTGTCGGTCGAGGAGTTGGCCGACGTCCACACGTTGAGGTTCAGGCAATCCTCGCTGTAGCCTGCAACACCACGGCTTGGGCAGGGGGCACCCCATGTGTCGGCGACCAGAGTCTCGTTCCATGGCGCCCTTGGCTGGGGCGCCTTCCAACGGTTCTGGTAGGCAGTAGAGGCCGCGAAGGGGATGCCTAGGAAGTTGGCAACATTGCTGGACGAGACACCGAAGTAAGTTTCGAGTTCGGTCTGGTTGGTAAAATACTGATAGCCCTGAACGGGACCAAGGCTGGTCTGGATAACCTTGTCGTACAAGACCGCCTCCACGCGGGCCGTGATAGCAGCGGCACCCAGGGCCAGGCCGAGGTTGTGGCGGGCTATCTGCATGATGTGATCCAATACTCCAGACAAAAGAGGCTGGAAAAAGGGTGGTAATTGTTGATCCGGGAAGGTAAACGAGAGTCCCGGTGAGCTAAGATTGCTCTCGCCACGAAACAAAGTTTCGAAGAACATTTTATACAGACATCAACTCCTGCCGTGCTGCTTTGTTGTCGTTGTGTTTGCGTAATGGGCGGATACTACTGTATGCCCCTTCGGAGCAGAACCAAACTCTTTGCGTTGTGACCCTCGGAGCTCCGAGCGTGGCCTTTGCACTTCACGGACCACTGAAGATCGTCATTCTTCTGGGCAAACCCAGCCTTATTAGTCGCTCATGTTACCATGTCGCCCCATCCGTGCCTGAGAAACGTGCCTGACGGCATGATAATCAGCAATTCTGACGGACGGTGGCTAAGTGCAACGGGACTCGGCCCTCGTCCAGGATGAACCAAAGGCAGGCCTGATTACTGACAATATGTGCGAGACCGTCTCTCAAGGTCAACTAAACGGCAGACAAGATGCCTTGGGCGTGCCAAAAAGTACGACGGGGACTTAAATCACACAGGCTTGCATCGGCTGCCAATTTTTTTTCAACTTGACGATTGTGAGACCAGAAGACATGCCAGCGAGGTTGGGGTACTCATGCTCGTCCACCAATTTTGGCCAGCCCGAACGATCGGCTCCGAGTGGCTTAAGAAGCCCTCTTTATGATCAGTCGGTTACTGGCCAAGCAATGACGCGGCATCCCTGCCCAAGTGCCCGCTCTCTCGGTAAATAGGTAGGCAGTGCTCGTATCCGTATTTATAGGGAGGTTCAAAAGCACACAGCTGTGAAGCCACGCAAGCAATTGGAGTATTATTAGACCGTTTAAACCAGACATGGCAATTAAGAAAAGGAGAATTACGCGTAATGATTCATCTACTAGGAACTTTGTGGCCCCCGGGCACCCGCTCGGTGAACAGCCCACCCGGATCTACTCGGCTCCGGGCTGCCCTCAGCCGCTCCACATTCTCCGCACCGTAGCTCGCGATCGGGTCCTGGTCCGGGCCTGCGTAGTTGAGATAGATGAATGGGTCGTATGCGCCCAGAGTTTGTGCCTCTTTCTTGATCTATACACACGTGAATCAGAACTCAGCCTTGATAAGCATGACCATGAGAAAAAGGAACAGAGAATAGAGACTCGGGACACACACATTGTCAAACACCCGTTCAGCAGTGGAAGCGACAGTCTCGTCATCAGCCGCTTCGCTCCACCTGACGTCTAGCAACAACACGAGCAGCGCGGCACCATTCCGACCGGTCAAGCCCATAGCGTTCGAGGCCGCGTGACGAGCGTAAAAGGACGGAGGGAGAGGGTCGAACGACATGACCCATGAGATACCTGGAACATCCCTGATAACGGCAACCGCGTCGTTCCAAACCTTGTGTACGGCATGGAGCATGGCTTCGGTCGAGATGACGGTGTGGGTGCGGTAGAGGGAACGAGCACCCTTTGGGACCATGGCCTCCGCTTCGACAGACAAGGTGGTCATGTTTTTGAGTCCCGTGCTGACTTGTAGCGCCGAGAGCTTCATGAAGTTCTGATAGACCGGAGGGTTCTTCACCGCATCGGTATACAGGAGTGTGTTGGCGATGGCTGAGAGACGCATAGAGCCGATGTAAGCAAACGACAAGAGAAATGAAGCCTTTTCGTCAAAGTCGTCCGCTGCGCTGAGTCTGACAAACTCCTTGATGTTGGCATCAAGCACAGAGGTGTCACACATCACGGAAGCACTCCAGAGCAGGCCCTGCTCCAAGGTCTCCAAGTCGATGCGGGTAACGATGCCGAAACTGTTGCCACCGCCGCGGAGTGCAAAGAACAGGTCCTCGTTCTCGGTCTCATTTGCATCGACCACTGCCCCATCACTCAGGACGACCTGATAGTTGCGAACCGTGTCGCAGGTCCATCCGTGCTGCGGGGACAAGTGAGAGATGCCGCCGCCGAGGGTCAGGCCGCCCACGCCGACCCCGGCCACGCGGCCGCCCGCCACGCTGCGTCCCAGGGGGTCGAGCTTCCGGTAGACGGCGTCCCACGAGGCACCAGCACCGACCTGGACCATTTTGCCATCCTCGCTGACGTCTACACTGTTGAGCTCGCGCAGATCCAGGGTCACGCCTCCGGCAATGTTGGCGGCCCCTGCCCAGCTGGTGTGCCCACCGGATCTAACAGCGAAGTCGCACGATCCTTTCACTGTGTACCTTGCCAGAATCTTTACAGCTTCTGAGACATCTTTGGTGGTCTTGGGGAATAGGATGCAGGCCGGACGCAGCGTTTGTTGCTGCACCGAATAGTATGATGCCAGCGATGCGTTGTATGCCTGGCTGTTTGGGTAGGCAAGTGTATCATCTCCGAAGGTGGAGGCGAGGGCAAGGCACTATTTACTGGTCAGTCATTGCCTGGGTAGTGGAGGTCTCGGGGAAACTCACGCAGAGACTTGCTGGGTCACTCATGCTGGGCTGATCTGGATGAATAGTGTCTTGGACGTCCATCTTGGTTGAGGCAATTCGTGGGCATTCAGGCGGGGGTCAAGAAGATTATTTTGTTGGTGCTAGTGACGTCCCCATTTATTTCAGGGGGTACCGGTTATCGAGTTAGTGCTGATCTGCACACGAGGATGAGATGTTGGTTGTTCTTGGGAACCTGGTTAGGGCACGCGCCTCCAATTAGATTCCATCATTGCATAACAGGATAAGTTGTTGGGAGCATTTAGTCGAAGGCATACTGTCCCCGCCGTCAAGTCAATGCTCTTGTCAGCGCGCCTGCCAACCCTGAGGGAAACAAAGAGCAATGAAATACTGACCACGAGCACACCTCCAGGAAAATAAACAAAGTACAGGTCACCTCAGTACATTAAGGTACCAGGTGGTGTTGATGGACGGAAGTGAATCCATTGCGCCTTTTCAAGTCAACCTACTGCACACCATGACGTCCACGAGAAAGTGCTTACAGAGGCACTTGACACATAGGGCCTTGCAATGGCGGCCAGTTACGTTTGTACAGGGTGCATAGAATAATCATTCCGTTAGCGAACTGTAGGCATCATGGCTGACATACTTGTTGGGACATTTTGATTCCACAAACACACAACTCTATCTTCTTCGACAGGGATATTGAACTAAAATTTGGGAAGCGATCCCATATAATATCTACAGTTCTACACGGAATACTTGGTCTCGAAATGTATGCAATCACTGTCAAGGCTTAGAGGCCGTCACTTGTACGAAGTTGTCTGTAGTGTGGCTGATGCAGGCTGGGAGCTGCGTTGAGTCGCATTTAAACCCTCTTTTCAGGTCTCACCTAAACTTATTACTCCCTAGCGGCCAATCTTGGGATGTTGACAGCATTTGCAGTGAAACACGTGATGACCAGTCCCATTTACTTGCTATGTGTGACGGCTGCTGTGTGAATTTGGAGACGGCAGGAAACCGGTCATGAACCTGCTAAAGGCCAGCACCATACCGGAGTAAGGAAATCAAATAGAGCTAAGCTACCATTTCAAATCGGTCTCAAATCGGTAACCCAGGCTTTTCAAGTTACTTCTGTGATTCTAGGTGACTGCAGCCAGCCAGGACTGTGACACATCTTCACTTTGGCTCATCCCCGGCCCAACCACAGGCACGAGCCATCACCACCTCAACTGGCGCCCTGGCAACCAGCGACTGGAATTCACTGACCTTGGGTTAATTGAAACCACCCCACAACTCGAATTGAATGCTTCGATACAAAACCCACTGCATTGATCCGGTTTATTTATTTTTCCAGCAACACATCATCTTCATTTGATGTTCAATCTGTTCTCAATCACGCCCCCAGTGACTCCACGTGTGCTCGACCCGGCCTTGCAGCAAATAAACAACACGCCTACTTGACAGCATCAATCGCCCAAAAGTCAAGCAAGATCTCCGAAAAGAGGAACGATCAATTCTTTTCGTGAGGCACTCGCATATCGCAATTCAACACCAGTCTTGAGTCTCGACTGTCTCCTCGAGGCATCCTTCACACCCACCCGACAGTACCAGTCAACAAGAGACGTTGAGGCAGTCATGAAGAGACTCCCTGGTCTTCCAGCCGTCGTGCTGGGTCTCAACCTTGCAAAACCTCTTGATACCACATCATGGCTCCGCACCCTGACAAACACCACATCAAACACAACTAAGAAACGGCCGTACGTCGTCACCACACCATCCCCGTCCACAGCACCCCTTGGGCCACCTCAGATCAGTCTCTGGCAATCTCTGGACACCTGCCTTCAGAAAAATGGCGCGATGGAACCTTTTCAAACATTTTTCGATCAGAGTCTTTTGGATGTTGGTGCGGTCGAGCCCAGGGCCATGGGCATTACGAGTTCAATCGAGCCACTGCAGATCCCCTTCCCATCTGACAGGATCACGTCACAACTAGAGGGTTACGATTTGAAGCCGAGAATGCATACCTCTGCTTCATCAGATCATGTCCTCACGGGCGTCCTCCAGAGCGTTGATCATCCCACTCCTCCGGTATGCTCGCAGACGTCTTCATTTACAATTCTTCCTCCGCTTCTCAGCGGTAAAGATGAAATGGTCCCATTCCATGCATCTTTCCCAAACCACTTGCTCTCAGACCAAGTCGACGAATTACACCATACGACCAATGACATTGTTCCAGTCTTGGAACTGCACTTCCTCCACACTCAGATTGCTCGTCCACGCAGCCATGCCAATCAGGTGCCGTTCCATGCACTTCTGAGCAACAGCTTCACCAGTACTGAAACTTATGATCTTGGCCTCTTGGATACAGCCACTTCCATCAAGGCAAATGGTGGACGGGTTTCTCCCCAACCGTCTACAACGACCGCAGAATCCTCTTTGAGCCTGTCTAACAGCCCGAGTTCTAGCCGACGATCATCGTGGGCTACCAGCATCAGCACACATGTTGGAGATGACGATGATGACCAATCCAACCTTGATCACACGAAAATTACTGCGGACACGGACCAGAACACGGACGAGATCGAGCTCATAGATGAATACCAGCATTACTACCAGCTCATCGAGCTGGGAGACCCACAGAACCGCCGCGACAGAGACTTCGTGCCCCAGGAGCCAGTCGAAGATGGACACAATGATCTGCCCACACCAGAGCCAGCCACTCAAGCCGCGGGGCACCTTGCGGTCGCAGTCGCATTCGAGGCGTGCGGAGACACAGCCTCTGAGGATCCGAAAGCGCCTCCCTTGCAGACTGCATCGGATCCACAGGAGCTTATGCAGCCAGAGGGCATGCAGGTAGAAGCCCAATCAGATCTCGACAGCGAGAACAACAGCACTCCCCCATCAACGCCAGCAGAGGCCGCAGCTTGGGCACATTCGTACTGCGACGCGGACCCCGAGTCCACGAAGCTCAAGATCCTCACGGACGACCGCGGCAGGGAGTACGTCCTCTACCACGACTGCTTCCACTGCGTGCCGATCGAACTGGCCTCCGAGTTCATCGCAATGGTCCACCAGGAGGAGGATGACGGGTACGGCAGCGCAGCCGAGACAAACGAGGCCGCCAAAGACGGGGCCAAGCTCGGCACGATCCCGGAGGAAGAGGACGAGGGCTAGGAGCCTGCGTCCTCCGACCGAGATCTGTCTGGAGACGATGAGATCGGCGCTGCTTCGTGCGAGGAGGCGGACGAGGAGGGCGATGTCACGTATGCTGCGCCGTCTGACCTCTGTGAGGGGGTCTGCCTGCTGTTCAAGGCCGATGAGGGATATTGGTACGCCAACGCGTTCAACAAATACTTCCAAGAGGGATTCTCGCCGCCTTTTCCGAAAGAGCGTCCAACCACTTTGAAGGAGTCGCGGCTCCGCCAGGTTCAGAGCATAGAGGAGATGAGTCAAGGTGAGGAGTAGGTCCAGTGGAAATGAAATGGGGCCGCGAATACGTGCTGGCTCCCATGTTGAAGGAGAACACAAGGAAGTCTCACTTCATATACATAGAGCTAGGGGTCGCGGTTTGATGAAGGCGCAGAGATTCACCGGAGGACAGTTTCCGGCTTTCGGTCCCAGGTGCGAATTATGGCCGAAATACCGAGTGTCTGCGCCGCATACATGAGAAATGAGACTAATGTACAATTTGAAGATGCTTTTGTTTTTAATAATCACTATTCAGGACCGAAAAGGAATATGATAGGGCTCTCAAAGATAATAGAAGGCCAACTCGAATGTCTTGGTCTTTGAGAAGAGTGCAAGGCGACGTTGGCGTCTTCGACTGTATACAAAACTTGAAACTGATATGCGTACAAGCCCTTCTTCACAGCCCGTAAAGTTCAATATGTTGACAGAATCGATAAGTTGGGCAACCACAAGCATTTAGAAGCCCCTGAATTTAAGAAACTCGTGTGGGGCTTGCAGCCCAGCTCAGTGGAGGGTGTACAGGCAACAGCAACAGAATTGTTGGACCGGGATATTTCCAGACCCCAGAGGCACAGCCTCAAGCAGAACCCAGCCCGGATTTGTTAATAATGATCCTATTCAGCCTGAGGTGCACACTGTGAAACCCCATCGTTAGTTAGCAACCTCAGTGAAAAAAGCAGAAATAGGTTCATTGCTACTTACTAGGAAAAAAGCATCTACCTTAGCTGGCGAGGGAGGCAGCGAAAAGCGTTCCTCCTGGGTTATCACTTTTACCACTCCTTGTATCACTCATATGTAGTAGTCATCTTCTGGCCAGCCATATTCTCTAACGAAGTCTTTGCAAATCTGGATGTTTTTACGCTGCCTTGAGTTTGATGTTTTTTTTTTGGAGATTGACCGGTCCAAATAGGTTAACAAATCTTCTGTCTCCTCCTGTGGATACTTAGATAATCCTCTGGTTGGAATCTCCTGGGCATTGGGGCTGCTGATGATTTCGATAGGCTTAGGGCCTTTTCTTTGAGTAGTATGTGGCATGACGACAGCTCTGAGGAAGTCAGACAGGCCATACATGAAGGTCAAGGAAGATAGTGTGGATAAGATTACAGGAAGATCTTTTATATGCTACGACAGAGGTGTGTAGGAGGCAGAATGCTCAACTCGACCTTGTCTGCCTGGAACACAAAAGGGGAAGCATCACTGAGGGCAGTTCCAAGAGCCCCTGAGCCAATAATCTGTGGTTGGTGGCTTATGTAATCAATCCAGGTAAGCATGGCGGTCCCAGCAACAGCTTCAAGAAGGCCGATCTTGGGTGCCCTGTTTGATATCGGCTTGTCCATTGGAGAATGTACCTAAAAATCTCTAAACACTCTTTAGTTTATAATTTCTCATGGCGTAAAGCTGCTGTGGTTGGTCTTCTATTCATTTTTGTCCACTTTGCTTTTGCGATCTGATGATCTGTGTGTCTTGGTAACCTCACGGGAGTGAGCCATTGTTGACCGAGGATAGAATTGGAGCTATTTTTTGGCGAGCAGCCGGTGTGAATGGCGGAGTGACAGCAGTCTAGACTGTACATAGCCACCTGTGTAGTGACTAAAAAGGAAAACAAACCATTTTCTCGCTAGTGCCCACTAGTAAGCAGAAGGCATGCCATCGTCATGAACCGGCAGGTACATACCTAGGTATGGAAAGCTTAGTCTTCGCTGGCTCATCAGCGAACCAACTCATGACCGCCATGTGGCCGCCCCGGAACTTCTATATTAGCTATTTGTGCACTGAACCGCAAATTTAGGGGAAAATGAGATCATTGCATCTACAAAAGTGACTTGATGTTGTCTTTCCTCCACCTTCCTACACACCCGCCCATTCCCAATTGTTTGCTTAAGACAACATCAAGCACTTTTCAAAATTCGAGACTCTCAATAACAACGCACCGAAATGGCTCCGTTAAATGTCACAGGGGATGTGGTATCCCCCCTCATCAAGCATTTCAACAACCACCCCGCCGCCAACAACGCTGATACCAACCTGAGAGATTCCATCTTACCGGACTACTCCCAACCAAAGATGAGCCCTCCAAAAATAACAGTGATAGTATTTGGTGGACTCATCCTCGCCATCATCTGCGTGTGCCTTTTTTACAGAATCTTCTGCAATACCACCAAGCGACCGGAGACGCCGATGCCCCAGGGCCATGTTTACGGCCACGATAATGCCAGCTCCCACGGGTTGGGCACGCTGAGGCCTGACAGGAGTTATGAACGGCCGAGCTTTCAGCATGTTGAGAACAGTGGGCTGGGCGACAGCCCGTGGGGAGGGAACACGGTGGCACGTCCCGCGCCGGCTGCGACCCATGGCTGGGACAGGGGAGACGCAACACCGCCGCCGCCATGTAAGTAGCCTCAAGCAAATGTTTGTTGGATTCTCCAACTTGAACCTGCCTTGCGCTTTGTGTGCGCGGAGGGTAATGCTTCCTGCTTTGGAGCCCATCCCACCTGCAGCTGCCGAGACAGGTCATCGGCAGATGGCGTCACGCAACACCAGTGCTTGTGCGTGATTGATTTATTTCGTGGTCTTGTGGCTGACTCAATTTGTTGCAGATCCGGATCCACCAAGTTACAAGTTTTCACCATATTGCTAGGGAATTAGCGGGGGCCGGGCCGGGCGGGGCTGAAAAGTTCAGATTACAAAAGCTTCAATCACTGCTCGCAAGCTTGCTTTGCATTCAACCTCGGTATATCTGGTGGAAAGTGAAGGCATTCATCAGAAGAGAGGCTTGAACAATATTGGGCGAACCATTCAGGAGGCCCAGGGGCGGGGGGCACTTGGAAGCAAGCAGCCATGAGGGAGGATTTTGGATACAAGCCCATGATCACTCAATCATTCTGTATTTAGAGTATCTAGAGCGATTCCTGAATTCATCAACCCGTGAGAGTTGTCAATGTCTCACCGAGTACGAAGAGCTGCAATTAAAACCTCTATTAAGCATCCTCGCTCGGCCCAAAAACTTCAATAAACACACATACAAGCTCGCTTGAAAATGCTCAAAAGCCTCAAAGCGCCTTGCTAGACCAACCGGATGAGTCCAAGCCCATGAACACCGACTGGCTGAGCCGTAGGACTCTTAGGACTGGAACTTGTGGTCCAGCCTGTCCTGCTTGACCTGCTCGTCGCTGGTCGCCATCAGATACTCCCACCTCTTGCGCACCGTGGTATAGCCGAAGTGGTATGAGCCGCCGTGATCGCTCATGTACTCTGACACGAGCTTCCAGGGGACGTTGTCCCGTGTGATCTCGCCGACGTCCTTGGTGAATTTAATCACAGCCCGCTTGAGGAGCTTATCCTATAGGGTTGGAAATAAGGGATTAGTACCCATGTGCATGATAAAGGGAGGAGGCAAGAGGCAAGTGTAGACGAAGAAGGTTGGGTGAGTGTGACTAGTAGATGAAAGGCGCAGAGCGCCAAAAAGGGTGAGAATCAAATACTCACATCAATCTCCTGGAACTCAGGCTTGCGGACCCTCGCCTCCTTGGGCTTGGTGAGGGTGCGGAAGCGGCCGCGCAGGGTCGACTCTGCCTCGGTGAAGCCGCCGTTCTTGCGGATCTCCTTGTATGTCATGCCCGCCAGCTTGGACTGCACGAGGTACTCGTCCTTCTCGGAGCGGGGCGGGGTCGCGCACTCCTCGGCGGCACCCTTGGGGCGAGCGCTGCTGGCTGCTTTGGACGAAGATGCATTTCCCTGGGTGGTCTTTGGACGGGAATCGGATCCGCCTTTGTGATGGTGGCGGTGGTGGGAAGCAGACTGGGGCTGAGTCTGCGACAGGGACTGAGACTGAGACTGGGTGGAAGCTTTGGTCTTCGCCTTTGATTTCTTCGAGCTCGGCGTCGAGAACCTATCACTGCTCGCCTCGCCTCCGTGACGGCGCTTTGGTGCATTGCTGGTGGGAGTGGCCTTTGAGTGAGGTGCCTTGTCTGGTAGTTGCTTCCGGCCCGCGCTGTTCAGCTTGGAACTAGTTCCACCCCTTGCCTGGCCAGCAGAGGATGGAAGGGTCTGTGCCTGAGGCACAGTGACAGCCGAGGTCACTTCGGAGTCACTCTCCATCCGGAAGGGGTTGGGGAGTGACTCGGAAGAGGACGAGTTGGGCAGGCTGGGTACGTTCTTGAGGTTCAGCATCTTGGGAGAGACAGTCTCGGCCTCCGGGAAAACCACACCAGGGGTGATGCCAAAATTGTGCATGGCTGAGCGTGGCATGGCTGAGCGAGACAGCAAGGCCTGCGGTATAGCACCAGGGTTGTGGTACGACGGCTCGTCGGGAGGGAAAGCAGAAGGGCTGTGGAAGCACTCATCCGTCACATCCATGTCCATCATGTCCTGTGGCCCGATAGAGGACGAAAAGCTGCCAAAGATAGAATTTGGGGAGCTTTCATTCACTCGGCAGCTAGAAGAAGAAGAGCTTCCGAGGTTAGGCACACCGCCGATGGCCGAACCGAATTCAAACGATGAGCCGATGCCCTGACTACTAGGAAAGGTCGGGAGGCCATGGGCCAAGCCTTCGGGCATGCTGTAACCCTGGATGTATTCATTGCCGAATCCGACGGCGGGTGGCCATCGTGAGCCTTGGACATTAATCGATTCGGAGAAGTTGTGACTAAGGTTGTCTGAGGCTTGCGTGGTATTCCATATGTCCTCTGCATTCGCCTCTGTTTTGAAGCCCCCAGTGCTGGGGTTCAGATTAGTCTGGCGGCGACCGTGAACTTTGCGATGATTGTTGCTGCTCGAGGATGGAAGTGAGACATGGTGCATGCTTTGGCCGGGGCCCAATGTGAACTCGTCAAGAGCAGCCTCATGGCCATTGCCACGCGGTCCACAGAATGCTTCATTGGGGTCTTCCATCTGTAAAGAGAACCCGAGGTCAGTACTCATTACTTCCCGAGACATGGAACAAAGGAGTGATGGGAAGGCAGAACAGGGGCGTCTCACCTTCTGAAACCACACCCTGGATTGATCAAAATCGTTGGTCTGAAGCTGGTATTGATCATGCGCAGTTCTTTGTCGACCGAAATGTCCCTCGAGGGTTTCGTTGCGACCAGGCGCCATGTTCTGGAGTCCGGCGCGGAACGCAGCTTGTTTAGCTGACAAGCCCTGGAGGCTTTGCAGATGCTGATTGAGGAACAAGTTCGGGTTCGCGAGATCGAAGGCGAACGTGGTATTAGGCGATGGTCCCCAGAAACCCTGGCCATTGTTGAAAACCGGCCCCATGGGACCTGCGCCTCTCATAAACATCTCGTAGTCTTGAATTTTCTTCATGGTGGCTCCTAGTTCTCGCTCTGGCGGGGTTGAAGTCACCGGACACCTCAGCTCGTCGCCGTCGCCGAGATTGCCTCACAGGTGACGTTGCGCGAGTGAATGTTCAGTATTTCTCACCGCTGATGTTGTGCGATGCTGAATTATGTCGCGCTTGTGCGTTGTCTCTGCCTGACCAGCTTGTCAAGCTTGTGATCTTGCCCCACTAACCACTGCCCTCTGATAGTGGGTAGGTTGGACGCAAGCAAAGAGATGGGATGATCGCTGTTGTCAAGGCTGCAGCAGTGAAGGCCGCAGAATGGTGACGGGTTTCTGCTGCAAGGTAAGGCAGGCGGTTGTGAGAGAGGAGCGGTCTGAAGATCTGGTTCCGTATGCGGGTTCAAGGCAAGCTGCCGAGTAAGGCCGCCGAACTGTTGGGCAGAGCTTGTAGTTGCGGAGGGGTTAGATCTCGGTCTGGAGCGCAAGGGAAGGTCACGGGGCGGACTTTGCCCAGACTGGAGTCAAAGTTGTGAGACTGTGGGTGCTTGTGTGTAAGAGCGTCTCTGAAGACCTTGAGCTCTAGCAAGTTCGACGGTGGTAAAGGGCAAGAAAACCAGTGATGATCGATTTGGTCAGGTTCAGCTCCTGGATGCCATTTAACGGTGCGAGAAATGGCGGAAGCGCGAAGTAATTCACCCTGAACTGCGACTGTATTTAAGCTTTGCTTCGGACTAGAAAATACCGCCATGTACATGCCGGAAGAAGTTTCGACGCGCACGACTTGGTTCCTTTTCGCAGCACACCACCTAGACGGTTCTTCGTGGCGTGAACATAATGAGGGTGTCCTGCAGGAAACTAGATCCAATGATTCCGAAAGTAAAGACCTACTCTTCCTCTTCTGTTACCTCTGCCTCGATCCTAACTTGGGGTACACAATCAGCGACGTGTGCCCATCTTGCCTACAAGGGCCTTGTTGTGCGGGACAGAGAGGAGCTATGTGAGTTATCATGAAATGATCTCACATATCAACATTGGTTCATTATCATGGGTACCATCCCGTCAATAATCTGCTGGAAGAAGACTGGGCGTATCAGCCAGCAAGTAGACATGTACTCATTGGCACCTACCACCACCCACAGCAGCAGTCCGAACAATGACTGGACGGGAGAGCAATGACCGCGAACTCCTTCCTCGAACTACGGAAGAGGAGGTTCTAAAAAGCCCATCCTGAATTCTTCGCCAGGGGGGTTCGAGCACGTCAGAGTACCCTGTGTGGGAAGCATTGGCCGTCTACAGGACCCGCAGGCCATTTTGCGTTGCATGCTGGTGACAGAGGGTGGACGCACAACAGCCAGAACAGGGCCTGGATTGGAGGTGTCAAAAGCGACTGCAGAATCGCTCGGTACAAACCACATATATGCAAGATCCTGCACAACGCTCTCCCCATCAAATTGGGTACCTGTGGTGTTCATTGGGGATCCGGGCCACACTACGATACGACACTCTGCAGGTTTGCTCATTTGACACCGTCCTGGGCATCCCGCATGCGACTAGGAGGGGTTGAATGAGTAGGGTACGTCTCAACTCAATTCCGGGAAACATTGAGATCAATGCCATCATCTCCCAGAGGGAGGCCTGCCTCGAGTGTGATGACATTTCAGCGACGAAGATGTGGGAATGAACTGGTTCGGTGTGTGCCGAATGACCAAACCATCGGGTAAGCGCAGCTGTTCGTTACCTGATCCCGTTAGTTGGACCAGGTGGAAATGGAGTCGCCCTGTACTGCAAACGAAGTCCTTCGGTGGCGACTGTAGAGTTGGGCCCTGATGTAGGTTGCCGTTGCCGTGTCCTGTGTAGCCTGAAGATCTGGAGACATTCTTGGTCAAGTGCGAGACGACGTTGACTACCCAAGTGACATCTCATGAGCCAATCCCAGCCGGGAGAATCCAATCGTGCTGGGTGGGTGACTTTGCAGGCGATGACAGGTGGACCGACCTCCGTCCAGGAACCTGGTTAAGATCATTGATGATGCACGGAGGAGCGGTCCCTGGCAAGTGCAGGTGGTATGCATGTTGGAGCAGTCCCGTCCCACCTTCAGCAGCAATCTATCAATATTCGACGCATAACTGGCCAGTAAGAGGACACCCCCGTGTTTTCTGTCCGCAGATGGTTGCCCGACCCCTGCCTCGATCAAACTGCAGACGATGTTAGACTAATGCACGAGGTACGGCCGCAGCGAAATCATCGTCCGCGCGCGACGAAAATCGAGAGTTGACCGTTTAATGACAGAAAGAAGACGGTTACATGTGGATAGAATGGTCTTGAATGGCTGGCTCAAGGCGAAAGCAGCCGATGGAAAAAGAGAATTGGCCATCAATGGTGTGTCCCACGAAGTGCCAATTTCCAGAAACATCGTAGCTTATCTGCCTTATGTGATGGATTCCCAGCCCCATCTGGAACTCTAGTAGCAGTGGCGAGCTTGAGTGCCCACAGAATCTGCATGTAAAGACGTACTTCGTATCTAGGCAGGTAGTTACAGAAATACCTGATGCCTGAGCCCATCCATTCTCTCACAACGGCTGATCCAAGCTGATTCAAGTGCCACATGGTCAAATTTGATCATCGATACCGGACAACGCAGAAGACCGCTAAGCATGGTCAATCTAGACCCAACACCTAATTTATATAAGTATCAGGTGTGCATGTATTGGGTGTATGGGTAATGAGTGTATGGGTGATGGATGATGAGAGTATGGGTGTTGCGTATATGGGTATCAGGTGTGTAGAAGCTGGGTGACTACGACTTTTATGTCCTTCATGGACTTGTTGTCATTCAGTAGCCGTAGGTGGTGACTCGATTACGATGATGAGCCCCCTCCGTACTCGACGTAAGGGTTGACTTATCGATTAGCTCTCTTGCCCGGCATGCTGGGCTGCTCCTGCCAGTATCGCTGGATCGGCGAACAGCAGCTTCCGAATCAGCATGCCAACGAATGGGTTTTGAGGTCAAGCTGTTTATACCTGCCCCCGCCAGTTTGTTGACTTCGCCTGGACCTCCGTTGCTCATCATTCCAGGACGACACCTGCATCATCGACCTGCCATCCTCCATCGCATCAGATACGATTATCAGAGTTTACATTCCATCGTGCTACAACTATCATCCACGGTCAGTTATCGAAGATGGCCCGCTCCTCGAATGTCAGAAGAAAGAAGGGACACTTGTCTCAGGGTCCGACCAAGGCCCCCGACGTAGCTGACGGTACAGCCCCCGGTGCTACTGGTAGGCATCTCTCCCTTTCCAACGTCCCATCACACCTGATAGACATAGCTCACACACGATGCTTACTGCACAGTCTCCGATGAATCCATCGCTCCCCCCGGGACTACCTCGACGAGTCGCCGGAGCTTGCCGGACGGCAGAAGAAGGGCGGTTGCTACCACTGCAGTGACTCCGGAGGAAAAGCGGAAAGTGAAACGGATGCAACAGAGTAGGGACTACGAAAACAATCACCGGCTTGAGCCATGCAAACTGGCTTTCAACGAGCTGCTTAGCGACAAATACGCCGATTGCAACGTACACTTCCTGAAACCCCTGCACCACGTCGAGTTGAAACTCCCCCAATACATGAGCATCTTCAAGGTCCCAATGTACCTGTCAACCATGAAGGAGGCCATGGAGGCTGGAAAGTACGAGCACGCCAGTGAATTCAAGAAAGACTTCATGAGGATACTTGAGACTGCCAAGCTGTTCAATGTGGCCAATTCTGCAGTCCATGAGGCGGCAAACAAGCTAAAGAGGGAATTCAACGTGGTCTGGAAGGAGGCGAAACAATCGAAGAAGTCTGAGAAGACCGCCGTCGTTGAAAACGAGGACCAGCAGAAGACGAGACGATCCAAGAGGAAGTCCGACAAGACCGCTGCCATGGAAAACGAGGGCCGGCCGGAGACGAAACGATCCAAGAAGAGGTCTGAGTAGACCGCTGCCGTTGAAAATGAGGGCCGAAAAGACGGAGGAGCAGTCTTCGAGCGAAGGTTGATGCGGCGCGAGATGTGGGGAAAGTCTAGGAATACGACGGCCGACGGTCGATTCGACCACTCATGACAGACTGGAGGGTTCTTTTCTCAAGGCTGCTGCTGAGGGAGTTCGTGGAAACGGTGCAGGCATAACCTGCAAAGGTCGAATGTGACTTGGCCGGTCTCAGAGCACGCACAGCATCACGAAATACTCGAACATACGCACAAAGCAGAAATTACTTACATTGGTCCGTGGTTTTCTGCAAGGAGTCATTCAGAATGCAAAAGGAAGAGGAAATTGGTGAAAATAAGGCTAGCAAGAAGAACCAAAAGCATTGTGGAGTACCAGTAGACAGTTACAGCCTTGACGTAGAAAGCATTGTTTCACACTGAGGCAGATTCCCAGATCATCTGCCATCGCAGCTTACTTGGGATGGCGGTCGAATTCGATTGCAATGGCTCCCAAGCTCTTTTTTCCGTCCGTTCTGCCGCTAAAGACATCACCCTATTCAGTCCAGAGCTCTCTCATCCGGAGATTACCTGCGAACCGAAGACCTGGACCCGCTCGACCAAGCCGTCGCCACATCCTCGCTTTCCAGCACAGCTCCGTGGAGAGAACCCTTTCCCGCCGAAGTTTAATGCCCTGGCACGAAGTGATCGTCAGCATCCCGAGCGATCTTCAGCCTGTCTCATCATGCTTCCCGTTCTCCCATGTCCCCCTCCCACACCGCGTGCGACGCTGGCCCCATATATCAAGATACCGCCCCTCCCGCGCCGAGGCTGGCGAGAGTCAGTACCTGCATTTCCTTGGCGGCTTTCTCGGCACCCGCGTATTCATCAAAAGTGCAAATTCCGAGTCAATCTCCCCCGGGTTCTTTGCCCTTGCGCAGGCACGCTTCTTTGAAACGATGGAGAGCACCGTCGTCCGAACGCCAGGTTTCCAACTGCAAGATGGCAAAACTGATCGGCGTGAGATCCATACCTGGCGGGTGTAGTGGATGCATAAGCAGAGATGGGACCGCACCTAGGAGCCCGCTTGCCAGGCATGACTTAGAAAAGGCCTGGCTGTGAAATAACGATCTTGCTACCGTCGTATTGCAAGGATCCGCCATCTGGGGCGCTCAACTCAGCCCGTGATACATCACATGCATGAGCGGCAATGAGAAGACAGGCCATGAGGACCACGACTCGAAAGTGCACCAGAATGACGTCGAATCATGACGCAGTGCTTAGGAAGCAGAAAATCGAGGGTCTGCGCGGCCTGTGTACGTCGGAAGGGCCCTAACATCAGGGAAACGCTGCAATTTGACAAGCTTTTGGCACGGACGGATTTACCTATGCCGACTGCATCAGAGGTCACCAGGATATATGGTCCGTTCACACTGATGGGCGGGATTTCTAGTATATTCCCAACGATAATAATGTACAATACATGCGATTGAGGCATTTCAAAGGACTGGTGAAATCAAAATTAGGGTATATTGCGCAACGAAGTGTCTCAGACATCCTGCATTTCTGATTTTTTGAGCTCCACAACTTCGTACTCCTTGGTGACGGTAATCATTCCCTTCGTTGATGATGATGAGTTGCCAGGCTTCCACGTGCTTCTCCTGGGCGATGAGAACAATGAGGGGAAGTTGTTTGACTTGAAGAACTCTGGCAGAATGGTTTGCAACAACGGCCTGAGCGCAGGGACAGAGCCCGTAATGATGATGAACCCGGTCTCGACAACGGACCAGTTGTAGTACGATACGGAGGCAACTAGAAAATATTTTATTAGTGGGAGTCTCAAAAAGGGAGCGATTTGTAACAACTCACAGGTCACGTCGATGTCGTCCGCCAGACCTCGAAGCGAGATGACCCTCACAATACTGAAGGCGCATGCGCTATTATCAGACGATGTCAGTTGGCCATTGTCGTCTCGTGTCGTGAGGATATAGGAAAACTTACATCAACCCACTGAGGAACAACGCACATAGACAGGCCTTCTGTGCTGCCGGCATCTTCAACCTCAGGAAATACGGGATAGGAGTGAGGCAGATAACAAAGTCTGTGACGACGTTCACAATCCCCAGCGTAAGCACGACCGGCTGAAGACCATAACATGTTCCTTGCTCAGCACCCCCAAGCACCCAGCTGAACTGAACCGGAGAGCACTGGAAGATGACCAGGAATGCCTGGCAGGTGCAACAGAGGACGACGAGGCCGGCTGTGGCGAAGAGGAAGAGCCGGAGGTACTTCATCGGCTGCGGGAAGATGCGTAGGAGTGTGGCGATGACCGATATCTTGGCGAGGACGATCGATGGTGATAGCAGGATGAGGGCGAGGTAGTTTAATTTCTGGACCCGGGTGGCGACGGCAAACTGGTCTTCCTTCGTCGAGCCGGGCAGGTCCCAGATGTGTTTCCCGAAGCCGACAGGAACCGCGGCGAGGTTCACGGCGCAGAAGGAGAAGAACCACATGGCGGAAGCTACCATGAGATCTAAAGTGCGAGGAATATTAGTTCCAGGAACTGTCGAGTGTTGAGCCTCAGTCCACTTACAGTCTTCGAGGTACAGCTTCCTCATCATTGAGTGTTTTGTGAAAGCCCTGAGTGACACAACTATAGCGACAAGGCATATGAAGAGGATGTTCACGGTCAACACGGACCACGCCCGGCTGGTGTGGTCGGTAGGGCTGGCGGCTCCCAAGGCCTCATCCCCTAAGGATTCGTGGACAAACATATTGGCAACACGATCAACATCAAGCAGAAGCAGTGAATGCTTAAGCAGATGATCGTCAAGTTTATAATAACATAGTACCGAAGAACAGCCAACAGGAACAGTCCAGGGGGGCCCTATGGCTGACCCAGACACCCGGGCATGCTTATATTTGAAGACCGAGATGGTGGAGGAGGTGGAGGGGGGGCGCACGCACGCACGGTTCGAACTCAAATGGCAACATCCGATGAGTGATTGACCATCCGGTCTTGGGGCTGGTGGGCCTGCACGCAAGAACGCATGGACCCGCGTTCCTCGCAAGGCATTTCGCCGCAGTGGCTGTATAACCACAGCAGAATCAGTGGAGAGTTCGAGCCCGAACAGAACTGATAGCCCGTGCCCCCCAGCTCCCCAGTCTCCCCCAGCCCACCGCGGATGGAGGGGCCGGGTCTCAAAGTGGTGAGAAATCGGGCTGTGGAATTCCGCCCTCCCCTGCAGGTAAAGAGTGATACTTTTTTCGAAAACGGCTAGCGGCTCCACTTTCCAAAATCAACATCTCAAAACCACTTTATCACACTGACAATTGAATTAAGAAAGGGACGATTGGGGCGCTGGGTCGAGCGTTAGCGAGTGGCCGGTAGGCCTTGCCCGAGCACCACTTGAGTCCCAACCCGGTACTCTTTTCCTTCCCCAAAATGAGCGAGATGCATTGTTTGAGAAAAGACGAAGATGAAGATGTTGAAGATGCCAAGCTTGTGGTGGGGACGCTAAGTGAGGCGCTAGCCGTTTTCGAAAAAAGTATCACTCTTTACCTGCAGGGGAGGGCGGAATTCCATAGTCCGGTGAGAAATGTCCGCCCGGAGCCCACTGTGATGTATTGTTAACCTTATCGCCGCCCACTTTATCTGGTAGTCACTCGGGCAGGTAATCGTGGCTCGCGTAATGTGCCGCTGCCCGGATTTCCCTGCTGCTGGACCTGGGATCCTGACTCGGCGGCCGAGGTCAGCAGCGCAGCTCGCACCCGTGGACGGCGGCTGGGCGAGCGCGCAGGGAACAAAACACGGCGATCAGCCCATCGTTCACGGCCGACGTGGAGACCGCGTTCGAGTGAATGAGGCAAGTCACGTACACAGTTGGCAGGGTGCAGCAATAATCGCTACGACACTATTGCCGCGAGCGGGTCCCTCAATGTGCCCAGGCGCAATGCCACCAGCCTATGGGGAAAGGTGGGGGGTCAGTGTCACAACTCATGTTTCGACGTTTTAACGGCTGCACGTGTAGCCCACGTGGGCGAAACCTCCTGCTCGCCGGCCAGAGGTGATTCCGTGTTCTGCACTGCTCATTATTGAGACCCGTGGGCTGACTGGGCGGGTTACCTTGGAAGATTATGAGCCAATTGCGTTGGTGTTTGAGCATTGCATCTTGGTAGCACGCATGTGGGAAGGGCTGGTGTTTTGATTGCTTTACTGCAATATACAATGCATGTAATTTTTTGACTTTGGGAAGTGTTCGGCGAGCCGTGGCAGGGGCCATCCTTTCGGGTGGCCCCTGATCACTCCACCAACGCGTCTGTGCTGCAAAGTTGCTCCTTGATACAATAATGAGACGACCCTCTACACGTTCTCGGCGTGCTCGTCCCTGACCTTTGGATCGGTCGGCAAAATGCCGCCGTCGCTGCTTCCCTTCTCCTTCTCGCTGTCGATTGGCAGCTCCTCCATGCCGGCCTCCCTCCTGATTCTAGCAATCTCCTCGGCCGGCGGTGGGATCCACTTGGCCGACTTGCGTGGGTCGACACGCTCCAGATACATGGTATCGATCTCTTCCAAAGTTCTGCCCTGGCCTTCGATGACGAAGAAATACACCAGGATGCCACCGATCAGGTTGCAGCCGGCAAAGACGTAGCCCAGCGCAAAGTCGATGTCCTTGGTGATGAACGGGGTGAAGAAGGCGAGGAGGAAGTTCCAGGTCCAGTTGCTGGCCGTCGCCAGGGCCATCCCCTTTGCGCGGTACTTGGACGGGTAGATCTCGGCGATGAGCGTCCACACCATGGGTCCCCAGGTCGTCGCGTAGCCCAGGATGAACAGGCACGCCATGACGATGAGGGCGATGCCGGCCTCGGGGGTGTTGGCCGGCTCATTGACATCGAGGACAAAGTGCCCCACAGAGGCAAACACCAGGAAGAAAACAAACATCCAGATGGAGCCTGCCACGAGACACTTGCGCCGGCCGTAGTGCTCAACGAGGTACAGGCCGATGAACGTCACTCCAAAGTTGATTCCATTGAGGATGAGCTGCGTGACGAAAGATGAGATTTGGACCGAGTTGAAAATAGTCTGTCCATCACCGTTAGTTTGGGATCACATCGGGGACGCCATCCATCGCGCCACAAGAGCTAAGACGTACCGTTCCGTAGTAGAAGAAATAGTTAGCACCGGTAAGCTGCTGGAACATTTGCAGCATGATTCCAAGCGCGATCCGGTAAGCTATCCTGGGCGCCTTGAACATCTCGACCATGCCAGAAATAGGACCCGTCCCCTTCTGCTGCATCTCAGCGCGGAACTTGTGCTCCAGCTCCTCCATCTGCACAAAGATGGCGTAGTGGTTGTCCGGGGCGCCGTACACGCGCGTCAGGGTCTCCTTGGCCTCGGCGGTGCGGCCCAGGCGGTAGACGTAGCGCGGCGTCTCCTTGAAGCCCCAGATGCCCGCGCCGAGGATGAGGGTCCAGAGCCAGCCCAGGCCGACGACGATGCGCCACGAGGCGGAGCTGTCGCGCTGGTGCGTGTACGTGCCGTAGTTGAAGCACGCGGCGAGGAAGATGCCCAGCGTGATAAACAGCTGGTACGTGCACACGAGGGCTCCGCGGATCCAGGGCGGCGCCGTCTCGGCCTGGAACATGGGCACGAGCAGGCTGAGCGCGCCGACGCCGAAGCCCGCCACCAGCCGGCCGACCATGAACTGCTCCCACGAGCTGCTGGCCGCGACCTGGATTACGAATCCGACGGCGACGATTATGCTCCAGAAACAGATGGACGGCCTGCGGCCGAACTTGTCCGCGAAGGGGGCGGCGATGAGGGCGCCGACCAGGGTGCCGATCGATAGCAGTCCGACTATCAGGCCGGAGCGGACAGTGCTGAATGCGTACGTGCCGTCCCCCTGGTCCTCGCCAAATCGCATGAGGAAGTCGGGCATTTCTTGGAAGCCCGAGATCTGGCCAGTGTCGTATCTGTTTTGTCCTCTGTCAGCAACTGTGCGGGTGCAACATTTTGTTTAGACTCGGAGGCTGGAGTAAGGATTCATACCCAAAGATCAGACCGCCCATAGAAACGAGGAGGCCCATACACAGAGTGCGAGCTGACACCCGCTTTAGGGGGGAGTAGTCGAGATGAGCAAGCTCTTGTCGAGCATCAGTGCTCGTTTCGGAGTTGGGGTTGACATGGTCGAAGGTGACCTTGGCGTTGAGACTCAACATCTCGAGAACCGGGCTTGAATGACGGATTCGGGTGGCACGTTCATGTGTGGAAAGAGAGACCCGTCGGACAAAACAACAAAGACTGGAGGGGTCAAGACGAATGAGATATAATGAGTTGTCGAGCAAAGTCGTGGCAAGGGCGTGCGCACGTTTTTATCACCGTACAGTTGACAAAGGGCCGAATAAGGGCCAGTGGTATGCAGTGTAACTTGCACAGTTAGCTCAAACCATCTCCATATTTGATAGCCACTTCCTCCACGGGGTTGCAGGTGTGGATATATGGGGAAGGCAATGGGGAAGGTTCCATCGCCAACTCCACCGAGTGCAATGCTGCCCACGGGGTTTGAAAAAAACGGTGCCTCACGCAAATCCGGCACACACACAGCTTTCGCCGCACGCCCAGACGAACATGACATCGACGACGTATCGGAACGGCCGTTCCTTCCAGCGCAATTCTTCTGTCATTTCTGACCATCTGACCCTGGGCAGGGCCCGAGCTAATTGGCATGCTCGCCTCGCATTGAACAACGACTCTCTGCTTGCGGCTCTGTGCGGCTGATCTTCCCTGCTTGGCAGACGCTGTTCCCGCCATCGCCTGGGCGGCAGCAAAACATCCTGTTGGTCGGATCGGCCGGGCGCGGGCAACGGGTGGACGACGTCATACCCGCAGGTGCGAAAGCCAACGTCATCCGCCCTGCCGTTTCGTGCACCACCGTCTCGTAAGTGGCTTTTTACTGCCGAGCGTGTCAGTCACTGCTGCCAGTTCGGCCCTGTCAAGTCAGTGCCCACTCACTGGGCACTGCCCAGTTTCGAGGGCGACCCACTAATTGCAGACACGTCTCTTGCTTTGTCCATTACGCAGCGTTGTTCCCTTCCCCAGCACCCCAGATTGGGCCCCCGCGAGATTCAACTGGAGACGAGAACCCACCGCCCAGGCAGATCGAATTCGGCCCGTTTCCCGGCTGCAAGGTAGGTACGCCGGACACGCAGGAAAGGATCGTCAACACGTCCTCTTCTTGCTGGCCGGCCATTACACGTCCGCACCGAGGTGCCACCGAGATCGATGACACTCGCGATCTCGTGCCTGCCCGGCAGCCCGGAAAAACAAGCACATGCTTGGCCCAAATTCATCGTGGTGTGTGCCGGGTTTCGCACATATCAGACGGCCCTTCTCCCGGCAAAATGGGCGACGTGATTATCTGATAAATGTTTAATACGCCGTGGCTCCCGTACGTGTCCACAGGCGGGACTGCGAGTCTGGGTCTGTCTGCACCAAGAGACCCTTCTCGACAGCAGGGCGGTGTCTCTCTCGTTCGGACCGATTGGGGCAGGAACCTGCTCCACGCATTATATCGGGCAAGTTCCACGATTCATCATCGCTTACTCGACTTGATCAACACGTAGGTAGTCGACTTTGACACCCGTCGACACCTCGCTACGCGCTCAACTGGGTCTTTGGTTGCTCTGCACGCACATCGTCTTCAATCACTTAAAAAACTCCGTCGGTGCTCGATACCCCGAGGCCAGTGTTTGTATCGCAGAGTGACAACGACGGCACGTACGTATATCAACATAGGTGGAGCATACGGAGCCTGTTGACCGGCTCGCCGGGACAACTTTCGAGTCGGCATCCCGCACTCGTCCATATCTTCATCGGGAGATACCGGTCTCTTACAAATTTACCGAAGCCTCGATCTGCTCCGAGCTTCCCGGGGACGGGGACAGTCAGCCAATCTAGCAGGAATAGTGCGCCCTTCTCCATTGCCGTCCACTCAATAGAGATGAGCTTTGCAGCTGACGCAGAGCTGGGATGGACAGTACACGGGCCAGTTGACTGCATACCAATGTTGCGCCGATGTGTCTCAGGTCCAAATAGCTGGGTCAGATAGAATCGTAGCTGTGGGCAGATCGGAAAGTGCAAGGCCGGGAGATTTGTTCAAGGCCTCCACCTTCAGTCATCTATGTGTGATGATCAGCCTCCCCCAAATATTGCTGTATCAGTACATTAATTCTGCCGCGGGATCTTCTTCAGAAAACCCGATCGCATCAGACAATACATGATCCCGATCTGTAAGTCGCCTCTGAGATTGTTGGGTTGAAGGAAAATTGAGGTATCACCAGCGTTATCTGAGTTCTTGTTACCATTTTCGCCACAGGAGACTCGGGCTGTCTTCTCGACTCTTGAAAGCAAAACAAGGTCCTAATTACAAGGCTGTAGGAAACCATTGATCCAGATGTATGCAGACAAGGGGGAGGCCGCGGCCTGTACCTCTCAGGCCAAGCAAGGCTGGCTACTAGAACTTTCCAGGCCCGCACCAACCAAATCCTTCCTTGGGACTGGCCTACTATAAGAACGAGTGGGCATGTCACTGTCCGTATCTACTGCAGAGGTGCCACATCCTATGCACTCACCGTCAAGAAGTTATTTCGCTCCATATGAATCGTCGAAGAAACCAGAACTGCCTAAGTACACTGAGTACATCATATCACGAAGGTCTCCACTGGTGCTATATGCCCCCAAATTTCCCCCTTCATTGCTACAACCCGCCTGAGAATTGCGTTCCAGTATCTCAGCTCTTATTCGGCCATGGTAGTCATTCTTGGTCAAGGTGATGTCCACACCTAAGCACGGGAACCTTTTGGGGCCACCGCCCAAGATATGCAGGAGCTGAGGGCGTGAGGGCTTTCCGGCTCATGAAACGAGGTATGAACTGCAAAGTTGCTGTTACAGGTTGCAGTCAAAGACAAAGCCAAGGACGAAGTGGTGTATTCATAGGGATGATCAGCTGGAGACTCAAGAGACTTTGAGCAACGATACTGCTGGAATTTAGAAATTGAACAAAGTAGTGGGCAAGATCATGAATGGGAGGACATCCAAAGAACTGACGGAGGAATTCGGGAAAACGAATCATCGAGAAACATCTTTCTCAATATTTCCTGGATCATGGCATCGGACCCCAATCCTTTGTATGCGGAAGCAGTTGCACCATTGATCGATCATTCGAGAAGATCCCTTGCCATGTAATACTGGCATACTGTAGACCCGCTGCTGCATGTTGAAATCTTGACGGGAGCTTTTTATATGCAGTGATTTACCGTAACTCTAGTGCCACACGCCGTACTGATTATAGCAGGATAAGATTTGTCTTCCCTTTGTTGAGCTGGTGACAGGTGACTTATCTTGATGAGTACCGGTACGCTGCCCTTGTCTTTCCTCGTTCCCTCAGTGACCTTCAGGGTACGACAGAAGCTCATCAGCACCATGGACGCTATTCACAACCATGTGTCCGCAGTGTTTCCCTGTGACAGCATCGACTGTGTCTGGCAAATATTCGATTGTTTGTATTCGAAGGAGGCGTATATATAAGTTATCAATTCGTAAGGGGACCCCAAGGCACCCTTTTTGAATATTTAGGTACGTTACGTACCCTCTCCTTTGACCCCCCTCCCTCCACTCCGCATCCCCATTCTCCGTCATAATCCCAGATTTTGGCCCGGTCCAGAGTATTGAGCGACCTCTTTCTCGCCAGAAGGGTAATTTGGAGGGTTCCGTCACAATCCTATCGTATCTGCTGTAGTGCTCCTCTGCCTACTGACAAATTTCACTCTCCGGATGGTCATCCCCGTCGGCCATTGACTCAGTTCCCCCTCAAGAAATCTGCAATGGAGAGACTGGAGTTGCGCATGTAATTGGAACAAATACCATGTGTTTGGCCATCCGGAAGTCGATGTTCAACATCGGTAGTCACCAAGCACCCAAAAGCCTGGCATGGTGGCTTAAAGTGCTGTCATTGTTAGAGAGATACGAAGCAGTCTCGATCACGGATGGGAGAGAATAGATTAGGAATTCGAGGGAACGTGAGCCGTCTTAAGAACACCTCATCAGCTTCTATTTCCGAGGAAGATAATGCAGTCACATGTATGAAATACGAATACGCTCGAATTTGTGGCTGCTCGCCATGTGTTTAGCTATATTCGGATAGGAACACATCGCTTTAGCAATGCTTGTTTGTTTTCCTGCAGCTGTCTGAATATTCGTTTGTTATGAATTTGATGCAGGTCTGGCATGCTCAGCCATGGAGGCTGAGGTCACAATTTCCCGGCTGGAAAGGTATATTATGTGATGAGCTTAACGTGCACGGCATGCCGATTAGGTCTCATGCCACATAGGTGTCTTTAGCTTCTGGTTTTGAAGCCGGGCAGAGTCTTTATACGCACGTCAACCTCTGGATGGACAGCTATTTACTGGCATATATGGATAGTTTCGAGCTTGCCTTTCCCACTACCGTTGCATTGGAATCGTCTCTGGTAACACAGCTGAGGATCTCAAGGGTAATCTCATCTTCGACATCAAATATTGCAACACTGGATGGTAAAAACTGCAAGGCTTGCATACTCAGGATGGGTTTGGACCACCATGTTCAAATTTTACCGTAGATTAAGTGCGCGACAGACACAGTGGCCATGGGTCACTCGACTTTGCAGTGAGTCGAGTTAGCAGTGGGTGAGTATGGGTATGCATACCCACCTGCTCAAAGAAGCTTTTAGCATCAGACACTTCAGTCGCCTTGAGGCTTTCACTATGGGCATGCCACTGTACTACTAGAGACACAACATATATTTTCGTAATTCTTCCAAAGCGAGTAAGTAGCGAACAGCTACATTATTTAGCCTTGCCCCAAGCTGCATCAGGATAGCCGCAGGCTTCTGTGTTACTGCTCTGGAGCGGCACAGCAGAAATGCTGGTAGCCTTCCACATGTCTCATGAACCCCGCCGGCGAGTTTTTACTTAATGCTGTGCAATTGCTACAAAAGACGGCTCCACGAGACCATCTGTCATGTAAGATACCCAATTACGTGCGGATGTGCAGTGTTTGCCCAGACAACAGTATGGAGTCCGTATTAGTTGACACGACAGCATCGGTATTCCCAGATAGGCGTGTTTACGGGACAATCATTGAATACATGTGTTCTATTAGGCACAGTGTATTCATTGATGCCCATTAATGATTCAGAAGATACGAATCGGCCCCTCCATCTCATTTCGTTAGGATACACACTCCACAACTCTCTCTTCCCTCAATAGGGAGACTCGATAAACCAACCTATGTATTGCTGGCTCGGATAGGAGAGCAATCTATATCCTTCAATTACCGTTGTCACAAAAACATCGTGTTGGGTCAATGCAGAGCTTGTGTAGATAAAAGCAACGGAACAAGGGGCCGAGTATCGTTGTGTACCGTTTGTTCCTGGAGCACTTGATAGCTGATGCTGATAATGTCAACTGCATCGCAAGATACCTATGCCGATTTTCTTTGACAAGCAATCATATTCATTGTCGTCAGGCAGCGATATTGGAATTGAAGACTGCTTCATGGCGGAATTCTCCAAGGGTACGACACCTGTCTCATCATATCCTAATTAAATGATTTGCTGGCCTACCGGATTTCGGCAGGGTTCTTATGTCAACTAGAATAAAATCGAGGAATCATTGAGGATTTTGTATGAGAGTTCTGATTGTCCTTGCTGGAAATCGTTTGTTCATAATCCATGTAGGTAATGACCTGATGGAGATCTCCGCTTGACTAAGCTTTGGAAGAGAATTTTGAAGGGGGACCAGAAATTGTCGGCTAAGATGAACTAATAATCCCGAAGCAGCAGCGCGATTTTAAAGTTGATGTCTCACACATGTAAAAAATTCTGGGCCCTCGCCAAAACCCGAATCTCCCCCAATTTTCTTTTCCTCCGTGCCAACCGCAATACCGAGTTCCCGCAACGTCCATACGGGAGCTGCACTCGGTTCATCACAGCCATCTTTCGATGAAGACTGCCCCCGTTGACTTTCGAAAGCTGCTAATATTTTGTTTTCCTCGAGTCCGATCGTGTCCGAGTTGATTTTGCACGTTTATTTCAATCCCATCAATCCGCATCCGTCTGTGAGCTGCGAGTCACTTGCCCTAGAGCTCCCGAGGTCGCGCTGGATGGACACGAGCATTGAAGATATCTCGACATTGAAGTTGTTATTAAAGAAGGAAGGAATAAAATCGCAGCTCGATCAGCCAGCACGGCCGCCTCTCTCTTTTGCAGCCAAGAGACCTGCAGCCGAGTTGGGAATCTGTAGACGTCTTCACTTGTGACCCATACGGCCAGGTCGAAGTTAGTACAGTACCGGTAGGCAGAGGGAGAAACTTTACACGTTGAGGAACTTGAAAAGTGGGGCTGGTCCGGCGCCAGCGAAAAAAGCATACCAGCAAGCAAGCAGCAGCGACCAGTAGCCCAGCCAGTCTCTGGTCTTGTCTGGACTGGCCCAAATAAGGAAGAAAGAAAGCACGACCCCGGACCGAGCAGTTTTGACAGGGGCAGAAAGCAACCCCGGCCGCCAGCCAGGGAAAACAGAGAAAGAAAAACTTTTTTCTTTTCTTTTCTTTCCGAATTCCCTACCCGCCATCAAACAACCACCATTCATCCCACCTTCATTCACCTCCGACCAGTCCACCTCCCCGCGCTAATTCGATTGTCTGTTTACCATCCATTTTCACTACCTCCAATTCACCAATCCATCGGGTGCCCGGCCATCTCCTGTTGCCTTTAACTACTGCCTGCCGACTTATTACTAGCGCCAGCAGGAGGGGAATTGATTGGGTCTAGAATTGGAATTCAAAACAGGAAACCTCACTCAACCACCCCTTCCGCTCTCACCTTCCCCCTTTTCGGTGCACCTGCACTTGGACCATCCATCCTTCCTCTGCACACCGAGCAACACCTGCCTGCATCGTTGGCAGCTTGCACAACATTGCGCGGTGTTTTTTTCTTTTCTGTTTTTCTCCCTCCTTGACTGGTCGGCCGATTTGTTTTCGTCCATCCTCATCGTCGCTGGCGCCCACCTGCGACAGCCCAACATGCCTCCTAGACGACAAGCTTCCTCGTCTGTTGCTGCCAACGACGACGCCCAGCAGCGATCTGCCCCTATCGCGAAACTCCTCCATGACCACGACTTTGCTGACACGTTCCAGGGCGAGGTAAGTCGTCTGAATATCCCGTTTGAATGTGCACGTCCTTCTCCCTCCCTAGCCACTGGAGAGCCCATCGATTGCATGTGACGTGCATCAATCCGCCCCATCCACCAACCAATATTTGCGTCACGCCACATCCACAATTCATCTCCCGAGTCGCATTTGATCATCAGACCCGCTCTTAATTGACACTACGTCCTCTCAGGCTTCATCCAAGTTCGGTCGCAGAATGACCAGCGCCATCCACGGCGATGCAGATGGTGATGCCGACGTCGTTGGTCATGATGGCCGCAATGGTGATGCGACAGCCGCCAACGGATCTGCTAATGGCACTCCTGCTGCCTCCCGCCTGGCGCGTCGGGCCAGCTTCGATTTCGAGGCCGCCCCGGTGGATCTCAACGAGCTCATGCTGCGACAACTGAAGGAGGATCGCAACGCGCTGCAGTACGACGTGGAGTGGACTCGCCACCAGGTCGGCCTTGCTAACATCACGCCTCCTGAGTCTCGCACATACCAGTTGCGCCTGCTGGACCTCGGACACCAGCTCCGCCAGACCAACCACCGCATCCACATGCGAGAGGCCGAGATTCACAACTACCGCTTTGCGCCTGGCCCCGGCATGTACGGCCAGCAGCAGTACGCTCCGAATCCTGTCCAGCACGCCTTCTTCATGAACGCGGAGCCTCCCCAGGAGCGCCGTGGCCCAGGCCGCCCCCTCGGATCCAAGAACCGCGCCCGGGACTCGCTGGGTCCGACTTCGACTCCTGGCCCTCAGGCCCCGCCTAACAACGCTCAGAAGGCTGCTGCTTTGGCGAGTGCTGGCGCTAAGCGCATCCTGCCCACCGAGATCACTGTGGCGACTCGTAAGTCTGACAACGCCGCACCCTGTACCTCCTGTTTTGATTGTCTTGGTGTTTTTGCCTTCCAAATAGATGCTACAGTCGATGTCATCTGCGCAAATGGCCATCAATTCGAGCTGACCACCTCCCGTGCAGCGAACGGCGACAAGGGCGAGTCTGGTCCCTTGGCGAAGCGCCCTCGCGTTGAGGTTGGCTCACCCCTTGGCAGCCCGGCTGAGGACGACAGCAAGATGGCGATCGATTCCATCACAGGCGAGGCTGCTCGCAGCGGCGACACTACTAAGGAGGATAACGCCGCTCAGAACGGCCAAGCCGAGGAGGGGACCCCGAATATCAACGCCGCGGCCACTTCTGTCCTCGCCGCCCCGACCCCGTCGACCCCGAACGTGCCATCCATCTCCGCCAACAACGGCAGCGTGCAGGCGCAGGCCGGCTCCACCCCGATGGCCACCCCGACCACCCCGGGAGGCACGGTCGATGAGACCGGCCCGGGTGGAAGCCAATACCAGCGCTTAGGCCACTGGATGTGCACGCTTTGTACGTCACAGAAGTACCTCCAGCACCCGCCGCCCAAGCAACCGTCCGAGCCATCTTCCTGGCCCCTGCGCGACGTCAGCAAGATAGTTACTCACTACACGCGCATGCATGGGGAGCACAACCGTATGGAGCGCTGCATGGAGCTCGGAACCGCCCTGCAGGCCAACCTTGGCCCCTTCCGCTACTGGATACAGGAGACGAAGCGCGAGAAGATCCCGCTCGAAGAGGTCCGTGAGGCCCTCGCTATGCTGCAGCGCGGACAGCTGCCCGAGCTACTGCGCCGCTTCTCGACTGCCGCACGGGCATTCCCTAACTAGTAGCTGACAAGGGGAGGATGTGGTGGAGGGAATGGCTCTCGTCCAGTGTGGCCGGGCCCATGGCTGAAAAAGGATGGCATTGTGGCGATTGCTGGTATCAGCCGACTGTGTAAAGGTCGTAAAGATGTGACGGTCAGCGACGGTCAACGACGGTCAACGACGGTCAACGACGGTCAACGACGGTCAACGACGGTCAACGACGGTCAACGACGGTCAACGACGGTCAACGACGGTCAACGACGGCCAAAAAAAATTGAGAGGTGAAGTGAAGTGTGGGACAAAAATGGCCGGCCCACCTTGAGGTGAGACTTGCAGCCGGCGGCGAGTATGGATGACAAGCACCACAAGACCGGACGATGAGTCGAGCAACGCCAGCACCGCGGTTCTCCCCCACACCCTGAGCTGCAACCATGGCTCCATGTACGAACCTGTCGGCAGTCGAATTTTCCCATTCTATCAGCAGCGAAGCACCGACTGTCTCGGTACTTCACACAGCAATTACACCAATTCTCTGGAGGCCCAGGCCCCTCTTTGTGCCATTATCGTCACGCGGGTGGCCGTCCGGGTGGACATCCCCAACATTTATCGGACGTGTCCGCCACCAAGTCTATTTCTGCATACCAATGGGCCCAGGCAACAAGAGGAGTCAATGGCGAGTGGTCGGTTGGTACGGCGTTCACCTCTGGTTTGGGAATCGCTTTGGCTTCGGGAAGGGGCGTTTATGTGTTGATAGCTCTCAGCGAGCGACTTGTTGATTAATCGATGCTTTTTTGGTCATCTCCTGGGTAGTGCTTTGTCCCATTTGTGTGTGTGTGTGACTGTTGCCTGAATCTGCATTATGCGCAGCCTGCTGGATTTTGCTGCATGCCTGATACATGATTGTGTCAGCGTCTATGATATGGTGTTGTAAAAGAAGGCCGTCGAACACACAGTCACAGCCTGGATATTCTGTCCTTGCAGACTCTTGAAGGTTTCTGTCTTCAATATTGAACAGATGTAAAAAGCCGCCTTCTCCGTTTTGTCGTTCCGGATCTGGCTAATGGGTGATTCTGAAGGCATTGAATGTTGTTTCTATCTTGATGTGTTTCTGCTTCTGATCCATCTTACTTTATAAATGCCCAGTCGTCAATGCCCTTCAAATGTTCCTTGCGAGGACGGACGATATCCAGCCAACGATATAATTACTAGGACTGTGACAACCACCATCGCTATGGAGGGCGCCACATGCATATAGTACCTCATGGTTCCAGCGGTCGCGACGCTGAGGACACGTTTGCATTGGAGTTTCTTGTCAAAGCTGGTGAAACCGTCGATGTAACGCTGGTGGGGTTGCCTTGAACGAGCACATCCATTTGGATGACGTGGGTCTGGTCTTTATCTTCGGTGCCCTCTGCAATCGCACGTGAAGGACGAGGCCGGTGGCGGCTGCTGGACGCTAAAGGACTACCATCAACGCCGTGGGTGATGTTGCTCTGCTGGGCCTCGGCTCCTGAACCGGACCCGCTCTCCCTGGTGTCGCTACGGGAGGAGTCCTCTTCCATGGCATTCAAGTGCTTGCTGCGTGCCTTCATCCGCTTCTGCCTCGCTGCTTTCACCTCCATCTTCATTTGTGTGACGCGGTCTTCGAGCTTGCGCACCATGTCTCTGCTTTTCCAGTCTAGTTTCAGGTATATCCTGTCATACAGGCCCGACTTGATCACCGTGAGGGTGATGAGGTACTTGTAGATAAGCCAGATTCCAGTTCGGACGGAATTGCTGAACGCTATAACAAGGGCAATGGAGATTATTCCTGTGGATATTGCGACTGTCATTCCAGATTAGCCCAGTCGTCAAATCAAGGGCCTTTTCCGTGGAAACAGGCAAGAATGATGGAGGTTTCCGGAACGTACACATGTATCTGAATTGGCTCCGAAGAGTCATTGGCATTTCATCGCCAGAGATCTGCTTGTTGTTCATACCAAAGATGCTTGCAATGAAGCCCAGTGGGAGCTGTTTCATCCAGTCAGGGATCACATTCTTTTCCCTTTCAAGAGCAGCGTGACTCACGAAGATGATAGTCATAACAGTGAAAATGATGATCGCTCGACCTTGCCTCATTGTCTCCTCGGCCTGCTTGGTGGACTGCCAGGTCTGGAAGACAGAGGCCTGCTGTTGCTTGAGATTGAGGAGGTGGTCCAGCTGTTTAGAAATTTGGTGAGTAAATGTCTTTGTAACTTTCCGGCCTGGGAATGTGACAGTAGCAAATCTTCATCGATGCACTTACACTTGTTGATGTACTCATCGCACTCTTTTTCAGTCCCTCAAGCTCGCCAATCTGGTTTTCAACATCACCCAGCAACTCATCAGCCGAATTAGCAAACCAGAAATAGTCATCATGCGCCTTTTGAGCACCGTTGGCATTTGTACCGTCGCCTTTCTCATTGCTGATCGGAGTGGTGGTGAGCTTGTCCTTCCAGTTCCCATGAGGATCCAGTATGTGGGTAACCTCTTTCTTGAACTTCTTTATGACGTCCCTCTGCTGGATGCTTATGTATATCATGATGTCGAGTTCATCAATGATATCTTTGATCTCACGCTGAAGTTTGCCCTCCTTGTTGATATTCAGCAGTGGAATGACAAAGTCGCTTAGGTTTGCCGGCAGGTGTCCTGGTTTGGCGAAGCTGCCAAGCTTGCCCGTCCACTCCCACAGGTGTTCAAAGCTGATGGTCTGCTTGTTGTTCTGGGATAAATTCAGCCATTTACGGTCTCATGCCTTGGTCAGGAGGCTGGGCACCCAGACTTACCACATTTCCGATCGACTCGGAAAATATATCCATGACTTGAGGCTGCCTGTCCTGAAGTTACGTTGTATTAGCAATGTTAGGAACGATAAAAAGGAGCTTGGGTACCAAGTTATCACCCACCTGTGTCTTGGCCCGGTCGAAAAATGTGTTCGAGCACTCACTCAGAATGATCAGGGCCAAGTCGAAGACGGTCCTTATATGGTCTTTCCTGAGGCCCTTCAACCTGGATCGAATGCTTTTGTGGACTCCGGAAGGGTCTCGCTTGTTCACACCGTAGCGTTTAGGAAAGCATGTTATTATCGTCTGCTCGTCCAGGATCCACATCCATAGCTGGTCAACCATGACCACTCTCGAGACTTTCCGGATATGGTCTCTGCAGTGTGAGCAATACCTGTCGCTGACTTCGTGCAAACTGCACTGCGACGACGTCCGCTGGGCTCTTTGGATTTCAGGCCGGAAACCCGGATCGTTTTCACTGTTTCGCGCCATGCAGTCCCACTCGAACTCCGGACGGCCGCGCGCCGTCGGCTTCAAAGCCAAAGTTCCCAATCGCGAGTTTCTTTGTTGTTCTTTGGGTCGCAGCTTGTGCCGGAGATCTGCGCTGACGGTAGTTCCGCGATAGACGACTTGATCTCGATCTCGCAGTTTCGTCGTCTTCAGCGTCCAGTAGTATGCTTGATCCAAGGTGCGGCGAGGATGGAGAGGAGGGTCGTTGTGAAGGTATTTTCGAATGAACATTCTGTCTCGATAGTTCGCCATGGCTTCGTAAAGCACTGCGGCATCAACTAATACCTGCCCTACCTCAGTGCCTGCAAGAATCCTGCCTTTGTCCTTCCTAAATGGGGATGATTTGTCGGATCCATCTTTGCGAATATGCGACGACCGTTTGAAGAACGCGGAGCTGGCACGACGAATGGGAATCGAGGAACGTCGGGAGCTTCTCTTCCAAACCACACTCTCACCCTTTGTACCTAGGTAAGGGTTAAATAGCTTTCCGCGCTTGGTCTGTCGTTCTCGTTTATTTTCGTCCTCCTTCTTCTGCTTAGTGTCGCGGTGTATTTCCGATTCAAGATCAAGTGCTCGGGAGAGCTTTTCCCTCTGTCTATCCGTCTCCCAATGCAGATATGGCATCTAGATAGGCGTTTTTATGTAAGCCGAGATAGCCCAAAGAATCAAGTTTGCATTGAGGAAAAGGACGAGCTCACAAAGAGTACTATATTCCGCGGCGCATTCTCCACTTGTTCCGGATCTTAGTTCTATTAGTATTCGACAACATCTTTGGGCCGATATGGAGACAGGAGCTAGTGAGATATGTCTTGGATGCGAAGCACAGACACGAAACTCACCGGATGAGACAGTTTCGCACAATGGTCGGAGATGACGAGCATGGACCGAGGACGATCGGCCGCCATGCTGCTGTCCTTTCCAGAACTCAGGTCGCAAAACCGTAGATGTTTTAGTCCTTGTTTGGTTTGAGGAGTGTTTGAATAGTCCGTCGTATTCCAAATCCTTCTCGCCAAAATATCGTGCCATGGCCCTCTGTTAGAGAATTAATATGATGGTAGATGGTCGTAGGGTCGGGTTTATTCATCAATGGAAAGTGTCATACCTCAATCCACTGTGATATTCAAAGTCAGTTGCCTGGAAATTGACGGCTCTGGATGTGTAGGTGGTGCAGAAATACTGACATGCATATTATTTGCAGGTAAATGAAAATAATTGATACTTTGATCAGGATAAGAGTCCCTGGCCATTGGGTTCGGCTGTTTTTTCTCATCCAATAATTCAGACACCGCAATCTTGTGGTTTGGAAAGTGGCCGTTGAATCCATGGTCGTGGAGGTCAGTGGTAGACCCAGATTGCGGATAACGAATGAAATATGCATTTAAATCGCGATCAGGGTCGTAGGAATAAGCGGTAGAGATTGTTGACGGTGACTTCCGCGGATCCCTCTGCTGCTGCTTAGTGGGCCGTTTTTGGTCAGACCTCCACTTTTGCACTGCGTTGATGCCGTATTCCCCTTTGAATGAATCGCAACTCTTCCATTTGTTGACACTTTTTTCCAGGTTAGATATCAGCCGGAGATCTTCTTCGTCCTGCCCCAAGATATGGCGCAAGTATTTGATGCGACGCAGTTCGGACTCGATTTGCCCCTGGTGCTCCTTGTCCAACTCCTCGAAGTATTCCTCCCTCTCACAAAATTCCAGACAGCCAAGATAGTGGAGAATTTTATCGCTGACACCACCTTTACCATGTTCTTCTGCACTCAAGCATGTAGGTGTAATGTCGTGGTCACCCATGTCGTACTGGATCTATTGATGCTGGCTCTGAGCTGATTCAACAATTTGTGCGATAACCAGTGAGTACTCAACCCAGGACGGTGGGTATCACCAGCTATTATTGATAATGGGCAAATGCTTTGGAACTGTAGGACGATGAGGGGCCTGCCTGCTATAGCGCAGAGGCGTCAACGCCCATTTCATTGAAACATGAGGAGAGGATCCACGGTAGGCCCTAGAAGATGAGGCTCTTGTTCACACACACCAGTCCGCGCAGGATTTGAAAGTGTGTGCCATAAATGCAAGTATTTAGTCAGCGCTGTCATCATTGGCAGGTTTGAACGACGCCTCGGGGGGCGGCTGATTTCCTAGGCTAGCGCTGAGGACGCCATCGAACAAAAGGACGAATGGTCTCGAGACGGCGAGGCGCACATGGAGGGTGAGGTGCAGTTGCAATGTTCAGCTCGTCCAATGTGCCAGCCCTACCGACCTGTGTTCTGCACATTTGAGCTCGCTAACGTGCTTACTAGGGGGTCCGTTTTTAACAACTCTGTGACTTCAATGGCACAATTTTTGGAAGCATGGATGGTTTACAGACAAGGCTGTAGGATTCGTGTGACAAAATCGGGCACACCGGTGATTGAGATGGGTGCAAATGATGGTGTGATGAGAGCATGCCAACTTACAAAATCAGATGATGCAACTAATTTTTATGCGCAACGAGAATGTTGGAGCGCAAGGAAGCTCGTGCCAGTTCAACAGTCTAAGAAAGACTGACCGAATAGTATTGTCAACTTTGCTAGGGCGTCTTCCAGATCAACGACTGCAACATCGCGTCCCGCCCAACGTTCAATGAAGTCAAGCTTGGGCAACAATCTTCTCAGGGAATCAAGTCAATGACATTCCCACAAGTTTCGAAAATGCTTGGCAGACGAATGGAGACTTCTGTTCGGTCTCTTCAATCTTGCCGATCGTGGTAGGCCCGGCTGGCTCCATGGCCTCAAGAGTCGAGTAGAACATCGGCTCCTGAAGTCGATGCAACCTCCTTCAAATAATGCCCTGCCGATCTATGAAGATCCAGACCGCACGTCCCCTATAATGGCACGTTGTCCGTGGTTTGGATGGAAGAATAAGATATGAATTGTGTTGAGTTGTTGACTCATCCTTGACTTGTGCGATGATGATCACCCGGATGTGATTTTCCCGGGGAGAGGGGGACATGAGAAGAAGGAAGAATATTGTGCATGTTCCACCATATGCGAGACGATCACCAGAGTCCGAAAACGAGTGAGGAAGATTGTGCCACAAGCGCGAGTAGCTTACGATCTAGAGCTACGCGCACTCTTTGCGAATTCCCTTGGCTGCGTGGCTCCTAGCCGTCTAGAAGCGTGTATTAATAGAAAACTGGGTACCGAACATTCCATCATGGGGAAGGTTATGTGAGGCATGGGGAACGCTAGCGAGGCCATTTCATTGGTGATGAGTAAAGTAACCACGTTGAAATGGATCGTTTCAGCCGCTCGTCACTGCTAGAAATCGATCGGCCTTAAGATTTCGCTGGGGACCATCGGCCTTAAACATAATGACAAGCTTTTATGCTTTGTCCTCGAAGCAAAAATACTGCTAGCTCAATCTTCTAGACCAAGATCGGGTGGGCCCTGGATTTCTTACTGGTGGATTGCTACTAGAAAGTTGCTATGATCTACCCCGGGTACCGCGTGCTCGGGTCCTAGGCGTGGGCCGTAGCTAATTATGGTGTCGCTCTCGTACTCGTACTTCAGCAAGGGCCCCAGAGCTTGCAGCGCTACGACCCTACACCGCACTGATTGACAGCAGCCACCCTGCACTGGCATAGGGCTGTGGCTTATCAGACTTTGATGGATTCATTCGAGGCTATGGCTTTCGCTTCGTTCCGAGCTTTCCACTATTGCAGTGCTTCCGGATAAGAGGTACGAGAGCGACTTCGCGGGACACAGAACATTGGAATAGCTACGTAGGTATGGTCTATAAGATGAATGAGAAATCCACGACTGAATGCATCAAGTCTGAATATCTCCATCAGCAGTTTTCATATCTTGTCATTGATACCCCTTAGACATTTTCCTCATCCCGTAATCTTGGACGTCGATTCCACGTTAGAGCTCACGCTGCACTTTTGACCGCGACCCGCCTTCCCTGCCAAAGTACAGAACAAGAAAAATCACCGAAAATGGGCCTCTTCGACTACCGTTTCAAGCTTCCAGTGCACCTTGTGGAGTTCGTCCTTATCGTTGCCGTGTGCGGCATCTCCACTGCCCGGCTCTTCCTGCCCGGCGTGACCACCAAGACCAGGGCCAACACGATAGCGCTCGGATTTGTGAGTTGGGCATCGCATGCATTTCATGACGCACCTATTGAGCCACGCTAACCATAATTACGTTTTTTCCTTAGTCTGCGAAATCCATCAATTTCCTTCTCTACCAGCTCCTTACCGACCATATTCAGCGCCTGCGCAGGTGGAGGAGCCTCAAGGCCTACACGATACTCAACGGCCTGGAGATCGTCTTTTGGGCGGCCGTGGTGTTCCTCCTCATCCAGGCGAACATCTCCGTGTGCGTCGGCGTGGGGTGCACGCTCAGCTGGGTCGTTGTGGGCATGTCCATCTCTCTGAGGTAAGCCGGGTTTTCCACCACTTCCCACCCGCGTCTCCCCCCTGCGCGTTGGCTCGGCTTGAACAGCACACTAATTTAGACTCTGGTATTATAGTATTCTCTCGGCCTATGCCTTCGTTATCTCCTTCGTTGCCTTCCGTGAGCTCCGCGCCAGGCAAGCGGCCGAGCGGCACGGCGATGATACCCACGAGCTGCGTCACGAGGTGGGCCACCGCCGTTATTCTACCTCGGTCAGTAGGGAAGACATGAGGAAGTGAGACGAAAGAGTTACTCGACACTAAAAAGTTGGATACGGAGGATTCATCACGGGTCTCGATAAAATCTCATACGGAGCTGGAGGAAAAAGGGCGCAGGGGGAGACTACGCGCACTTGCATCTATTGCTGCCCTATCTGGGATGTTCAAGCGTTTTATATTTTCATGATTGGTGTTAGTTCATTTTGTTATTGTTTTCATCGCCATTATAGAGCAGGACATTGGACCATCAGCGGGATAAATGCAGGGCGGTATGGGGCGTGTAGAATGGGGAGCAGGATGATACCTAGGTAGAAATTGATTTAATGACTTCAGGACGGCTTTCCCTGCTGTGCTAATTGGGCTGAACGGTAACCAGTCTACCCGAGTGCCTGGCATTAAAACGGGCAAATAATTTGGACAAACCTGTCAACATAATACATCAAGCAGGAGGGAGAGGAGTTAAGAAGGACAAACGCAAAGAAATACGAAAAGAACGACAACGGAGTCAGGTTAAACGAGATCTGGTACAGAACTAGTCGGAAAACAATCAATGCGGGTAAGGCAGCCATCACACATGATAACTAGCAAATCTTGACTACTCAACAGTACGAAATGAAACCACCAGGTACTCCAACAGGTATAGGCAAAGACATCCCAGAAAGACATATTTCGAAACGAAGGACACCAGTAAGACATCGCCAAACCCCATCTATTGGCAACAAACCTTGCCCTCCTCCCCAACCTTCAACTCAGCAACTCCATCCACAACTCCGTTCAGCCCGACACTACAGTTGACCTCCTGCCGGCTAGGCGGCACATCCAGCGCCGGGTTCCGGTCAAAGAAGTTCACAGGGCGCATGGTAACCTTGATCATCTCCATGGGCATGACAGGGAAATCTTCAACACGGGGGATATGGTTAATACCGAACTGCACCCAAACCACAGGCCCAGGTGACCCAGCAGGAGAAGGCGCAAGCTCATCACCCCGGCCCGCCCAAGCACGCACGCCCGCCCCGCCGCGCGACTGGTTCGTGTAGTACCCGCCCGCAAAGAGCTCGTTCTCGGCGTACCGCGTGACGTAGATGCTGTGGTCTGCGAACTCGGCGCGGCGGTGGTGGTAGCTCTCGGGGTCGGCGAGCATCGGCTGCATGGGCGGGACGTGCAGCTTGTAGGCGACGCTGGCGCCGTTGACGCTGTTCTTGACGCTCGTGTTGACGAGCTTGAAGGTGCGGTTGCGCGAGGTGTCGAGGTCGTAGCCGCCCGACGTCGTGATGGGCGTGCGCTTGACCGTGTAGCCCACGCCGTGGGGGTTCTCCTTGGAGTCGCGGGGGATCGCGTGGGCTTCTTCGTACACGACTTGTTGGTTGTCTGGGCCTGCGATCATGGGGTCCAATCTCAGGGAGAAGAAGTGCTGGTGGAAGGCCGCGAGTACACCTGGGTGTACGATTGTGCCGTAGGGGTGCGGCTCCTTGGTGAGGTCAAGGTCGACGGGCTGGGTGGACAGGATGCCGGTCGCGCGGACCTCATAGGTCACGTCGCCCGCCAGGCTAAAATTCCAAGCCAGGATATACTCGTAATTGCTGACCGTCAGGATGGTCTGCAGGACGAGCTCGCGGTTCCGCACGGCGACAGCGCGGTTGGTGCGGTAGTTGGTGTGCTTCCACAAGAGGCCGGCGTCTTGCTCGTGGATGCAGACGACGTTAGGGTAGTCCTGGGGCTTGCCTTCGGTGTCGGCCAGCACGCCCGAGATGTAGTAGATGGAGCCCAGGCAGTCGCATCCCAGGCTGAGGTTGTTGGCCATGATGCCGGCGCCGACGTCTCCCAGGTCGAAAGCCTGCTTCTTGTGGAATGGATGGCGAGGGTCCGCGTAGGGGATGGCCATGTCGGACAGCGATAGGCGGTAAAACAGGGGGTTGCCGTCGTAGTGCACATCATACAGAACCATTCCCTCGCGCTGGTTGAACCCGACCTTGAACTCCCACTTCTGCCACTTGATCACCTTGCCCAGGCCGTCTGCGCTGAACTCCTCAACGGTGAAACTTGCTCCTTCGGGTTGGACTACCCGCAGCGGCTTCAGGTCCTTCCGGAGCCCGTTCGGCTGTGCTTCGGGGATGTACTCATTTGGTGGCACGGGGCCCTTCCATGCCTCGAGCGGCTTGACGGTTGTATCCTTGCCCGTGGGCAAGATGTCAATCCGAACGACCTTGTAATCGACCGTATCGACGACAGGGGAGACTGGAAGCGGGAATGCGTAGTGGCAGCTATCCTCCTCCTTGGAGTTTTGTGGATCACGCAGGTACAAGAAACACTGCTTGACCCGCTTGTGGTCGGAGAAGAGGCCATCGTGGACACCGTCAGACCCGTAGATCCAGGGGTCAGATACAACAACACTGCCCTCTGGCAGCTTCAGTTTCTCGAGTTCGGCTTGTACACCGGGATCTGCCAGCATAGCTTTCTCGATCGCGATGATCTCCTCGCCATCACCGGGAGCGTGGATGAAAGGGCCAAGCCGGACATTGCTCTCGACCTTGGCAGCGCTAAGGTTGACGACAGCTTCGTGGAGTTTATCCTGGCCGGATTAGCTTGTGATCGCGGGAATACATGAGTCAACATGTTGGTTGTGCGATCCTTACGGTGTTCCTCAGGTAGTACACCACCTGGCTCTTCCGATCAATGGGTTTGACTGGCTGGCCAGCCCTCGCCGCCTGCAGGTACGGGGCGAGTTCGGTCTTTGGCGGCTCCAGGAGTGTGACGACCTTGAACTGAAACTTGGTCCCCTCGGGCCATTGTGCTCTGATCAGGTCTGAAGACTGGGATATCTCACTTGCTGTCAGAGGGCCTAGAGGGTGTGAAGGAGCTGACTTCTTCGTGGTCCCGTTGGAAGTGGTTGTGGTCTTGGTCTGGTTGAGGCCTGCCGGCTCCGGGCCTGCGGAAACGGTGGTGTCGTTGGCCGTCATATTGATAGCACGATTGAAGTGATCGTCTGTCACAAGGAGGCAAGGTATATGAGGACCAACCTAAGTGCAAGGCGAAGTAAGAGGGCGATAGACCTGCTGAAAAGGACCTGAATTGCTCTTATACTCGTCTTCCGGGGCGACTGAGGAGCAACTAAATCCCATCCGTGAGAACGTTAAGTTTAATCGAAGATAATATGGTGCCAAACCGGCAAGATATAGTCGAAATGTCAAACACGCAGCCTACTATCCCGTTCTCCAGATGACCACGGGCAAGAAACTCTTTCCAGATTTGGATGCTAAAGGGAGAAAGCTACGTCGAAGGAGGGTCCGCCAGCTTTGGCGGGAGACGCTTATCGGAGATCTGCCCCACGCACCCCTCCCCCTCGCCGATATCGATGTGTTTGTCCTGGGAAACTAAAAACCGGTTGGACATGCCACAAGGGGCCTAATGCAAGCCAAAGCACAAACTCGGGATGGGTTGGAGTGGTCATTGGGCTGTTCCCCAACCGTGCCGATGTCGTGCGGCCGCCGTTCTCAGGGATGGTCGTTTCCCACTCTTTGTCCCGGCCCGGTGGGTGATGCCGCTGCGGAAGGGCGTTCGCGGGCGGACAATACTGTAGAGTGCTGACCTCCGATACCCACTCGGCTGCCGACGGTCCCGAGTAGCCGATGAGACCCGTCTCATCTTACGGATTGTATGGCTGGTTATGTGCGACGGGAAATGCAGATGGTTGCTGGTGCTGAGTAGCTATCGATCGCATGGGCGTGTGTTTGCTGACTTGCTGACTCACTGACTCGCCGAAGCGGCGGGCTGGTTGGAAATATTTATAAGTGGCTGCGTCGACCTTGAACGTAATGTACAAATTTTGGACGGCAGCATCGCTCCTTGCTGCACGATATGAACGCATCGCTCCCTCATTAACCGGGCCAGCAGGCCTCGAGCCATCCTCCGTATCACCTTTGAGAATGAATGGTCCTTGTCCCATGCACAATGATCTCCAGATCCTTTGACCAACCCATCACCAAGCAAGCCAATATGCGCCTGATCTCGAGACGTGGTGTCAGCGTGGGCTCGCTGCGCCAGATTCACTGGGCACTAAAGCTCGGCCAACCTCGCGCCCCTCGACGCTCCCCAACCCCGTCGGACCTCGCGATTAAAAGATGCCCTTGGTCACCCATCGGCTGGCACTGACCATCCACAGCCGCGAGTACCACTGGTGCGCCGTCTCCATGTACTTGGGCATGGGCCCCAGGATGCCGTCGTGTTTGTTCTTGGAGTCGAAGAAGCAGCTCTTGAGGCCCAGCTCGACCTCGCCCCTCTCCTTGTCGACCTCAGCGTATATGACGAACAGGCCGTCGCTCTCGCGCGGGCCTGGGTTGCGCACGGGGCTGTCGCCGCAGCGCACGGTAATGGCCGAGGGGGTCTTCTCGACGACCTCGAAGTGGTCCGTTATGTGCGTGCCGGGCTCGTAGGTGGAGGTGGCCAGGTCGCGCGGGGACCAGAGGTGGTCTGGAGTCTCGGCCTGGTACTTGTTTGCGAGAATGCGGCGCTGGGATCGGTAGCCTGGTTGGATTGCGGGCAGTGGTCAGCGTCTACGTCTCTAATACATATAGACAAATTACCCAAGCTGAAGAAGCGCAGCAGGAAGGAAGGGCAGGGAAGGCAAAGCAAGGGAAGCTCACCCCAGCCAGCCCAGACGCCGCGGCAGAACTCGAGCGCTAGATCGCCGTCCTTCTCCAGCAGCTCTGGTCGGATCTTGGATAATGGCACACGCTTGATGCAGACATCTTGGGTGGAGGGATTGTTTTGCACGTTGTAGCGGTTGAAGGGGTTGGATTTCCAGATGGGGTCGTCGCGGGGCAGCGGGCGGATGATGGAGGTGGAGCCGGCGACGTAACCCACGAAGGCAGTGCCCGTAAGGACGGTGGTGTAGAAGGTCTTCTTGATGATTCCCATTGTGGCTGGCTGGCTGCTTGCTCTACGAGAGGGGAGGGGATGAGGTTGGCTTAGAGAGAGGGGGGAAAGCAAGAGACAGCCAAGCTGGTAGGGCGTTTGAAGAATCGAATTGGAGAGTTGGAGCTCGCAGCTCGTTGTCGCGTGATGGTTGCGTCGACAGGCACACACACAGTACACTATGCAGAACCACAAACATGGCCCCTGTACTTGCACGTCTCTAGACCTCGGATGATGGGCGACCTGCGCCTCGCCCAGGTGGTGGAGCTTCCCATCGGGCCCCAGAATTCGGGCCTGGGAGCTCGGTCCCCCCCTGTAAGTCGAGCGAGATGGGCTCGCGTCGCGGGGTAACTCGGGACGGCGGACGTCGCAGTCGGGCTGTACCGGCCCCGACACCTTCAGATTTAACCACTGCACAGTGTTGAGACCCACCCACAATCTCGCCTCTACCACGATGCCATATTCTGTTGCAACACCAATCACAGCCACTCAATTACTGTTTTGCTGTGATCAATGTTCTTCGGGTGAACCTTCGCCGTGTTTATCTCACTCTTTGATGTCTTCATATTCCTTACTTGCCAGCTCTAATTTAATTCACTGTCTGGTCACTTCAGCCAGTCCAGCTTGACGCTCTGAAGCTCTGGTCGACGCAACGCGTCACAACCTACGGGCATTCAATTGAGAATTTGTCTGTCTGGACAGCATGACCTCTGAAAACCATTTTCGTCATGTTTTCGCCGCATCGAGCGATGCCTATGGTCGTCGGTGTGGTGGAATACGGGGTCGACTTAGACGTCCCTGATGAACACAACCTGACACAGACTTCGTCTCAACTTACGCAGTCAAAGCTTAACCTCTTCAGCTTCTAGACCCTTCGTCATGTCGATTGTTTCAGCTTGGCATTTTTATTAAATGTTGTGCTGCCTACCTCATGGCTGCTGGCTGCCAAGGCATGTCGAGTGACCCAGCCTGCCAGACATCGTGCCTCTTCGCATACGCATCAGACACAAACTCTCACTAATACTCGCTAAGCCTGTGAACATGGGCATCTACCGGAGACGGCAGCTTCGTGCCGCCTTCTCTCTACTCATATATCCCTTCGCCTTCGCTGTCCTGCTCACCTTCTTAGCCAAGCTGCTCTTTGGACGCCCAGCATCGCCTCCTCCGTCCTTGACAACAACCAGCCGGAGCAGCCCCCAGCACCAGCCAGGCACAATATCCAAGGCCCTCGTGGTCGCCTCCACCACAAAGGAAGACACAACATGGCTCTCCGAGATTCCCCCATCCCTTAATTGGACCATCAACCACTACCGCGTCGACGCGCCCCTGACCCCGGCCCTCAGCGTGCCCTCCAGGAACGGCAACGAGGCCATGGTCTACCTGACCTACATCATCGACAACTACGCCGCCCTGCCCGACGTCATCTTCTTCCACCACGGCCATCCGCGCGCCTGGCACCAGAAGCTCGGCAGCGCCGACGAGGTCGCCCGCCTGCGCGCCGAGTACGTGCTCAAGGCCGGCTACGCCTCGGCCCGCTGCCTCCCCGGCTGCGAGAACGTCGTCTCCCTCGAGGGCGGCGAGCCCGCGCCCAGGATGGCCGCCCTGCCGCTGCTGTCGCGACGAGACCACCTCGTTACCCTGCTCGAGGGCTTCCTCGAGCCCGCGCGGTTTCCTGAGCTCGAGGGCGCCGTCCCCACGCAGCTGGCTGCACCGTGTTGTGCGCAGTTTGCCGTCAGCCGGGAGAGGGTGCTGCGCAGGGACAGGGAGTGGTGGGTCAAGCTGAGAGAGTGGCTGATCGAGGCGCCTTTGCCGAGTATGAACTCCGGCCGGTTGATGGAGCATCTGTGGCATGTTTTCTTTGGTGTGGAAGCCGTGCAGTAAGTGTGTCCTCGCTGGATCATTCGCCACAGATAGTAGTGATGGCATGGGCTGGAGGTACGAATCGTTGGCTGACATCCTGGTTGCAGCTGTCCGAGCCTTGAGGCTTGCCGATGCCACGTATTTGGTATGGGGGATAACTGCGACAGCTATTTCGAGCAGGAGAAATACATGTGAGGGGTCGACAAAGCTCACCTCCCGGCTTCGTGTGACAAGTATTCTCAGCTGGGATACGGCCTGAGTACATCTTCCACGCTCCCTGTTTCACTACGAAGTTTTTGTTAATTGAGATCAGAATGTGTAATCAAGCGCCATGCATCGCATTAGTCCCTGGCATTCAAGTCTATACTTGGTCCCTACTTGAAGCGCAAGTATGGTAAATTGCGGGCGCTATGTTCCTCAGCTCTGGCAGCCTCCTTCTGCCGTGGAATGTGTCCCCGGCTGCACAACCCGCGGTTGCACATGTTGTCATATAGATTGCAACGATCACGGCAACAGTCCATGGGTCCTGCTCTTCGTGCTCCTCCTACCATCATCTAGAATGCATCCACAAATATGGCACCAGGCCTGGTCACCCCTTGGCGAAATTGCACGTGCCAACTCGGCCTCCTTCCCTCACCAACCATCGAACACGTCTTAGCCCAGCTTCGGCCCGGGCACGTCAGAAACAAAGTGCTTCATGAGCAAGCTATTGTTCTTGCGCTCCATCCTACCTGTTCACGACGGCATTAGCTCACGTTTGAATACAAACAAGATTCACTTCTTTGCGGTCTTGTTGCCGCGCAGCTCGACCTTACTCCAGAATCTGCGCGACTCGTGTCGCGCCCTGTCCTGCTGCTTGAACTGCCTGAGCACGATGGTGCGCTGCTCCGATGCGGGGAGGTGAGCAAGCGCGGCGCGGTCGCCGAGGGACATCCTCGCCATCGCCATCGAGAGCGTTGACCGGTTGTTCGTCTCAGCGCGCCGCTCCAGCCGCGTCAGCGCCCGGCCGGTGTCCGCCCCTGGGGTTTCCGCGGTGGGCTCCGAGGGGCCTGCTCCGTCGTCGCTTGGTGGGGTCGGTGATTCCGGTTGAGACGATGCCGCGGCTAGGGTTCCGCGGCGTGTGGGCTTCTGCGTCTCGGCGAGGGGCCGGTGGTGTTTCGGGGCCGGGGCCGAGCGGTGCGAGAGGACCTTGCCTGAGGAGAGTAACAAGCTGCCCTCCCGCAGCCGGAGGGGCGGCACGTCGCCGGCCAGCGATGCCTCTGCCTCATCCGCGTCCTCGTCCTCGGAGCCGGGTGTCTCCTCGCCGGAGGAATTACCGTCACCCCTGCCCACTCTGGGGCTCTCGTAGAAATCGCGGAACTCGCTCCCGTCGTCCTCGAGGTCGACCCGGCAGTGGCCCTTGCCCGTCATGTGCTGCTGGACCGCATGCGCAGTCTGCCTCTGGGTGTGGCAGAGGAGGCACTCGTGGTAGGTGCGTATCACGAGGTGCATGTACCGCACCAGGGTCTCGAGGTCGACCGCGAGCGCGAGGGACCCGTTGTCGATGGCGGCCGGGATGAAGAGGGAGTGATGCCTGCTCATGTGGGACAGGCTTGACTCAAAATCTGGAGAGATGGCGTTGCAGAAGAGGCATTGCCTTGGATTGAAGCTCGGTTCTGATGACTTGCTGTCTGGCTTCTGGTCCATATCTGATTCTTCAAGTCCATTTCTGTCCTCTGCAGTGGACCTCTCTGGGCTTATGGTCCTGATATGTTATGAATGCATGCTCGTCTGGGAAGATTAAAGACATTGCGTATGGCTGAGTACCTGTTAGGGAGCGTCTTCTGTAATGTAGCGGCCTTGCCCTTTCCTGCCGATGCTATCTCTGGTGCGGAGGCACCCATTAATTTAGTGTCAGCTGTCATGTTGTCGGCGTGACCTGTACCGGAGGATGTCGACGTGGCGTCCATGTGAAGCTGGTTATCAAAGGTCTCCTGTGTAGGTGTATACGGTCAACGACTGTTTGGATCGAGCCTGACTGGCTGGCCTTGGCGAGCTTGATGACCCCCTTTCCATTGTAGGTAGCGGCAAGCTCATTCTTTATATCTATTAATTTCCCTTTTCCAGGCATCGTGTATCGAACCTGTATCAGGTAAGGCGTTGTATCCCCCGTGTTACAAAATCCTATGCAAGTTCGTTGGTGACTCAGGCAACGAACCGGATCGTACGTAAAACGGCTTAGGTTGTGACTGACATCAAGGTTGTCCTGAGGATTTCAAGGTCTAGGCCCTTGAGATGCAGTAGACCATTATCAGTCATACGTGGGGATGACGATAGATTCTGCTAGTGTGGTACATGCAGTACCGAGATGTCGCTCAGAATGACTCATGCCGATGCAAGGCGATCCCACAAGCCGATCCTCTGCCTCCTCGCCGAACTTGATGAGGGAGGTGGAAATAATCTCAAGATTAGCATAGGATAGCATTGAGTACTTGCCATTGGCTTGATACTCTGTCGGTTGAATGAATATTTCAAGCCATGACATGTGTATCTGGGTGGCGTAGCTGTTCTGTGCATGGTGCAGCTTTCGCCCCACCGCTGAGGGTCCCTGTGAACTGTGCTGTGTAAGTCCGCGCGACCTGGAATTGGTGCATGGCTCGTATTTAGTCTCCTAAGTGCATGTGAGAAAATCAGATGCAAGACACATCTCTATTTGAATTCAATACGTCATTCCAAAATGTCTTCCAGGGTGTTCTCCAAATGTTGTATGTCGATTAGCCACAAGTTTAATTTCCAGGGAGTCTATGCAAACAGGTTGGCAAATCCTCGGCCTTGGAGGGAATATAGTCTTCTGGGACAGGCAATAGCGCGGTCTTCTGGAAACGATCGAGAGGTCGGGGAATTCATGTCCTTCATAATTCAGCTCGCTCTAATACAATTGTGATCGAAATAGGCAATCTTTGTCTGTCAACACTAACTCGGGTTCTTGATCGAGTGCACGATTTGCACAAGCGCGGCTACCACTTCCTCAAGACTCATCAAAGGAGTGTGGAACGAATCAATACTAACTTGAAGTGTACGATAGTCAGAAATCTAGGAAAGTGTTCACTAGTAAGAGTCGAGTTCGCCCTCCTGACTGCTGTCTTCTTCAAATTCTAATGTTCATCAAGAAGTGGCCCCGTTAGCACTATTCCCACATGATTACCACATAGCGCCGAACACAACCTACCATATGTGGCTACGATGCCTTCCTGTGAGGACGTCATTCAAAACGGGTCCCATGTACACTGAATGTCTAGCATTTGTAGGATAAATGGGACCTGGACTTCGGCAGCGGTCGAGGCCCAGCCGCCGACAGCCAAATCGGGATTGTCGAGACCGGCGCTAACCCCCGTTCGTATTTGTATACGGCGGGCAGGGCTTACTGTGTGCCTAGCCGGTCTTCAGGATCGGGCGGTGGGGATCAATCCTTCCGATTTATTTGCGATGATGCTGAGACCGGAATGATCGTGGGTCTAATTGTCGATCACAGGAGTGTTCTTGAGAATGTGAGCAACGAGATATAAAACGACTGGTCACGCACTTCCCAGAAGTCTCGCCTCGGTCAACCTGACTTGCAGCATTCACAAAACCCATCACACCACCGAGACTGCCCAGAGACTTGCTTGGGTTGGCCAGAGAGTGCTATCAACATTCCCACATCTTCTGCACCACCTTGAACAGCGCACGAAGGGCCCCAGACAATGCCACCATCAAACACGGCCGCCTGGCTGACCAAGCCAAAAACACCCCTCTCCGTCTCGTCGGCGCCGTACACCCCGCCGGGACCAAACCAGATCGTCATCCGCTCCCGCGCGATAGCGGTGAACTTCTGCGATTGGGCGAAGCAGGACCTCGGAAGCATGCTGTTTCCCTGGGTCAAGCTGCCCTTTGTGATGGGTGAGGACGTCGCGGGGGAGGTCGTCGAGGTGGGGCCCGGCGCGGACGCCTTGTTCAAGGTCGGCGACCGCGTGCTGGGCCATGCGGTTGGTCTGGACAAGATCAGCAGCGGGGCCAGCGAGGGCGCGTTCCAGGAGTACGTCGTGCTGCGCGCCGGGCTGGTGGCGCGGATACCGGAGTCGGTGGCGTTCGAGAGGGCCTGTGTGCTCCCGGTCTGCCTGAGCACCGCTGCGACTGGGTTGTTCTGCGACAAGCACCTTGGCCTTAATATGCCTTCCCTTGAGAGCTACGCTGCCACCGAAGGAAAGAAAGCCGGAAAGGTGCTCGTTGTATGGGGTGCCAGCACCGCCGTCGGCATGAACTCCGTGCAACTGGCAGTTGGGGCTGGATACACTGTCGTTGCGACGGCGGGAAAGCACAACTTCGACTACGTCCGCTCTCTTGGGGCGGCGGAGGTTTTCGACTACCGCGAGGCAAACTGTGCTCGAGAGGTCATCAAAGCCACCCAAAAGATTGGATCGGGGTGTTCCGGGGCCGTTGCAATCGGGGCAGATTCGATCAAGCCGTGTATAGATATTGTCTCAGCGTGCTGCAGGGGCACGGACAAGGCATACGTCGCTCAGATGTCCATCAACGGGCCTCCCCCACCAAAGCCGGGAGCTCTGAACCTCGTGTCTTGGTTGGCGGGGGCAGCCTATGCATGGATCTCGACCCTGGTGAAGAAGAACATCAAGGGGGTCAAGGTCGAGTTCATCTGGGGGTCTGACCTGTACGATGGCCCTGTGGCTGAGGCAGTGTATGGGAGCTTTTTGCCAGCCGCGCTCGCAAAGGGCAGCTTTGTCCCTGCCCCGGAGCCACAGGTTGTTGGGCATGGGCTGGATAAAATCCAGGAGGCATTCGAAGTCGGCAGGAAAGGCGTGTCTGCGAAGAAGCTGGTGGTGACTGTTTAAGGATGCCAACACAGACGTTCGAGTCTGGTCTTATGTTCCGCACCAAATACAATTTCACGCGGTGTAATGCATTTTCGAATTAGTACAGATCCACAAGGATGGTATCGCTTCATTGTATGCGCAATCCCAGGAGAACGTTGCCCATTCCTGTTCACCGGACACGAGAGCAGTAACCCGTATTATGAACAATTGACCTAGCTCCATTGGAAGATTAGAAGTAACGGCGGGAAGCTCAAAGACTCATTGCGCCTACCATAGACGGGCAAGGTAGATTGAGGAGCGAGAGGAAGAGGGGAAGCCGTTGCTGACCCAGAAAATCTCAGAGTTGGGTTCGTATAAGTCGATACTTGAAAATACAATACCTGCCTCGCCATTATGACCAAGGCTCCGACACTACATTAAGTGACTGGCGCTGGAGGCACAGCATTACCCAATTGGGCACCCGCAGCAGCAGAAATATTCGCATGATCGGAGCAGAACCTCGGCAAGCTATTGGAAAGTAGTGTTTGGTCAGATTTCCATTTGAATCAGTGGACCCATTGTTTCGGGTAACAAATAGTTAACAAATAGGTACATAATGCGCACACCTGTGGACAGAAGTCAAGGCTTCTGGGACGGCGAGAGGCATCAACCCGAGAACACCTTCAGCCCAGACGAGGGGAATATCAACTCCGGGGCTCTGCAGCAGACAATGGGCGATACTTGAGCCCCTGTTTCCCGAAGCCCCTCCCTGAGGTACGCGAGAAACCCCCTCAAAGCACACCTACGATTGGCCTGAGATTTGAGCAGGCCGCGTTTGAGACCGAAGCAACCTCCGTGATGATGCAGTGTTGCAACCAAAGTACTTCAGATTGACTGCCGCCTATCATTACATGTATTCCAATCGCATAAGCTATAACGAATAGAGACGCAGTTCTTGGCACGTTCTTCGTTAATACCCAGCCATTGGACAAATTAATGCAGCTCATCATTGCCCGAGTTGGGTGTCAGTCACACAAACACCAGAACTTGACGAAGGGGCGTGCGGGCTGACACTCAGCTCATGCAACCTCCACCAACTGCAAGACACTCCGCTTCACCCTCGCATTTGGCCGGATGGAGCCACAAAGATGAAATGCAAAAGTTGAAGGACATAAACGGTTCTTTTGCCTTCAGTAAATCCTCTCATGCTACCGTGAAGATCCGCAACAAAGTTTTTAGGCTTCTTGCTGTACCTCGAATATCTTTGGGATTGGAACCCCATTTTCCGCCTCAGCCATGTCTTACAACTCAGTGGATATGGCCATGGCTGCCTTCACTGGCGTCTCCATGTATATCGGTGTAGAAGTGAGCATGGAGCTTTTCTTGGTATTCTCCAGATGGAGCGGGCTGTACTTCTGGTCGTGTGCGCTTTGTGCCTGGTGAGTAGTCAGCATCGTTATAGCCGTCATATGGCCACGCCTCCACTCCTTGAGCAACCTCACCAACACGTGGTGAGGCATTTCAGAGCTTGTAGACTGATAATCAGTTCGAACAGGGGAGTGATACTACAGCCGCTGTTCATCATTCTTGCGGACTTCAACATTTGGAGGGATCATACGGCCGCAATCACTTTCATCTACCTCACATGGGTGATCATGGTTGTTCCCCAAAGTTGGGTGTTATATTCGCGTCTACATCTAGTCGTGCACAACAACAGCAAGCTGATCGTTCTCATGATCGTTCTGTGTTTTACTTCAGTCATACTTACAGTGCCAACTGTTGTCATGGGCATCCTTTTGGTAAGTACTAGCAGTGTCAACCTTCCAAAGTTGATTTTCCAATGCGTATAAAGTTTACGAGTGGACCTCTGATCGCGGCGCCTCGGACTTAGCAAACATCACAACCTTCACTCTCCAAAGCTTACTCCGTATGGAGTCGGCTGGAGATGACCATGTTCTTCCTCCAGGAGACCAGTATGAACGCCATCTACATGTGGCGAGCGAGGAAAATGCTTCACAGCAGCTCCATTCTCACATCACCCGGCGCTGGAAAGCATACTCTGGTCCTGTACCATCTGATATTCAGCAACCTTCTTGTCATCCTCTTGGACGCTGCCCTACTCGGAATACAGTTTGCGTCGTTCTTCAATCTCCAGGGTTCGTTCAAGCCGCTCGTCTATGGTATCAAACTCAAGGTGGAATTCGCAATTCTCAATCGGCTAGTACAGAGCGTTCAGAGAGAACGAAAGGCGTCTGGGGATGGCAGTGGGAGTATGTGGTTTGGAAGAGGTGGTCCTAGTAGCCCCAGGCCAAGACCCTTTCATGGAAGCTCTAAAGGTTCTGCTCGGCCCGAGGCGCACGGCGAGGAGATTGGAATGGTACCATTGGAAGCTGGGGCTGGGCTTTGGCCAAACAGGAGCCATGATAGCCAGAATTTCATGATTTTGAGGGATGCTGAGTCTGTCGCAACTTATGATGCCAGGTTCAGAGGCCAGCAGCAAATCGGTTGACAGCAGTGGCTCAGTATGGGAGGCAAGACAAGATTGGATACATACATATTTCTTATAATTTTAGAAGGAAAGAATAGCCTAAAACGAGAGTAACCAAAGCGAGTCACGGCAACTTACGGCGTCCCTCGCCTTGTGAAAGGGGCCTCACAAGGACATGGAGGTCAGGTATGGTGGTTCAGCAGGGAGAGGTCCCAGCAAAGAGGAGACTGGCACCCATCGGTTGCAATACCGCCAGAACTCAACGCAAAGGATCAAAGACCAGCTGGTGTCCGGTGAAGGCCACAGCACGCGGGAGACTCGGGTTGAGACATCTCTGCCCTTGTTCCGTACTTTGTCTTCCTTTTCTTTCTTTTTTTTGGAGTTTTGAGACGGCGAATATCTTTGGCGCAGGCAGTTCTCATTGTCCACTTGGACTTGTTTAATGCCAGGACGTGCGTCCACCAGAAGGCGCAAGTGGTTCTAATCTACCACCTCGTGGGCTTTCTCGCTCATCCCAGCCCCAATTGAAGCTTGGTACTACCACGAAATGCCCTGCGGTCGCGGAAAATTGCTTGTAGTCTTCTTGTTGAGAAACTTGTAGGAGTTCTGTATGTTCAATGACGGTGCCTTGGATCAGAGACAGGTGGTTTCGAGCGGCGCCTGGCCCGTCTAACGATCTTTCTTGCTCGGGAGCCATTTGCGAAAGCACAGTGCGCGGTTGCAATGACCAATGTCGTCTTGAATATTCTGTATATTGCCAAGTCCCAAGCACTGCTTCGGTGTACTGAGCGCACGTTATTTGTTCGGCGGTCACGCTCGCTTCTGAGAAAGCGGCGTTCGGTCGGTCAATGGTCGGATCGCGGACTCGATAACGGCAGGGCAATGTGTGGATGCATTCACGAAGCTTGGACTACCAAACGGGACAGTCATCTGAATAATGACAATCTGCCTGGCTTGTGCTATCTCGATCGGTCGGTCGGGAGGTCGGTCGGGCGTGCGAACGTCGAGTTGTCTATAAGGTCTGGCGGGTCTGTCTCCGGTCAGGCTTTGAGGTTAAAGTTACTACTACACACCGGTAGAGCTTCAGCAGGCAGGGGAGCTCGAAGCGGGGCCGGAGCTCCCCTGTGGTGAGACCCTGCGAGGAGCTTGGGCCACTGGGCACCTACAGCTTGCCCCCACACGACCCCTCCACGCGCGCCTGCTCAACAACTTTCACCACTATTGGCATTCTGATGATGGATAAACTTACCTGCTTCGGGCTTTTGGCGTACGCATTCAAGTTGGTATAGGTCTAAAGGCTGTAGCTGCCATGGTGTGATTCGCGCCAGAGCTCTTCCTGCTGTGTCGTGGACCTGCGAGCCAGGCCTCTTTTGGAAACGGAGCGGAGACCGAGATCCTGGCGAGCAGTTCACAACGACATCCCTCAGCCTGGACAGCATGCGCTGATCACCACGTCTTGGATAAGCTCGCGACCTCAAGTGATTCCAGGCTGGTAGTCCATGGCAGCTCCCCAGCCCTGAACACCGTGACATCGCCGAGAGCCTGTCACTATCGCCGTTCTCGGAAACGAATCCCCCCCAGGCTTTCCCCACCTGGAACCAAGAGCGCTACAGATTGGAGGCCGGCTCACTGCGAGATAAGCCTGGCAAGTCCATCAGGCATCTGCCGTACGGGTAGTTCATGTCTCCGCAGGATCCCGTTCGAGGCTATGGGCGAGAACGGCCATGCTGGCTTGGGATGATGGCATACAGTCCTCCCAGGTGAGGAGGTCGATGGAGCTTAAATAAAGCAACACACTGCCCTGAGAGCAGTCGTGAGCCGAGCGATTCTCCATCACCGTTTACATACACTAAGTTTCCACATTGTACCCACAAGTGTAAGTTATGGCCAAGCCATCTGCCCAACCAGGGGGTCAAAGGCTGACGTCCATGGCGATGTCATTGTATTAGATCAATTCACATACTCAAGAGAATCATGGCCACCGCGGACAGCAGCAAGCCACTCGCCTTCTCCGTGTACAAGAATGCGCCCAAGGAGTTTAAGCCGAAGCTCCTGGCGGAACCCAATGTCTACCTGCAGGACATTTTCAGCTCAGAGAAGGTCAACCCAGACAAGCCAATGTCGTCGGGCATCTTCCGCCTCGACAAGGGCAAGGAGCTCGAGTACCTGTACACTTACGACGAGATGAAGATCATCCTCGAAGGCGAGTTCACCATAAGTGACGAGACGGGCCAGACAACCAAGGCCGTTCCAGGCGACCACTTCTTCTTCCCCAGCGGGAGTAAGATCACCTTCACCACTGAGGATTATGGGCTGGCTCTGTATGTTGGGCAGAGGAACAAAGATCATGCTTGATGGGGGGGGGGGTCCCGAGGCCTCAGGATGTGCACAACTTACCACATGCCCAGCTTATTAGTGTTCTTTATGGTTGGCAGTTGTGGTGAGAAGCCACACACGAGATTTTGAACCGCATATTGATTGTGTATAAACCAAAAGACTGAAACCGGAAATTTGGTCAGCTTATTTGTTTTAAATTGTGGCTTGTGTGAGGAATGAGAGACGTGGACGTTGAAGTTGTTGCCCAGTTGCCTATATGACCCCTCCCCAGCTGTTAGTGATGCGGCTGTGGAAAGGTGAACTCCCTAACAACAGTACCGTAAAGCAGTCACCTTCACACCCATCCCCAGGGCCCCAACGTGTCGAGCAAGTGGTAGACAGGTGAGATTGACTAGATGTACAGTGAATGGCCAATTCTGCAGTTGCCTTGGTTCGTGTGCATAAACGGCCTAGCTGGACTGCGAAACAGTAGCCTCCACGCCGTACCAAGACGGTGCCAAACGGACGAAGGACCGGCGATTCCCAAGTCAGCAACGGCCAGGGAAGGTACACGTCTTGGGGCACACGTGCCGGCAACTAACCGTGCCAACCCATCCGTGAACATCGCTTCACTTCCAAGTTCCAACGCCGCCTTTCCATCCAACAAATCATCCATGCCATCACCTTGCGCTACTTCAAAGAGCAGTCAAATCCTTCAGGACTGGTCCTAGAGCTCCCAGAATCAGACATCAAATCAGCGACCACCCGTCCACCTTTCAAAGTGGTCTCGACGTCGAGCGACCCCACACTGTCCGCCTCAATCACGACATCAAATGAGGCCGACACTCGACCACGGTTGAACCTCCGAACATCAGTCATATGCCCACATCCCAGTACTCATACTTTCATTCCTCTACTCTCTTCTGAGAGACCGTTGCAGATATGGCCGATGCATGCGATCGGTTGAGGGCTCTGCCCAACGAACTCTACAACCAGATCCTCACTCACCTGGATCTCCTCTCAATCAAGAGCCTCCGGCTCACATCTCCGCTGCACGCCGCGAAATGCCTGAGCCCGGCCTTTTTGGTATATTACGAAGAGCAGGAGACAGATCTGACACCCAAGAGCCTGCAGCGTCTGCGCGAGATCACCATCCACCCTGCACTCGCACCCGCCGTCAAGCGTCTCGTCGTGGTGGCCGTCTTCCACGATCCTAGTAGCCTGCTTGCGAGGATCCGGCGCCTGAGAGATCCATTGCGAGGCTCTGAGTTTTACTCTGGAAATTCCGGCCGGAGTACGGAGCTTTTGGACAAGATAGGCCAGCTGTATAGGATAATGAGCAGCCGCCATGAACAGCAGGGGCAGTTCAGCGATGACATTATCGGGTCCCTATCGCATATCCTCGAGAACCTCGGCTCAGTCGACGTTCTGAAATTGACGACCCGTGTGCTTCGTCCGGACCTTGATAAGGCCACTCCCATAAGTGGTAGTCGCTTCGTGAATTGGAATTGTCTTTGGGCGGACTGTCACCGACTGCTCAAACTTGTTACCTCTGCCATGAGCATGAGCAAAGCTGACGTCGCCACATTTTCCGTCTTCAATGACTGCTTTGGCAAGGTCCAGGTGAGCAGAACCTCCACTTGCTCTCATTTCTCCTGGACTTCTGGGATTGAAGCTGATTAGAAGATGTAGTCACGGCATTTCCTTGATCTAAACACAGACCTCACGAATCTCGACTTTTTAACAAACACCGGCGCCAGTATCAAGTGCCTGAACCTCGGCTTGTCAACTGTGACTGTCGTCCCGCAGACAAATGACATCGTCTTCTCCAGCGACGGCTCCATGAAGCATCTCCGCGCCGTCCGGATACCGACAAGCGAGACTCGGGCGAGGGCAGACGAGAACTTTCCTGGGGTCGCCTTGTTCCTCCGCCAAACCCCAAATCTCGAGGCTCTAGACCTCTTCCTGTACAACACGCTGGAGGGCTCTCCCTGGGCATATAGCAACTTGTTCAGCCAAATCTCAAAGACTGTGCACCTTCCGAAGCTACGGCGCCTCACCCTTCGCGGCATCTGGACCACGCTCAATTCTCTGCTGCTCTTCTTGCGCACCCACCCCGATCTGACACATATCGATCTGAGGGAGGTACACGTGAGCGGAGGAATCTGGGAGCCGGTCCTGAAGCATTTCCAGACCATGCACAATCTCACCGAGCTGCACCTCGAGAATCTCTGGAGCGGCTCCGAGCACCTTCTAAACCTGCAGCCCAAGAATCCCGTGTATGATGACGAGGTGAGGGTGCTTGGGCACTATTTCCCCACGAGAAACGGCACGATGGTCCACACGAGAGATATCAGCGTTGAAGAACTCAAAGATGGCCTGGAGTTTGTCAAGAGCCGGGGCAGCAGTCGGGGCAAGGGATCTCGTCACCTGATGAAGTGGATCCAGCAGCGCAAGATCGACTATGGTCCCCCGGAGGAGCCGTATGTCAATTCACGGTGAAGTCAGGAGGTATACCCGGCTTGTAATCCGGTTGTCACCACCTGGATTTCCTGAATCTGGCCAATACTGTCAGAAGACCGGGTGTGATGTTAATTGACGGCCGTTTATGGCGCGTCCGTAACACCTATCTGGTGACAGAATGGACGAGCAGGAATATCCCGAGGAGGACGATGTGCTTGATGGGATCCCTAATGACCTAATCTCGTCTTAGAAAAGACATGACGTTGAATATACAGTCGCTGAATCTTACTCGAAATAAAACGAGCTGTGTGGCCGTTTAGTCTTTGCTTCAAATTTGCTCGCTATGCGTTTGTCTATGTGCACGTATTTCACAAAAGCATTGTACGTTGTGTGGATATCGCCCTGACCGAGGATCCTCTCTTACTTGTTTAGTACCTGGAGGTAGCAGCTGCCAGCCGCATCATTGTACCTGTTGTTTGAATTGCTGCAGTAAGCAATCGGACCATCATGGGTTTGAGGTTGGTCGTTTCTAACCTGGGGCGTTTGTCCAACCTGTGGGCCACGTACCCTTCCCATTACTGCTCTTTGCTCTCGTCGCCACATTCCTTGGCCACTCGGACCTCCAAGATTCAAATGTCTGCCCTCATCGCCAAGTTCTGCCAGCCTCGGACCTGGCGGAAGCCAGTATCCTAAGCACCGCCCCTCACGACACACAAAGTGGGAGTATCACCCATCCCTTAGGTTTAAATGTTGACTTGCCCCGCAGCTTGGTCGGGCATCGAGCGTGCAAAGCCCGGCTCGGTTTAGAAGGCCGAAGGGAACGATATGGCCTGGAAGGCACCGGAACTCCAAAAATAGCTAAAATGATACTTGTATTACTTCAATGTGAATTTGTCGTCGGCTGAGCATCCCACAGCGAGTCAGTCACGACGTGGCAGCCCTTCAGAGGGTGTCGCTTCAACAGCAGTGGCAGTGTTGGGATGGTAAGCCTCAGGTTAGCCAATCGTCGGGTAAGGTCGGGCAGTGGAGGCGAGAAACAAGTTTCCCGGACAACATGAAGAGTTTCTCAGGGCGGGGAGCGGGGGCGTCTAAGCGTGTGCAAGGCTTTGTTCTGTCTTTTCTTGGACGCCTATTCGTGGCCCTACCGATGTAGAGTATTGTGCACAAGTCGATTGAAGAGCAGAAACTATGGAGAAGCTCGATCGATGCGGATATCATAGAAGAAGGGTGAGCACGTCCCACTCTATGCGGGCTGCTGTTGGACGCCGCAGCAGGCTGAGACCCGGCCACAACCCCTACCCACCTGAAAGAAGCAATTTGCTCGGACCAAGGCTGGCCGCGCTGGGAGCCGATTGGATATCTCATGTTACAGTAGATGCGGCCAAGGCTTCCTGGGAATCCTGCGGGTGACCCTCGGCTACTGATACCGCGCAGAGAGAGGGCGACCGACTTGACATCGGACCAGGCTGCTGGATTGGGCACGAAACCGTGAGCGAGGCGGTTCAGTATGGTGTTATCAGGGGCAGCGTCTCCTTCGAAAATAGTAACAACGGTAATATCAGACCAAATCCACAAACTGAGATCTCGTGGTTCGTAATATCAAGAAGATATCGCAATGAGGTGAGAATCCAACGAGTTACAAAGCGGCGCCGGCGGAAACTCCTGGCCTAGAGTTTTGGTGACATCTCAAGTAGAACATTGTCAAATATGCATTCAGGGCAGCAAAAGCGGAGTTAGCTGTCCGTGGACCTCAGAAAAATGTCAATTGACTTGGTATTGGTTTTGCATCTACCAGCCCAGGAAATAACTGCACTCCATCACAAGCCCTTGGTGCTCCACTTCCTCAGCTTCTCCCCATAGAACCACAACACGGCAGGCGAGCCGATCCCGATCAACACCGTCATGAGCCCCAAAAACGTATTGCCCCATCCCAGTCCCATAACCTCGTACATCCGTGGCGCAAACAGGGGGAAGCCAAACCCAGCCATCGTGCGCATGAACGCCCCCACAGCGGCCGCGGACGCGGCGTAGCGATGGTCGTACGCATCCGTTACGTACGCCTGTGCGGATTGGAAGGCGATGATGAGGCCCACTGCGAGGAGGAAACAGCCCGTGTTTGGGACTGCCCAGTGGAGTTGGTTCTGAGCGGACCACCCGTACAGGAAGAGGCCCGCGGGCGCGAGGATGCCGCCTATTATCATGGGTGGGATGCGCCATTCTGGGAGACCGTCGGTGGTGTTGTAGCGGCGTTGGTAGTAAGCGTATAGCTGTTGTATATTAGTCTGGATTTAGCCTGAACAGTGTGACGGAGTCACTCACCTTGTCCATTACCGGATGGCTGATTTGTAGTCCAACAATGAAGCCAGCGCCCAGGGACAAGTAGTTCAGACTTGCTGGGCCCTTGTCCATGTCGTAGATACCGTCCCATACTTGCTCGTAAGTGGAGAGCCTGTGTTGATTGCTGTTAATATCTGTAGCCACGCTCTTCAAGTTCAACTTGAATACAGGGTGAATGCCACCTACACCAAGTACATGATGCCATAGAGAAAAGCCCTGTACAGACTTGGGAACTGGATAGCGGGATGTGCAAACAGCATAATGAATGGCAATACGAGGCGCCTCCTGACGATGCTAGCATAGCTCCGATCTGGGTTATCGTACTCCGTCCTGAGATCGGGGTTCCCCGTGACCTTGCGCAGCCTTTTCGCCTTGTCGCCCAGGATCTTGGGAGCATACGTCTCACGGAGGAAGAAGTACGCTGCTGTCTGTACCAGAAGATCAAATATGGACGTGATCCAGAAGATCCAGCCCCAGTAGATCTTGTCGACCACGTAGGCACCCATGATAGGTGCCACTGTCGGGCTGATAAAGGTGAGCATGCCGTAGATGGCTTGTCCCTTGCCTCGTTCTTCTTTGCGCCAGCAGTCAGCCAGTACGCCATTGCATAGCTGTGATTAGGGATGCTGTCAGTGAGAGACATCGTTGAATTGTCGTGGACATGACTCACAGCTTGAGGTGCACTTCCTCCTATACCGCTCAGGAACCGGAAGATGTAGAGTTGTTCCTTCGTCTTTGCAAAGGGACAGACGGTGTTGAAGACCAAGTATATCAGGTTGGCCCACTGCAGGACCTTGACACGACCAAACAGCTCCGACAAAGGGGCAAGCACGAAGGGCCCCTGTGCGAAGCCAAGGAGGAATATGGAGAGTACCAAAGCTCTGGCGAAGCCCTCGGGTATGTCATATTGATCACCTATGTCTTCTAGGGCAGGTGTGACCATCGTCGAAGAGAAGGGGGAGATGAAGGTGAAGCAGGAGACGAGTATCGTTGCTGTCCACTTCCGACTCGCTGACCAATTAAGAGGATTCTCGATATCGTATGGGCCGTCCCAGGTGACCTGGAGGGGTGATGGTGTTAGTGGCTTGTCGAAATGCTGCCCGCCTGAACAGCGTGGGCCTATCGAAATATGTCATCGGGATGGCCACTCACCAGATTGGGGTCTTGCTTCGAGTTGCCATCGTTGCCCTCTTCGGCTGCTTCCTCTTCGGATGGCCGTTCTAATAGCGAGTCAAGTGACTCCGTCGTATTGTTGTTATGGTTTAATCGCAGCACACTGTCGAGTCTGATGATCGGCGTGCTGTTCGTGCGGGTCTCAAAGGAGAAAGTCTGCAGCCGACTCAACCGATGGGGGCCATCTTCTTCTGGGTCGGTTCTGTGGTAACGATGTTTTTGAAGGGGCATTATGGCTTGTGTTCTAAACACAGATCATACACAATGTCTATGATGATGCTGATTGGTATCGAAAAGAAAGCATCGTGGGGTCATTAAGGGTTATATCCAAATACCGAGGCCGTTCTAGTCTTCTTCTGAATGAAGAAGGACTGGTCGATGGGGGCGACTCTTCCAAGAACAGTCTCATATCCTGCAGAGACAGCCACGGGGGGCTGAGAGAGCCCGCCACAGATAGATTCTGCTAGCCCCCGTGGAAGGATGGGCATTATTTCGGTATACGAACAGCTGGCGGTGAGTGGCCATGATCGCCCAGAGTGGCTGCATTTTGGCCAAGTGACAATTTGCAGCACTTGAGCAGGTCGAGACACCATGCCTTGCAAGGCCGCAGGGTCCTGGTGATGCCAGCCAGTGACAATCCTCCCCGTCCGGAGGACAACTCACACCACCGGTAGTTGCACTCGGGCCTTGCCCCAACTATCTGCAGGAATCTGCACATAAGCCACCGAACCCGAGGCTGTGGTATGTGCCCCTCGACCATGGAAGCTGATAAAGTTCTCCAAGAGTGGCCCAAGAGCCGCCGAGAACGTTGGCTGGGTTCATCTTGCCCCATAATTTCGACCCCAACCGCGCTTCTCTATGGACGTTCCAAACTTAGTAAAGACAAGCTCACCGGTGAGTGGCTATGCCACAAACTGGCGACTTGTCTAGTGCCCTTGAAACCGGATGATCAAGTGAAGCTAACAATCTTGGCATTGACGTCAAATTAACACCCATGCCCTGTGCCAGAAGTAGGCTCCGGCCATACACATGCTGGAATTGCTAGATTGGGCCTGAGGCGCGGGCACATCCCAGTGTCACCTTCTTTCAGCCTGCAACAGAAGGCGATGAAAACGCGCTAGTCAATGAGACAACACCCGCTTGTACGAATGGCGGCAGTGTCGCCGTGTTAGTGGACTGGGCTCGCCACAGAAACAACAGGAAAATGTGCCACCGGGATAATTCGACCACGGACATGTTGTGCTCGGGAGATAAGATCTCATGCAAGTCACGCGACTCACAGTCTCACAGCCCGAAGCCGTTGTAGATCTTGGTAAAAGGTGGCAGTGAATATTGTTCCATTGCTTTTCCTGCTGCTAAATTTGGACTGTCAAGGCTGAGCTTACATCGTCAAGCTCACCTGCCAGCGCATTTGTGTATGGCACGGCTGCAAGATAGGGCTGTAGCATATCCTCGGTGGCATTCGATAGGAATCCCCCCCGAAAGGGAAGGGAGGCACGCGAGTACAAAATCTCGTGATGGGAACGCCTAGAGTAACCATCCGGATGTTCCTGACCAAGGCATAGAAGACAGTGCAGTGAAACACTCAACTGTAACACTCTGCAGGCTTTTCTCTGCCACTCGCCTAGAGTTTCCTCCATCTCTATCAACGTCTGAAAATGGCATCGTTCCTCATCGGCAACAGGCCTCGCAAGCCTAGCGATCTTCGAAGGCCACCTCCGAGGAACTCCCCTCCCTCCAGCCTGTCTCCCCCGCCAAATCGCCTTTCCCCAGGAAGCAGCATTCGCGGCAGCCGCTCGCCGGTACGAAGCCGCAGCCCTCGTCCCCTAGACCTGCGCATCCTTATCGCACCATCCGGCTTCAAAGAAGCCCTTGGACCAGAAGATGTAGCCGCCGCTATCGAAGACGGCATCCGTCGGGTAATCACTGAAGACACTGCCACCGTTACCAAGCTTCCACTCCACGACGGTGGTGAAGGCTTCTGCAAGGCCCTTATCGCTGCTCAAGGTGGTGATATCATTGAGACTACCATCACGGGGCCTATTGGGGAGCCTGTCCAGAGCCACTTTGGTCTCACCGGGGAGACCAAGGACATCGCCGTTTTGGATATGGCGGCTGCCGCTGGGCTCCGGCTTGTCCCGAAAACACACCGGGACCCAACACTAACGACGACTTATGGCGTTGGAGAACTGATGAAGGCTGCCCTTGATCAAGGTGTCTCGAGAATTGTCATCGGCTGTGGTGACTCTGGTACCTCTGACGGCGGAGCAGGTATGCTGCAGGCTCTCGGCGTCAAGCTCCTCGACACAGACGGAAACGAGCTCCCAGCTGCCAGCGGTGGATCGACCCTGTCCCGGCTGGACAGCATCTCCCTCGAAGACATCCACCCTAGACTACACCCAGATGCAGTGGATCGCGTCAAGATTGAAGCAGTCTGCAACATCAAAAACATCCTCTGTGGTCCTAACGGCGTGGCACGAGTCTACGGGCCACAGAAAGGCGCGACCAAAGCCCAGGTTGAGATCCTGTCGAACGCCCTGAACAGACTAGCAGCTGCTCTTGAACCAATACTCGCCACTGATATTTCCCATGTCCCTGGCAGTGGCGCTTCCGGGGGACTGGGAGCCGGGCTTATGCTGCTAGGAGCAAAGCTCCGTGCCCGCTCCGAAGCCATCAACGACTACTTCCACATCGACGACATCCTGGACCAGCGCTGGGACTTTGTCTTCACCGCGGAAGGCAGCCTGGACTCGCAGTCCGCCAAGGGAAAGATGACTGTTGAAGTTGCGCGCCGGGCGCGTGACTACGGTGCTCAGGTCATCGCGCTGGCCGGGACCATCGGCGATGGGGCTGACACCGTGTATGAAGAGGGGATCGAGGCGTTTACGAGTATCTTGAACGCGCCGTTGTCGCTGGAACAGGCGATCAAAGAGACTGAGAAGTTGGTCAAGGACTCGGCTGAACGGACTATGAGGATGATACAGACCGGAATGTCTATCAGGCAGTTGGATGGTGAATGGGAGAATGTGGATGAAGGTCGGAGAGGCCCAAGCCCGACTGGTCTGGGAATTATGAGGGCTTTCACGAGCTAGATGCTCCTGTGGCGGCATGTTGCAAAGTCCGGCCTGGATCCCGACACCGCTATTCATTTCCTTAGCTTGGCTGGCTCCTTCATCTCTTCTATTTCCTTTATTTGTTTACTTTCTGGATTCTCCTAACAGTCACTCTTTACTTTATCTTAAACCGAAAAGAATTCATGTCGTCATGACTGGATGATTAACTCCACCCTGGATCCATACGATTTCCGTGCCTATGATAGTATGTTTTCAGGGCGGGTACCTTGATTATGGTGAAGGATATCGTGCGCGAGACCAGCCTGACATCCATGAGCGCGTTGACTCTACATGTTGGTCAATTTATTCTTTGTAGATATGTTTGAGAAATGAGGATTAGAGCCTTTGGAAAAGAAAAGATACCACCAGACGTGCCTTTGTAGAGACAAGAGGAGTTGTGCCGATTTCGCGCAGTCGGCTTCTGTGGCTGGCAGCGATCCAGCTTTATTCCAGTCCAACCAACTTCCCTTGAACCAAGCCATGACCAGGAATGAGGAGCACTAGAAATGAGGAGCACTAGAATGTAGGAGTATGCTCACCGACAGTTATAATCTTGCGCGGCGACATTGTCATATCTTTATTTGCTACCACACGTCCAGCTACCAGGCTTGACAGATGCGCCTGACCTTTTCCGAATCCAATTTTGTCTAGACTCTAGGTCCTTCCGAACCTTCGTCCAACTCAACACTCACCAAGCCGTCTTCTCCATCCCCAACGAGAACTGTCGCACTGATATGCCCACGAACGAGGCTCCTTCGTGGCACAATTTCGATAGCAGCTTGATCTTTTCTACCCTGACCATCAATTTGGCCCTGGCTAAGCACTCGGTTCATGTACTCCTCGCTTCTAAGCTTCACGCCGAGAATCTCCGTTCCAATTTCCCACACAGGTGTGGCGCTCCAGCCGTGGCAATCACTGCGCATCATACTCTCGCTCTCAGCCCAGGTCGTCAGGTTATCGGCAATCATCTTCTCCCATGGTTGGATCAGTGTAGCCCAACACTCCTCATACACCCCGGCGAGACTGACAGCCCTGAAGACATAAAACCCCAGAGCAAAGCTCGCCTTGACGAGGCCGTGCTCTTCTCTCTGTATGATTGAGCGCCTCAAGAGGTCCTTGGCCTTGTCCCCAGTGATACACCCTGCCAGCACAGCAAAGATCTGGCAGTGCTGACTGACTTCGCCGTATGTCCCGGGACCATCGAGGAAGAGACTAGTCTTCGCATCGAAACAATGTATCTTCACCGCCTCGACCAGCTTATCGCGCCTCCCGAGATACTCATTGGATGTGTCATGCCTGCCAAGGAAGCGACACAGCTCGCTTGCCTTGGACAAGACGTACGCGTAGACGAGAGAGTGGTATGTCGCCGAGCCCGTCTTGTAGTACGCCGGCGGCACAGCGATGCCCCAAAAGCCCTTTGACGGGGTAGCCCACCCATCGGCCCAGTCCACAAAGGCCCACGTGTCCTCGTCGAACTGGCCGACCAGGCCGGTCTCCGGGTTTATCCGCTGGTGGAAGTAGTTCAGGACACCGTCGACGGCACCGATGTAGTTCCTCACCAGCACCTCGTCTCCAAAGTGGACCATGTGGTCCCATACCATGAGCACCCAGAATAGCGAGAAGGTGGGTATGTTGGTGTTTCGGCCTGGGCAAGGCGTGTGGGTCTCAATCAGGCCGTCTTCGCGGCGGGTCGCGTAGAACTCTTGCATTGCCTTGCGGGCGAGGCGGTCGTCGCGGGAGAGGAGGTAGGTGAAGAGGATCATGCTGCGTGTGTCCATGGCGAATTGATTTTGCTCGTAGAAGGGGCAGTCCTCGTATGTCTCGTGCATGCAGTTGCGAAGGGTGTGGACGCTTATGTCCCACAACTTGCGTGTCAGTGTATCCGATGTCTGTATCTCCGTCCGAACTTCCAGGGGGTAATGTGTTGAGCGGTAAGTGAAGGAATTGATGTTGACTGGGGAGTTCGATCCTGCTGTGGTAATAGTGAGTCGGATGTAGCGGAAAGTCCGGAACCAGAAGGGAGAGTAGTGGTTGGACCCTGGGCTGGGGGTATATGTGTCTGTCATTCCGTACAGTACCCCGTTCTCGAAATCAGTCCGATCACCTTTGGTCCGTCTTGTGAACGGGTCTATTGAACCTTCGTAACACTCGGAACAGAGAATCTCGACACTTGGCGCCGGTGTTGTGCCGTCAGTCTCATTGGAAGTCATGGAAAGATCCAGAAATCCAGTGGTCAGCTGGCTTGCCTCGATCTCGACCCAGTGTGTAGAGTTGGGAGGGATGTCAATGGCAGTGTCCCCATAGAGCAGCTGCCTCCACGCCTCGACCAAGTTTGGTTCTGAGCATCTCACCACTCCATCAAATCGAGTAGTGATTTCTGGAAGGATTGGTATGCTCTTAGGGAATAGACGCCACGGATCGACCATGGGAGACATTTTTCGTTGAGGTGTGGCGAGGATGGCGGCAGACCAGGTGCTGTCATCGAAACCCGCCAGTTGCCAGCCATGCTGCAGCTTTGTTCCGTCTACATGTTCATTTAGACTCATAAATTGCGGCCCAAGCCGATAGTCCCATTCTTCATCTGGGACGAGACTTGCTGCGGTCTCCTTGTGTGCTTTCCATCTATGATCGGTACCGAGATTGAGGTCCTGGGAAGACAGTCAATGTAAGACACGGCAGCAATCGGATGCTAAAGACAAACTCACTTCAACTTCGCAGCTAAGAATGAACCCAGGAAATGGGCTCCGTATCATGCTGAAACATCCATCATGGGTACTTGAGAATCTCAATACTCGAGCTGCCAACACATTTGGGCCCTGTTTAAGGTGTGCAGTTATATTGAACGTGTCGTAATACCACCGCGACAGGTAGCTCTTGGCCGGCCCAAAGCCGATGCTTTCCCCGTTCAGGTATAAGCGATAGCGAGTATCGGCCGACACATGCAATGTAACTTCAGATGCTGGTTTCTGTTCGAGCTCGAAAGCCCTTCGAAACAAGACAAATTGTCCCTTGGCCGCTGCATCATCAAATCCTGGGGTCCATATCCATTTGGACTTCTCCGGGACAAAGGGTGAGTTCGACATTCTCTTTTTTGTCAATGGAATAGTATTGAGCGTAAGTGACAAGCTGAGAGGGCTTGACTGTCTTGGAGATATTCATGGTCGTTTTCTTGATCGACACGTTAACAGTACGGACAGGTTGCGGAGACGCGTAAGGCTTAGCCCGGGAAAACCGGCGGATAAGCCGGCCACGGGAGCAGGGGTATAATCACACCGAATTGCCGGGTATTCCGGGGGTAGGGCCCGCAGAACTAGAGGTCTTCCCCATGGGGAAGGCTGAGATACTGGTCAAATTCCTTAGACCGGGTGGCTTTCTCGCTGGATTAACTCCCGAGTGCGTCGCTGCCATGCTCTCCTCCTCTGGTGCACTCTCTTCTCTTTTCCCCTTGTGTTCTCTTTTCTTTTTGTCCCACTACTACACGACAAACGCGTTATTCAGATACCTGTTCTTCGTCCCGTCCATAATCCACCGAAAGTTTCACAATGGGCACCGAAATTCGACCAGAACGACTTTCTGCTGAGCAGAAGTCCCAAAGCGCCCATGTCGAAGAAGCACAGCAGTTATCACATGAACAAGATGCTAGGCACGACTCAGTTTTCGAAGAAGAGAGACTCGGTGTTGCTCAGACTCTGCTCAAAAACCCAGTTATTGTGTTATGTGCGTTGTACGGAAATGTAGGAGCCTTGATGTATGGCTTCGACAACATCACCTTGACGCTTTGTCTGAATATGCAGCCTTTCGTGTAAGTCACGCTCCCAAAGCCGAGCTTTGAAATAGTGTCCCGTTGCTAAACATCACGTCACCTTTACAGTGAGCAGTTCGGTGTCCTCGAAAATGGCGAATACGTTATCGAAGCATACTGGCAGTCATTGTGGAACGCCATTCCTCAACTCACGACAGGCCTTGGAGCCTGGATATCGGGTCCCGTCTCCGACCGACTGGGTCGTCGATGGACCATGCTCATTGCTGGCGTCTTATCTATCATCGGGGTGACAGTGGTCTTTACGGCATCTGCAAGCCCGCAATTCCTCGTGGGAAAGATGATCAACAGTCTCGGCCTGGGGATGGCGCTTGCTTCCGGCCAGACATACATCTCAGAAATCACTCCGACAAAGATCAGAGGCATTGCACTGGCCGTTTATACAGTATCACTGGTATGTGCACATCCTTTAGTTCACGTCAAGTGTAACACGGTGTATAGTACCATAGACTTACATACCCGTGTTTTCTTAGAGTGTCGGGTACCTCATTGCCGCATCCGTTTCGCTCGATCGAGTTACAATCATGGACCAGTCATCATACAAAGTGGTCTTCGCAGCAGAGTGGATCTGGCCAGTGCTGCTTGTTCTCGGCTCCTTCATGGTCCCGGAGTCACCATACTACCTCGTCCGCAAAAACCGCATAGACTCCGCCACCAAGTCGCTTGCCAAGCTACACCGGTCCAACACATGGATTCAAGTCCAAGCCCGCGTCAAGGCCATCCAAGAGACTATTCGGCATGAAGCCCTGACCGAGTCAGGCGAGGCATCATTCCGTGACTGCTTCAAGGGCACAAATTGGCGACGTACTCGCATCGTGTTGTACGCCAATGGCCTGTCGCAAATGACAGGTGCAACCTTCATCAACAACTCGCCCTACTTCATGGTCTTGGCTGGATTATCGGCGACAAACACCGCCATGATGGTTGAAGTCGGAATCGCCATGTCCATCTTCTCAAGTATCCTGACACTTTGGGCAATGGCACGCGTCGGTCGCCGTCCCATTGTTTTGTCCGGCATCGGCCTCGCTTCTGTGCTGTTCTTCATCATGGGCATTGCCGCATCTGTGCCGAAGCAGTCATCGGCGTCGTTGTGGTGCGTGGCCGTCACCTTGCAGATGGTCTGGCTCAGCATCGGCCCTGCCAATGGGCCCGCTCTTGCGGTTGCCGCCGAGGTGTCCAGCGTCAGGCTCAGAGCCAAGACACTGGCGATAGGCTTCTTTTTCAACTACTTTTACAGCATGATATGGAACATTGTCGTTCCGTACATGTTTAATCCCGGCGAAGGTAACCTGGGCGGCCTCATGGGGTGGATCTTCTTTGGCACGTCCGTTATTGCTTTTGGAGTGATGTGGATTGAGCTGCCTGAAACCAAAGACTTGTCCTTTGAGCAAATCGATCGTCGTTTTGAGCACAAGGTCATCACTCGGGGCTTCACGGATTTGGCCATTGACCCAACGACTTCAACCAAAATGGATGATATCGAAATGGGGGATGTCACGAATGTGGAGGAGTGATGACGTCGAGCGCTGGGGTTGGGAATTTCAACGTATAACAGGAGGCTGTCTGGGGTATTTGTTACAGAATTTACTGAACCTCACCGGACATCATTTACAATGTAACAAGACGATTTGTGCCTCCAGCCCAAGCGACGCGCATGTATTCAGCTTTCCAATATCTTCTGTGCTGTCCCTTCTCGTGCCGCCATTGTCACGGACATACCAAGGACAAAGAGGATTGGATTCGGCGTAATCTCATGAGTGGAAATAGTTTGACGAAGATCAGGCAAGTATCCATATTGCAGAGAGGAAACTCATCGATAGATAATGTGCAGGGAATCCCTGTTTCTTTCGAGTGTGGAGGATCGCCACAGAGCCATTGAGCCTCAAAACCTTAATCCGACTTCGAGAAGGCGACAGCCATCCCAAACACGTGCACAACAAGTGCGTTCTTTAATTATGGACGGAGACATGTCAGCACGAATGTCTCGGTCGGAGAAGAATTCCCTTTATGTTCACATGCGTCATTGTGGCCGTTGCGCTGGCCGCAGGTTGAGGCTTTGCGGGGCCAGCGGCGGCCCCTTTAATTTCTTGCCGCGCGTTGCTCGGCGGTCCTCTCCGAGCTGCTCCTCGGAACATGGCCTACCGTTTTACCCCCCTGCCGACGGCAACCCCTTTCCACCTGTTGAAATGCTGGAATTTCTAGCCAATACTTGTTTCGTTTCTTTCTGAACTCTTGTTTCTACTCCAGAGCTTCTTTAGTTTCAATTGCAGCGGTGCTTGTCAATCATTCCTTCGTTCAGTTCTTGAATTTCATCCACCGAACCGGTTTCCATTCCATCCATTCTTTACTCACTGATAAAAAAAAGTCTCAAAAATGTTCTCCACAAGACAAATTGCTGCCCTGGCTCTGGCTTTGTCTTCTGCCTCCGCGGCGTGCGTTCCGAGAGCCTCCGGCTCCGAGGCGACGCCAACTTCGGCCGCGGTCGCCAGCGTTCTCCCGGTCCAGGCTGTGTCTACCTCAGCGTCCAGCTCTGCTGCATCTGCACCTGCAGCTACTGCTTCATCGTCGGCGTCCGCATCTGGTGATGGCACCAAGTACCTTGCCGTCTTGTGAGTGAAATTATGTCCTTCTAAAATGGCTTTTTTCTTTTCTGACCAGTGATCCGACTTCCAGTGGCGACTCATACTCGTCAACCGGCTTCTACATTGAAGGTGGCTTCCCCACTGCCTCGAACCCGATGGGTTCAGGCGGCTCAACTACCACCGGCGGTCTCAACTGGGTCGGCATGGTGACCGAGCAGTTCAACAGTTCTCTGGTACTTACTTACGACTTTGCCGTTTACGGTGCTGATATTTCCAACGACATTATCAACACTGGTGTCACCACCGACGTGATTGCACAGGTTGGCCAATTCGAGGACAACTTGGTTCCCGCCCCCACCGAGGCCCCGTGGACAGCTGAGGACATGCTTGTTGCCGTCTGGATCGGCGTCAATGATATTGGTCAATGCTTCTGGAAGTCTGCTCAGATTGAAACCTGCCCCATCGACGAGGCACTGACGAAGTATTTCGATCTGATGCAAAACCTTTACAAGGACGGAGTGAGAAACTTTGTTCTCAATACGGTTCCTCGTAAGTCCGATTCTCATCCATTATAGCGTCCCCACCGTAAAAAGACTTCTGACTAATCACGACTTTACTACAGCCTTCTACAAGGCTCCAGCATTCAACGACCAGTCTGAGGACTCATTGAAGGCTCTGACCACCAACCTGGACTCGTTCAACTCCAAGCTCGCCACCAAGCTTGACGCCTTCAAGTCCAGCAACACCGGTGTTACTGCTCAGACCTTCAACACCAGCTCCTACTTCTGGGAGGTCTTCAACGACCCCACTTCGTTCGGCCTTGACAGCGACATCACAGCCGCGAATGCGGACGGAACTTCTGCTGTGTGGTACGACAACTACCACCCGGGACAGACCATTCACAAGCTGGTCGCCAAGGGGTTCGTGGCCGCTCTGGCAGACTTCTTCTAGATTTCTAGAGGTTTGAAAGGCGCAGCGTAACGAAGGTCACCCGAGACTTGCTTTGGTGGGTGAGCCGTCAAGGATTTTGATGTATATATTTAAGGTCTCGACCAGCTGCATATACAGACATCGTATAAATGAAGATATTGGTTATGGATTCAATTAAAGCCCTGTCACAAGCCTCAGCCAGTCGTGATTCCAGTGCATTCTTATGTGCATGACATCAGCATCGTCTCCCATGAATGTCTCACAGTGTCCCTTTTTGGAGAACAATGCAGAAGCGCCTTTTGGATATCCATACATCTATTTTGATGGAGTGAGATACAACAAGAGCTCTTTTGTACGTGAATTACATTCCAATTAATCTGCTACATATTCGGAATATAAAATGTCATGGTCGCCTACTACGTCATACTCAAGTATATCAATGCTTAAACTGTGACGATGGAATCTGCAATGCATTATATGTGTGGTGGCGACTTCGGGAGTGGCTGATGCGTGTTCTACAGATCGGCTTGCGAAAGTAATAAAGTAATATAATACCGAAAGCTTTTCTGCAAGGATTGGTCGACAACTCGAGGTTCTTGGTCGAGGATGAACTCTGAGTCGACACCAAACAAGTCATTTCCACAAAGATAGACTGATGTCGAGAATCATGGGTTCGTTAAAGTCGTATCTACAGTAAATGCTGACAAGAAAGAGAACGGACGTACCCTTCGTGCTCCGGTTGGGGAGTGTGCCCAAAATGAGCGGCTTTTTGGCTTTAGTTAGCCGCTAATCCACCATGCGTCCGGGACAACGAGTTCATCATTGCGAGCTGCACGCGCGCAACTCCTTCGTGGCAGAACATGTGGAGTGCAACTTCTATTGGGCTAAACTCGAAGAGGACTGGTCGCGGATCAAAGGATTTCCTACCGGCTGAACGCGCGACGTGACTACAAGATAATGCCTGGGTACCATTTGAAGGAAAACCGGGTAGCATTGTGGCTAATGTGAAACTAGGATATAAAATGGTTGCGGGTTGCTGGACTAGGCTAACAGTCGGCCGAATCTTGAGACGACAGGTCTGAAGGATTGAAGTGGTGACACTCATAGGCAAAAGCTGTGGTATTCTATCTCGGCGAGCCCGCCGGCCTCATACAAAAGAACTTTATCCTGGAAAGGAGGCTCGGTTAGAGGGTCTTCTTGACAAGTATATCCGACTGGTCGAGCAATGCCTGACTTTGAGTTCAGCTTGAAGGAGTCCTCGACACAAGAGCGCGCCAAAAGTATATCTGTGTTCAATATTACCCTCCGTATAGTGTCATCGGGGCGCCTGACCTGAAAGTCCAGACACGACCACCGGCGGTCAGCGTCTCGCATGAAGCCCGCTCCCGTGCCCGGGTGCCTGTGTCAACTGTCAAACCAAGCTTTGTCCTAAGTGACTTCGGCTTAACCTTGTTCGGTCGAGTGTACCACCTTAGAAAATTAAGCCTTGCCTCAGAGATGCTAAGCGCAGCCACTTCGTGGCGTCTTGGCAATCCAACCCCTGTCGATCGGACACCCGCAGGGCGGTTTCATCACGATGCCGAACCCCTTGGGGGCATATAGCCACGAACCTTACATGAGTTGTCGTCTCGTGTGTGTTCGGAGGAAAGCCAATCGGGCATGGCCTAAACTACTTTCTCACCAGGACTCATGGCCTGGGATGAAATATAAGACGATTCCGTTTAGCGCTCGCAAGCCCTGTGTAGAGCATCAGCTGCAATCCCATCTCCTTCCATTCATTACGAGGCAAGTACACATTGAAGCCCACGTATTCCTCTGGATAACTAACACTCATTCAACCAGCTGCGCTCATCTGTCCCGGTGACAAGTTCCCTTCAGGAGTCTCTCGTTTTACACACCACCTACCCATTTATATTTCACGAATATGAAGCTGTCTTTGACTCTCGTCACGGTCCTGGCAACCTTCGCCGTTGCTCTACCCCAGAACAAAGCTGGGCAGGGAAACCAGGCGGCTAAGGGTGGACAAGGTCAAGCCAAAGCACAAGGCAATAATGGAGCCGCTGCGGCCGGCGCCGCAGCCGCCAGCGATGTGAACGCGAAGGCCAACAATGGCGCGGATGTGAGTCTTGCCAGCTTCCTGACGCCTATCACTCGGATAGCCTTTTGAATGTACCAATCTCGATACTAATCTATAATGTAGGGTATTACCGCCGCCGCCAAGGTCGACGCTGCTGTATTGCTGGCCGACAACGGTGATGGTACGTCGGATCCCCCCTCGCTGTCCATTCAGGAACAGACTCGCTGATCATCACCAAATCAACAGCTGGTGCGCTCGACTCCGGTCCAGATTTTGAAAAGGCTGTCAAGGCCATCGTGGCTACTGGCAACCAAGCCGACATCGACACCCTGAACGCCGCCGGTATTGATGTCGCCTCTGTCACTGGGGGCGGCGGCAATGCCGCCGCTGCTCAGGGGGCCGCTGCTGCTAAGCAAAGCGGACAGGCCCAAGCTGCACAAGGTGGTGCGGCCGCTGCCGCCGCCGCCGCGAAGAAGGGAGGACAAGGCCAGGCGGCCAAAGGAGGAGCAGCCGCCGCAAAGCAAGGTGGCCAGGCCCAGGCTGCGCAGGGAGCCGCTGCTGCGGCCAAGCAGGGCGGACAAGCCCAAGCGGCCCAAGCTGGTGCTGCTGCTGCTAAGAAGGGCGCTCAAGGTCAGGCTGCTCAAGGGGCCAATGCTGCTGCTAAACAGGGTGCTCAGGCCAAAGGAGCCGCAGCTGGCAACTGATATTTTGTCCAACCCAGAGATTACTCGGAAATCATTTCTGTCCGTCTTCGTCACAAAGGACATTTGTGTCGCTGGAGTTGCTTACTGTCCGGATGCCATCTAGTATCTTCTACGGAATATCAGCTTTGTTTACTTGACCACTGTCTGACCCGCTTCACTGCCTTCCATGACACTTTCCTGCTACTTCTCTTCTCGCCTAACCTCTGGACTCTGTTCGTAGCCATGTACTTAAGAACTGTCAAGGTGTTAATATCTCCCGTCTATTTCGTATGCACAGGGTCTGGGGCGTGATGTGTTTAGCTCACGTGGACCAGGCATGCAGAATCGTCCCCTGACAGACATTTCGATGGAATTCAAAGGTTCAGCTGCAGCGAGAAGAGACACAAAAATCGCATTTTGGCGCAGAGGTCAACACTCAGTCTTGACACTCAAGCCAATCAGATTGGAAACTTTTACGTTGCAGGATACTTTCGCAGAAATCTGGGACCACCGAGAACAGCTTCTGAAAGGTTAAAGCCTGAACTAGGAGCAGTTTGAGGACACTTAATTTCAAGACCTCCCTCAACGTACCATCTCTCTCGTGCTGACCAATTGCCATCTCTCTGTCCACCCGCTTACTGATCTGGGCCTAGAGCATCGCAGTAATTTCACTCCAAACATGTGGTGCATGGAAGCGGATCCTGCCGTTGTATCTAGTCTACATTGGACTAGCAGACGTTGAACAGTAAGCACTAGAATCGGCGCAACATCACTCCGTACCGCCCCTCCGCCTGGGAGCACATCCTATATCAACAACAAACTGTTGAAACGATCCGCCATGCGATACCGACCAGCAGTGTAACTCCCGTCACATGGTGACCATGACTTGGTCTTCGGGTCCGTTAACCGTGGTCTTGGCCGTCCTGGCTATATCAGTCGTCGCGGCATGGGAGCAACCTTCTCTCTCCACATACCTGGGGCCCGCGCCTTTATACCCGCCGCTAATCGACGCGGCTCTCACAGACCTTTCCAGCGGTCTCGAGAGTGGCGCGTTCACTAGTGTGGACCTTGTCCAGGCCTACATCGCACGCATCAAGGAAACAAACGACGTCCTTTACGCCGTCACGGAAATCAACCCTGATGCTCTCAGTATTGCTGCATCCCTGGACGAAGCCCGTCGAGATGGCCGTGTCTTTGGCCCCTTGCACGGCATACCTGTTCTTATCAAGAACAACATTGCTACGTCGGACAAAATGAACAACACGGCCGGCTCATACGCCCTCCTCGGCGCAACCGTGCCGTATGATAGTACTGTTGCTGCAAAGCTCCGCAAAGCAGGGGCGATCATCCTGGGGAAGTCGAATCTCAGCCAGTGGTCCGATGCGAGAAGTGCAAATACCAGCAGTGGGTGGTCGGCGCATGGCGGACAGACGCACGGCGCTTATTATCCAGACCAAGACCCGTGCGGCTCTTCAGCTGGGAGTGGTGTCGCTACCTCTCTCGGATTAGCATGGGCTACGCTAGGGACGGAGACCTCAGGTTCAATACAGTGCCCAGCATGCGTCAACAATGTCGTCGGAAGTAAGTGGTTCAGCGATCTTGGGTCATTAACCCTTGAAGCGCAATAAGTCAAGACCCCGCTCTGATTTTATCCCCGGGACTTCCCAGCACCCAATGTGGGACATGATCATTAACAATGTATCCAGTCAAGCCTACTGTGGGACTCACTTCGCGACATCTTGTGATACCAATCTCCGAGCACCAGGATACTGTGGGCCCACTGGCGCGAACAGTGAAGGACGCAGCTTTTCTGCTCAGTGCTATTGTGGGCAAAGACAGTTTGGACAATTACACGTCGGCCATTCCATTCGATGCCGATGGCTTCCCCGATTACGTCTCGGCTTGCCAGCTGTCGGCGCTTAGAGGCAAGCGCATTGGTGTCACTCGCGGCGTCATCGACATGAATGACGTCGGGGTGCCTGAAGAAGCCGGTGGACCCCTGATAACCGCTTTCAACGAGTCTCTGGATATAATTCGCGGCGCTGGCGCAACTGTTGTGGATGATATTCTTCTCCCCGGCTGGAAAGAATTCGTGGGGCACAAATACATGTCAAGAGATCTACGTGCGGACCTTCTCACGGATGTCCCCCGGTACCTCTCCCATCTCGACAAAAACCCAAACAATATCTCATCGCTGAGTGATATCTCGAGTTTCACCCGTCATCATCCACGCGAGGAATATCCCAGCCGCGACACATACGTATTCGATCTCGCACTGGAGGACGGTAGGAATAATACTCACCCTGACGTTTGGTTCAATCGCACAGTCGCTCTGCGGTTGGCCGGGACTATGGGGATCTTGGGCGCCATGAAGAATCACTCCCTTGATGCCATTGTATTGCCCACGTACTTCGCGTCATACCCGCCAGCAATGATAGGTACTCCAGCTGTGACTGTGCCTCTGGGCCGGTATCCGGATGACATGCCGATCTTCAAGAATGACTTCGGGAACCTTGTGCAGCTTGGGCCAAACGTGCCTTTCGGCATCAGCTTCCTCGGGGAGAGCTTTTCCGAGGAGAAGCTGATCGGCATGGCTTATGCATTCGAGCAGAGGACGATGGTGAGGCAAAAAGTCCATCCGTACTTGCAGCCCAAGACGGAGATTCGGGACGTCGTCCAGGTCCGGATGGAATCCGTCGAATTGGAGTTGTGAGCCTGTGGTGGATTTGGCTCCATCTGACGTGGCCTCTGGGCAAAGGACAACACATTCCATCTAATTTAGGGGCAACGCGACTCGTTAGTCATCGTCTACTCCGAACTGTCCCGTTTCGATGCATTGAAGACGATCTTTGTTGAGAACCAGAGCTGAGAGGTGGGGTCGATGCTCATCAAAGCATCACACCGTCAGAATGTGGTCCGTAGGGCAATGTGAAGCGTCGATGATCATCAGCCAGGAAAGCGTGTGCAGTAGGGATTGTTTATAGCTGAGGCCTCAACGCGGATTTCGATCGCCAAGGGCCCTCTTTTTTAGCAGCTCGTGTTCAGAGATGCTTGAAATTATGCACCGAGTCATATAGGGCTGAAATGGATAGTGTCAACCCAATTCGGGCGGGCGACCCGGAATTCTCGACATCCTGATTGGCCTGAAGGAGTTCGCGATGTTTGAGGTTATTTCAGACCAGGGTGATCTGCAGCGGGTTTTGAATCCTGGGGCTCACTCTCCTGATTGATGACTGGCTCGTGGTCGGGGTATTTTTGAGCTGTGATATTTTGTTCACATGGCCGAGCTAGGGATAACCTTTTTCATCCTTTTGAGCTCGAACCTCATACTGGTCGACTTCGCCGTCTCTTTGCAGACGCCGCTTGTCTGCCTTTGAACATGGCCGCACTGCCGGGCATTGAGCTCCAGCAGCAGCCACGGGCGGGCGACTCAACACAGCCACGCTCCGGGGAATTTTCTTCTAATGCAGCCACCGCGCGGAACTCCTTGGACATCGACAACTCCCATGCGACAACGAATAATGAAATGAAATCCCACGGTATGACGGCAACAGACAAGGAAACCGGAGCATGGCCGATGAAAACATCACCAACCGTGGAAGCCGTGAGATCACCAGACCCGGAGACGCCCTCCTGGCCTTTTCAGGAAGACCACCAACCTCGCAACCAACTTCCACCAAGGCCACAGAACGGAAGATCACACAGTCATCTCTCTCAAGTCCTCCAACATTGGTTTCTTGAGATTCTCACCATCGTGGTCGCAGTCCTCCTCATCGCTGCTATCATTATCCTCCTGGCCTATTACGACCGGAAAACCATGCCAGAGTGGCCATTCGACATCAGCCTCAGCACTGCGATCAACTTGCTGTCCACATTCCTGCGAGCAGCTTTGATAGCAGCCGTGGCTGAGATTGTTGGTCAGATCAAGTGGACATGGTTTACAGAACGTACACGACCCCTGCACCATCTACAAGACTTCGACTCAGCCTCACGGTCCGTTCTTGGGAGCCTGCGGTTGTTGGCGGTCGTGATGTGGAACTTTGGATGGACTTCTGCCGGGCTCCTGGGTATCGGGGCTGCGCTGGTCACTATTGCAAGCCTGGCAGTGGGTCCATTCACCCAGCAGGCATTGAAAACCACCACGTGCCCAACATTGCTGCCGAATGCGAGAGCCGAGATACCAACTGCAAATTACGCCCCAGGAAGGTCATCCTACTATCGCATCGGAGCCGGTCAGTTCGAAGTCGAGACCGACATGAAAGGTGCGATGATCCAGGGATTGACGAATCCCGATGGCAAGGACAACGAAGTCGAGGTCTCCTGTGCCAGCTCGAATTGTACCTGGGAGGACTACGGCACCGGTACAACCCATGCGAGTATTGGACTTTGCAGCGCGTGTCTGGACACCACAGAATTTGTCAGTGGACCTGACAAGGGCAGCAACCTGACCATCCCAGATTACGAGGCCTACATCAACTACGGTCCTGGCTCACAGTACATGTGGGTTGGCTATAGTAACCTCACTTGGGCATCCGACCTCTTCACTGAGGAATTCGCCACGGCGTCAAGTATCGCCATCAGCAACTTCAGCATACTGCTGTCGACGACTTCTCCCTGCACAAAGAGAAAGAACTCGGGCTTCTACGACTGCCCGCACAAGATCTCACAGACTGGAAATGAGTATTTTGACGGTCTCGGCGACTATATTGCCGCATCCTGCACACTCTACCCATGCATGAAGGAATACAAGGGAAGTTATACAGGGGGCAAATACACCGAGGAGATTGTCAGCACAAAACCAGCTCTTCCCAACAAGCAGGAGACAACCGAGTACACCTTCACATACAATTACACCGCAATGCGCTCCCCTTGCATCCTCGACGACGGTGACTATTTCACTGATACGTCCAACACAACACTGGCCTCCCACGTAATGAACGCAAGCACCTGGTACATGCCGAACAACATGTCGACTGCGCCGCACATTCCAGGCCGAACATGGGCAAACATAACGCTAACCAACCAGCTGGACAACTCCGTCAGCAACACCAGCGTGCCCAACGCCTGCCTGTACAAGATGAGCGGCACCTACGCATCGGCACTGAGCAGCCAGATGAGCTCCATCTTCACCGCCGACTGCCTCTACGACAACTCCCAGGCGGGCCACATCAACTGCGGCGACTCGTGGTGGCTCGCGCCGCTCTGGGGCCAGATGAACGCCACCTTCGAGTCCCTCGAGGGCGCCATCGACGACTTCACCACCACCGTCACCAACAAGCTGCGCATGACGGGCAACGGCCCGGACGTCAAGATCGGCGACACCCCGAGGCGCTCCTCGACCCTGGGGCTGGTCTACGAGACCAGCACCTGCACGTACTTTGACCAGCGCTGGATCTCCCTGCCCATCATCCTCGTGCTCGTATGCGCCGTGCTTCTTCTGTGGATCATTGTCAAGAACTACACGGACCCGGACCAGCCGGTGTGGAAGGGCAGCGTGCTGCCTCTAATGTTCTTTGGCCTGCACGGCCCTGGCGGGCCGGTGCAGACTGCGAGAGACGGGGAGCAGCTCGACAGGAGTGCCACGTTCGTGAGAAACCATGGCCGCGCGGCTCCTGAGCTGGGCAGGATCCAAGATGAGGCTGGCCGCATGTGGGTGCGATTCCACGGTGGAAAAGATCCCGGTTTCGTTGACCTCGGCTCATCGAAGAATCAAAGAGACGCGGAGGCGAGCCTGTCGTCATTGCTGGGGGCCCAGGGGCAGCCCAAGAGATAGTCTCCGTGGCTAGACGTCGATTCACAACCTGGTGTCAAACCAAGCAGAGGAATAATTTGGTAATAGCTTGACCTATAGTATTAGTATACTTTAAATTATAATGCCACGGCCCTGTCCGTATTGAATCCGGTTAAAATCAACACCATTCCTTGACTGGTGACCGTCTTGTGTCTCTGTTGGATGCATCAGCTCGCGTGGACCGAGCACCACAATCTCCAATAGAAATGGCGGTCTTCATTCCCGACTTCAACATCTAGGTACGGTCTTCGGCCGCTCTTCCTGTGGTCTCATGGACACTGCCCAATCGGCCCACACGATTCTTCGTGCGGCGAGTGGACCACAACTTCTGCAGTCAGGTTTTCTGTTGGCTCACACGGGTCCTTGAGCTCGATGCCAAGGTGGACAAAGGCTCGGATATCAAATCATCCGCTTGTGGCTAGGTGCCCCGAGGGAATCGCATGTCTCCTTCGTCCACCGTACGGCCGAACTTTTGTTGTCGATTAATTATGAGATTGCAAATGTGTCTTCTATGTCCTGGCTTCAGGAATATCTCTACCAACCCAGCCTATCTCGATAAAAGGAGGGATGCTTAATGTAGGGTTGATAATGGCCTTAGTATCCGTCTCATTTTGCACTCGAGCCGGGGCGAGACGTGTTGGTGGGGTCAGAGAAAGTGCAGGCTAACAAGCGTTCTGAGGGCCCGGTGACGTAACTCTTTGAGAGCCTACATATGCCAAGTCGCAATAGACGGCCCGGCTTACTGTCGTTTCCCAGGCTCGTCTAGCATCTGTTGTCTGCTGCAAATTTGTTGCTTTCTGCTGCCAATCATCTGGCAATTTGGGGTGGTACAGCAAAGCCGCCTGAGAAGCCCCTGCATGTGCGTGCCGTGATGTGGTTCGTACCGCATCCTAGGCACCAGCGAAGAGGGCCATAGCGTGCTACCGGTACATAAGTACTCATCCTCATCTCACTTTTGAAGCTCTACCAGGTATCCTGAAAATCCCAGCCACCAGACTGACTGCTCAATATGAAGCGAGGTCGCATACCATACACTCAATCTGAATTATCCACCCTACCCATGAATCGACACAAGCCGCCTCGGGCTCGACCTGTATCAGCCAATCCGAAGATGCAAGTAGATCTAGAGAGCAATAAATCAGCTCAAATTTATGCTAACGATCTTGATCGCCCGTCTCCACTCTGGCAACATTACTCCCTATGGATTAAACGTCCAGCTCTCTCCGTCTACCAAACACTACGGGTCATCATTCCAGCTCGCTCAATCTGGATAGTCCTGAGTATTGGGAAGATAGCAGTCGAGCCAACCCTTCTAAATGTTCTCATCCATGGGGGCCTGCTATCACTGTTCTGGCATATGTCGCTCAGTTATATATTCGACCACTCGGAGGAAGGTCCCGCCTTGTGGTTTTCATGGTCCTGGGCTTCTCTTGTCTGTTTCGAATTCCATTTCAGCATCTACACTGCCCAGTCGTTGTGCACACGGCTGATAAAGAAGATGCGGACCGGTGATGACGTCTCGCCACTCACCTTGTTGGTACGGTTATCTTGATTTACGATATCTGCTTCAGTAGCAGGACGCAGAACGTTTGCTAACCTCGGTATGAATAGTTTCAATACATGCTGGTGGCGGAGGCATGGGTGTTCCTCATTGTCTCGGTATTTGTGTTTGTATTTATGCTTATATTCTTCTAAAGTATGGACATACGCCCAGGTATGCTCGTCACGTCGTCGTCATTGTGCAAGAGCTAATTCGTTTTCCCAGTGATCCGCTCCGTTGCGCTTGAGCAATGAGCTTTCGCGTGTGGGTCTCGCTCAACCAGTGGAAGGTACAGTAACTGCCACAATATCGCCTGGACCAATGCTGGACATATCGATGTTGCAAGCCCACAGAGATCCAGACCTCCCCCGGAAGCAAGACCATGCTTTCTCCTGCTGCAGTCCATGCTTCATAAACACGTTCAAACACGAGACTTGGGGTAAAAACGAAACTGGATTCGACTGCAGCTTGAAGATGCAAGATCTAGAGACTATTTCGACTCGAATTACTGGAACAGATTGTATTCTCATGTGAAACTGAGACATTCTAGATAGATCTGAAGAGCTCAGCAAGTACGGAAAAAGAAACTAAGACTATACGGTGCAGTGACCAGATTTGCACATCTCCCACTAACTCCTTTCCCTCTCAATTATTGCAGCCATAGATCTCAGATCTGAAGCTTCCCTCAAGAGTCGCAGATGAATCCTGACACCAAACTTCCGCCGGACTCCATGTTGCACCTGAACAAGGAGCAAAGAATTCCCACCCACTGAAAAGAAAGAGGAGCCTGGGCGGATATTTGCCATTTGTCCAACTGCGCCAATGACGTCGATCCATATCGCGCGGAGATCTGCTTCTGTGCCTGAGACCTCGCCCTCGACTTCAGCCTGTGATGAGACTGCTGAAAGTGGAAGGGTTTCCAGAACTGCGGTGTTCAGTTTTCCGTTTGGAGTGACTGGCAAACGCTCCAATGGAACGATGACCGATGGGATCATGTACTGTGGAAGCTCGAGCCTTTGGAGAAGGGCCACAAGCTCATCCTGTTCCAAATGCCTTCCGGGTTTGAAGACAACGTGGCACACGAGAAACTGCGGCTCACCGCGCACCGTCACTGCCGCATCCGCCAACTCGTTTGCTGCTGCAGCCAAGACGGCACCAGCAACTTCTCTGAGGTCGATACGCAGGCCTCGGAGCTTGATCATTGTGTCATGGCTAGCACACCGGCCCAGGAAGTCGATTGATCCGTCTGCATGGAGAACGCCCCTATCTCCGGACTTGTACATGACGTTGAATCCCTGCGTGAGATAGCTAGCGCTGGCGAAAGGGTTCTCGACGAATTTGCCATCGCCCAGCCCAGCGTCAAGATAGCCATTGGCCACGCCGCCACCAGCGATGCAGATTTCTCCCGGCATGCCCACAGGGAGGAGGCTTCCGTCGACTTCACTGGTGATGTAGACAGACGTGTTTGAAAGGACGTAGCCGATGGATCCGGGGCTGTTCTCGCTGTTAACTCGGACAGCACCGGCATGCACCTGGATGTCCCTGTTGGTTACAATGAAAGCTTCAGCGGGCCCATAAACATCGGTGAGGATCAAGCTGGGAAACTTTAGCTCCCGCATGCCCTCGATGAGCCGTTGAGGAAGTGCTTCTCCTGCTGTGTGGCAGAAGCGCCACGACCGGCAACGCTGCAAGACATCCGAGGCGTAGTTCAGAAGCAGATTGTACTCGGAAGGAGTGCCAATGGTGTACTCGATTTTCTCGTCATGGATCAGTCGAGAGAGCACATCAGGGTCCCCTCTAGCTTCCACTGAAGCAACGACCAGCGTTCCTCCGTTGGTGAAGGCGTTGTAGATTTGCGCGAAAGACAAGTCAAATCCGATGGATGTCTGCTGCAACACTCGAAGTTGTCCAAACCCGTAGGCTTTGCTGGTGTGAGCAGCGTAGTTCATCATGCCTCTTTGGTGCAGCTTGATGCCCTTGGGAACTCCGGTAGAGCCACTGGTGAATAGAATGTAGCTGTCCGATCCTGGGTCAGAAAGAGCACGCTCGGGAGACCGCGTGTGTCCTGCGTGAGCCCGGGCGCTCTCAGTGATGCTCAGAGATCTATAATCGCCGTGGTCCTTGAGTGCACTGGCCGCGGTAGCTGCATGGAAGACGAGGAGATCTGGCTGGCACGCTTTCATCATGTCGTTGCGTCTTGTGGCGGGAACACTGACGTCCAATGGAACGAAACATGCGCCGATATGGAAGACAGCCAGCATTGTTGCGTAAAGATCAATGCTTGGCTCACAGAGGACCGCAATCCGAGATCCAGCCGTGGTGTTCGCTTCGAGTAAAATGCTGGCGTAGATCCCGACCAATCGTTTCAGTTGACTGTACGTGATGGTCTTTTTGCCGTCTTTGACGGCAATGGAGTCGGGAAAACTGGCCACAACCTGCTCGAACCTCTCGGAAAGCGATTGGTGCCAAGAGTGGTTGACATCAGGGCCTTGGGCAACGGTCCTAGCCTGTTGCAGCTGAGTGTCGCTGAACAGTCCAATGTCCTTCAACTCGACTGAGGTATCTGAAACCAGAGACTCAATCACATTGACAAATGTTTCCGCGATGAATTCTGTGGTCGAAAGGGAGTAGAAGTCATCGCTGCATCTGATGTTGAGCATATGACCTTTCGAGGCAGAACTCACAACATCGATGGTCAGGTCGTAAAGAGTCGTGTAGACAATGTCATCGTCCAGCTCCATGGAACAGTCTCCCACGGAGTTGGCGAGTTTCTCACCGACTCTGTAGTCATAGGCCACTTGAACAAGGGGCATGCCACCTTCACTCCTTTCAGCCTTGACCTTGTCCGCTATGACAGCAAATGGGACACTTTGGTGGTCGAAGCTGTCCAGAAGGGTGCTGAAAGTGTTCTCCAGGACCTCTGGAAAGCGTTGATCCCGGGATCCTTTGAATCGGACAGGGAGTATATTGGCCACATGTCCAACGGTGGCGCCGAACTTGCTTGTAGGATCGCGACCATGAGACATGATGCCGATGCAAAGATCGTCGATATCCAGCAGGCGACAAAGGAAGACTCTCATGAAAGACAAGTACAAGTGCATGAGAGGGACGCCATGAGCCTGACTGATCTCGATGACACGCTGCACCATCTCGCTACTCAGTTCTCTTTCAACGAGGTGATAACCATATGAACGTCGGCTCTGTCTGGTCTTGACCTTCGCCATCGGCAGCAAAGGGATAGCTTCCGGAACGGGGTCAAGAAGGCGTTTCCAGTAGTCGATGCTCTCGTCGAAGTTCCCCGACTCGATATCATGGAATTGCTGGAGAGTGAGGTCCAGATACGAGGCAGAGGCCGGTGACAATTTCTGGGTCCGATACGCGCGGTCGAGGTCGTCGAAAATGAACCTCATGGAAATGGCATCGAGGGCAATGTTGTGGAATCCCATGACGAGAGTATGCAGTTGCGGCCCATGGTTGATCAGAGTGGCTCGAAGGGTGTCGCCGGTGGCGAGGGAGTACTCATGGTTCGCAATTTCGTCGAGTGTCTTCTCAACATCCACTTTGGCCGCCTCCTTGGTGGACTGCAAGCGACCGAGTCGAGGAGCCGCGCTCTCCAGGACATGCTGCATGACCTCAGAGCTTTCAGAGGTTGCCAAGAAACACGACCGCAAGGCTTCGTGGTGGTTCATGACTAGATCAAAATCACGAGAAAATCTCTCTGCGTCCAATCGACCCTTAATTGTGAGCTTCCCCGTTAGATTAAACGAGGTCGGGTTATCCGAGAACACGCTCAGGTAGAAAAAGCCGGCCTGGGCATGAGAAAGGCGAGTTGATCGGACGAATCGCAATTGGGGCCCGGGGAGCTGGCTGGCTGTCTCCGTCAAGGACTGAGAGGAAGTCAGAGATGCTTCACTCCCTCGAACATCGTGGACATCTTCGGGTTGATTGGGGCCGACTGACTGTTTCTGTACATTCAGAGCTGCCTTGGGCTCTGAAGTCTTGGCTTGCTGTGGAGCCTCAGCAGTTGAAGCCTCCTTCCTCACTGTGCTCTTCTTTGGCGACCGCTTTGCGATGTACTGCTCAGCTGCGGTGCGAAGAATGGATGAGAGAGAGTCTCGACCGAGGATTTTGAGCATGGAGATATCGGCGTCAAGCTTCTCTCGGAGCCACTTCCGGATCTCGATGGCATTGATTGAATCAATTCCCAGGTGTGACATTGGCTCATCGGGGTGAATAGAGTGAAGCGAAACATGGATCATGGACTCGACCTTCTTGGAAAGAAGCTCTGTGATGGGCGGAATCGCCTCGTCAATGGTGAGTGCATCCTCAAGGCTCTGTTGCCATTGCTGGATTGAGGAAGGCGCGTTGTCGCTTTGCCCATCTTCGGTGGCCTTGGAGACACGGACCATGTGAGAGAAAAGGGGCATGGTAGTCCACCGTGGCCTGACACCCTCTCCTTGATCATGGAACATCTCAAAGCCCATGATGACCTCGCCGCTTGGGGAGCTTGGCTTTCCCGCAGCAACTCCTTGAAGGATGACATGGTGGAAATCCGCTTCGGATAAAGCTGTAGTGAGATCTGCGCGGAGGAATTCCTCGACATTCGGTCCCGGTCCAGAAGAACGATCTGCTCGAGCAACATATCCGACATCCACGAGCATGCCGAAATTCAGGATGGATGCTGCTAGGCCGCGGCGTCTCCTGTTCTCGATCAAGCTCATCATGAAGGCATTGCCCGCGTGGTACATAGGCTGCCCAGCGTTGCCACATACGGTGGCCAAAGAACCGAAAGCCATGAAAAAGTCCAGGTTGGTGTTCTTGAACTCGTCGTCCAGATGGGCGGTACCGTAGATCTTTGGTTTCATTTGCTTGGCGACACTTTCAGCGGACAGATTCGCGAAAATACCGGGTTCCAGGACAAGAGCTGCGTTTGTAACACCGCCAATCTCGGGCATGGTTCGGCGGAGCATTGCAACAGTGTCTCGAACCTGCGATCGAACTGTGACGTCCATTTTGACCACGCGAATATCAATGCCGACGGCTTGCAGATTGTGAATCCAATTTTGACCCCCCTTTGGATTTCGACTTGACAAGACAATGTGGCGAACGCCGCCCCGAACCAAGAAGGAGGTCAGAGATTGACCGAGCTCGCTTGCCATACCAACGAGGAAGTATGTCTTGTGGGGTGAGAAAAGGGTGGTTGGCTCAAGACCACGTAGGACCGCACCGACGGAGTTTTCTCGCTTCCAGTCTGTCACAACAGACAGGCGTGCCGGACTGGGGTGATGCTGAGATACCTCATGGATCTTGACAACCTCAGGCTTTGATCCAGAGACCAAAGTCTCTCGGTGTGCCGAGTGGGATTTGACAGCCTCCTCGACCGAGGTTTGCAACAGTGCTTTCGCATCAAATGTCTGCACTCGGCACACAGCGGGTACCCAGGGGGAAATAATTTCGGTATCGAGTTGAGACAGACCATAGAGGCCACTAGAGTCGCGAGGAACCATCTGCTGGAAAAGGCGGGCGGTGCTCTTAGGATGAACGTAGATCCACCCGTCGCGCTTCCTTTCCCTGTCCACGCTGATTGCGACAAACAGAACTTCTCGACCTGCCTCAACGGCCAATGTACGTATTGCATCGGCCAACTCGTCAGATACGCCACAAACAAGAGTAGTCCCGTGACTCGGCAAGTTATCAACCACATTCGATGCAATCAAGAAGCTTGCCAGGTTCGCAAGGTATTCTGCATTGAACTCCTGCACGCCCAGGAAACTAAAATCAGAGTCTTTGTGAACGTGAGCAACAGAGGACTCGGTTTCCGACAGTGTCAGCACAGCTCTGTTGCCCTGTTCTTTCACTCTGCCATAGCAGAGGAAGCAAGGAGATCCGTCTTTGTCATGAAGCGCGACCGACAACTCGACCTGAACTGGAAAGTGGCTCTGTGGTAGATCAAGAGGACGGCTGCAGACAATTGCCGGTTCTGTCGAGGCGGGATTTCGTGAAATCTCGATTGGCACTGAATCGTCAACGACCTTGGTAATACGGCGGCGCTTCGCGTTGTACATCTGATTGGACGTGTGATCGGCCAGAACCCGTGGCACCAAGAGTTGGGAATTCTTGAAGACAACCTCTGGCTCCTCTGCCCAAAGCATTCCCTCGGTGACACCGGGAGAAGATGAGAAGATAAGACGAAGGAATTGGGTCATAAGGACTTGGGTATCCCATGGCTCGTCTCCGTCAAAATCGAGATAACCGATGTTGATGTCAGGACACTCCACTTTCAGGCCCTTTCCAATTCCGACCATGATGTTCGCATACGGGTCGTCCGAAATACGGCGTGAGGTTACCCACAAGACATTTCGAGAAACCTCGATCACTCTTTGCAGGTTTCCTAGCTCGTTTTGCGATGGTGGGGAAGAGAAGATCGGCTTGTCAAGGTCCTGGAAGCTGATGACAGACGCTCCTGTTGGGATTCGAGAGCAATCAATCTGATCGAAGCGGTTGTAGGTTTGGACTTCCGTTGCCCAACCACGAACCATCCTCAACGTCTGGCGGATGAGTTTAGAGACCTTGCCTGTTTCGCCACCAACGAGAATCACAGGCGTTGGTGTGATCATGTCCATAGAAGTGAGTGGATCTCGTAGGATGTCCAATCGATCGTCTGTGGCTTGCGAGGAGAAGACAGAGAAGCCGTGTATTCCGGCGTGGTCTTGATCATTGAGGACACAATCAATGCCCGAGAACCCATGTTGATCCAATAGCTTGTCCCATTCACCAGTCGTGACAATAGGGATTGCCGCTTCTCTCTCCTTTACCCCGGCCCACCAAGTCTCCAAGCCTCCCATGATGGCCGTCGGTCGGAGCGATGTCCCGGTAAGCTCGGTTGCAATCAAGAAGCCTCCCGGGCGCAGCAAGCTCCGCACATTCTGCACCGCTGTTGACAAGTCTCGGGTCCCACGTAGAACATCAGTTGCAATGACAATGTCGTAAGATCCTGCCTCAAATCCTTGCGAGGCGGCGTCAGCCTCGATGTCGAAGACCTTGAAGCTGAGGCTGTCTGATTCAGCTGTAGATCTCATGCCTTTGAGACTGTTCACAACAGCTTCTGAGGCAGCAGTGCAAGTATAGTTTTCGTAAGCATCGCCAATAGCGCTTAGGATGGCAGAAGTGGTATTTCTGACACCGGCACTAATTTCAAGAATATTCGTTCTTGGAAACTTGTGACTGAATTGGAGAGCGAGCTTCGCAATGTACTCGTCGCATACAGCACCGCTACTGCCCTTGCTGTAAAAGAGACGGAGCGCATCCTCGTGTATGGATTCGGAGTTGCCTTCCAACAAACTGCGAATCCGCTCTCCACTGGAAGAAAGCATGGCCATGTCAACGTCGCTCGGGTCACGGCTAAGCAGATTCTGGATGGTGTCGGAGGTGTCATCCAGCCACTCCTTCATCAAAACAGGGTGATCAGCTTCGCGGAACTGAGCGACGGTCCTGTCGATGAAACGCAGTAGGTCTTGGTGATGAGGTTTCTCAGCTTTCAGCTCTCCTGCATTCACCGATAGACCAAGGGACCGGAGATAAAAGAATGCGACACGCTCGTACTCCTCTGGGGTGTACTTGGACCGCCTGGCACTGGTTCCGGTATTCGGTGGGTGAACTAGACCATACGCTGTGTCAGGGCCCCAGACCGTCTTGGCGAAAAGGTTTCGGTCTTCTGATGGTTGGGGCTCAGAAATAGCCTTGAATTGGATGCCCTCCAGCTGGATGCCTCCCGAGCCATCGCTCATTCCATCCTTGCCACGTACGGTGATATCAGCTTCCGTGAGCGTACCCAGCTCGGGCGTGGTCATGTAAGCCTCAATCTCGATGCTGGTTGATCCATCGAGACTCTTGAAGCCCAGGTTGGGGTGGATCAGCACCTTCTTGACACCAACAGGCAGATATGAGCTTGGCATGGATCCCTCGGCGGTAGAGACAAAGGTGGCCAGCCCTGCTTGAAGGGCAACGTCCAGGATAGCAGGATGCAGCGTGCACGAGACGTCCAGGTCTTCTTTTGACCATGAGGCAACGGCTTTCGCATGACCCCAGGACCTGTTCAGCGAGGTAAGGGCACGGAAAGCGCCCTCGTATCCGAAGCCGATACTCGACGCTGCGTTGTAGAATCGATCGACATTGAATGGGGTCAACTCCACATCCGATATGTAGGTAGGTGCGATATCCTCTGGCTTAGGCTCGCCGAGGTGAATGAGCAACCGGCCGTCACAGTTTTTGTCAGCCTCACGGCCGTCAGGGTACGAGTAGCATGTAAACTCTGCTTCCAGAATAGAGTCGTCTTTGACCTTCACAGGCGAGACGCGGCTGCGAATGGTAAACAGAACCTCGACCTCGTCTCCCTCGCCAATCACCAACGCCGTAGGGATTGCCATATCATGGACTTCGACCAACTTGATGGAACGGCCTGCAACGAAAGCCTTTGCCGCGTCGACAGCCAGACCGATGTAGCCCGTGGCCGGGAAGAGGACCTGGCCTTGGAAGACGTGTCCCTTAACCCAGGGCATCTCCTTGAGCTGGAAGATGTTGCGCCAAATGTGCTCATACTGGGCATCGTTCCAGAGGCGACCAAGCAGATCATGGGGAGGTTGCTTTCCGAGACGATAATTACGAACCACTCGTGATTCACGCCAATGAATTTGTGAGTGGTCCCATGCGTACGAGGGCAGGTTCTTAAGGACCTGTGGCCGCGCCTCAAGGCCCATGGCATGGCGCCAACCCGCAAAATCGACCGAGGATGGCGCGACGCTCCAGAGCTCCGCGAGCATCTCTGCAAACGTCTCAATGCCATCCTTTCCTCGGCTAAGACAGCTGGTATATTGAGGGCTGTAGTCAACAGACTGCTTGAGCGTCTGATTGACCGGGCCTTTAAGAGCAGGATGCGGTCCTACTTCCATTGCGGCATTGAACTTCGAGGGAGCGGCTTGGACGGCGAGCTTCACAGCTTCGGAAAAGAGGACTGGCTGCACCATGTTGTCGAGCCAGTACTGACCCTCCAGCCCTGACTCGAGTGGTCTGTCGAGAATATTCGTGTTGGCTCTGACGCTAGAGTACCATTGGCACTCTTGATCAGCTGCAGGCTTCTGGATCCGAATATCGAGCTTCCTCAGGTGACCCAAGTAGGCATCTGCGCAGGCGAGCATGTGGTGTGAATGATAGGCGACGTCAACTTGAAGGGCCCGGGCCTGTATGTTGACTTGATCCAGGTGCTCCTTCATCTCCAAGATTGCATCCTTGTCGCCGGACAGCGTGACGCTCGAAGGGGAGTTGCTAGCTGCCACGGTGATCCGATTCTTGAATCGAGGTTGAGAGCAGAGGTCGCGTGCAGCGTCAAAGGACATGGAAGCAGCCATCATGCCTCCTGACACTCCAGCATCTCCTCGGGAAAGATGCGCCACCTGGCCCCTGTAATAAGAAATGCCCATGGCGTCCTTCTTCGTCAACAGACCTGCTGCGTATGCAGCTCCAATCTCCCCGGAGGAATGGCCAACGACAGCAGAGAATCTTACCCCACAAGCACGGAGAAGGTCAACAAGACCAATCTGAATGGCTGTGCACAGTGGCTGTGAGAACTGTGCCTGCGAAACACGCGATTTTGTGGGCTCGGCAGATAGCTCTTCGCTGAGCGACCACGAGGGCGGTTGGGGAATAGTCCTCAAAGCCTCTTCACATTCCATGACGGTTTTGTTGAAGAGCCTGCAGTGCTTTAGCAGTGCATGACCCATCTGTGCCGCTTGAGCTCCCTATGTGAGCCGGAGTCAGCACCAATACCCACCACTTGCCTGAAATACGATAAAACGACTGCCCATAAACATACCTGACCAGTAAAGATACCGAGAATCTGAAGTGATTGGGAAGAGTTGAATCCAGCTCCGGCACCGGGCCTGTCCCCCGAAGTACCGATCGTGTTGATCTGGTCCTCCAGCTTCTGAACAAGGTCATCAAGGTCGGAAGCTGCCGGGATCGACGCTCTATACGGAAACACCGTTCTCTTGGAATGCAAGCTGCTGCTTAAATGGTCGAGGTCCAGGGACTGGTTCTCCCGCAAGTAGGTCAAGAGCTTCTTTAGCCAATTGACCAGTGAGTTCGAACTTCTTGCCGAGAACACAAACGGGCCAGCAAGTCTCCCCTCCTCCAGAGATTGATGAACACTGTCATTCATCAAGTCTGAGGTAGACGAATTCCAAGACGATGTCGGTGTATTAGAAGGCTCGTAGCTCTCTAGGATAGCATGCCTGCTCAGTTGATTAGTCGAGCAATGCTTCTGGATATGTTGAATGACGAAGAATCACGAAAATAGTAAAAGAAATGTGACTGCAGTTGGGGAGAAGGGGATACGTACGCGTTGGTACCTCCGAAGCCAAAGCTGTTGACGCTAGCTCGGCGAGGCTCGCCATACGTCTCTGGCCAGGGAAGAAGGGAGACTGGAACTTCCAGGTTCTTGTAGAAGGGCTCAACCTTTGGATTCAGTTGATTGAAGTGCATGTTGGGTGGGATCTCCTTGTTTTGGATCGCAAGTGAAGCTTTGAGGACTCCTGCCAATCCAGCGCAACCCTCAAGATGGCCGATAATCGTCTTGATAGACCCGCAGTACAGGACCTCATCATCCTTCTGCTTATCTTCGGGGAAGAAGGCGTCCCGAATTGCCTGGGACTCAACGGGATCGCCCGCCTGAGTACCGGTACCGTGGCACTCGAAGTACTGGCATCGATCTGTGACAGGGTCCAAGCCCGCGGCCTGGTATGTCTGCCGGATCAATTCTGCTTGTGCAGTGGGAGATGGCATTGTTATGCCATTGGTAGTTCCATCTGAATTGACCAGACTTCCCCGAATGACACACTCGATATGGTCCCCATCGCGAATTGCTTGGGAAAGTGTCTTCAAGATCACAGCAGCGCAACCCTCTCCACGGGCATATCCACTGGCATCCTTATCCCACATTCTGCATCGAGAGTCTGAAGAGAGGAGATGCATTGAAGACTCTCCAATGTACCAGAACGGATCCATGAGCAAATTGGTTCCCGCCACGACGGCCTGAGTGGCTTCTCCTCTCTGGAGACCTTGAGCGGCAAGATGGAGAGCGACCAGTGAACTTGAACAGGCTGTGTCGAGGGAAAGAGAAGCTCCGTGGAGGTTGAACGCATATGAGATGCGGTTGGACAGGATAGATCGAGACACACCGGTAGCAGCATGACTGCCCGTCGTGTCAGGATCTCTGGATTGAATAGAGGTGTAGTCCTCGGTCATAGATCCGACGTGAACCGAGGTTTTCGACCCATTCACATCGCTGAGTGACCACCCTGCTGCCTCGAAAGCCTCATAGACAGTCTCTAGAAGAATTCGTTGCTGAGGGTCCATATCAGCTGCCTCCTTCGGATTGATGCGAAAGAACGGGGCATCGAAGTGGCGAATATCTTCATCTAGCAAGTAAGACCTGTGCTGAACATTTGTGCGGCCGTGTGTGTCGCCATTCTCGTGATAGAAATTGTTCATGTTGATCCTGTCCGAGGGAAACTCTTTCAGGACGTCCCTCGGAGCCTTCAATAGGTTCCATAGTCGAGAAGGAGACGAAGCTGCCCCAGGAAAACGGCAGGCCGTCCCAACAATTGCCACTGGGTCATACATCTTTGATGAGCCGAGAGAGATTGAATCTCTTGATGTATCTCGGGGGCTGATGATTATGCTGTGACTGGAAAGATGAAGGTGATTGAGGATGTAAAGTCCCTAGATCAGCTGGAAAACCAGGAATTTATATTACAGTATGGCCGCCAACTCGAGCACTTGAACTCAGACACCATGAACAGAGTGTCGTCAACCGACGACCACTTCTTGGCATTACCCAAACTGCAGCTCCTTCGCGTAGTCAATCACTGAGTCAATCACTGAGTCTCACATCAGGCAGGCCATCAATCTACATTGGTGTGTCGGGAACGGAACATGCCGCGACTGGGACGACGCGGCTTCGACAAATTCCATGTCTGTTTTTCCATCCGAGTTACCAGCTCGATGTAAGCCGCCCCGATGATCCACTTTGATTCCTTCCCTTCCACATGTGGTATTTACATCCGGCTTTGAAGGCTTGGAAGAAAGTATCTCCCAACTCTTGCTTACATACAACTTAAATAAGCTAAAAATATTATGTAATGATTATTGAGGTTATATTATTTGCTTCTTTTTTAGAAGTATATATATCTGAAATTTTGGTATATAGTATCAGCAAATTCGAATTAAGAACTATCTGAGATTTTATTAATCAATTGATCAAAATTGTATGTATTTTCTGTAACTCCTTAACTCTGGAATTAATTCTTATAACCCTCGTAATTATGTGTTATACATTTTCATTGAAAAATAAAAGCTGATTGATAAGTTTTTATGGCTCAATTGGGTTAATAAAAACCTTTGAAATTACTTGGCCGTGTTAAGAACTTTTCCTATGGTTTCACCACAGATGTACGTTCGGCTACAGAGGGCATTCAACTTGGCGATCATCCACTTCTGGTATCAGCTGCAGACCAGCTTGGAAGAATTCTTCATCTGAATGCAGAGACGCTTACCACATTGTGCACTCAGGATTCCTAGCGGGGTTCACCTGTGGACCAGCGGCCTAGTCAACGTCAGCAACTATTTGGAAGCTGAGACACCTTGGTGTGACGCTTAATCACCCCTCACCACATCGTGCGGTTCAGGATTGATAGTGGGGTTCAGCGGTGGACCAACTTAGCTAACGTCAGCAACTCTCTGCAGGCGGAGACGAGGCAGAGACGAGGTAGAGGCGTATTTGCGTATACAGTAGGAAGTCGCTTAATCATGTCCCCACCTGTCGTACGGTTCAGGATCGTCGGTGGGGGTCGCCAGTGGGTCAGACTTGCAGCCTGGATTGTGTGAAAAGATGTCTGGGCGCAGAGACTTTACAGTCAGCGGCTTCATGATCTGCACAAACACTGCATTGAACCGTTCAATAGAAGAGTGACCGGCTTGAGCCTCGGACTTTCACTTGATGGGCCCAGGCTGACGTTACCAAAGAGCTGGGAACGATGGAGAAGCCCCCACTTCATGTAAATCTAGCAGAACACGTGTATGCTCCCAGGTGCCGGAGATGTAAGTAAAGGCCACGGTGGAGGTAGTTTTTAGTGATATCTGAACCGTCTCAGGTAATCCTATTTAGGTACATATGTAGTCATTTGGAAGATCCCAATCTCCTTACAACCATAGCACTGCAGCCTTGCAATTGTATTAATTGACGGAGATATTCAGTTAAACAATAAGAAAAGTCTATTGTGGTCTAGTAGTCCAATGTAGTGTTTCTGCAATCCAAACAGACCAAGTCTTGATCTAACAACTCGCTCACGACTCGGACGCATGATAAAGCATCTCCAATCTATCTAGATACCCCTTCATGGCTTCCGAAACCTCCGGAATGTGTTTGAATGAAAACATCTCGAAATGATTCCCGGATACGCTTCCCACGTCTGTGAACATGCCCTTGTCGTATTGATCCCAGCCTAGAGTTGGGTTGGTGCGATAGATATCCGCAACATGGATGCGATCAGTGCCTGTCGGAATTGGGTCAAGGGCTCGGAGCAACGAGAATCGTGGCCTCTGTACAAGCTGGTCGCCAGCCCAGACGGGTGGCACCCACTCCTGAATTGTTCGCAATGCCTCCTTCATGGCCTTCAGAGTGAGGAACTCATTCCTGGACTTGCCCATACCCAAGTGATCGAAGGCCTCCAAGCGGACTGACGGTGGGTTGACAGGACATAGACTATCCACCATCAAGACGCCGATGACTCTTACTCCACTGTCCCCTGTCAAGACCTTGGCGACCTCGAGACTCAGGAGTCCGCCCAAGCTCCACCCGCCGATGAGGATGTTGACCTTCCCATCGGACTCACGTTGGGCCGGGAAGTCAGGATCGGCACAGGTCCGCCTGATGATGCCTGCATAGAGACGTCCCATTCCACGGATGCCTCCTTCGAATTTCCCTCCATTGCGAAAATAAGGATTGAAAATTCCGTAGACTGGCCGATCCAGAGGATCTAAGCAATGATATGCAAAAGTAGTGCCGCCGCCATCGTGGATGAGGAAAGCCGGAGTGGCTTGTGTTTGATGGGTGCCTCCATTCCAACCTCCGTCCTGGATAAGCTCCGGATTTTTGTCCATTGCTCAAGTCTCAAGGATGTATGTTGTCTGGATATTTCAACGTATTGGGTAAGGGTATCCCTAGCAAGAAGTGTCTGGGCAATCTATATGTTGGAAGGAAAACATCTGGCATGTCAGAGAGGTATGATTTCGGGGGCTCAGTTCGCAAGGCCGGCTGCTCGGAAAACGAAGTTCGCATTCGGCTCAATTCTGCCGGAACGATGCATCAGCCAGGTATGACTACGTAACACAAAAGTTCCCAACTGCAAAGGATTTTCATGTCTTACATGGTTTCCAATCCACGTAATCTTTGAGATGTCTTGGCAGTACCGTTCGTCTGGTAAATCGCCAGGCTGGCAGAGACACATACACATGCCCACCCCACCTAACTGCAATCCCTCTCACATATCATAATTGATTGAAAACTTGAGTAATAATATGGGGTAATATTTTGAAATATTCCTTTGGGTCTAAACACTTATTTTCAGCCTTTTTAGGAACAAAACTATCATAAAAAGATAAACAAATTTCTAGAATAAGGCTATTGTGTATGACGAGCTTCGCATTCAGTAGCCGTGCTCTCAGCTTGTGTGCGAGTTGAGTCCGAACGCCTAGGTAAGTGCAGGCTGGGCGCGAGTCAGGGCCTGTGCTCCGGAGGTGCATTAGCTAATGGGCCCTGGCTCGTGCCAAGCTGCATCTAACTACAGTTCATCAGGTCCCCCACGAACAGTGGAGACGACCCAATCCCGAGGGTAAGGGTCGACCAATATGATTATTTAATAGCTTGCAGTTGGTGGTCACCCACCACCTTGTTTTTCCATTCTCTCATCACACTGCAAATCCTCCTCTTGTTTTGGGATTATCCCGAGTCCCCTGGATAGACTGCAGCCATCCTTGCCTCTTCGTTGTTCTTCTCAAAAATACGGAAAGTCGTCAAGACACCGAGTATGAGTGACGGAACCGCAGCTCCCTTGCATCCTTACTACCCGTTGGGGGTAGTCATCCCTGGATATGTCGCCCCAAGCATGTCAACAGTGGAAATTCTCACAAAGTTCACCCTGACTTGCTTGAGCATCCTCCTCCCCACCTCTGTCTTTGTTTACAGTCGGAAACGCCCGGTCTCCCGACCAGACACGGTTGCGACCTTGTGGTTCGTTCTGTGCGGATTTATTCACCTGGGTCTAGAAGGTATGCACGTGTTTCCGTTTTTTCCGTTGTCCTCATGTCCAAATCACTCACAGGTGAAATCAGGATATTTCGCATTCTACCACAATGACCTCGCAAGAATGACCACCACTCTGGCCCAGGCGTGGAAGGAATACTCCCTGTCCGATTCGCGGTACCTCACTTCCGACATCTTTGTGGTGTGCATGGAGACCGTCACTGCAGTCCTTTGGGGCCCTCTCTCATTTGTCTGCGCGTGGTGTATTGTCAATGACCACCCCCTCCGCCATCCCCTCCAATCCATCATCAGCTTGGGCCAGATATACGGCGACATTCTTTACCTTGGTACAAGCACCCTTGAGTTTGTTCGCGAGGGAGTCGAGTACTCGCGGCCAGAAGCATTCTACTTCTGGGGATACTACGTGTTTCTTAATGTGATTTGGATCATCTACCCTTGTTACCTGCTGATTCAAAGTACACGAGAGACCGTGGGAGCTTTTGCGGCCGTTAAGAGCCATGGGAAAAAGAGGTGAGAGGAAGCGAAGTCATCTTCGTTGGACCGACACCAGTCGGGGCAGTGCAACGTGGAACAGAGGAATGTTATGCATCTTCATGGTATGGCTGGCCCGAGAGGTGTTGGTGGGAATGGGGAGCGGATGGGGCTCCTGGTTCGATGTGAGGCTCTCCGTTCCACAAGAGGACTGTAGAGTTAGGCAAAGGACAGGATTGTTCAAACCCCTAACTGTATCTTCACATCCATTGGCTTGGAATAAGGTCTTTCAATCCAATTCAATTGAGACTAGCCTTCACAAATAGTATCCGCGCGTGGTGGCTGCTCACGGGAGTGATGATCAGGGGGCAGAAGGTAAATTGATAGTTTTCACGTTGGCGGCGGTAAGATGAAGAAATCAGGACCGGGAGAGGACCGGTATTTTGCATCCGAGAGTCCACGTGATAGTTTCTATTGTGCTCAATAAGATGGTGCCCGTGGAATGCTTACTGGGCTTTCGAGGCGTTGGGGGGTGCCACGACAAGTTGAGCAGACAGGCAATTAAGATTGACTGTGGAAATTGTCCAAGGGCTCCTCCACCAAGAATGCTTTGGCCCATAGACTTGGCAGGGTATTCTTAATCTCCCGTACTTCGATATACCCCCCTCTCTCAGAAACGAGTGACGTTTGCCTCAATTTCTACCGCTTGCGCACTCGGAACCGGTAGCATCCAATTCGGCAACGAATCGAGCCCCAGTCCGTTCGGGTGGCTCTCTACTGTCTCCTAGCTCAACTAGTGCAGAACACCGGCGATATTCTTCCGGCGCAGGTAGCAGATGTGGCCCAGTCTTGGGTTGACCTTCATCCCGAGGCACGGTGTCGACATGAAGCTGCATCTCTCCTCGTTTCCTGCGTCTCATGAGAAAGCATGTAGCCCACATGGCCGCGACGGCCGCAACGCACCCGGCTGTAATACCAATTATCGTACCAATGGACATAGCTCCACCAGCGTTCTCATCCCTCGCTGTTGTAACATTCAATGGAGCGGTCGTACTGCTAGGTACAGAGGTCGGAGTAGTCGCTAGATCTGTTGACCTCCAGTTGATCTGGATCATGGGAGCCCAGGCTGTCAAAGACTCTATCATTGTGGTTGTTGTAATGGTGGGAGGTTCCTCCGCTGTCGTAGTAAGGACGGTGAGGTACGGGAACCTTTGTATGACAGGGCTCATTGTATCATCCAAATTGCACGACGCCATGGTTACCGTTGTAGATGTAGTAAGGAGTGAACAGCTTGCTCCGGTTGCCAAGTTGAAGCATGTATATCCACTACACAGTTATCGTGGTATCCTGTTAGCGCTGGTGTAGCTACCCGAGGACAACAGAGATAAGGAAGGCGGTACTCATGGAAATTAACTCACCTTGGGCAACATCCCACAGCAGTCTCCCCTTCCGACATCTTGAACTGTACGGGCCATTGGGCGTCGCCGTTAGCGGTAGCTGTGCATGCACTCGTATAGCCGTGTGGACAAGCGAGGCCAGGAGAGTAAAAGCCCCATCCTGAAAATGGCATGGATGGAAAGGAAGCCCCTGCCGTTGTTGGAGGCCAGCACTGGGTTGCGTCTATCTGCATAGTTGAAAGCACATTAGGTCACAAAAGTGGAGATAACAATTGTGATCGTCTCATACTGGTGAATAGCGACGGAGAATCTACTTATTCTCTGGGAAATCTCACTCACCATGCCGTTCACGGATTCTCTGTTGCAGGATTGGCCGCGCCAACCAATTCTGCCATTCGGAAATGTCCTCGGAGCGTTGATATAGCCACATGAAATTGGAGGAGTGAACGTCGTGGTTAATGGGCCTAAGAGAGTCCTAGGTTGGTTCACAAGAGTTGAAGAGGTGCCCATATCGAGACGGAAAATCACTCGAGACAGCCCTATGAGGTGACTTGCTGCAGAATGAAGAAGCGGAGAATGGTGAATTTCTGGTGTTTGCACCGAACACGCCCAAGTACCTGAACGAAAGCACCTGCGACTCGACAAGCGTAAATGTCCGCGGGGGCCAGAACCAAAAGAGTAAACGAGAAGGAAAAGCAGAGAACGGCTGGGTGTTGGGAAATGAAAAGATAATGACAAGAAGATGAAGTTGTGCTGTCAGGTGCCACAAGATAATTAGGGGCCAGGGGTAAAATCACCCCTTGTACAGCTGAGTTCAACACAGTTACGCAACATAAAAAATTTGGAATGTGCACAACTTGAATCTTATTGGAAGAAAACAAGCGCCCATCTGTAGGGGGCCAACCGTTATCTCGGCCTTAGTGGATATAATTAGATTGAGCCGACAGTCGCTCCCTGAACTAACAAGGCAGAGAAACATACCTTCTGCCGTGGGGTCGGTGTATCCGTACTCCCAGATTTTCTTGTGAAAGGATGAATGTCCTTATCATCGGGAAGATCAAATACCAATCAAGGAATTCTCGACTGCTTTGTACCTATTTTGAAGTCGAGCTGCGAGTCACAAGCTCCTATGGCATCGCGCAGTACAAGGCGTGCACCAAAGTTGCAGCACTGGGAAGAAAGAAACTATTCTCTTGGGTTGAGACATCCACGCCCACCACCACCGTTCTCTGGTGTGGTACCGCTCGCCACAGCGACGTCATGCACTCTTTAGAGCTGACAGGAAGAGTTCCTCGTCAATACGGTGCCACACCTCGCTGCACTATGGCGAGGCCCCCTGGGAAAAGGCCAGAATCCCAGAACGCCTTGTGCAATTCAGTGCAGATCTACATAGCCTGATGAAATTTTGGACTATTGTTAGTGCGAGTGCTTGAGTATCACTGGTATCGTCAAGACAACGCGACCTCGATGGGGCGGTGGACATCATCCCACTTTGCGACAACCTCAGAGCGGATGCCAGTAGCGTTGAGAATAGGTTTCCACATATCGAACTCAGCTTGATCCTGTTGCAGCCAACAGCAAAGTGCATGTCAGCATCAAGCATTCCCAGAATAATTACGAAAAGCATGTCGTCGCTACACGAAAGCTTATGAGTGAAGCACTGTATGAAGGGACTGATGCATACTGCTTAAGAGGCATATGTATACAGATTAAAAACGAGACCACTTATGAGTGAAGGATCAGAGTGACTTTCTGCAGGCACCACTTCGTCTTTCCATGTCACAGATTCGGCGATTGAGACAAATTTATGTGCCCTAATGTGGCTATCACAGGCTTTCGAAGTACATATCAGCTTCGAATGTGCCGGGATACGCTCACTCCCTCATATGAGATGGACATTTGCTGCCGAATGTCATTTTCGGACCCTGGATGCACGAGCTATGTGTCTTCTAACTTTTGAACAAACACGTTACCCCACGAGTAAGTCGTGGTTCCAGAGCATTATGAGATTTTCATGCGGTCTGATTTCGTTAAAAACACTTGAGGAGGCTAGGTTAAGAAGACGCACGGTCACAGGAAGCATCAATTCCTGCTTGATGACGACGAATCCTCCGTGATGATTTTTCACGGTCTCATTCAGGGTTTCGAGTCCATTATTGATGAGAACGGATATCCGCACCCGCCAAAACGGATGATAAACCCATACATCACTCACGCTACAGCTACAGCCCATTAGAGCACACCACCCAGGACTATTCGACCACTCGCCCAACACCCAACATTCATACACCCAGCACCTAATTTATATACGTATTAGGTATGTATGTGTTGGTTATATGGGCATTGGGTGTATGGGTATTAGGTGCGTGGGTATTGGGTGTGTGGGTGTTGGGTGAGATACTATGCGTGGTGTGTAAAATTGGACTGGTGATATGTATGGGTGTACCCTCCGTTTTTACGGGTGTGAATATCTGTTCTCATATGGATAGGAAAAGCCAATAATGCATACTTGTACAAACCCAATAGATAGGGAAGCAAGTAGCGTAGTTATGTTGGATCCATTTTCCTGCCTCACAGTGCCCTCGTTCCTCATGGGTAGTTGCTGTGTCCCATCCATCAATGACAATTGCCGTTTGAACGTTCTAGTTGCACCAAGACTTCGCACAGTCGCCGCCTCTTGTAGATCGATGCTAAGGATGCACGGAACATATATTTCGCTTATGGCGATGCGGTGGGCTGCCACACCATGGGTCACGAAGCCATTGACGAAGAGTTCCTGATTGCAGCAAGAACCTGGAAGGAAAAGGACCCCAAGATCTTGCCCAGAGAGCAGCACAGTACCTCATCTTCCCCAACATTCGCAGACTGGAGGCTGAGTGAAAAGAAAAGAGGACCGAGAATGTGATGGCCCACCTGTGAAGAAACAGCCGTCTCCAGACGTTCAGGTCAAACAGGAGAGTTGGCGATTGACCTCATGGGCTTGGGATAGTAGTGAGGCTTACCCAGCAAATGGATACTACAACCTTTCAAGCCCCCAGGCCAAGCAAGGTACATTTTCTGGCTGGAATTATGCCTAGGTTAAATCCTGCTGCCGGTTGTTTCCCACGTCCTCGTGTTTGGCAGGCGGGTGCCCAATCATCCGAACCAGGACATCACATGCTCTCGACTAGCAGGTACTTATTAGCACGGACAAGATCGATGAAACATGGAGTCAAATTCAAAGGTCGCTGCATTCTCTCAGCTCTAGAGAAAGCCCCTGCGTCAGAGCACATGTCACTGCGCAGGTTCATGCACGCTGGCGAGCAAGCGAGGATAGTGGTCCTGCCCTTCTTGTCCGGAAACAAGGGTACGGTCAACACCATGGCATGAGTGGACGAGTCCACAATGGCAGATATTCTTTTCCGCGGCCTTACACCCTAGGCGAATCGTCACACGCAATGTACATCAACACATCAGTCGTGGTGTACCAGTAAACAGGCCCGAGAGTCAATTGGTAATGGGACAGATTTGACGGACAGCCCCCAAGACAATTATTTATGACCAGACATACCGACATGTGCTGGTTTTGCTGGCACGGGGGCCAGCAGTGATCTAGATGTTGCTGTGCTCGAATGAGTAACGAAAGTCAGTCTAGCTCCCAGAAAAATGCGCTTGATTTGCTGTTATCTACAATTTCATGTTTGCCTCGACCACACAAAGCCTAGAGGTAATCTACATGCACTGACACTTTTAAGTGTACTAGACACTATGAGGGATACAAGGGAATTCGTTATTCGTCGCGAGATACCGAACCATTCCGCTACATCAAGCAGGGAGACAAGAACGACACCCACGCTCGCCTGTGTCACTGGACGAAACCACAGGCCAGAGCTCACACTCTGTTCATCCCACGCGGGGAACGAATTTATGCTGCTCCGCCCAAGGCCCCCAACAACGCTCCCTAGAGAAGAAGGCGGTCAGTCGACGATCTCACTGATCAGAAAACATGAGAGAACTTACGAGGCCACCTGCACCGCCAGCTGCGCCTCCAGCCGCTCCACCGGCTGCGTTTCCTCCAGCCGCGCCGCCACCAAGGCCCCCGAGAAGGGCACCCTTGAAGAACAAATCAGTGAAATGATTCCCAAATGAAACACCGTGCGCGCATCAATGAAAGACTTACAAGGCCACCGGCACCTCCTGCTTGTCCACCAGCCGCACCTGCGCCCCCAGTAAGACCCCCGAGCAAAGCGCCCTAAATTCATAAAATCGTTAGTAAAATGATTCTGATACAGTGCGGCCGAGAACGGGACGGGGAGCGGGCCCGGGCCCGGGACCGGCTCCGCATCCGGACCCTAACCCGAACCCTACTCCGGGGAGCCCGGACCCTAGCCGATCACCTCCGATGCAGAACACCGGGGGTCCGGACACATCGGGCCTCCGTAAAATGAAACTGAACTTGGCAGGGAAATACTTACAAGTCCACCTGCACCAGCGGCACCACCAGCTGGCTGAGCAGCAGGGGTCTTAGGAGCGGCACTGGCCTTGGGGGTAGCTCCGGAGGCGGTTCCCGAGCCAGCACCAGCCTTGGGCGTGGATCCAGCACCGGCCTTGGGCGCCGCAGTCGAGGTTCCGTTGCCAGCCTTCGTGGCGCCGCCTGCTGCGCCGGTGGCGTTTCCTGCACCTGCAGTTGCGCCACCTATTTCCAGTCAGCGTCGGGACGTGCAAGATGTGGTAAACAATGGGGAACGACTTACCTGTCGCGCCACCAGCGGAGAAGGTCTGGATAGCGGAGTCAAGAGCGGTGTTGATCTGGCCGAGGGACTGCTGGGCGATGCTCTGGCCGATGGCGGGGATCTTGGACACGACGGCGTCGCCGAGCGCGGAGGCGGCGGTCTTCTGGTCCGTCAGCTGGGTGGCGACGACCGAGGAGACGCCGAGCTGGTCGAAAACGGGCTTCTTGGCGATGAGGCTCTGCACGGTGGTGTTGGCTGCGGTGGTCAGGCCGGTGGCGGTCTGTTGCAGGGACAGGGCGTCTGTCAGGGACAGGGCGTCGGTGCCCTGGATCTGTGTGGTGGCGGTCTTGATGGCGTCCTGTGCCTGGGTGCTCGCGCCGAGGATGCCCGTCACACTGTTGGGGTCCTGGGCGTTGACGGCGTTGACGGCTGTTCCGAGCCCCTCAAGAGCTGTCTGGACGGTGCCGATGGCCTGCTGGACAGTTGCCAGGTCCCTCTTGTTCAGGGATGGCGCCGCGATGGCGGAGCCCGCAAGGAGCGTGGTCAGGAGAGTGAGCTTCATTGTTGCTGTGTATTACTTGGTATAAAGTCGCCTGGGCGTAACTGGCATCCAGTGCCTCGGAAAAGAAGGGGATGAGTGGGTTAATATCTGCTGTCGAAGGAATGATAGACCGAGTACGAAGGAAAAAAAAAGAAGCTCGAAGGGATGCCGTCGAGATAAATAGTCCCATCTCGAGGGGCATTTTTCTTTGGACGTTTTGAGTCGCAACGAACGGGCCTTCTTTTGACATCTTGGAAGCCGAATTTCTCCCAACCTCTCCCCATTGGGAATAAACACAGCCACGCGAGATATGTGACAAGCGACTAGGTTTCGATGCACGCAAGCGACCCCTGCCGCTTGGTGTTCCCAGATGTGGAAGCGCGAAGGAAGTTTTCAAACTATGAATCAAGCTTGTCTGTCGAACCGCTGTGTTGGAAGATCGGTCGAAACGCGACCAGGTCTCGGTAGGGGTCAAGGCGGCTCCCCACGCCCCTCCAAGCACGGCTGCGGAGCGCAGGGCGATCGCTGCGGGATCGTTTGGAGATCCAGGCACTTGGCTAGCCGGCAACATGCGATTGGTCCGCCATCTAATTCCCGACTTGCCTATATTGTGTCTTTCTCACCTGTCAACTCACCAGCCCACACCCGCTTCGATTGTTGGATCCAGCCATCCCTCCGCCCACGCATCGACTGCCAAGTCAGCCAGTCGACTGTTCATCGCATTTGTAATTACTGAAATGGGTCGTCCCAGAATTGCGTTGACAGTTGACAGCCTCCCAAGGAGGGTGGTCGACCGAGACCGAATTGCAGCAGAGACTCGTCTCAAATCCGTGCTTCATGTGTTTCCATCACTAGGCCGCATTAGGAAACCCATGAGAAACACAACAGCACAAGGCATTGCCCATTGCGCATTCCCCCTTCTACAAGCCATGCGAGGAACTCCGTGGCAAGCTTTGGGCTTCAATCATCCAAGGCCCTTGGTATCACACCCTCCATCATGGGCCCATACTCCCCGATAGGCCCTAGAAGGTCAGTTCGTCTGCTCCATTAGGCTCCCCACGCCTTCTGGGCGCCCGGGTACGCTTGGTGAGGCAGACTAGGCACAATAAAAATAGACGCACAAAGCCACTCAGGTCTTCTCATCCCGCTTCCGGCTGTCCTTGGGACGACGAGGGTGGCGATGATATCGAAATGCACATGCAAGGGACAGGTGCTTTCGGCCGAGGCCTTTCAACTGCCAGCACATTAGGGTTCAGGGTCTCACCTCAGATCTGCCGCACACGCCGGGCTGAGAGTGGTCAGAGCAGGGTCTTCGTCCTAGCCTTGCACGTCTGGCATCTCGGCGTGGAGTCACTTGATCTTTCGACATGTCGTCTCATTCTGTGTTTCCATCTCCGCGAACAAGACTCCCATTGGGGCTCTGCGACAGCATAGACCCGCAATTCGTACGTCATGTCTCCAGTATATGTTTTTCGTTATGGTTAACGTCGATCAAACCTAATCGCCGTGCTTGGTACTACGGTGGCAGAAACAGCCAAGATGTTGTAGTCGCTTCTTCGCACCGCCTCGCACTTCTCCTCCTGATTCGGCCTTGCGTACGGCGTCAAATACTGGCTGCAGACAAAGAGGTCCCCGTCGTTCCTCACAGTAGCGATCGGGCCACTAGACCCACTGCTGTAGAAACAACCTGCTCACCTGCAGCCCCGGGGAGGGGATTCAGCGGCGTTTCAGACATGCCTCTTAAACCTTAAATTCTACATCCACATACGCGTGTTCAGATTAGTAGATCGTCTGGCTTTACATGATAGCTGCGTGCATCGCAGTCTTTGATCGGGCAGTTCGAGGGTTGGGAACTGTCGACAATGTGATTCTCCGGTGCCAGGGTTTTCACTACTACACGTTGTTTGAAGGGGCTGTCAAAGTTGCTTTAAGTGTGCCTTACCAGAGAAGGGACGAAGACCCGCATATTCCCCACGGACCCCGACTTGACTTTCGTGATATTCTATGAGATTTGTGGGCTGAGAAAGTCTAGCTGAGAAGATGAATCTATCGCAAACCCACAAGAGGGTGCGGTTTTGGATGAGAATGAGAAGGGAAGGATGCATGATTGTTTTGTTCTCGAGCTCGAGATCTTCAGTTTGATCCCCAGTCGAATCGCAAACGGATCGCAGGGGCAGGAATCTGGGCTGCAAATCAATGAACACGCCACGGTGCAGCCATGTTTGCTAGGCGCATCACCCGCGAACGCGATCTGCGCTGATCTGACACCATTTCCCATCGTTGTGAGCAGGCCTATGATTCGTATGCCGATGGAAAAGGCGACAGTGTCGGCTGGCCCCGAAATGTGAAACCAGCGCCGAATGTCAAACCCGCGCCCCTGGCGTTGCAGCCCCGGCAGTCCGGGTCCCCGGACCAAATGGAAGGGCGCCCCCAGATGAGTGCATCGATTTCCTATTACGGTAAAGCCCCTACACAGCACCCATCGAAGGCATTTTGTCTCAGCTCACTGTTGCATTGCCTGAAGGACAGCATCCGGAAGGGTCGGTTGATACGCCCATGACTCAACTTGGACAATCGACAACGATGAGGTTATTCTCAGTGCTTGTGAAAAATCAGGGTAGGAGAGATACACAGCGGGTGAAACGCGACATAACATCTCCCGGCGGACCGTGATACCATAGTACAGACCAGATGCGAATGGCCCCATCCTGAAGTCATTCCGGCAAGGCAAAATACATGTTATTTGTGCAATTTGTCCCTTGACTGCCTAGATAGGGAGAGAAGAGGCTTTCCTGAAGTCTAGAATATGTCTCCTGATCCCCCGAAGACAAAATCTGATTTCCGGTCCATAGCACTGAAACCAGTTTGGGGAACGAAGACGGTCTGACGCCCATATTGCCCGCCTTTCAACCTGGTTGTCGGCCTGACTTTCGGTCTGTCTTGCATCCAGGAACTTGCACATGATCAACCGAGGCCTAATGACCAAAGTACAACTCAGCCAAGACTAAGCCCCTCTTGTCCGATCGCTAATCAATCTCGGCTGGCTCGCTATTCTCGTCTGCATGCCTGGACGGCCACTCACTACTTCTTGCCGACCGGGGCTGCAAATTTCTTGTCGTTGACGTAGTAGTTCTTCGGCTTGATATCCCAGAAGCATCCCAAATTGTGACGCGTCACTTCCTCCATGGCCTTGATGTGCAAATTGCAATCGACTTCATCATCCAACTCATCATCTCCCATGGAGAAGTTTTTCTCCACGGCGTGGAGAGCGAAGTCTCTGTAGAAGCTGCGAGACAGTCCGCCGGCCCAGAGTTGATCGGCCTCGGCCTTGGTTTGGTACTACGTAACCCAGAGTCAGCTAAGGAGGCCTCGAGTGCGCAATGATGGGATAGAAAGGAGTCAAACAGAACAATCTTTGCTAATGAACAGAGTCACAGCCTCCGATCGAAGAAATCCTGCCAGGCCGGCCAACGAAGCAGCCTCCTTAACGGATACGCACGAAAACACGAAAGGGCGCCTCGGAAATTCTCACCAGAGGATTAGCAAACCAATCAAGCATGAACTTGCGGAGCGGCTTGTCGGCATCGCTTTGTGCCACCTGAGCCTGGGCCTGATTCTTGCCAGGCCAGAGCAAGCTGAAGGCGGCGCGTATTTGAGCGATCTCCCCCTCGCGGTGGTTCATCTTGCTGACCAGGATATCGATTGAGTGGTTCTGCAGCTTGGGCATGCCCATGTTGCTGGCGAAGATCCAGAGTTTCACCAATTGCGGCCACGACACGCTGCTTCCCACACAGCACGGGCAGGGTGTCTCGTGCGCGGGGAGGATAGTGTCGCTGTACACCCATTTCAAGAAGTAAGCTAGGGTGGTGGAGGAGGAAATGGGCAGCGACAACGTCCTGGATTTACCCTGGCCAGCGTTGTTGGCCAGTGCTGCGCGACAGAAGGCTGACTTTCCGATCAGGAGACAGCTGTGGACGATGATGTGCTGCTTGCTGCCTGGGATCTTGATCTTCACCCCTCCCACAAGCGGTCTGATACGGTCAGTAAAGATCGCGCACCTCTTTGGAAAACCACCAAGAAAAGCATAACACAACACGTAGAGAGGTATAGGAAATGTTGAGCCTACCCGAACGTGGCGATGACTTCCTTGACCTCATCCCAGAGGCGCTGCTCGGCTGCGTCCAGCTCGTCCTCAGGGTCCTTCGCGCCGGCAACACCTGAACCTTGGCCGCTACTACCAGCGGGCTTCTTCACAAGGGTAGAGGTGGGCAGGGGCAACTGATCACCCCTGTCTACGAACCCGCTGGTGGCAGCATCAAGAGCAGGGAGCGACTCGAGCAGAGACCGGCTGCCGAACAACGTGGTATCGGGGCTAGTGACCCGCCCGCTGGCAGGTGACATGCCGAAAGGACTAGTTGATGGCATGGCGTAGGCTTTCGTTGTAGGGTGGCACCTCTACCACGTCTCAATCAGTGTCGGGTGTTACTAGAAGCGTGGCACGATTCCCTGTCGCTTTGTCAATTTAGTTTTCCAGCCCAGATTTCCAGATTTGTATCTGTCTTTGGCATAACTGAAGAGTCATTCAAGTGCCATGCTTACACGATATTGTTCCAAAGAAATGCCAGTCAGGTTTCCGTATGCGTGTGATGGAGGACGGAAAGAATCCTAGTCTACGGACTGCCACACGTTGGGAAATTGGTGCATAAATATGCTACACGGTGTCTGTTCACATATTGTTTGATGCCTCATTGCCTGATACATGTGCCAATGAGATAGGAAAACTATGAAGCCTGAGGTTGTATCAGTCATCTGGGCACCCGCAGAGATTGGATTGGAAAGCCCCTCCGCGGTGATCCCAGAAGACGAAACAAACGAGCTCCCAAAATCCACCAACTTTGTCTGGGTCGCAGTAGGCTCCCGACACTCATGTCTCATTGATGCGGTACTGACGATGTCTCAGGGACCTTCGATGATAAATGGTTGTATAGCAAAGCCGTTTGTCAAATGCAACGTAGTGCGACCCGGGACCATTGTTTATGGCGCTTCCGATGCAAGACAATAGAGTATTGAAAGTTACATGAAAGCGAGGCACACAACACTAACGTTCGCCGCTTGTTGATCCTGGTCAAGCAGTACTGAAAGTATGCAAACACAGACTACGAAGGGAGTCATAGGAGAGTGCTCAATGTTGCCTGTTACTTGCACTCGGGCGTCTGAAGCTCTCGCATCAACAACGACCGGCTGATTTTTTGCGCGGTTCCCATATGCCCAAAGGCGTGATCTGCTTGTCGGCAACCGGCATGTCGACACGTGTAAGAAACCCGGTCCAGTACACTGCAAGCCGTGGCTAGCTTGACTTCAAAAAGAATCATGTCGTCAAGAGGGTTAGGGCTTCATCGCTCTCAACAAACAGGTCGGAGATTAGTCGCCGGCACCAAGTCCGGATTTGGGTAAGCGAACCCCGGGCAACGGGTCGCTCCCTGGGAGGATGATTCGCGCCATTGGACGTTGAGATAGGCATGGCACCATAGCTACGTGCTATACTGCATTGGGGTTTTAGGTACGACCTTACGCGTTCGTATCGGACATGCCTTGCATGATAACACCTCTTCCAAGGTTCTGCCCTCCAGGATGATAGCCGCGAACAAAGTCTAGCCAGGGGAGCATTCCCCACATGGTTCTGTCTATGCAACTCCAAGGTTGGAGATCACCGGTAACGTTACCCCAAGAACCGTTCCTCGAAATGCGGAGTCGGTCGAAGATATGCCTGATGACGATTCTCGCGTTGATGGCTGCCGGGGCTCGTGAGCGGTGACAGGGCCGGATAAATAACAGACACATCCGGCGGCCATGACGTTGACACGATGGACTTCACCGTCGTCTCTTCGCAAAAGGCCTTGTCGTGGCTGGTAGACAAGTTACGCGTGGCAATGAAAGCTCCGACTTTGATGGCAGGTCTTGCCGGCCTATGGTCAACATGTTCGTCCAAATACCCCGAGACCAGATGCACTCGCGCTGCTAACAGATCTTTGCAGCACTTGTGGCCGGCGATCTTCTTGGAATACCAACATTGCCATACAGCACGTCTGATGGGACTTACGATCTATCTGGCGTTCACACGATCGTGGTAGATGCCCAGTATGCATCCTCCGTGGATGATTCCATGGCCACCCTGATACCGCCGACCCTGTTCGAGTTCGCTCAAACATTCGCCGATGACCTGAGCACCAAATTCAACATAGACGCCACAGTCACCAATGGTACCAACAGCACGACGGACAGCATATTCGTCACCCTTGGCGATCCGAGTGTCTATCTCAACGCGTCAGGAGATCCATCGTCAGAGGGGTACTCTCTCTCCGTCACCTCAGATGCCATCACGATCACTGGCGCAAGCCCGCTCGGCGCCTGGTGGGGTACGCGGACAGTCCTGCAACAAGCCGCGCTGAACAACGGGTCTATTCCACTGGGCTCTAGCACAGACACTCCCGGCTGGGCGACGCGAGGCATGATGCTCGATGCTGCGCGCCACTTTTACCCGAAAGAGTTCATCACGGAGCTGTGTTCGTACATGTCGTTCTTCAAGCAGAACACGTTCCATCTTCACCTGAGTGATAACCTGTACAACAACGTCGCCATCTACTCCGAAGAGCGGTCCCTCGAGCTGTACGCCCGCTTCAGGCTGTGGTCTGACGCTGAAGCAGTGTCGGGCCTGAACAAATACAAAAACGAATCCTACACGCGCGAGGACTTTGACGAGATCCAGTCGACTTGCGCTGCTCGCGGGGTCACCATCATCCCGGAGATCGAGGCCCCGGGGCACGCACTGGTAATTGTGCAATGGAAGCCGGAATTGGGATATAACGGAGACTTGAGCCTGCTCAACATCAGCCATCCAGAGACGATTCCAACAATGAAGACGATCTGGAGCGAGTTTCTCCCCTGGTTCCACACCAAGGTTGTCTCAATCGGTGCGGATGAGTACACTGGCCCATCGACGGATTACAACGACTTTGTGAACGCCATGGCCAGCTACATCGGCGGTGAATCGGGCAAGTTCATTCGAATCTGGGGCACATTCCCTCCCGTCTACAACGGAACGTACAACAACATTTACCAGAATGTCTCCGTTCAACATTGGGAGTACTTCGAGGACAACCCATACTTCGACTATATCCTCAACAACTACTCCGTCGTCAACTCAAACGATGACTACTATATCGTCAATAAATGGGCTCCTGCAGGCGGATACTTGAACCACATCAACCTGACCAAGACATTTTATGGCACGCCGCCAGACGGGGCATACTGGCGTCCGTATGTATTCGACCAGAAGAACGCGACCAACAACCCACCCGAGGCCGAACCCCTTGTATTGGGGTCCATTGTTCCAATGTGGAATGACTACGGTGCCAACACATCGGTCTACACCGAAGCCTATTACGCCTGGCGCGACGGCATCCCTGCCTTGGCCGACAAGCAATGGGGAGGAAACCTGTCAGAGACGGACTTCGGCTCCATATTTGAGACACTTCAGGCTGCCGTACCAGGGCAAAATCTGGACCGGACCATCCCATCTGACGGCGAGGTAATATTCAACTATACCTTCACGGGCAATTCCTCATTCGCAGACGAATCTCCAAACAGCTTTTCCATCGAGACCGACTGTGCATCCAGTGGATCGTTGCTCACACTGTCACCGTCTTGCTCAGCCGTGACACCTCTGTCATCCAAGGGCCGGAACTACACGCTCACTCTCTCGGACCTGACCATTTCGTCTCTCGACCTCCCCACCAACGCAACACTGCTCACTGGCAGCGACTCCACGCTCCTGCTGACGCCGAACATCACCTTCTTCGCTGGTGGCAACTATTTCCGCCTCAACACATCACTGCCTCTCAACGAGACGGTTGACCTGAGCATTATCGCCCGTGGCAACAGGACATATGCATCCGTGAACTCTGGTCCTGAGGAGCAGTTTTTGACCCAAATTGGATACAACGGTCTGAGCTTCCACTGGGCGGAAATCGCCTTTGAGGCTCCTCTGAGTAAAATTGGTGGGGAGGGAAGCGGATGGAGCGGGACTTTGGGTGGTTTCAGCCTGACTTCGACGGCTTGAAAATTTGATTTTGGGCCATCAGTTAGTTGCTGAAGTCAGATAAGCCACATATGTTGTACATAAGTTGAAGACAGTTCACCTGAGCAGATTCAATGTGTCAAGCCAGGTCAACTTATCAGCAGTCATCAGCCGCGCGTGTTCCATGCCAACATATCTGGTCAAGTACTTGATAAGCCAGGCTTAGTGAAAGGAAGGAGAGAGATTGTTCACTCGCCAGCGTCCGTGTAGCACCATCCTGTCCTCACGAAAGCTGGCATGCCTGAAAGTTGTATATAAACGTTTCTTCCAATCCCTTCTCTAAACCAAGGTATACGTGTTGCCACAAAATGACGGTGCCAACACACTGGGCATAGCCTGCTCGATGAGAAACTTGAACTTGTATCCAGTACAGTGCCCGGGCATGAGCACCTTCGGTTCCAGGCTTTTGAGGTCTGCGAGAGAGTTCGACAGCTTCTCAGGGTGGTTATCAGACAGGTGGAACCCACCGACCACGGCGTACAACGGCAAGCCCTGGCCAAGATCGATAGCATGCTTGGACACATTGATGACACCAGCGTGACTGCAGCCCGTAAAGACGACAAGGCCTTTGCCCTTGAGGTTACACATGACCATTCGCTCGTCCGCAATGGCCTCATCAGAAGTCCACTGGCCGTCCATTTCGCTGAACCGCATGCCGCCTCTGATCCCGACCTCATATGGCGTCACGCGGGGGATGGCGCCGGACGTGAGGAAGAAGCCATCCAGCACAGGATGCAGGTCGCCATTCTTGGCTAAGGCTCCGCCAACCTCCTCGATCTCGTCAAAGCCAGGGTCCGCCTCCAGGCTGACGATCGTCCCGAGAGGCGTCATCATGCCCCTGTAGTCCGGCCTGTCCGGATGCACGTCAACGACGACTTTGGATGGCCTGGTGTTGCCTCCCCGCTCTATCTTGGACGCATTTATCATACGGATGGCCTCGAGCATGCCCCCGGAATGATCGCGGTGCCAGTGCGACAGATGTATGTGCTCGATCGCGGCGATGTTTGCGCGGATGCGGGTGGCGTTGCGCTCCCAGGTTGACTCCTCCGGGCCGGTGTCGAAAAGCATCGTGTGGGCCGTGTCGCCCTTTTTGGCGGTGATCATGAGCGAGAGCCCGTGGGCGCCGCAGCAGATGTTTCCCATTTTCAGCTCGGCGATCGCCCCGCTCCTGGTGTCATCCGATGGAAGCTTGTCCAGGGGCACGCCTTGCATGTACCCGGGGTACTGCACGGCGGGGTTGTTGGCGGGTGAGATGGGGTCGACTTCATTGTCGACGATGACTTTGATCTCGATAGAGTCGACCTCCACTAGACCGTGCGCTGCCATGATGAATATTTGATCAGGCAGAGTATAACAAGAGAAAGTATAAGGTTGAAGGGATGTCAGACGGCTCTTTGATCTGAAGGGCTTTGGCCACACTATGTTTTTAAATCAACTATTTATTAGTTTATTTACTATTTACTTAGCTTTTTAATTATCTCTTTTTTAGCTTATATATAAAGTTATATAGCTTTAGCTATACTATAATTTTTAAATTAACTATTTATTAATTTAACTATTATTTACTTAGCTTTCTAATTATCCTTTAGCCTTTAACTTATATATAAAGTCTTTAATAGCTTAATACATTTATTTATTATCCTTTTATAAATAAATCTTTAAATTCTCCTTCTTACCTTTATTTTTTAATTATTTTTTAATTATTAATAATTAAAAAGTAAATTTAAAACAAATTATAATATTATTATATTCTTTTATATTATTTATTTTATTATAAATAATATATTTATTTATTTTTAAAAAGTTTTATAATAGCTTTATAAAATAATTATAAATAATTATTATGATTTTATTGCTAGTAAGAGACTACTTACTTAAAAGACTAGAATTTCCAATTATATATTAGAAATACTTAGCAGTATATAAGTGCCACGGTGCCGTATTGTTATATTACCCCCTTCAAGGCCCTTTTAGAGCTCTTAGGCGCCTTAAGGCAAGTATGGGCACCTATAAGTAGCCTGAAAACCTTAGACAGGATGGGGCTCTGATAACTTAATAAAGTTGCTTTAATGAACGAACGGCCCTTTGTGGCACCGCAGCTATTAAACGCCCACCCCCCCCAAATGGCTTTTTAACTGGGGGGCTTGAACCCCAGCCGTATGATTAGAAATTGTTATGATTTTACTGCTAGCAAGAGACTGCTTGGTTAAAAGATTAGAATTTCTAATTATATATTAGAAATACCTAGTAATATATAAGTGTTATAGTGCTATACCGTTATATTAATTATTAAAAACATTATTTATTATTTTTATTTTTATTAAACTTAGCTTTAAGGTTAAATATTAATTATAATAATAATTTATTAAATAAAGGTTTTCTTAAGAGTTTAATATATATTAATATAAATAAAAAGAAATTAAGTTTTTAATTAAAATTATATTTATAAAATTTATTTTATAAAGATTATTTTAATCTTTATTATTTATTTATTTATTTAATTTTTTAATTTATAATATTATTAAAAATAATTCTTATTAACTTTATTTATATAGCTTATAAAGCTATTATTATTTATTTAGCTATAAATTATAATTATATTTAAAATTTATTATTATTAATATTATATATTTTTAATATAAGGTATTTAAGTATTTATTATTATATAAAAGGATTAATATATATTACTTAAAGAATATATATATATAAATTAAAAATAAGATTATATACAGTTATATAAAATATAATATATAATTTTATTATTATTATTATTATTATTATTATTATTATTATTATTATTATTATTATTATTATTATTATTATTATTATTATTATTATTATTATTATTATTATTATTATTATTATTATTATTATTATTATTATTATTATTATTATTATTATTATTATTATTATTATTATTATTATTATTATTATTATTATTATTATTATTATTATTATTATTATTATTATTATTATTATTATTATTATTATTATTATTATTATTATTAATATTTATTTAATTAATATTAATAAAAAGTTAATTAATTTAATATTATATTAATAAATAATATTATATTAAATTTAATAATAATATAAGTTATATAAAGCGCTAATAATTATAGCTATAAAGAGTGTTATAATATAAGCTTATTTAATTAATAAAATTTATATATCCTTTATTTTAATTTATATAAATCTTTATATTTTTAAATAATATATAAAGAGCTATATTAATAATAATAATATTAATAAGAATATTACATTTTATCATTATATTTTTTTATATATTTAACTTATTAAATAATATTATAATAATTATAAAAGATATTATAAATTATATAATCTAGGTATATAAGTATTATACTAAGGGTATATAAGGGTTAGCAATGATTATTTAAGAATTTAATAATTTTATAGGTGGTAATAGTTTTTCCTTTAGCAATAGATTATTAATTAGCTAGAATTAGCCCTTTTAATTAATTAGCCAGCCAGCCAGCCAGCTAGCCAGCCTGCCAGCTATTCTCTGCCTCTTTCCTTCTTTTCTTATATATTATTATTAAATTTTCAAGAGAGAAGGTATATAAAATAGCTTTTGAAAAGCAAATTAATAAGGAGAGATCTCTTTTAAAAAGCTTAAAAGAGGGCCTAGAAACCTCTTAAAAAAGATTATAGTGAAAAAAGAAACTTAAAAGATTATTTTAAATTAGGCTATTTTTATACCTAAGCAAGATATTTAAGGAGCCTTTTAAAAGGAAATTTAGCTAATTAAAAGCTATAGTTTAAGAAGGAATTATTGCTAAAAAAGAGATCATTGCTATATATAGAACCGTTAAAATTAAAAGTAATTATTACTAACCCTCCGGAATTGCCGGTATGGTAGTGCCTCTGGTGTTTTGTAGGCTGCAGCGCTGCTTACACAATCATCTGCCTGCCCGCTATCTACAGATCCACATTGTTAAAAGCAACCTAATGTTGCAGCACCTAATTTAGTGGCAGGGCGTTCATTGTGCGTTAGGGCTAGCATGGGTCCGTGCTTAGTGCAACCGTTCTCAGCACAAAAAGCCGCAGTGCGGGGCCGGGGCGGGTGGTCATAAAATGAGAACACCATGTCCTAATGATCAACCTGCCTGGGTCGGCGCCATCATTTTCTAGATACTCAAAGTCCATTCAAGATTCTATCACACTTGCAATTAATCACAATTGTTACAAAATCATGTTCTGCGCCAACTGTCGCTTGGTATTTCAACAGGACTTTCCTGAGTACCCCTCCCCTCTACAAGCCTATATATACGCGAGGCACAACTATACGATTCCTTACAAGGACTTCCTATTAGCATCGACCAAATGTCATTGCTGTTATGGAATTTTATGCAATTCGAAACTTGACCACCGTTCCACAGTTTCCGACGAGGAAGAATTGAAGTTCCGACTCAGATGGGATTACCGAAATCCAGAAGGAATCTTATCTCGTCCCATTAAATGTGACTTGTATGTCTCCGTCAGCTTCTGCAAGAGCAAGTACCGCTCGTCCAAGAAACGAGCTTTCGCGAAGGCCTCATTCACGACACAAATGCCCGACTGGTACAGAGGCACAGGAGAACAAGATGATGTTCGACTACGTGATGCGATTAGCGACACTCCAATCGATAGCACAGGGTCGGATTACACCGCACGGTTCATCAAGATCTGTTTGGAGCGTTGCAAATTCTACCATACAGAATGCCACACAGACTCTAAAGCAGCACCCTGGTACCCAACTCGGCTGATTGAGGTGCTGGCTGACGGTAGCGCCAGAGTGCTTGAGACCGCGGAAACCACACCAACCGGACCATACGCTACACTAAGCCACTGCTGGGGGTCATCGCCGGGCGATGTTTTTACTGCGACTACAACAAATATTGACTCCCTAAAGAGGCAAATACCATTGCTAGGCCTGCCAAAAACATTCAGAGATGCCTTTCTGTTTACTAAAAAGATTGGCATTTCCTTTATTTGGATCGACTCTATTTGTATTATTCAGGACTCAGTAAAGGACTGGGAGTTTGAGTCAAGGACTATGCTTCAAGTTTATCGACATGCAGAATGCAACCTGGCGGCGGCTGTTTCTGTTAATAGCCATGGAGGGCTCTTTTCACATCGAGACCACGCTATCCTTCCATCAGGCTGGTTTGAAGCTCAAACCAATGTCCCTGAGTTGAATGGCCTCCATTGTGCAGTTCCTGAGCCTGACCGCCATGTTTGGCGGAATCGCAGCAATGCTTGGCTGCCCCAGCAATGGCAGGATGCATTTACAAAAGAAATTGGATCTTCACGGCTTGCAAGTCGTGGTTGGATTTATCAGGAAAGAGCAGTTTCAAAGCGTGTCGTTGCCTTTGGTCGAGACCAAGTCTTTTGGGACTGTTCTGAGCGTCTGGAAAGTGATATTCTTCCAGGTTATCATATCGGACATTACAACCAGGAGTGGTCAAAGATATCTTGGAAAATGGCCGTCCCTAAACACCGTATCCCGGTAAGCAGCCTTGTTTGCAGAACAACACTAGCCCCTTTGACCCTCTCAAGAGGGACTTCTCTTGTATTTAACCTCTCACCTCAGCGCTCTGTTAGATTGCAGGTGTTGGAACAGGATATGGCTACAATTTGGCCCCAGTCCTCCCTGTTGTTCCAAATCACTGCTTCATTGTGCTTCAATAGCTAACTATGACTGCTGCAGACAATACCCCGCACCATTGAGTCACTCGATGACGGCCTCAGAGCATGGCAGTCAATCGCAAACCAATACAGTGCATGTGACTTCACTTTCATGAAGGATAAACCAGTTGCGATACTTGGCGTGGCAGAAATGATGAGCAGCGTTATGGCGAACGAGCCTCATTCTATCTCTACATCCTACTGGGCTGGCCTGTGGCTGCAGGAAATGAATCGCCAGTTGCTATGGACATTCGCTCGGCCTGGACTACGCCAAAATAACCACGCGCCATCATGGTCATGGTTGTCCATTGAGGGCCCAATAAATTGGAAATGGCCCGATAGTAGTTCCTGGGGATGGGTCGACAGTCGCGATATGTCCCCGTTGGCAACCATTGCTCGTCCAGGTACACAACCGGTGGACAGCAACTCAAAGTTCTGCGAGATATCTTCTGATCTGAAAATTTGGTGCAGTTTGCATGCTGTTCAAGTCCCAGCACAGGATAGTCGTCGGGGACTAAAACGTGGGTTTGCTACCCAACAGGGTGATGAGGAGGCTTACAACTACGACCACTGCGACTGTGACAACGTCATCTTCAATCAAGACTGGGCATCTGAATATGTCAGCCATGTTTGCAGCCCCAATTTGGTTTTCAAGGAGCAAATCAATTGCCAGCTATATTCTATCCGCTTCGACACCGAGGATATCAACCTCGATCACCTCTACTTCTTACCACTTACATTAGGACCAAAAGATAAAGTCGGTGGTATCATCATACAACCAGCAGACCACCCGCTTGGGGTATACAGACGGTGTGGGAGAGCGAGAGTCTCGCGGCCTTGGACAATCCAGAGAATGCCTTACGACGAGGGAAGAATTGAGCATGCGCCCGGCCATGAAATGGAAGATGCACGGTTCGCTGCAACTTTTGACCCACTCAGGAAAGATCCTTCTGGTGTGGATTTCGTGTATGAAAAGTATGATGCAGAGCTAGGATATTTGGTTCATCTTGTTTAAATTTCAACGAAGACATAGAAGAAGATTCTGATTACGAAATGCAATGGCCAGCAAGGTCCCACAGGGAAGCTGTTGGCACTGTGCAGTTAAGGAGAGAATAGCAAGAACTTAAACTCGGGACCTGCAATGCGTTGGAACAGTTTCATTACAGTGGTCTGTGCAAGTAGCACCTGGCAGTATGTAACAGGATGCACCCTTCAGTCGTCTTTTTAGCCCACATACCTAGGTAGTCTCCCACCCATCAGACATAATGCTTGTCAATGATTTTCTTCACGAATAAGGCCCACAGAAACAGCTTCCTCTGGAATTTAAAGGATCCGTTCTGCCACTGCGGCGACGTGGAGCCTTGTCAAGCTTCTCCTTTGGGATCAGCATAGTCGTCAGTTCTTTTCCTCCTGTTGCATTCACTAATGTCAGGTTGGACTTTTTATTGGACAGGGCGTCAGCTGCTACAAAACCTTTGCCTGGGCGATGCTGAGCTATGGTGTTGAAGTTGAAGAGAAACTGAGCCCAGTAAATATGTCTCATTGGTAGCATCTGTTTACCAGTCAAGTTTACAAGACCCTGGTGGTGAGCACAAATAAAGAACTGCATCATGAGGAGCTCTGTAAAGCAGTTCTCCAAAGTTTGTGCTAATATGAGGAGAGCTTGCTTCCCAGATGGATGACTCGCTCTCCCGATGTTGCCGTCTTGGAGAAGTAACCAATTAGGTTTCAAAGACCTGGCTTTACACTTGCAAGACCATATTTCCTGCAACATTCCTGAATGTAAATATTACATTGAACCTTCATTGGGCGATAGGGCCTGAAAAGTGCTATCATCAGGGATGAGTGGACTTTTTCCTTCGACTAGCTGAATTTATGGATGTTAATACCTAGGTAGCAAATGAAAAAGGAAGAACCACAGCAAGGCGATCTGAGATAATAACAGAAATCGTCTAGTACCAGGAGGCACCCGGCGGTGATGACAGTGATTAGCATGAATTTTGCCGAGAAGTTATAAGGCTTTCTTATTATAGCAAGCGGATGTCATAGCAATGAATGCTTTTGCGTGGGGCCTCCCATTTGATGTTGACAAAGAAGAGAAGTTTAAGGCTGGTTTGAAACTCCTAGTCACCCGGCTCATTGCCTCCAAGTCGTTTAAGTTATCTCTTATGTCTGATTCTTCCCAGTCCAAGGAATCAAGGATACATGATCGCACCGCCTTTCACAGTGACTTGACTAACGTGAAGTCATTGGGATCTCCATAGAAGACCTGATACATTCTTTAGAGATCTAACTAGCTGCTCTGGGAAGAATGAGGCGGTCACATGGTTCCGAAATTGAGTCTTCCGGCTCGACGGCGCGACCCAATACTGTTATGTAAGTCTCAACAATCTTAGCATTTTCGATGTAATACTCATATCCGTAATACTCGCTTCGGAATAGTCCCTTCAAATACACCTCGACATCTTCTCTCAATTGTTGTCTGGTATACTTCTCAGTTTCCTCTTCCAGCTGTTGCCTCGCAGACTTCTCCTGTTGCCACCGGTGACGCCAGTATTCATTCACTGGTGATAGGTAATCGTGGTGCATCCGGGGCAATAATAAATATGTCACTGGTCCACGTAGCGAGAACCAAGCAGGTAATACCCTGCCACCCAGTAGCCTGTAGTAGGTCTCCAAGTATATTGCGGCGAGGCCGTATCCCCGATACTACAATTGCGCACATCAGTATTGGAGTAATTGAACCCCGCCGGTTCGTTGTTACGCACCTCGGTTCGCGCATCATTTCGGTCTTCACGCCATTTAATGTATATGGTCTCGATAAACATTAGTTCATTCCCTCCGTCTTGTAATTCGTTCCTCTTCTCCGCATTCACAACCCGATCGGAAATCCTGCGTGGAATTTCGCCCTTTCCATAAAGGGACCTGATGCAGTAGGCCAACTGTTTGGAGTCCTCGTCATACCTCCTGAGCGATTCGAAATACCACTCGGCCATACAGTATTGTGGGTCGATATTTGGATTGACTCCGGATGGCCTGGAAATGCGCCAGGCTGTTATATATCCGATGTCTCTTTCCACTCCATCGGGAAGCGTGATATAGAGATTGGCATGATATCCCAAACGTGATCGGAATCCATGCGGACATTTCTTCACGCTCACGAGTGTCCGGATGGTTGCTTTGCCGTTTTTGAAGTTGATGCTCTCCGAGGCCTCGATCTGAGCAAGAGGGGCGGAATTGTCTATAGGGGCCTCACCCTCGGATGGATTCGGAGCAGATCCGGTGTCCATGTTTAAGATCCGTGCTGTTGGTACTGGAAAACTTGAAATTTGCTGTCTTTGGTCAGATGAACTTGATTCAACATGAATTGATGAGACTAGTAAGCCCTTGACTCCAGTATCACGAGACTGATGATAAAATCATGGTATGGACTTCAGACTGCGAATTGTCGATTACCGTGAGTAACCACGGTCTGTTATTGGGTGAGTAACAGCATGAGACATGCGAAGTTTCCAACCGGCACAACTAATAACTAGATCTGGTCGGTACCGGAATCCGGATGCGGTATCGCCAATGCACTGTTAAATGGGAATGCAGATGGCATGTGTCAAAGGGCTTTGTCTTGTCCAGGTGTAATGCGCTTCACTCAGGACGAAGCTACCTCAGGGAATCAATTGTCTGTTCAGTCTCAAAAATGCCATCGTAGAGCAGGCCCCATCCATAAATGCAATGACTGTCTAGTCAGGTTGGTGGTCAGTTCCGTTCTCAATTTGCCAAGCGTTGTTATCATTGGGATTTTGAGGCATGGCGGAAAATCGCCCAGCGAGCCAACGTGCAGCCAGCAAGGCGGCGGGACGTGTCATTACCATCGCAGTTGCAGGTTGGCCGCGAACCCTCAGAGCGCCAGGATAGGCCCGGGCGGGTGTCGCCCATCTCTTACATAGATCCGCAGATAGCCATTTGGGTCATGAAAGTGCTGACTGCGATTTCATTGCACCAATGCTAGCTAGATGCGGAGAGGCCCGGTACGGGGGAGCCGGACCTTTCAGCATAGAGCAGCACATGCCCACATTGGCCTGCTCAAAATAGGTGCGCTGTGCTCAAGGGAGCTTCACGAGGCTCAAGATGGAAATCAACGGGGAAAGATTTCGCCATGACTTGCTAAATCAATACGTAAGGAAATGTGGGGGTCTGAATCGACGGGACCGTAGCTCGCACCACACGCATCGTTAGATCATCAATTGAGCAAGCCAGAGACATCACCGGAAGGTCTTGCTTCAACACATCTCCCATAACTAAATCCCAAAATTCCATTCGTGGCGATCAAGTCTTCCGTTGGCTCGTTGATTGAATAAGAAGACTGGCGAAAGGGGCCAAGATAAAGCAACGATCTTGCAAATTTGGAATCGTTTGTCGCTGAGCATTTTTGGATCTCATGAAACAAGTGAAACAGCCAGGTACTCTTAGCAATAGATTGCAACTACTCGATCGACCCAAGTTGGGAGCCTGGCCAAAGGACAAACATCCAATCAAGTGTTCTGAAACAAATGTTGGCTTCCCATAGGATGCCCTGCAACGGTTGTTGGTCAACCCGGCCAATCTGCACGACCACGAAAGCCCACGGCCAACCTGTAGGGGTCACGCTAGCCCATGGCCGCGCACTATTAATATCATGGACGATTGTTGAGGTCAAATATGAGGGACACATCAATGGAATACGGCGGCGGCACAGATCAATGATTTAAAGAACCCGAAGCGGCCCAAATGCCGTTTACTCAATAGCCAACATCTCTGTCACACCTCGCTCTTAAGATCCATCCCCACTGAAGATATTTTTGATCACTTGAGGCCCAGTCAATATGCCCGGAACTCCCGAAACAGATTGGCAAGTCGTTGACGACATCGAACTGAAAGGACCGCGGTGCAGGAACAAGAACGAGCCTTATAACAAGTTTTCGATAAAGTACCCTGCCACCAAAACTCTCTCCGCTTCCGGGGAAAAGAAAAAGGACGAAGAGAGAACTCTGGCACAACCAAAGAGCCTTGGCTTAAATCCATTCTGGGTCCACACTCGCCGTGTGCTAGTTGACGAAGCAACCAGCAAAGCACAGAAAGCGACAATTAATAGTTTGCACACCCGGGAGTTTCCATATTGGGGACACCTTATATACAATTCCATCAAGGAGTTCAACGCATCTAGCCCTAATAGGTGTCGCAAGCTCGTGTACGATCTGCGGCACGGAGAAGCAGATCACAATGCTTGGAAAAAGCGGTTCAAAGATGAAGAATGGTCCAAGGTAAAGAGAAACCCTACATAATCACACAGCAGTACAAAGGCTTACTCTGACTAGGGTCCCGAGTATAGAAAGCAGCCCATCATTGAAACCGGGGGTAAAAAGTTCTGTATCATCGACCCCCCACTCACTGCAAGGGGGGAGCAGCAAGCGAAGGACGCAAACGCGATGTTCCGCCAGCTCAAGGAGCACATGTTTCCGATGCCGAAGAGAGCCTACGTTAGCCCTCTGCTTCGGGCCATGCAGACGGCCGAGCATGCTCTCGGGCACGTTCGCGAGCACTCTCTTGGGCACGTTCCCAAGCACTCTCGGAAAAACGAGATTACCCCACCCAAGGACAGCTACATACTCAATGATCTCCGGGAACGAGAGACGGGAAATTCCGCCGATATTCTCATTGATGAGTACACTGCTCAGAAAAAGTCCAAGAAGCCAACAACGCCTGGTACAGTTGATCCTGAATGGTACGAGGATGACAAGAAGGTGCGACAACGGGCGGCGAGACTGCATGCCACCATTTGCGAAATGGATGACAGCGACTGCATCGTCCGGGTAACGCACTCCCTACTCATTCAGAACAATCTCATACGCCTCGCTGTTGGTGGCGGAACCGTGTTGCAGAACTTCATGCTTGCTGAGGGTGGGCTGTTCGCCTATGTGATCGAAGGGGACAGGCCGAAGAAGAAGAGTGACGAAGAGTTGCGCAATACTCCTACTCCGGAACAGGTGACTAAACGCAAAAATAGGATCGAAAAGAGGATGGGTGAGCGACGGAAGTCGGCATTCCAAACTTTGGATGCTCGCCCAACGCCTGTATCAGTCACGATCGAACCAGCAATACTCGCCATTTAAGAAGTCGGGGTCAACAACGACCCGTGCTTGGATTCAGGCACTACGAACCAGAAAATAGCCTCAAAACAGTCAGGTTACACTTCAGGGTGATTGAAGGGGAAAGAAGGGAAAATCTTAGCAAAGATAACATGATGTTACCACGGCGGCCGTATTATAGACGAGCATTTGAAATGTTTGCCTAGGTACCTGTGAAAGTGAAAAATTTAGTTTCACAATCATCAGTCATCAGGAATTGACTTCTTGGCTTAAAGGCAACAGTGTGTAGACTGTGCGGATTTGGTGGGAAGCACCTTGGTTCACCATGAACCGTCATCAGCAAAGGGCCCCCTGCTCCGAAGCACACACAATGATTCCTCACCCGCAGGTTGCCCGCTTTATAGCGTGCTTATCCAAGCCAATCTGGAATGTTTATTGATCCCAAGACGCATCGTCATAGCGCTAGCACCAATCGTGCATTTGTGACTGTCCACACCATCAGTATCCGCGCAACTCATCCGTTGCCTACTGAGAACCGGTCAGACAATACGGCTTGGTGCTTCCGCCTTACCGCGAATGTTGGCGATATGTAAATCATGTGAAATGTGAGACATGATGGTGCGAGGTACCTGTTATCATGAGTGGCTATATTCTGTTCCCTGATCCAACGCTGAAATCGCCAGCTCAGTCGCGTTTTTTCTGAGTTCATCAGACGACCCTTTCGAGGGCGTACTGTCCCAATTAATCTAGCCGCCCCTCACAGTGCCCATGGCTGGGTAAGCGCCATTGGAATGGAAGATGGAGCGAGGAAGCGTACTACGCGTCTCGCTGATCCACTGCGGTCTCGATCGCGTTGAGATTATCAGAAGCCACGGAAGGTGAGGGGGCCTGGGCCAGTGATACTATGACTTGGCTGGAAGGTGTCAGCATGGTGAACCAGTCTTTCTTGAAAGCCAGCCCGCGTACTTTTGCCACGGTGGGGATCGAGCCTGCTTGCCACTCGATTGCACACCCTCTATCGTCTTACATGCATTTCAGAGCGCGAGCACATCTGCATGCACCCCAGTCGGCACGCCGACAGCCCCAGCGGGTAACTCCTCGCGCCGGTTGGTTGACCCTCGCGAAAAACAATCTCTATCTCTGGGCACCAGTCACTCTAGTCCAAGAAGGCGATTTTGGCGGCTATCCATGGCGACACGTAAATATGTGGGCACAGACGGCATTTGATCGGGCTCGTGCGGCCGGGCTTTGAACACAAAGACCGGGCGTGGGGCCGAACTTGCCGAGTCAGCACCGGCCCGAGAACGTCTTCATGACATGATTGTTAGCATCGGCCGGACCCGGAATCCGATAATAATGTGGAATCAATTTTTGATCCATTCGTGGCGTGTTGCGGAGATGCCATTGAAGCCCGGGCGGACGACGTTTGGGGCACAAGCACAGGGAGGCATGCTTGCGAAACGTCAACTACTAGCCGCAGCTTCATGATCGATCGGCCATTCTAGTACTGTATGTTGTCAAACCATACTCAATTGCTATGGAATTTGACCCCAATGGCTAGAACAAAGTGGGTGTGTGGCGTACAGCTGCAGGTGTGGGAAATCGCTGTAGGCCACAAGTCCGACTCCATTGATTTTCTTTGAATGAGCACATTACCCAGCTGAATGGCCTGACGGCGGATGATTGAGTCCCGAAAGGATTTGTGATGCATAGACGCCGCGTTTCGATTGCGCCCCTGATTTCACGGCGCAGAATTGTCTTCGGGATTCCAGCACCAGAGCCCGGTGTGTGCAGCCCAGGTGGTAACCCAAACAACGCGGAGTTCAAACTCGTGAGACCATGACGTTTGCGAACCCCCACAATATCTGCGAGACGCCGGACGAGCAGATATATAAACATGAGATCCTGATGAAGACCAAAGTGTTGTTTTGAAGAAGCATCATCAATCTACAGTTACCTCAGAGTCAGCTTCACCCACACCAAACAATCGATTAGTCTCAAGTTGAGAAGACCCAAGACCTCTCCAAAATGCCTATCACCAAGTACAAGGCCGCAGCTGTTACCTCGGAGCCAGGAGTGAGCTGCCTTTATTGAACTCCCACAATCCGTTACTAACACGCCACAGTGGTTCGACCTCGAGGCTTGTGTCCAGAAGACTGTCAACTTCATCAACGAAGCTGGACAGGCCGGCTGCAAGCTGGTTGCCTTCCCTGAAGTCTGTGAGTAGCATCTGACTCTCCATGTCGTCTCATTGCGACTTGCACCATCCAACCTTGATATCAGCTACTAACACATCGGCAGGGATCCCGGGCTACCCTTACTGGATGTGGAAGGTCAACTACCTCCAATCCCTCCCCATGCTGAAGAAGTACCGCGAGAACTCCCTTCCCGTCGACTCGGAGGAGATGCGCCGTATCCGCCGCGCAGCCCGCGATAACCAGATCTACGTCTCTCTTGGCTTCTCCGAGATCGACCACGCCACCCTGTACCTCGCCCAGACCCTCATCGACCCAGAGGGCAACATCATCAACCACCGCCGCAAGATCAAGCCCACCCACGTCGAGAAGCTCGTCTACGGCGATGGCTCCGGCGACACCTTCCAGTCCGTCACCGAGACCGAGCTCGGAAGGCTGGGCCAGCTCAACTGCTGGGAGAACATGAACCCCTTCCTCAAGGCCCTGAACCTGAGCCAGGGGGAGCAGATCCACATCGCCGCCTGGCCCGTCTACCCGGGCGTCGAGCGCCAGGTCGCCCCGGACCCCGCGACCAACTACGCCGACACCGCGTCCGACTTCGTCACGCCGGCCTACGCCTACGAGACGGGCACCTGGACCCTCGCCCCCTTCCAGCGCCTCAGCGTCGAGGGCCTCAAGAAGACCACCCCCGAGGGCGTCGAGCCCGAGACAGACCCCTCCACGTACAACGGCCACGCCCGCATCTACCGCCCCGACGGCAGCCTGGTCGTCAAGCCCGACAAGGACTTTGACGGCCTGCTGTTCGTGGACATCGACCTGAACGAGACGCACCTGACAAAGGTCCTGGCCGACTTTGCCGGCCACTACATGCGGCCCGACCTCATCCGGCTGCTCGTCGACACCCGCAGGAAGGAGCTCGTCACCGAGGCCGACCCTGATGGCGGCATCGCTACGTACACCACCGCGCACCGCCTGGGCCTCGACAAGCCTCTCGACCCTAAGCCTGAGAGGGAGGGCCAGGGCGTTGCTGGCCGACGTGAGCCCGCGGTCAAGACCTCCAAGGTGCCTAATGACCTTTGAGGAAGCCATGAATGCAGGTTTTTAATGGTTTAGCATACGCAAGGATATCTCTACTCTGTAACTCTCAATGCAAATAAGTTTCCGTATCTTTATTGGGCCGTGCAATATACCGTGGTAATACCGCAACCATCTGGCCTTACTCGAACCTTTTTTGAAATGACATGCACAGTATTTGTGTATTGCTGACTTCGAGCATCGTGTAGTCAGGTCCAGCAGTTCCGCGCCATATTCTACATCAGATGAGTGAGAGGGGATAATAAACACGACAACGACTGACTAGATTTTTGGCGATCTCAGGGTCGACTTATCTAGGTGTGATCTGTACCTTCACATAGCAGTAGGTGACATTTGCATATTACATGAGGGTAAATTCACATCCGATATCAAGCATTATCGTTGATCCAGCTTACTGATGAAGTAACGTATGGGGCCCATATCGCCAGAAAGATTTGGCAATTGGATCTAGTCAAATTTGCGTCTCCAAGGTACGGAGCCCACAATCTAAGCCCATTAATTCCGTCCGCGTCAAGACGCCCTCGACACTGCGCCTCGCTCTCGCCACTACACCATGACTTTAAAGGAGTATGAACGCCATCTTCAGCAACCTAGTCTGCTCTGTGGCACTACGCGCTATATTCCGAAGACTGTATCACCCATATCACCCCATGTTCCAGTCTATACCCCACATATCCTCATCCATTTCATGCATCTCCCTTTCTGCGCGCCGGATCCGTGCCCAGTACTGCGCATTTATGCGCTGGAGATCGACTCTGAGTCTCTCGTTCATGCGATGCGTGTCGGCTCTGGCCTGGGCCTCTTGAGCCCTGGTCTGATCCCCGTAAACCCTGGCTTGGTCTCCCATGAGTTGCGCGTCCACTGCGTCTTGGGTTCCCTCGGACGGAGAGCTTGCGGTCGAGTGTTCAGGTTGGTTCATGTAGTATGTATGGAGTTCTGTGGCAACACCGAACGTATTAGTGTACGCTGGAAAGTCGATGAGACGTAACTACACAGTGGGGCAGCCACTTACCATGCTGGCGAGTTGGTAAGACCTCATTCACGTTACGTCGTGGTCCAGAGCCATCAAAGATGGAACTGATCGTGCCTGAATTGGCATGAGTGTTAGTCTGCTGCACTTTCCCTGTATGTACGTGCCAGAAGCAGGCCAGAAATGCGGCCGGAGAGACTTGCCTCTGTAAATGGGGCTAGTGGAGGGATAAAAGGAAACACCACCACGGCCACGAAGCGGTGGACTGACCACGACTGGCCGGCTCGGATCGAGGAAATTCTCAAGCTCGGCAGATGAAATTGGAAATCCTATCGGCCCATCTTGCCATTGGTATGATCGGTTTGAGGGCTTGCTAGGAGTAGATGGGAACGAAACGTCTCCTTGGTTTGGTGGCGTCTTGAAAGGCTCTAGATTTCGGCGAGGCGGCTGGATGATCGAGGAACTCCCCGGCGGCCTGTTCACAGTATTCGTCCCTTGGATCGCGTCGTAGATGCCTGTCACATTCAGTGATCCGGACTGCTGAAGACGTGCAATCCAAGTAGCCCAGACATTTGAAAATGCCAAGCTTGCGATCAAGACCACTGTTAATGTTGCCCAGAACGGGGAATCGTATGCGAGGAATATGAGATCATGAAGTGACCCTATGCAGTAGTCTAGGATAGAAGCCATGTCAATAGATAGATACCTGAGGTCCGTGATTGTGGTTTGTAAGTCCAGGGTGTACGGAGCCAGTGGGATTCGGGTCGTATATAGGGTGTCTCATTCCGGCGATATGTGAACAAAGACAACATTGCATGTTGTGGCGTTGCCTTTTCCGCCCAACCACCCGAGCTGTGTGCACATAGTCTGCATCCGCCGCATTCGAAATTCGAATCTTTTTTCCCGACAATCGCTCTTTCCATAAGCATTGTTTCAAGAGAATGTGGCATCTCAGGCGCTATTTGTGTAGGAATGCGTAGGAATGCAGCCTGACAAAGCCGGACCTTGTCCTCCTTGCACGCTACACCTGTCTTTGAAAAGATCAGGTAGTGTGGGGGTGTATCTTGATGCTTTGGACATTACTCCGAAATACATTAATTTACACAGCAGTAAAAATCGACTCCACAGTCCAGGTGATATTAACCCGCTCATTACAGAATGCTTCATCTCCTCCGTGGACGACCTTGAGACCCTGATAATGATGCTAAGCAAACAGCCAAAAAGACACCCACCATCAAACCATATACCAAACCACGATTCGTTGTCAACTCACGCTTCCTATCCAACACATCTACCACGTAGGCATTGGCCAGCGGATCCGCACTCTCGCTCAGGGCATGCCTCCAGTTGACAAACTTGACCGGTCCACCCTGATCAAGCGGGCAGTTAAGATTCAAACCAGCCCACGGCTTCCCAGCACCAGCCGCAGCCCCATACTCATGCCACTGCGCCATTATGCTGGGTTGCAGCGTGGAGAATAACAGAGCACACCACATCTCGAGCATGTTGAGTAGGAGTGCCTGCTCTTTCGGGCTGAAGCCTGCAGCGGTGGCTCCTGGCGGCAGCACAGCGAGGATAATGAAGTGATCCCACCGGCTGTCCTGCATAGCGTAATTGTGGAAGGACGGATTGTCCCGGCGGTAGCGGAAGTTCTGGTGCTGCCGGCGGATGCGGAAAGACACATTGTCGGACTGTCCGACGTAGAAGCGCCAACTGTTGTCCCTGCCCTGGATCATGTGGAGGTATACGCCTCTTTGCGGCTTTGAAATGTCGCCCGCCTTTGACTTGATGCTGAATTTCTCATGCAACGTCAGGTCACTGCATTACGCTCATCATGCTTGTCGCAGAGAAGTGGAAAAGGGGGTTCCGTGATTGGGCCTTACGTTTCCGTCTTGGGCTTCAAATTTGGCGCGGAGAATATCTCAAAGACCTCGGTGCGCATGCTCGTGAAGAGCAGGTTCCTGATGGCGGCAACATCACGGCCTTCGCGACGAGGGGTAGGACTAACGTCGTACAGCCCTTTGTATCTTTCGTACCCACTGGGCGGGTCAGACAGCTGCGCGACAAGATGAGACAGCAGGTCGCGGGCGTTTTTCCTGCTGATGGCGGACATTCTCGGGATGAGCGTCGGTGAAGATGTCTGGTGGGAGGGGAACGAAGTCATTCGTAAACAACGCTGGGATCTGCAAAAGTAGAAAGATGACAGCTCCTGCAGGTCACGTGGGAAGTGACATGCTGGTAGATGTTGGGCGACATGATCTGGTGCAGGGGATAAATGCAAGGCCAGGAAAGGCATTTTGTGGATCCAAAAAAAGGTACAGAATATAGTCTTGGCAGTTGCCCCAACATGATGGTTCTTGATGCTCATTGATACCATATTTACATGACTTCATACTGGTTGATCAATCGCATCGGAACGAGGCCTCGCAAAACAACAACTCCGGCGTGTACGATGCCCCATCGGACTTTGGACAGCACGTCAGCAACGACCCATACCAGGCCGTTCGTCCGTCTTCGCCCCTGGCTAGCCATAACATCTCTCATAGGGCCTGCCATGGCTGCGACCAAGTCATCCATCTCCTTCTTGGAATCCCACACAATCTCGTCGCTTCCATCGCTGTCATCATCGTCGTCAAAGTGGGTCTCATCTTCCAAGCGACCTCGACGGGTGGACTTCGCGTGATGAAAAGCCCAACAGCTCAACGTGGCCAGATAGAGACACCATGGGACATGGAATAGACTCGTCAGGTGAGGGGACTCCATTATAGGCTTGCTTGGTCCATTGGGGTCGGAGCTGCCATCGCCAGTCATGAGGTCACGGAGCATCCCCGCGCCATGCCAAGCCACAGTCGCAGCACGCTCCCTGCTGTTCGACGCCCAGCGCTTGACCACCCGTGACGAGCGGACATAATCCTGCTGCTGCACAGGCCTCCCCAGGATGTGGCGCGCGCCCGCATATATCTGCACGTCCAGGAAGTCCATATGAAGCAGCGCCTGGGCCGCGTGATAGACTGCCCTATACGCGGCGGAAAAGGCTGACCACTCTGAAGCCGAGGCGTCGCCTGGCTCAGTCGAGGCCAGCGCTGCACCATGGCAGTATGAGTCGAAGTCTGTTTTCCACCGGTCGTAGGCCTTGCTCAAGAGGTCCTTCCACGAGGCTGGGCCGGTGGTGGACACAACACCCAGGGAGGTCTGGTCGCGCCTTTGCATGTCCCATGCGATAGACATGAGCCCGTGGAGGACTAGGACTTGACCCAGCGCGTCGAGGTTTGGCACGCCTGTGGCGCCAGGCTGTGCAGTCAGATAAAATTTGAGGGCTGGGAGGAACATGGATGGAGCGACGGGATCCGAAGATGATGATGGTGTCTGGCGTGTAGAACTTGGCCAGGCTCTCGCCCACAGCTCTGCATCTGGAGCTTCCCAGACGGCCTGGGCGCACGGCATTGAGCAGCGCAGTTCGAAAGCGGACATGCAGAGGCTCTGGCAGAATAAGACTGCGTGTTGTGTGTCCCACATGAAGCACAGCAGTGCAAGCCTCTTCTTCTGTTCTGCAACTGCCCATAGTTTCCAAGCCTCGGCCAGGGAAACACCATCTTGCGGTCCGGGAGTTTTCGTGATGCTTTGGCAGTCTGACCTGCGGATGAGGTTGATCAGCAATCCATGGAACAGGTGGCTCATGTCATGCTGCTTCTGCCCAGCTCTCGACTTCCCGAAGCACTCTACCAGCAGGATTGTTTGTAGCGTCCATAGTTCTGGTCTGGCGGAGAAGCCAGCATGTGCGAAGATGCTCGGCCGGATAACGTCATGAATACAGACAGCCAGCTGGTGAGCAGTCTTGTCTAGGTAGGTGGCTCCGAGTAACAAAATCGACAGTAATAGTAATGGCTCAGTGGTGCTGGCATTGAAAGTAGGCATATGTATCAAGGGATAGGTGGTGTTGAATTGGGTGAAGAATAAGTCCAGCCAGGTTTGGACAGATTGAAGAGTTAAAAGAGGGTGGTCTCGCACGGAAGAGCTGGCCGGTGAGTCCGGTATTTTGGGATCAGCAGCTTCGATGACGGTGAGAAGCTTGTCCAAAACTTGTTGGTCAATCCTCGGTGTCGACCTGGGGTCTTGCAGCATTGCTAACGGTCGTTCGCGAGCAACCCTGCTCTTGGGCTTCTGTCGTTGAAGGCGAGGGTCGATCTCATGCCTGCTCGGGGCCCTTGTATCGATGCCTTGCTGTTGCCTTGGCTGGCTCTCTGCCTCTGCTCGTGGAACGTGTCCATTCAATGCATCGGACTGTCTTGCTGTCCTTGATTGGGGTTGTGTAGGGCGTATTTCTCTAGTGACTGGAGAAACCCGCATCTCTGTGGATGAGTTTGCCCGATCTCTATTGCTTCCGTCAGACTTGTCCTCGTGCCAGCTGTTCCAGGTCGCGCTGCTCAAGGACTCCGGCGTAGGGTTTTGAGGATGTTGAGACGGGGCCATGTCAGCCTTTTGTGCCTCTCCAGTGTCGGGATCACTGAACAGTGTTGGCTCTGAGAAGCTATCTCTGGCACTGGTGAGTCCGAACCCTGATGCTGTAGCTGCCTCTATGTTAAACAGCCAGTTGTAATCCAAGGCGGTAGTATATGGCATGTTGAAAGAACTGGCTGTATCGGGTTGGAAAACGGGGTGGTATTCCAGTTGTCCATTGCTCAGTGACGGGTCTGCTCTTGTGTTTGTGATGTTTGGCTCGTCGCCATAGCCTAACCCAACCTGTGGGAAATACGTGGACGCAGATGATGTTGGGACACCAGCTGAACCCTCGAGGATGTCGATACAATGACCGAAGTCGTCTTGTGTCTCTGGAACAATAGTATAGGGGTGGGTGCTTTGGTTGTACCGTCCCTCATCGGATACAGGCGGTGATACAACTTGTATGGCTCCGTCAAACTCTGAGCCGGCCCACGGGTCTTGGCCGTCTGGCTCGGTAGGCCGGGGTCGTTTCGAGACGACCGAGCCGTCCGGAGCTTTCCAGGAGCGCTTGCGCGTGTCGAGAGTGCCAAACCCGGGTCCACCAGCTTCTTCGTCCCTCTGGCGGTGACGATTCATGTGCCTTTCTGCTCCATAGTCAGCAATGGAAACGGCGTAGGCGCCCGGGTACTCGTCCGGGGTTGGTCCTAAGGCTCACCTAAAAGATCTGGCCTCCTGAAGTGAGCACTACAACGAGAGCAGGTGAAGTCCCCTGCCCCAGAGTGGTTGAGAGCGTGTCTCTGCATATGTTCCAGACGCGTGAAGCGTTTGTTACATCCTGCGTGCGTGCACTCGAATCTCTTTGCGCCTTGCTTCTTCGCGGCAGTCGTCCTACCTCCGCCAGCCCCTGTACTCGGCCCTGCTGCAACATGGATTGCATCGGCCGCGGGTGCGGCTTGCCCGCCAGACCCATCCATGTCCGTTCCGGGAATGCGTCAATCTGCCGAGAGTGGGCAGCGCAAATTTGGTGGGAATCTGGGATGGCAAGTGAGCAATCCTCACCAGCCAGTGTCGTAGATGGGGGAGGAGGTTGAACTTATTGCTCGTGCCAAGGCGCTTACACTCGTGTTACTGCCTCGTTCTGCCCTGTGTCACCCTTATCAGCTCCCCACCCCAGCCCTCCATTCCCCGGATATGCCTTGGGCGTTCCTACCCCACCTCCGGCCACTGGCGCATGCATGACATATCCGTGTGTGCCGGCGGCGATCATATCGATACAACCCGTTAAGATAGCCCGGCCCACTCTTGCCGTGACAGACAGTGCCTGTGTTACCGCGTCCCCGCCAGCTTAGACACTGCTGTCCAAGTGCTTACCAAAGTGCGACAACTCATATCGGAAAGCACCTTCCCCCACCTGAGCTGCTGTGCGATGATGCGTTAGTCACGACACGGGAAGCTATGCGAAGGTACATCGGCTAATTCCAATTGTGCCAGTTGGGCTTATGTAACAGCGTATGCCTCGGTACGTACCCTCAGTGGCACACGCCGACCCGAAGTTCCGATGAGGAGGACCAGACAATGTAAAGATTCCATTGATTCCGACCGAAAGACCTGCTTGATGAGGGGGATAACATCTGTCCCTGGTCACGACCAAGTACATGTGAATTCGTGAACCATATCCGAGACCCCGAAACCACAGAACCACTGGAGCAAAGTCACTGCTATACGGCAACGCAAGGCTCCTCTGACCTCTACTTCGTTTACGATGGCGTTTTGGGATAACATTCCAATCCAAGAGAAGATCCACAGAGATGAAGAGTCGAGAATCCACGTAAGTGTCCCACGTATCCGATTCAGAGACTGCCAACTAACCATACCAAGGTAATCATTGTTGGTGGAGGCTTGGGTGGTTTAGGGGCTGCCATCGCCACCCTACTGGCAGGACATTACGTGACAGTTCTCGAAGCGGCTTCCGAAATTGGCGAGGTCGGGGCGGGGATACAGGTCCTCCCCAACTCTGCACGGGTCCTGTTCTCATGGGGGCTGAAGGGCGCGCTGGAACCATACGCCACGAAGCCCACGCAATGTAACTTCATCGGGTGGAGGGGCAATCGCCTGTCGGACATGGACTATGTTGCGTACGCTTCAGCCACGGGTGCTCCATTCTGGGATTTCTACCGGACAAATCTTCACAGATGCCTTCTCGAAAGGGCAGTGGAGCTGGGAGCTAAGCTCGTCACCAACGCCAGAGCGACTGATCTTACCGTGAATACTCCTCAATCAACATCGACAGTCATCTGCGCGGACGGGAGAACATTTGAGGCGGATCTTGTCGTTGGTGCAGATGGCATCAACTCGAGTCTGCGGGAGGTATTCTTGGGTAGGGAGGATCCTCCCATCCCGACAGGTGATCTGGCATACCGCCTGATGCTGAACACCGAGGAGATGCGGAAGGATCCAGACCTCCGTGAGTTCGTCGAGGAGCCGCAAGTCAATTATTGGGTCGGACCGGGCAAACACGCAGTCAACTACGTCCTCAGGGGCAAGGCAGATTCAGGCCTGGCCTACAGCAACGACCCGAGCCTCCTCTTCAACATGGTTCTACTAGTTCCGGACGACATGCCAGCTGGGGCAAACACACTGGAAGGGAACATCGAAGAGATGCGGGCCCACTTCGCCGACTGGGACCCGCGTATCCCAAAGCTGTTGTCAATGTGCGACTCGGTGCTGAAATGGCGCCTAATGATCCGTCCAGGCCTGGAGCCAACGTGGTCACACCCATCGGGAACGTTCACCATGCTTGGCGATGCAGTGCACGCTACGCTTCCGTATCTAGCTAGCGGTGCAGGAATGGCTCTCGAGGATGCCGGTGTGCTTGGACTCTGCCTCGGCCGTCTGAAAGGCAAATCATCAGCAGAGAAGAAGAAAGCACTGGATGTGTATGAGGCGTGTAGGCGAGAGAGGACTGAGGAAGTGGTAAGGAGGGGTACCTACAACCAGTGGATCTACCATTTGGAAGACGGCGAGGAGCAACGGGATCGTGACTCCAAGTTCAAACAGTTCGGGGAGCTGGATAAGCAGTGGCTGAGTGAGAAGAACCCCATTCTGCCTACAGCAAAGGAGACAGGGGATGATCCTTTCCCTTGGAGGTATCATGGGGTTGGTCGATGGCTTTTGACCTACGACATGTGGAGGGATGTAGCCTCGAAGTGGTCACGGGGCGAAGGATCTGAGAGTGTAAATATGGAAGCAGCCCGACTTTGATGTCGGAAGTCTTTTTCATATTCACACCATGGGCATTTTTGACCAAAGGAATTTTACTCGTTGACTTCATAAATATTCAGATGACGTCGCTGGTAGTTTTGTACATAGCAATGTGAGCGAATAGGGTTCGAGGGACAGTAGAACCTTGCGAATTGGCATTGGGTCCTCTCGAGACCATAGTGGAGATGTGAGCGAGTCTTTAAATACTAAGTATTGCTTCTTTAGATACTAAGTATTGCTTCTCCGCTAATCTAAGTATTGCTTCTCCGCTGATCTAAGTGCGTGACTCTAGGTCATTACTCGGAGTCACTTTCCTCTGGAGGCGGCGGCGGCGGCGGCGGTGCGTCCGGGATATCCTCAACCAGGTGGAGGTGCTCAGCCACTTCGCCACCAAAAAGCGACGCAGCAGACTCTATACGGCCTGACGTATCGCGAGCTGACAGTCGGTTTTCCGGCTCACGAGCCAACATATCTTGTAGTAAGGACACAATGAACTCTTGCTGCTCCGTCGACAGCTCTACCCTCGAGGCAGCCTTGGCCACTTCTTCCCCAATGCTGCCCCTTTGATCCTCGGGTCTTGCTTCGAACCAATACCAAGGGACTTCGGGTGTGCTGTGCAACGTGCCCTCCTGTCTGTCACCATACTTTTCCGCGTCAAAGTGACCTTGCCAGCTGCGTGGTAACAAGCCCACGTAATGGACTATAAGCCCGATGAGCATCTCGAAAATGGGAAAGTACAGCGGGAATAGCGGTCTGTCGCAGTGTATGTCAAACAGCAAACATGCTAATTCCCACACATCACTGCCGGCTGAGGGAGCATGGCCAAAGCAGACCTCGGGCGGAAAAGAAGTTATGGGAATGCCGAGCCCAGTGCGATGGCGAGGGCGGCCCAACACGAATGCCTCGCCGAAGTCGATGATCATGACCGCAGCAGATGACATCCCAATGCTGAAACCTGAGAAGTCGGGATTCTTGACAATTCTCTTGGGACCGTGTGGGGATTTGGAGCCGTCGCGCAGTTTCAGTTTCTCTCTTTCGATAGGCCCCAACAACTGGCAAACTTCATCTGGCGACGTGGTCTGGATGTCAGGAAGACTGAAGACGACATTGGAAGTGGTGAGGTCTGCAAATGGCTCGTTAGTGACAAAAGTCAAGGCACTCCGGGGCGGGCCTCGACTCTGACCTGCGTGGGCAACACCACGTTCATGCAGAAACGCAACGCCATTGGCAACCTGCTGAGAAATTCGATATCTTGCGCCTGGAGTGAAGGTCCTAATGAAAGTGTCAGCATGGTTTCTCTGGCACAACAATTATCACTGAGACGGATACCTCCTAATAGACCATTGGTAGAGGCTGGGACCGGAAACCGGAAGAACGAGACACGTGTGTACGCCGTTAGGGCCGGTGATCTCGAAGGAACGAAGTAACTTGACAACATTTGGATGATCATGTGGACCGAGATACTCCATTATTTCTCGCTCATTTGCCTTCGCTTCTGAGACATCAGCGCAGAGAATCTTCACGGCGTAGTACCGGCTGCCCTCGCTGGACTGAACCAGCCACACGGTCGCAAAGCCCCCGGATCCCAGCTTGTGAAGCACGGTGTACTGGCCGATCGTGTCACCAATGTCGACGGGATGATAGCCCCCAGGCACATATTTCTTAACATCTTCGTAACCGGACTCATCCATGTATAAAGGCCGATACCTGATTTGGCGATGTCCCCGTCCTCTCTTGGTTGGAGGGAGAGGCAGTAAATCTTCCAAAGGTGACCGTGGCTGCGGCGGAGGGGAGAGACGAGTAAACCCACCAGCTGGCACAGAGCTCGATGCAGAGGAAGAATGGATCGTTGAGGAGCCTGATGACTCTGAGTTTGGTGGAAGGTCCATGGTGCACTTTGGGAAGCCTTGGGTCTGGCGATGCTGGAACTTTGATTGTCAGGCAACAGGAGTGGTGCCTAGCTGGGCGCATGGAGAGAGAACCGACGTCAACCAACACACGCTTACCTAATCATGGTGAGTCCATTAAAAGGGGTTTAAAGGAGACGAACATGAAACTTTTGGGGTGTGCATTCGTGTCCGTTTGGACAAAATAAATTCTTTTCTATCTCTTTGTATGCATGTGTGTACGTCCGCGTATTTGCCTGCCATTCTCCGTGACCAGACTCTCCAAGAACGATGCAACCTGAATCCCAGAAGCAGACCCCTAATTCTTGAGTTCCTCGTAAAACGGGTAGTCAGTGTAGCCCTTCTCAGGTGGGTCGGCCCCATAGAACGTTGTCCTATCGTATGGGTTCAACGGCAGTCCACTTCGCAATCGCTTGACCAGGTCCGGGTTTGCGATAAAGTGTCGACCAAACACAATCAGATCAGCCCCGTCGCTCTCTACCTTCGGCGCGGCGTTGTCGCGGTTGAAGCTTCCCGCGGCGAAGAAGTGGATGCCACCAGACTTCAGAATGTTCCGGAACGGAGTCAACGAGTTCTTCTTGATAGGTGCCGCATCTGACCCAGTGCTGGCTGTGTACTCGGCAAGAGACTCCATCTTCTGCTGCTCGTCAAGAACTTCGTCAAAACGAGGCTCGACCCTATGATTGCATTCATCGTCAGCAGTGCCATTTGTAAAAGAGTACCAGGACGGCATTTCTCACATGTGAATATAGGCAGGTCGTTGGGTTGTGGGAAGACCAGCGATCTTCTCGCACAAATATGACCAATGTGCGTTAGGATCGCTGTCTCGGGTGTCTTGGAAGTAATTGTAAGGCGAAAGGCGAACGCCGACCCTCTCCGCCCCAACTGCCTCACAAACTGCTTGGATGACCTCCAGCACGAACCTCGAGCGGTTCTCAATGGAGCCTCCGTAGTCGTCTGTCCTCTTGTTGACATTGTCATGCAGGAACTGGTCCAGGAGATACCCATTCGCCCCGTGGATCTCAACTCCGTCGAATCCAGCCTCATTGACAGCTCTCTTCGCGGCTGCCGCCCACTCGGCCGTCAGTCCGTGGATCTCATCCACGGTCAGAGGCCGAGGCGGGTTTTCAGCACATGAGCTTCCGTCCAGGTACGATCCCGACATGGGGATGTCACTAGACGACACACACTGGTTGCCCCCTCGCATACCGGGCGATGAGGCCCGTCCCGTGTGCCATAGCTGGCTCAGGATGATGCCACCCTTTGCGTGCACGGCATCAGTGACCTTGCGCCATCCTTCGAGCTGCTCCGGGGTGAAGACTCCGGGGCAACCTGGATATGCGCTGGCATCTTGGCAGATGTCCGTCGCCTCGGTGAGTTGAAGGCCGCCCGGGGTTGAACGGTCTGAGTAGTACTTGACGACTCTGGGGCCGGGAATGTAAACTCCTCGAGACGAGAAGTCATTCCTCATCCGTGTGAGCGGCGCCTGGATGAATTTGTAAGCCAAATAGGTCAGGAGAGAAGGAGTCTGTGGCATGCTCAGCTGCACCTACCTGGACGATGCGATGCTGCAAGTGCCATTTTCCCAAATCCAGGGGCTTGAAAAGAGACGTCTCTCCAAGGGGGGTGAAGGGAGTAGGTGGTGAAGCAGATCCCATTTTGTGTTGATGAGGTTGATAGAGGTGTGTTAGGACTGGACGATGTTCTGAGACCCTAGACAAATGTGACAGAGGCAATACTCGTTTTACCTGGACGAGCAGAGATGACCTTCTGGACATAGACATTGAAATATCCTGGCCATTTTGGGACTGACCTCTCGGAGTAATACTTTCGCCATTTTGGGCTGACTGACTTCTCCAGGGAGCAACGCTGATGCCACCGCCATGTTGTGCCGTCTTTGTCTCGGGTACTGGAAGTGGAGAGTTTCTCCACTACAGGTATCTGGTCGAAAATGGGGGTGAAGGACAGGGGTGCCTACCCCTGAAAAGCCAGTGGCACCGGGGAAATTCCGCCTACAACATTGGTGATAACATGCACTCTCGTGTGCCAGGGTTGAAATTGTGTACCCAAGCAACATGCATAACGGCTTATTTTGGACTTGATCTGATGCTTTCTGGTCTTGATGAGAATTGCAGGTCATCCTCCGAATATCATGCGACATTTGCGGGACATGAGGTAATTCGATTTACATTGATGGGAGGCAATTATGAAAGGGCGTGGTAGGTGATATTGTTGAGCATGTACATATGTAAATTTGTGACTTCGAAGCAATAATACAAGGAACAAACTGAGCATCGAAGCAAGAAGCGAAAATGAGTATGTCTACAGTCATTTGCCTATTCAAAATACAAAATACATAAAATCCAAGTAACTGCCAATATAAAACCTGCTTGTGCTGGCGGATGTCAGATGGAGGCGTGACCGTGAGTTTCGAATGGCAAGCCCAAGCAGAAAAAACCAGCCACAATCCAAAGCGCAGCGCTCGCGTAGATCGGAACCACCGAGTAACCGGAGTAGGTCGAGATGAAGGATGCTACCAGTCCACCAATCCGCAGCAGGGTTGCAGCAATACCTGTTCCAGTGCCCCGGACTGGCGCTGGGAACGACTCTGGCGTGAATGCAAACATGATCGCGTACTCTGCAAATTTCAAGATCAGTCTGAGACACTGAGGGGATGTGGTCGTAGCTCTTGGTAAGCTCACCAAAGTTGCCAAGTATGGCGGTAGCACATTGGAATCCAATGTCTGCCGCTTCCGTACCGACGCTTGTGTATGCGAACAAGAAGACACCAGTGAGCACAGCTGATATGGCCATCATCCACCGACGTCCTAGACGCGTCTCGACGGAGAAACCTGCTGCGATCGGGCCGACAACACCAACGACGGATACGATGCAGTAGACCATATAAGTGTGATTTAGGGAGCTGTTGGCCGAGTACGTCGACTTTGTCTGCAGGTACGATGTGATGAACGCGAAGTAGAGTGGATAAGCCACGCCAATAGTCAGCCAGATCAAGAAGATCACAGAGCTATGCCGAGCCATCTTGCGGCCTGCGAACAGCTTTCGGTAGCTATGACTGCTGTAGTCTTTGAAGTTCTCCGTGATGATCTGTTTGTAGGACAGGGGAGCCTTCGTTTCTGCAGCCGCAGCATCTCCGTTTTGGACGACCTGAGTTGGGGACCCGGATTGGGCCTCGTCAATGGCCTTTAACATGTCCAGTGTCAATGTCTCGGGCTTTCCGTTGTATCGAGCAACATAGTTCACAGCCTCGACGGCCTCGGCGTCGCGCCCCCTAGACAAGAGGTATCGTGGTGACTCGGGCATCTTGAAGACGAAAATTCGAATAAGGGCAAAGGCAATCGCGAGTGCACCAAGCGTGATCATGACATAGCGCCTGGAATAGTTTTGGTCAGTAAGAAGAGGCAAGAAACAGATTGGGACGGCGGCTACTTACCAGCCCATGTTAGAACTCGCAGGGCAGGGAGCTTCGGAGCTGTCACAGGCGTAGTTTGCCAGGAACACCCAAGCCACCAGAGAGACGATGACTTGTCCAAGATTCCACCAGGCCGACAAGCTCGTCAGTAGCCACTGGCGCTCTTGTGGGATGAACTCCAAGAATATAATGCTGTCAACGGGAACATTTCCACCAGCGGCAGTGCCAATGACTGCCCAGAGGGAACAGAATGTCACGAAGTTCTGCGACCCGGCCACAGCGCAGGCGAAAACACCGCCGATGAGAATCGTGGCATTGAAAGCTGGCTTGCGGCCGATCAAGTCCGCGGTGACGCCCCAGAAGGACGCGCCAATGATCAGCCCGACGTAGTAGGCGACAGAGCTGAAGCTGAGATATGTGATGTCGGTGAACTCGTTTGCGACGGGTGGTCTGACGGCTGTTATGCCTTGGCTCCAGAAATTGTCAACGACCCAGCCGAAGCCATTGACCACGAAGAGGTACCATTGGAATCTGTCAAGCGTACAAAACGTTAGATGGCATCAAAAGAGTCGCTGAGCGAGCGTAGACTTACTTTCCCATTCCGATCTCAGCCAAATGATGTGCTACCAACTCTGACTTCAAGCGGTAACTGTCGCTAACCGAGCTGCCGTAGAAGTCGGAGACCTCTTGGTCGTCCACGACACCGAGCTCGCCATGGCCTACTGAAGGCTCCCTGGTGAGTACTTCCTTGCCCTTCGATTCCTCACTCTTTTCGGATGACATGGTGGGATGGATGTGTAAGTGTGTGATTTTTCGGACTCCTTCTGAAACCAATTCGGTGTAACTCGAAATCCTCTACAAATGTCGGGGCCATTAAATTCAAAAGCGCTGAGACAACAACCTTTGCATTACGGCCGCATCTCTCCAGTCCGTATCTGCCAGGAGTAATCACCAAGAAGCCACCGGTGCTGTGGTAAGCCACCTGGATGCCCAGATAATCGGCACTTGGTGCTCTCTCCGGCTGTCCAATTAGATAGCTGCAATCTATCGACTTGGTAATCCTAGCAGGTACTTCCATAAGTGTCAGCTCCCCCTCCGCCCCAGCGAGGCACGAGCCCAAGGCCCAAGAATCCCACCCCCGTAGGGTTTCCCCTGCCAAATTCAACCTTCCCCATTTACGATAACAAATGATTTAGCTGCGTTCACTCCACTGGAACGAACTCTAAATTTACGTTGCTATATCACTTGCTCCGATAAGCCCTCTAACATCCTGTCACAAAGATGTTCCTTACAGGGGTTTCACGTGCTGGCCCCAGGTACTCAGATTACGTGAGAAAGTTGCCAGGAAATGCAATACTGTCTATGACTGCATAGGCATGTTTCGAACAAATCATCGCTCACGTAGTAGCCTACAATATCATATAGAGAGGATCGAAGATCATGCAGTCCATTTATGGTCTACTACTTGCATTATCAGAACGCGAAATCAAGCCCCTGGCGTTTGGAGAAAGCCACCATAATAGTCATCTAGAGAGCGAGCTGCTTCCAGGCCAGCATCCTCTCCTGCCGTGCTGAACTTCGTGACAGAGCCAACGTAGCCGTCAGGCCGTACATTGACAATAGCAGCCTGTCCGGATTCGATGCTACCGAGCCACTTATCCGTACATCTCTGGCTCTGCGTGTCAAGATGGGGGACATTGTCGAGGTACACAGTCCACTTGCTCCTGTTTAGAAGAGGCGGCAGGGATGCGAGCTCAAACTTCCCCTTTTCTGTTGTTGCTACGTGAATGTCAGCCAAGGTTGGCGCGGCCAGGACAAAAGACACTTACTTATGAGGGCATAGGTAAATAGCTGGCTCAGTGGTGTGTATCTTTCTGGTCGGTAGTATACGTCCTTTGGCTTGGATGGCCTGGGAGACTCCTGGTATGACTTGTTGGCCGCGGCTGATAGCTGCGACACGAGCGATGACTCTGCCAGAACCGACTCACTGAACCTGCTCAGGAAGCCAGACGCCCCAATCACGTCCGGCACAATGACGAAAACGCGGAACTGACCCAGAATTGGTATATCCAGCTGAACATCGACAGGGTTGTCATCGATGTAGCGAGTCACTTTGGCCGGTGGCTGGTTTCGCCCAGGACGTGCGGCACCTTGCAGCACATGCCCGTTTTGAAGACCCTTTGCAGGCACACCGAGATCGTTGAGGATGTTGCGTCCATATTCCACTCCAGCGCCGGAAATGAATCCTATGTTTGTGCGAAAGTTCTCGGCCAACGCCTTGGCGTCACCACCAGCGATGCTGTTGGCATGTTCGTAGTCAAAGTCGATCAGGTCGTGAGCGATCTTCTTCCTCTCCTCCTCGTAGGTCCCGAGCAGGATGTCCTTCTTGGCCAGCCCACGTATGGCGAGATTCAACTTCCAGCCGAGGTTCCACGAATCGTGCATACTGGTGTTCATGCCTTGGGCTGCTTTGGGGCTATGCGTGTGGCTGGCATCCCCAGCAATAAAGACGCGTGGGGGCTGCCCTGTAGAGTCGGAGAAGCGGGCTGCTACTCGTTGCGTGACGCGGTAGTTCCCGAACCACTCGACCGAGAGCCACTCAAGGCTGTATGGTGACATGATCTTCCTGGCTTGGTCCATGACGAACGTCTCGTCAATGGAATCCTGCTGATTCTTGACTTCGATGTAGAACCGCGTGAGGTTGCGTTCTCGTGGAATGATCAAGACTGAGCCGTGCTCCTCGGAATAAACCACTGTCTTGCTCCAGATGTCGGGAAAATCGGTGTCGAGTTCGCCATCTAGCACGCCCCAGTAGGAATCGTGGGGGTTCCCCTCCGCATATGTTCCGGGTATCCCTTGACGGACCCGTGACCGAGCGCCGTCGCAGCCAACAAGGTAGTCTGACTGTAGACTCCTTTCCGAACCCTCACTCTTGTATGTGACTTGGATCGGTGACCCTCCATCTCCCTGGCCGTAACCAAAAGTCTCGAATCTGCACCCGCGCTGTACCTCGAATCCACTGTGTCGTAAATCATCGACGAACATGCCCTCAACCATGCCCTGATGGCATAATAGTATGAAGGGATGGAGCACATCGACCGCATCCGGCGGGTAGTGAACCTCACGCCCTACGCGGAGCAGAGACGATGCCCCATTACCGTCGACCTCAGATCGCCACATGCAGATATCGAACACTTTGACACCTGTGTCGAGAAGCTCACCCCCAAGACGTAGCATCTGAAAGGTCTCTATCGTCTTAGGCTGAAGGCCATCAGCCCTGCCAACTGTCGTCTGGTCTGGCCTTTCATCTAGAATTTCCACCTTGATGCCAAACCTCGCCAGTAGAGCCCTTGAAGTCACAAGTCAGCAGATGGTTTGTAGGTGGGATTGGTATTACTTACGCCAACATGATGCCGGCGGGTCCAGCGCCTACCACACACACATCGCATCTTGTTGATTCAACAGCCATGTTTCCTTGGTCAACTACTCTGTTTGTCTTGTTGAGTGTCATGTTAAGCTGTCTCCCTATGTGTAAACAGCTTTTGCCTGAGGCCCAGCTATGCGGTCAACAAAGCGACCGAGGGCTCAACTTTCATAATAGAGCGATGGGTTCTTGTTGCTTGACCAGACTGGCATCTGATCGGCCCATTCGACTAGCCCATCAGCTCATGGCGTGTCGTGAGTCTGCTGACTACGATTGTCCTACCCCTGACGAGCCGCCAAGTGCTGTGCGATGACCTGCCCGTCTGCATTCGGTTCATGCCGGCGGAAAACATTCGGACTTGGAGTACGGGCACATCATCCCCACTCTTGCCCAACGCGAGGATCCTTGCTGCATGCCGTTGTAGGCATTAGGCTTTAGATGCTAGCGACGTCGTAATCTGTTCCGCGTTGAGACAGATAAGCGTAGTCTAATCCTGAAGGAGATACAGGCAACTTAATATCCAATCAAAGCCATGCCATCCGTTGTCTTGCATGACGCTACGCAATAGACGGGGCTTACTGTCACTCGGGTGTCATGCAGTACAAGGGATTGACTCTACCACGCCTCAATCTACACACGCGTATCTCCATCGGTAGTCATAACTTCCGCAACCGGGCCGGATACTCGGGACCGGCATCGCCAGCTCGGCTTTCCACAGGCGTCTCGTGAGACAGACAATTTCGCACAATAAACAAAGGCCATTTGGGACAAGCGACTAAAAGAGTTATTGTGGTGACACCAACAATATGACTTGGCAAGATATCGTCGCTGAGAAAAGACGTGTTCAGGTGGAGGCAATCACACAGTTCGCAGCCTCGCAAGGGAACACCGAGTCCGAGAAGCTAGATTTCAGTGTTAATTTGTCGAAGTCTGTCAATGATGGAGAAATTGTTCGCCAAATTGCAAGCAAGGAAATTTCCTGTGAGACGCTCACCGCAAGCCGAATTAGAAAGTAAGTGGAAAAATACAGTTATTGAAAGTTGCCAAAGGTCAAAAAGAACTAAAAGCTTGACGCAGGATCTGCACAATACACGAATCGGTAAGCACACTCCAAGACTGCAGCAACCCCAAGAAATTGCTAGTCTACATTTTACCGAACAAGTGAGGGAGTAAAATTGCTTACCAAGATTAATTCCTCTGTCCATTAGACAAACTGGTACGTACAGTGTTACCCAACACGCCTCCCAGGCCCCTAACAATTCATTGCAGTTTAACGGAGGTCTGCTTCAAAGACGCTTTAGAGGCTGCCCAGAATCTCGACAAGTATCTGGCCCAACATCATGCACCTGTAGGGCCACTGCACGGTGTTGTGACAACATTGAAGGACCAGTTCAATGTCAAGGGCTATGACACAACACTAGGATACGTAGGACGAGCTTTTGCTCCTGCGAAGGAAGATGCCACCGTGGTCAAAATGCTGAAGTCACTAGGGGCTGTCGTCGTGGCGAAGACTAACCTTCCCCAGAGCATTATGTGGTGTGAGACGGACAACCCTCTCTGGGGCTTGACGACTAACCCTTATAACCCCGACTATACACCAGGCGGCTCTACTGGAGGTGAAGCTGTTTTGATCGCCAGTGGTGCCAGTATGCTCGGCATGGGAACTGACATAGGCGGAAGTATCCGCATCCCTTCGCACATGATGGGCATTTATGGCTTCAAGCCAAGTGTGAGTCTTCTTAAGCTCTATACGCTACTACAAGTATGTATGGGGTCTTTTGCTAAGAAATCCGTCTTCCAGAGTGCGAGGCTACCTTATAACGGAGTACCAGTCTCTACGGAAGGCCAGGAGCACGTACCATCCTCAGTTGGACCCATGGCCCGTAGCCTGGGCATGATCCAGTTGGCAATGAAGTCACTCATTGACTCGAAGCCTTGGCAGCTTGATTCCAGATGTGCACCAATCCCGTGGCGGGAAGACTCGTACCAAGATGCCACTTCGCGGCCTCTTGTCATCGGCGTGCTTCGGGACGACGGGGTTGCCCGGCCACATCCACCCATATCTCGCGTGCTCGATCAAGCCGTGGAAGCCCTCCGCCGTGCAAGACATACGGTCATCGAATGGAATGCCGACCTCCACCCCGAGTGCATCCAGGTCTTGGACGAGTTCTACACTGCAGACGGCGGTGAAGATATCCGTACCGCCATCGCAGCCGGAGGCGAACCTTTCATCCCGCACGTGGAAAAGCTCGTCAACCGGGGCAAGGCAATCTCGGTGTTTGAGTACTGGAATCTCAACCGGAGGAAGTGGGCATTGCAGCAGGCGTACCTGGAGAAATGGAATTCAATACGCACAAGTGATGGAAGGCTCGTCGACGCACTTTTCACGCCTCCGATGCCTCACACTGCGGTACCCCACAAAGGCTGCAGGTGGGTAGGATACACGAAGATATGGAATGTCCTTGATTACACCGCTCTGGTCATACCGGGTGGTTCAGCCCGTGAGGAAGACCTTGAGGCCCCGTGGGAATTTGAAGCTCGAGGAGAGGTAGACGAATGGAGCTTGGGCTTGTGGAAGGACAACAGGGAGGAAATGGCCCGGCTCAAGTTACCTGTCGGGCTGCAGATCGTGGGACGTAAACTAGAGGAAGAGAAGGTTCTCGGTATTGGAAAGGTGGTGGAAGATCTGCTTAGAGCTAGCAATGGAGCTTAGACCTAGACAAATGATGATGGAGATTTCACCGAATACATTACAGGTGGTAAAACTTCTTATTACGGTCATCTCGTTCAGCAGATGGGAAACAGAATCTAAATAATCGAACATATATAAAATGGCACATCTAGCAAATTTGAGATGAACTGGTATTGACCTGACTAGAACGTTGTGTGGAACCTGTAAGCAGTATTGAGATGTCTCGGTGATTTCAGTGACTCTATCTTGATCGTCACCCTGGTACAATGGACCTCAAAACCTCACCACTTCGTCACACCTCCGTCCACCACGATATCTGTCCCAGTACAATACTTGCTCGCGTCGCTTGCCAAGAATACACATGCCCCCTTAATATCGTCTGGCTCTGCCACCCGACCAAGCATGATCTCGTCTTTCCAGCTTTCCAATAAATGGGGAAAGGGGCTTGTCATCTCAGTCCTGACATAGCCAGGGCTCACTGAGTTTACCCGGATTCCATACTTGTTCATCTCCGCAGCCATTGGCGCCACCATTGCCTTCACCGCGCCCTTGCTACCGCAGTACGCACTCGAGCGCTGGGAGCGAATCGCGATGTAGGAAGCCATGCTGGCGACGAGAATGATACTGCCGCACTTTGTTCCATTCTCGATCATCTGTTTGGCCGCCAGCTGAGCAGTGAAGTAGACTCCTTTGCAGTTGACACCGAATAACCTGTCAAAGTCTTCCTCCGTGGTATCCAGGAGCTCGACATTCTCGTTAACGCCCGCGCACGCAACAACAATGTCAAGGTTTCCTCCAAAGTCCGCCTTGAATGCTTCGAACCCAGACTTGAGGCTTGAGATGGATGTGACGTCGACCGTGTATGCCTTGGTCCGAATGCCGTGGTCGACTGTGAGCTGGGCCAGGGCCGGTGAAGGAGGGATCACATCGAAGATGGCCACATCTGCACCTGCTTCAGCCAGGCCTTGAGCGAAGGCAAATCCACAGCCTCTGGCTCCTCCGGTGACCAGAGCAACCCTGCCCTTCAATGAAAACTGTATAGATGCAGGTTAATAAACTAGTCCATGTTCATCTCTAATTGCATATCTTTCCCATTGTTGAACCTGTGCTTACCTTAGACATGTTATTCTGCTACGGAGAAGTCCTTTCGCACGCCTGTGATGTAGCGGAAGACCTTTGGAATGTCAAAGCAACCACACAACAGATCTATGAAATTTGAATTTTCCCAGAGTGGCCTAAGACCCAGGTATGTTTGCCTCACGGGAGATATTCGCAGAGCTTGCGCACCACACCGATCTAAGACGACGTTGCTCGCGGTCATGGCTCCGAGGCATTCTTAGTAAGGTATTGATTGACCTACGGTACGGGTGTACAGGCTCAAATTGAGATAACGTGGTACTCCAAGTACGTAAAGAAGTGGTGTTCAGTGGTGGGGTTGGGCAACCCGGCCCGCGATGTCAAGAGTGGGAAAGGGAGGGGAAGCTCCAGTCCTGCCTACAGCGTGCAGGCTTGGCAGGCCATCGCTATCTGCTGCCCGCTGGTGCCGTTGGTACCGACGGCGGCAGCACAGTACGGCGCCTTGTGTGTTCCACTGAGTGATAGCGCGTGATTAGCGAAAGCCCCAATTCGTCCAGTTTCGCATGTGGAAGCGAACCCCACTCCAAACACAACTCCCCGGTGCTGGTGCCTTTCTTGTACCAGTCACCCAACCAGCGCGGCACGAGTACATCAGCGAGCCAGACTCAACATCGTCGTTTGCTATCACCTGAGGATTTGCATGTCAGAGGAAATTGTAACGACCGCATCATCAGAATGGGCAAGAAAGAAGTTTTGGTCTGGTGAGTACTTGTAACGAAGAGATGGTTTGGATGAGACTGAAGATGCTGATATCATAACAGTTATGGGGTGGACATCGACGCGGTGGCCGGTTGGCTTGGATCCTATGGGGGCGAGGACAGCACCAGCGATATCAGTCGAGGTAAGTCTGATGATGACCCAACAGATTGCCATCTATGTGAAATTCTGACTCGAGACAGGGATCTGGGCCGGCACAATTGGGACCCGTAGACTTCTAAAGCTGTTCGACAAGTACAGCATCAAAGCGTCCTGGTTCATCCCGGGCCATTCCCTGGAGACCTTTCCGGAGGAGTGTGCTATGGTCCGCGATGCGGGACATGAGATTGGGCTTCACGGATACAGTCATGAGAATCCCAGTGATATGACCATCGAGCAGCAAAGAGATGTGCTGGATAAGACCTGGAAGATGCTGACAGACTTCTGTGGCAAGCCTCCTCGGGGCTCTGTTGCTCCCTGGTGGGAAACCAGCAAGGAGGGCACGGAGCTCATGCTGAGTTACGGGATCGAATACGATCATTCGATGTCACATCACGATTGCCAGGCGTACTGGCTTCGCACAGGAGATTCTTGGACTAAGATTGACTACTCGAAGAAAGCCGAGGAGTGGATGAAGCCGTTGGAGAAAGGGCAAGAGACAGGGCTCGTTGAGATCCCCGGTTCTTGGTACATCGATGATCTGCCACCCATGATGTTCATCAAGAACAGCGCCAACTCACACGGATGGGTGAACCCAAGGTACTTTGTCTATCTTAAATTCTCTTCGTAGAGCATGGAGTGCTGACTGTCAACAGAGACGTCGAAGATATTTGGAAGGACCACTTTGATTACTTCTACCGGGAATACGGCAAGTCATGGCACAACTCTTTCCATGCCAACACCCACTAACATTGCTTACCATAGACGAATTCATCTTTCCCATGACTATCCACCCAGATGTATCGGGTCGCCCACACGTGCTCCTTATGCATGAGCGCATCATTGAGCACATCAACAAGCATGAAGGTGTGAGATGGGTGACAATGGCCGAGGTAAGTCATATTTGCCCGTTGATACGATACGCTCGAGATACTGATTGCTGGGTAAAGATGAGCGACCACTTCAAGAGCAAGAATACCCCAGCACCTGGCGCCCTGATGCCTGCAGATGCACAGGAGGTCATGCGAAAGTATCATGAGTTGAAGAATAAGCAAGCGTGATTTCTAGACTAGATAAATGTTCCAATTCTTGCCCAATTCCCTCAGTGCTATGAGTCTACCTGCTCGCAAGCTCGTTTTGCGCACCTTAACATGTCAATGTAACCTGCCTTATTTCACTCATGCGAATTCTATGGCCAAATAGTCCATTTTGCAGTCATCTTCAAGAATCGTCTTAGTTCTCATAATAATTAAGGGTTGGATGAGCCGTATCGTGGGATGGCATTGCACATTGATCGATGTACCTCAGAATTTACACGAAATATCTCCACTTTGGGTCTGCAGTTCCCAAGTCACCTACATCCCTTGTGTCCACATCTCCAGCCCTCAAGACAGCTCCTTGCTGTTGATCCTTCCTTGAATTTTCCCTTCGCATCCAAAGACCCAGGCCTAAGGTGAAGCAAATGCAAACCATATTACACGCCGCGGTGGCGCCGAGAGTTGGGATATAACGCGGAGCGTAGGTAGTTCGGAAAGTGGCCCCTGATAATATGCCTCCCAAGTTCCCGAGCCCAACTAGCAGGCCTGTCGTTGCCGCCCGAGATGTCTCGCTGAGATTGTTGTTGTTGTGCCAGCTGTGCACGAGACAACTCGGGATGTAAGCCCCGCTGCATAGCAGGAAGCAAGCAAAGTATGCAACTCCAATGCTTGTGGTGTCGGTATTCGATGGGACTGCTGCCAAGATGATGAGTCCAGCCAGGCTGAGAAGCAATGCACCGATGATGTGGAATGAGCGTTCGCGGTTCTTGTCTGAACTGCGTGTCACAGCCAGGAGGACCAAGAACCCAACCACATTGGGCGGAACAGTAAGGAGGTTTGTGATCACCGTGCTGTATCCGAGCCGTTTGAGGATCAGAGGCAAGAAGTTGGCCGTTGTCGCGAATGCCACGGGATAAGTGAAGCTGATGATGCACCACACAGCAAACTTGCGGTCATTCCAGCTGCGGAAGCAGTCTTTGAGGGTGAAGGCTTCGCCAACTTGGCCGGAACCATCTCGCAGCTGTCTCATCTTCGCCATGGCCTTTTCCTCCTCGGCAAGGAACCAAGCAGTCGCGGGGGTTGCTGGCAGCCAGAAGAATGCGACGATCCCCATGATGACCGTCATACCACCTTCGATAATAAAGAGCCACATCCAGCCTTTCACGTGCGAATCTCTGATCTGGAACACGCCAAATGCTAGTAGACCAGAAAAAGCCCCAGCAAGTAGTGCACTGCCGAAAAACAGAGCGATGCGGAACCCGAGCTCCCCTCGCGTGTAAAAGAGTGTGAGATAGAACACAGCACCGGCGAAGAACCCGGCTTCTAGGGCACTGTAGTTCAAATCAGTGACCACGAGCCATAATATTAAACAGATCGCGAACAAATACTTACGCCAAGATCAGACGAACAACCAAGATGCCGGCGAAACTGGTGCAAGCGGCTTGGAGCATGGACATCGCACCCCATCCAGTCATGAGGAGCGGGAGCATAATTTTGCCCGAAAACCGCTTCGTCAACATGTTAAGGGGCAGATCACAGAGACCATTTGGTATGTAGAATAGAAGAACAAGCAAAGAGTACTCCTGCCCCACGAAGTGCAGGTCGTCACCCATCCCGTCTGTTTCGGCATTTCCCAGGTTACTCTACAGGAAGGTATACTGTCAGTATTGGGCATGCATTGAGCTCGGAGATGTTTGCATGACTTACTCGATCGATGGAGTTGAAGAAATACATGATGCTGAGGAAGGGCAGGAGCCACAAATCCAGCTTTCGGACTGGAGCAGAAAGTAAGCACCATCGCTCAACTCGCTTTCAGTGTTCATACATGCTGCATCAAGACTTACCATATTTTCGCTCGCTGCTTAGGTCCGCATGAACCTCGGATCGATACACCTGGCCTTCCGCTGTCGAGCGGTCGTCCGCCAACGTCCCCTCCAGGGCGGCACTTTTCTTCTCGAAGTCACTAGACTCTGCCATTTTCGACTTGGCAATAAATCTCGAGTCCTTTGTGAATACTCAAACACACGTGGGTGTCTCTGTTCTTTATTGATTTGTACTCTGTCGCCTTATGCACTAGGAATCCGTCTCCGTCCAGACCTATCGTGGTCGAGACGATCATTGGCTGATTGTGCGACCAAAGTAGGACAAGTGCGTCACTGGTTGATAGGCAAATTGTCACATCGGCAACATCAAGCTGCATGGCCGGAATCGAAAGTGGGAAAGTTGACGTGATAGGCTGGCTGATTGATGCATCTTGCAAAGGGTAGTCTCGTAGGGGTTCGTCGATTCATTTTCCACCCGCCTGCAATATACTGGTACTTGTTTGGGGTCGTCTAACGTTAAAACTATCAATAATATTTCCGGCAGTACCTAATCAGGACTCAAAATGAAATAGAGCATCAAAGCATCGGACACAATGAAGCGATATTTCATTCTTTCGACTGAAAGTTCAACGCACTACTTTCGAATAACCCACACTGATGCAATTTCGTTGTACGCTACATGATCAAACATAACCAGACAATGTCCCCAGATGTTATCAGAAAGCACAGTTCTCGATTTCTCAAGCAGCAGCAATCGGTGTACTAGCTGCTGGAGACGGTGCCTGTGCCGGAGTGCTCCCAATCACCTTTTCCAAGCCCTGTTTAAAAAGCTGAGCTCTCCCGTAGGACTCTGCGTAAGCCGCAGATACGGCCTCTTGGACCGTCACGGGAGGGAACTTCGCTGGCTCACCCGGCGCCTTACAGGTCGGAATACACTCGACGAGGTAGTCGGGGTTACCGGATACGAACAAGGGGATGGAGTAGCGCTCCTTGCCCGACTTGTTGATGACACGGTGGACGTTGCTTTTATATTTCTCGTTTGTCCATCGTGACATCAGATTGCCTAGATTGACAACAAAAGCTCCTTTGGTGGGTTCGACCTGAATTTGCTGTTAGGAATGTCTTTTCAGAGTACAGTCAGAGCTTTGAGCAATCTTACATCGATCCATGTTTCTGACCGCTTGTCCCAGACTTGCAGGCCATCAACCTCGTCCTGCAAGAGTAGCGTGATCGCACCGAAGTCGGTGTGAGCTCCGATGCCACGCGACAGTTTCTCATCCGCGTCGGCCGGTTGGCTCGGGTAATGGAGCAACCGCATCGTTGCCACGGCACCGTCCATGAATTTAGAGAAGTATTCTTCCTCGAGGTCCAAGGAAAGTGCCAAGGCTTTCAAAAGATCAGCGGCCAAGGAAACTGTTGACTTGTAGTATGTCATAGCTGATTCCTGGAAAGTGTGTCCCAGGGGCTCTGGCCACTGATTCGGCCCGCTGTTGAGTTTCTTGTTCACGAAGTAGGGGTGCTCAGGCGAGATGTCATCGCCGATGTAGAAACCCTCCTTCAACTCAGGCTGAGTGCCCTCTTCCAAGATCTGTGATCGGAGCATCTCATACCCGCGGTTCCAAGTATTGTTGTTCTTGGATACCTTTTGCTTTTCCTCCAGATCTAGGGAGAAGAACTTCTTCGCACTGTTCATGACAGCGCTCTGCTGGTCTAGTGGGACAGAATGGTTCTTGATCTGGAAAAAGCCATTATACAAGCAACTCTCTCGAATTTGATCAACAACCTTTGCCTTAACAGCCGGGTCAGGTGAGTAGAACTCTATACAGCACAGCACAGTTAGTTGTCAAGATCAAGAACACTTTCTTCCCGTAATCAGGGCTGCGTACCAGAGAAGTCAATAAGGGGGATTTCATTGGACATCTTGTCACAATCGAGCGGGTCAATACTCTGAGATGGTACGGCGTGCAAGAATCGATTGCGATTATTTGCTTCGAGATAGATATTTTGCCACTGAAGTGTCTGATGAGCATGAAGACTGACACGCTTCAAATGTAGCCAGAAGTCCCACGAAACTCACGTGTGCGTTGGCAAACTAGGTAGATCCCTCGTACAAGCCGGCGAGCTGCGATCTGTAGAACGTTACTACCTACGTAAGATGGGGAAAGTCACTGGATCGAATTCAATCACAGCCAAGGCTTTCTAGACACTTGGTCATCCAGCTCGCAGCGACTCTCCGACTCCCGAGACTGGGCCGTTTAACGCCCATCAGGCGACGGAGGGGCCCGACCATGATCATCCAGTGGAATGGCAAGAGAGATTAGCTCTGCTATGCTCGTTATCTGTACACCCCAAACATGCCGATAGTTTCCCCACTCTTATCCCACCTCTATCACTCCGGCAGCCGTGCCGAACCAGGACCGGGGCTCCAATCGCTTGGCAATCACGGTGTCCATGTTGGCTGCGGCGAGAGCCTCAAGCCTACCTACATGTAAGGGGCAAAACGAGGCGGGTATGACTGCGAAGAGGATAGCCCTGGAGAGCATCATCTTGTCTTTGGTTATCCGAACGCTACTCTTAGTGTTTTCTGCATCATGTGGCGGCTCTTGGGAATTTCTCAGAAAGGCGAGCAAACCAAGCCTGAGCCGACAAGGGGGCTGCCGGCATCATGGTACCGTTCCCCGGCGATGTACCAGCTTGAGCGCCGCGCGATATTCTCCCAGAAATGGATCCTCGTCACACATTCGCTCCGGCTGAACGAGGCCGGAAAGTTTGTTTCTTTCACACACGCCAATTACCCTTTTTTCCTCATCCGCGACCGCAGCGGCAATATCAACGGCTTCCACAATATTTGCCGGCACCGTGCATACCCTGTAATTGAGAAGAAATGTGGTACCGCCAGCATTTTGAGCTGCAAATATCACGGTTGGTCCTACGGTCTGAAAGGAAACCTCGCGAAAGCTCCCCGTTTCGACACTGTCGAAGGATTCGACAGAAGCCAACATGGTTTATTACCTATTCATGTCCATGTTGATAAAACGGGTTTTATATGGGTGAACTTGGAGGCCACGGGCCCTGGGGAAAATCCCAATTTAACATGGGAAGACCAGTTCCATGGAGTAGATGAAAGCGAAAGAATGAACAAGTTCAATTTCGTCGAAGAGTTTGATTACGACCACGAGTGGGATATGGATGTCGACGCTAATTGGAAAGGGCTTATCGAGAACTACAACGAATGTTATCACTGCCCTACATCTCATCCATTGATCGCTGGCGTTTCAGATGTGTCGAAATATCGCGTTGAGCCAAACGGGGATGGCATCCTTGAGCACGAGATCGTCAACAAGGACCAAGAGGCCAAGCAGTTCCGAAGGTCGATCACGTACTTCTACCCGAGTACCTCTGTCACAATCACGTATGTCATCCACCATTAAGCCTGAGAAATACTCCTCCGATTTTACTGACACTTAATACAGAGAAAACATGTTCTACATACAACGCATGATACCGGTAACAGCAACAACGAGCAAGGTCGAGAATGAGGTTTACCGACACAAGAATGCAACGGATGAAGAGTTTGAGAAGATCAATGCCTTTTATCATCAAGTGCTGGCGGAGGACAAAGACCTCTGTGACGGCTCGCAGAGGAACATCAACGCGGGCGTCTATGTCAACGGGGAGTACCACCCTGAAAAGGAAAAGGTAGGCGGTGCATCCTTGGGCTGTGACTCTACAACAAAATTCTAACATTGCCTCCCATAGGGCCCGCTGCATTTTCAAGCAACACTTCGCAAAGACGTGACCGGGCATCGGAAAAAGGAGGAAGAAAGAGGCGGGCGTGAGATTTGGCCCGCGGTACCGCAGCTTACTGGCGAGACAAGGACGAGTAAGCTCGACGAGGAGGAAGAGTTTTGCTCGAAATTGGAGGCAGAGTCATGCTTCAGTTCCAGGCCTGAGCTCGTATGGTAAAATCTGCATCGTATCTCCTCATCTCAGGAGTTTCACTGTCGCGTTTGGCGCACAGAAAGCGGAGGTATGGTCAGGTCAGAGGGCTAGTGCAACTATGCCCTGCAAACATTCAGACCCCCTCACCCTACTCGAGCTCCATGCCACGTAGGGATGATGGAAGCTGTGGCCAAATATCTCAGATCAGTAGCGTCCATATTCTAGATCATAATTAGTGGTGGTCCAAGAAGACACGTTTGGGATCTTTTACATGTTGATGACCACAACACGGCGATCAATCAGCTCGGTCCTTTCCCGGACGGCTGAATGAGATATTTTGGACACTTTTGATAGGCATACAGGTTACATGATACTCTTGAAATCCTTAGAATGAAACGTAAGCCTTTTAAGGAAGAGTTAGCCAGGAGGTTACTGAACTCCTGGGCTGGGCCAAGACTGCCTATCATTAAACAGGACAACACAGGAGAATGACCGGAAGTGATGGTAATTCGGCGCCTTTCAGTACTTCTCGAAAAGGGCAGTGTATATGATCCACCCAATGCTGACGCTAAAGCTTTGGCCCCGGCTTGAAGCAAACGAGCAACAACAAAATTGCATTTCCGGCTGTTTGTGATCCCGTCGTTTGGCAAGCTTTGATTAACTTCTTTATGCTTTGATTTTCCCTTCACATTTCAGTTACGCATCTTTCTGCTCCAGCTCAGCGCACGAATTATACTACCACTCCAACGTCAACATGAACTTTGCCCCCATACTCGTCGCGCTATGCCTCGCGGTGCTCTCCAGCGCCTGGCCGTCGCTACACTTCACAAACAACAAAACCTTCCACATCACAATTTTTGAGGACCTGCATTTCGGTGAAGGGCCGGACACTGACTGGGGCCCGTCGAACGATGACAAGACGCTGGATCTCATGCGAACTGTCCTGGCAAACGAGTCTCCAGAGCTTGTGGTGCTAAACGGGGACTTGATCACAGGCGAGAACACCTTCAAAGAGAATGCAACAGACTACGTGGACAAGATTGTGGCGCCCCTTGTGGGAGCTGGATTGCCATGGGCGTCCACGTACGGCAGTGAGTGCTCCCCCCCGAGTCCTCTTGCCTATGTCCAGGTGACTAACGATTTGTGTTGCCTAGATCATGACTCCGATATCAATCTAACCAGGGAAGCCATCTACACCCGAGAGAAGACATACGCCAACAGCTTGACGGGATGTGAGGTGAACCAGAACGGTGCTGGTGTCTCCAACTACTACCTCCCTGTCTATCCCAACGACACCTCCACGGTCCCTGCAATGCTCCTTTGGTTTTTTGATAGTCGAGGCGGGTGAGTAAATGAGAAGCCTTCATTGGTCTCAAAAGTGCATTATGCTGACACGCCATTCTGGCACAGCCGACTGCAAGCCCAGGTTGGATCAGCTGCTGACCAGCCTGATTGGGTGGACAGCAGCGTCGTGTCCTGGTTCACGGAGACCAGGGACACCCTCGCCAGTACTTACGGAACATCGTTACCATCACTTGCCTTCTTCCACATCCCGGTCAGCGCTTCCGCAGTTTTCCAACCATCCGCGGTCAATTCGAACACATCGCCGGGAATCAATGCAGAGGGTTCGTTCCCCGGGCAAGGCACGGCCAATGACGGGCCATTCATGCAGGCTCTACTGGACACCAAGGACTTGACGGCTGCCTTCAGTGGTCACCAGCACGGCAACGACTGGTGTTTCAAGTGGGATAAGAAGCTGAGTGGGATGAAGCTGACTGGTGATGGATTGGACCTCTGCTTCAGCAGGCATACAGGGTATGGAGGTTATGGGAAGTGGACGAGGGGCTCTCGTCAGATTCTTGTGAGCCTCGAATCACTTGGAACCTCGATTGAGACGTGGAATCGTCTTGCAGATGGAACAGTAACGGGGTCAGTGACGTTGAATTCGACGTTTGGCACAGACGAATATCCCTTGGTGCAATCTTGACCTTCAGGCCGTTGAGTCAAACACGGGAAAGCAATCAAGATTGAAGTCATTGGGCTGTGTCATGCCCGGACAACGGGAAGGAAGAACGAGCTGAACACAATGATTCAATTTGAGCAATTCGATCGGGGCATTGTGTTCATCAGAAGCCCTCGATTCGCATGTATATATGTCATCATTCTGTAAAATCGCGGTCGGAGGATCCAAAGAAGTAAGTGTATCTGGGGTCGCCTGTGTCATAATATCGACGAGCATTTTGGTACTACCATTTGCCGCTTTGGGGGCGGGGGCTGTTACTCAAAACACTCGAACTTTGAATGACCCTAGAAGCTCCTGTCCATTGTCCAATCCTACGCCCAGTACCTTCCAGTTGCCACCCAATAGCAGATCCGTGGTCACCCGTTCATACTCCGGTGGCCGTGAGAGAAGTCCGCTCCCAGAGAGAATGTCTTTCCACCATGGCTTGTTCAGCAAATTGTCAAACGATGCGAGGTTCTCCGGCTTGAATACATCCAGTAACTGATAGAGAGTCGCTTTGTATCTATCCCGTGGGTCGTCGTTGAAGAGGAGAAAGTAGACGTAGGGGTTGGCTCCAGCATCTAGATACGCCTCGATGATTTTCGCTAGCCTTTCTAGCCAGTCCCGGTCGAGATAAAGAGGCCATGCCGATACCATCCTCCTCTTCCAGCAGTACAATCTCACATTGCTAGCAAAATCCCGTAGGAAGACCATCCAAACTGTACTCATGGCGTCGCTCCCACCGGATTCTTGTTCCATCCGATGAATAGACTCCCAAGTCGGTTGTGTGATGACCCAGCGCTCTTTCCCAGCTTCTTGTTTCTGCCCAATTTGGTCACCTCGCGTTTGGAGGTCAAATATCTTGATTGGTGCGTCTGAGCGGTGATCGTTGCTGAGAAGGTATCGTGTCGTAACTACATCTGCTGCAGTTGATGATGACAAGAGCAGATTGAGGTCTGGATACAATGGAGTAGTCATGCTACCTGTCAATTCCCGGGCTGATACCTTCGGCCCAGCCCTGACAAACTGTCCTTGAGCCCAGTAAGCTACCCAATGAAGGAATGACGGTTTGTCAAGAGCGGTTCGGGAGTAATATCTCCACGACACTTCGTCGTTGATCAGCATTCTTCCGAGCAGAAATGGTGGGAATGATGAGTCTTCTGATTGGACAATTGCCCTATCGAACTCCTGCAAGCATGCATTAGGAGGCAGACGGCCGCTACGAGAGCACGATCCTAGCCAGACACCCACGTACTCAAACAGAGCTCTTAGGTTGCCGATGACACTGGCTTCTGCATCCTCTCCGGCTCCATTGAGTTCGCAGACATCTCTGAAGCGTTGGCGTGTTATACGTATTGCTTCGAGGCTCCGTAGTCGACAGTAGGCCTGTACCTCCTCCGCCGGGCTCGGGAATGGAGTTCTTTTGGCACCAGTCTTCCAGCGCTCTCTGAGGAAGTCCCGAACTGACCGATGATAGAAGTCAATACGATACCGGAAGTAAAGAGCAGGGTCACGAGTGTTGACAACTTCGAGAAGGCCTTGAGTGAGCTGATGGAGCAAGCTGGTGACTCGGTGTATTCTTGGTGAAATTTCCTTTTCGCTGTAGTCTTGCTCGCAGTCATCAGACACAGTATTTACGTCGAAGGACCCTTGGAACCATTCCAATTCGTCGAGCCAGGAAAATATCAGCGCATTGAGAGGTGATTCGAAAGGATTATTTGCAGCCAGGTAAAGCACCATGTTCGATCGCATCTGAACGTACGGCGCTCTGTCGACTCTCTGTAGGATCAGCTCGAACAGACTGTCCAGGCTGTCGCGCTCAATGCATTCCTGGAGTCTCTTTCGAAGGGCTTTCTCGCTTCCGTCCTGGTCGAGGACCTGATTGATAAGTGTCCGGACGACCATCACTGCCCAGAGGAATATTCCCTGAGCATTCTCTGTGATGTCTTGCACAATGGCAAGACAGTTTCTTTGAGCTTCCTGCAACTTCGGCTTTGCCAGCGACTCTGTAAACTTTGACTCGGCAAAGTTCGAGATATCACTGCGGGTAAGCTTGTGGAATTCAATGATATCCCCTGACTCCCGAAAGGCTTCGAGGAAGACAGTATAGGGTCGGGCCGAGCACATGATCTTGACATTGGTCAGTGATGCCCAAGACACCAGCTGGTTGGCGAGGTTTTCGTGGCTCAAATTGTCCCCCTGGTGTTCATCGAGGCCATCGATGAAGCAGAAGATGCAATAATTATCCTCTGTATGAATTTGCAACAGTCTCGCAAAGGCATCTTCAAGCTCCCCGAGTCGATATTCGACAGCATCGAACGCGCCCGCTGGACGATGAGGGAAGATGGTGTCAATGAGCTCCGGACATTGGCTCAGTACCTGAAAGAGAATTGAACGGAGAAAACCTTCAATTGACTCCTGGAGTGGATCGTCAGACTGCCAAAAGAAGACCTTGATCGTTACTAGTCTTTTTGTTCCAGCCCAGACTTTCAGGTTGGAATCCGTAAGTTCATGGTGAGCAACATACTTCATGAATGTAGATTTTCCACAACCCGCTTTGCCTTGGACAAATAATGTGCGACCAGAATATCGAAGAAAATCGACGAAGACTTTTGACGTTTGGCTCCTTAGAGCCTCTTCTGATGGTTCTTCGAGGGGCTCACTTGAGGTGATGGCATCTTGTTGCGACACGGGATGTGCGGCGATTCTCGTCTGTTCTGTGGTATTGAATATCCACCTGAAAGTATCCGCTTCTGCAGTAATCACCTCGTCCTCCCTGCGGAATATGGAGCGATAGAAGAGACGGCGCAGAGTCTGATTCTGGGAAGGCATAGACTGAACAAGAGTGTTCAAATATTGAGCCTGCTTGACAAGATCGTCCAAAGTCTGAGATAATGTGGAAGTGATAGCTATCGGGTTCTCCATGGAAAGTTGAAGTTGATCAAGTTTATCGTTGGTCTGAGTGAGAAGGTCCTGAATTTGTTCCCCGTCACGATCACTTGTCTGAGCGAACTGGTCAAGGTGTTCGAGGGTTTGTGATAGTTGGCATTGCACGTCTTCCATCTTGCGTGCATTTGAGTTGTGGAGAGTGTTCGCGTGGTGCAGCATATCGTCCAAGGACTTCTTGATCGGAGATTGCTGTTTGCTATTTCTTTTGTCAGCCGGCGATGTATCATATTTCACGACGTGTGGTGGGGCACGCACAACAGGAGCCAGAGCAGGCGTTCGGCTATCTGCTGACGGTATCTGTCCAGCTTGGCTTCCATCGAGGCGACCTCCTTCTGCTTCCTCAGAATCCGGCATGCTGCGACAAAGCTTTGCCATTTCCCCGGGGTCTTCGGCAGGAACTTGTGCAGCAGTTGCAAAAGCTCGCCAGCGAGATCGTGGCACTTGTTCGACAGTGTGATGAGATCCTGGTCAGTGGAACTCATTTGGTGAGCTCGCAGGTCAGCTGTAACACGCTGCAGATCGCTGACTACCACGCCGGTGTGGTCATTACTCTTGGTTGCCCCATCCTGTGACATGTACACCTCGTGGGCCCCACTCACGATCTTGTACGCTACATCAATGAAGGTTATGATAGAAGAAGCCAAGCCGATCGCTTCCATCGTGTAGCTAGGAAATTATATATGGTCTGAATGGTGACCGCAAGTGGTTGATCTGGAAGTTTGCCCTCGCAGCTTGGAAAACGTTCACAACTTCCAGGAGGGAGGGGCTGAGTGTCAAGGATGGGTGGTGGCGTGGCCCGATCTCGACCACTGATTATGCCCGGTGGCAGGCAACAATTTTTGTCCTAAGTCCCGGCGGCCTGCAGCTGGGTCAGCTGAACCTGTCCTGCAGCTCTGCAGGGGCTAGAATCCCACAATACACGGGCGAGTCAAAATCTGTGGCTTGTGTATATGATTACAAGGCACCACAGCAATCCCGGCTTTCCCAAGGCGGAATCAAGCAATTCTTTTCGTAGCATATTGAAAGAGGCATTACAGGCTCGAAATTACAGAATTCATGGAAACATTAAATGCAAGTGTCCAGCGAAATGATATGTTCCCAGAACTCCATGTCGCATCCTCCGCTGCCTCTTCCCCAGGTGCCAGGACCCAAGCTTGGCCCTTTCACCCCCGATGCGCATGCCAAAATCAAGTTTATAGAAGCTCTCGGTAGCTCAGACGACCTAGACAGTGAGGTCTGGAAAGTAGAGATCGACGGGACAGTCTACGCCCTCAAGATGGTGAGTCGCCTCTTTTGTCATAGCGACGGTCAAGGCTAACGCGGGATGATACAAGTTTGACTTTTGTGGCCCGAGATATTTGAAGAACGTGCTAGCCAGGGAACTCTCGAAGCCCCTGTCCTCGTCGCAGGCATATGAGGACTACTACGACCCCTTCAACTGTGAGTGTCGCGCCTACGGCCGGCTCGCACATGAAAATCGGCTGGATCTCGCGGTCCCGGCTCACGGGTACCTCCTCCTCACACCTCAGCAGGAGAGGGAAGTAACTCCGATGATCACAGGAGGCCTGGAGTATGAGCCAGACGACGAGGAACCATTGGGTACACTGAACGGAGAAAAGCCCTGGGGTCGATGGGAAGAGCACCGGGGACAGCCCATCCGCGCGATCGTCAAGGTGTTCGTGGAGGATGATGACTTCGAAGAGGCGTTCAAAACAGGCCGGATCTCCGCGTCGACAATGTGGCGGGATCTGGAGGACCTGCACGCCCTCGGAATCCTGGTGCAGGACATCCACATAGGCAACTACATCGGCGGCAGGCTGGTTGACTTAAGCCGGGCATGGACCATGTATCACCCTGGCCTGGACCAGATACGCCCTCGCGATCTGACACGCTTGAGAAGGCTCGAAACGCATGGCCTGTTGGTGATGCTGCAGGACTGGTGGATGGAGACTCTGGTTGTGGACGAGCTGGATATTCCGGAGAGCTTGCAGGGGTGTGACGCGAGCGAGAACGATCATGGGACGGACCCGCGGGGGTACAATTGGCTCCGGTGGGAGGAGGATGGCGAGGCGGCGGCAGCGTATGCCGAGTTAGATCTTTTTACTCGGGAATCTGAGTGACAAAGCGTCTTTCAATTTTCCCGAGGAAATTTTGTAACACGGATGACGACTTCAAGTTCATCAGCCGGAAGCGCCTCTCTAGAGGTCACGAATTGGGTGGCTTTTAGAGAGACGCTTCACAGTCTCTTTGCGAGCGCGGGTGCATCCGTTTTCATTTGTAGTTCGACAAATGCTCTTGTTTGCGTGAAGGGAGGTATTTATATCTGGTCTTGGGACTCGGAAATTCGGTGATGATGATGATGGCCACTGGATGAAGACTGCACAATGCTGGGAGTTCTAGATCATATAGCCACCTGCATTCCAACATTTAATATTGAGTGCCAAGTGAGAAGCAAGTGAAATTGTAGTTTCTGACTCAAAAGTCTTGCTCAATGACCTTCAAGAAACTTCACAATTTCCTCGCAAACAATTTCCGAGATCTCAGTCTGCGGCCAATGCCCGGCACCGTCAAATATTCTCGTGCCTCTATAATCAGTCGCCGTCTTTCCCGTCTCAAAGCCCTCAAGCGCACCGGGGCGCTGATAATTCCCCCAATCTGCAGCACCGCTGATATAAGTCGTGGGCACCTCAAACTTCCGGCCCGCAAAGACGGCCATGGCAGAGTCCAGACGCGGGTCAGTCGAGCTCCGATACCAGTTCAACATCCCCTGGAACCCTGTCCGCTCGAACTCCGAGACGTACACATCTAGCTCTTCGTCGGTCATGAGGGCCTTTGTCAAGCCGTCGTCCTCTGTGCGCATATTGTGCTCGACTATGTCGGGCATCGTGGAGTTGATTGGCATGATGTAGTATTCCGGCATACGCGTGAGTTGATCAACAGTGAATCCAGTCAGGCGGCCTATATCACCATGGCCCTTCCATGCGTCGCTCTTGAGGTGCACGTAACCACGGAGGAACGCCTTGAGTCCTTGCGGCGGACATTCCCAGTCATGCACGGCTGAGGGGGTGCTGTTGTACCATTGATAATGCTTCACTGGCGGATTCCTTTGAGCAAGGCTCGTGAGGATTTCTGGGACACTGGGCAGCTTTACTCCGGCCTCGCCCTTGTTTGAGTCTTCAGACTTGGACGTCGTAACAAGCGGGGGAAGTGCTGCCGGTCCCGGGGGCACGTGGCCCATGAAGACGGCCGCCTTGAACAGGTCCGGCCGGGTGAGTGCACATGCACCCGCCGCGCTCGCCCCAAAGTCGTGGCCCACCACGCAGGCAGCTGTCTCGTGGCCCAGTGCTCGCATCAGGGCGATGTTGTCCAGGATCAGCTGGGTCTGGGTGAACTGCGCCAGGTTTGTGTGCGCGTAGCTGCTGGTGTCCCACCCCGTGGTGCGTCCATAACCGCGAGAGTCTGGGGCGACGACGTGATAGCCCTTGGAAGCGAGAGGGAGGATGATCTTGCGCCATGTATACGCCAGCTCGGGATAGCCGTGGAACAGGAGGATCAAAGGATCCTTGGGGTCACCGGCTTCCAGCAGGAAGATGTTCAGACCACAAGTACCGACGCTGGTCAAATCAGCATAGCGTTGAGCGATGCCAGTTGGGAGAGGAAGTGGTGGTAGTTCAGTCATCGTTTCGAAGCAGTAGAATCCTGATCCGTCAACACTCCCGGGATTTTGTCCAGACTACCTGGAATACACTCGGTCAAGAGTGGTGTTGCGATAATATCAAATGCTATGCTAAGGATACTGCCCTGACACGGTGAGGGGAAATGCCATTCCAGTGCTGCAGGTAGCTCGGCATGATTTATAAGAGACGTGAGCCACTAGCATTAGGCAGACACCAAATCGATAGTGCACCCAGAAGGGCGTAAAGCTACATTAACCCAGAAATCAGAGACGAAGGAATACAGCTATACCGACACGCAACCAATTATGACGACCTCTGTTGCCATCCCTCCAACAGAATCTCCGCCGCCCTCTCGGCAACAGCATACACATCAGACTGGATATTGCCCCTAGGAATCAACGGGAACACACTAGCATCCACCACGCGCAAGCCCTCCACGCCATAAACCCTCAGCTTGGGGTCCACCACGCCTCCCTCCTCCCGAGGTAGCATCGCCGCGGTGCCGCAGACGTGATAATGCGGCGTGAAGCCGTTGCGCACGGCCTCCCTGGCCTCCTCGAGCGTCTGCACCCTCCTGCCGCCGTTGTGGATGCGCCGCCCGCCCTCCTTGAAGAGCTCGCGCAGGGGGCTGGTGTCGCGCAGCGTCTCGAGGAGGAGGGCGTGCCGCGCGTGCAGCTCCAGGTCCAGCGGGTGCGACATGGTGCGCGGGTCGACGACGGGCGCCTCCTCCGGGTCAGACGAGCGGACGTGGACCGAGCCGCGGCTGAAGGGGTGGTTGAGCACGGCGACCATGGACGCGTAGAAGCCGTCCTCCTTCATCCCGAAGGTCGCCTGCGGCGACGGGTCGGTGCTGGGGGTGATCTGGAAGGGCGCGAGGGTGTATTGGGCTGAGCAGTCGTCCGGGGCCCGGATCTGCTCGCGGAGGACCTCGTACTGCTTCTTCAGCGCGGCCGGGACGGGATGGCCGTCAAAGTGGGCCGGGAGAAGCTCGTCCACGGATGCTGGGCTGAAGTCCTGGTTCTGTAGCGGCAGGAAGGCCGAAGCAAGGGCGTGTGTGCTCAACGGTCCGGCCTTGGCGGCAGTGTAAGCACCCAGCGCCATCTGGACCACTTCTGGGTTGCGCATTTGGTCGGCTGATGTTGCCGGGTCTGCGACTTCCCACGAAAAGGGCACAAAACCGTGGTCCTGCAGATTCTCGCCTACGTTGGGGTTGTCGACGAGGCACTCCACGCCATTGTTCTGGAGGACTCCCGCACTCCCAATCCCGGAAAGCTCGAGCAGCTGAGGCGTCTTAATGGCGCCTGCGGCTAGGATGACCTCATGACCGGCGGTAATCCGGCGTGTCTTCCCATCCTTTGCTTTGAACTCGATGCCCGTCGCTTTGACCTTACCATCCGGGCCTTTTTCCGAGATCACCTTGGAGACGAGAGCTTCAGTGACCACGCGAAGGTTTTTCCGGCTTGAGACCTCTTCCGAAAGGTATGCGTTTCCAGCGTGGGACCTCTCCTTGGAGACCGGGTCAATCGTGGCAGGGTTGTTGAATGAGCCCACCGCAACTCCGCTGATAGGGTCCCCGATCAACTTCCTGTTGAGGTTCGACCATGCTCGCGGCCAGGCGCTGTTGAAGGGAGGATACCCAGCGCCGCTGCCATACGAGATTTGGAGGGGGCCACTGGTTCCCTGGGCATCTTTCACCACATAGTCTAGCATGAGGTCCTCTTGAGTTTTGGACTCGGGCGCCGTGTACGTGTGAAACTTGCGGAAGTAAGGCGCCATTGACTGCCATCCCCAGCCGGCATTGCCCAGCTTCTCCCACGAGTCGAATCCTGAACGAGACGGATATATCACCATACCCAGGTTGATCCTGACACTCTCAGTCAGCATCTTGCCTGGATTTCATCGTGATGAAGACAACACTCACGCAGATGAGCCTCCAAGTGTTTTTCCCTGTGGCTGACCAAGTCGTCGATTATTGAGCCCAGGCTAAATAGATGTTATCAGTTGAGACATTCGATACTCGAATTCACTCGCAAATATGATGGCGGAAGTACCTGAGGCTCAGTGGATAGGCACCAGTCGAAATCGGGGTCAAAATAAGTGCTCAGCGCAAGACCTTGAATCTTGACCCTTGGATCCTGTCTGCGATCCGCGCCAGCCTCGAGGACCAGTACTTTGATGTCAGGATTCTCGGTCAATCTGGAGGCAACGACCAGTCCTGCAGTGCCGCCACCCACGACTACAAAGTCGAATTGGGACGTCTCAAGGTCCGCCGCAGAAGACATGTCCGCAATTGGTGAAGCCATAATATCAAGTTTTGTGCAGCAAAGTGGTTTTGCAAGGATGTGGTTTGAGACTTCAAAGAAGCAATAGGCAAATTTCGAGTGAACGAGCGGTTGCTTAGTTCAAGTCATATGCACCAGACGTGCTCGTGTCTAGTTGGACATCCCCAACACCCCGTTAGCGGGCGATGATTCTCCCCGCCACATTTTCTGCCATCGTAGGATTCAGGGTGGGGACTCGAGCGTGCTGAGACGAATTCGAACAAACCAACACATTGTGAGATACCGTTTTGGACGCATAGGTGGTGACGATCCACCATTTTCAGGGAGCGATCAGCCCTCACTGGCTGCAACGCCGGTGCTGTGCCGCGAGATTGCAGCACACATTCGTAGCCATGTGGGCTGCTCGAAATTTGATCCAGGCACGGCGATATGACTTCCGCGCACGATGGAGGAATGTAAGGTTTTGGTCTTTCTCCACCGCGACTGGTCGGGGACGCGGGAGTTCCTGAAAGAGTCTCCTTATCATGCATGCGCCTGGGGGCAAAAAAATGATGTATCTGAAAGGCCTGACAGCACGCCACATGGTTCTTCAGTCCGTATCAGGCATCAGTTCGCCGTCCAAAGCGAGTAGGATCAAGGATCTAGCAGTCTACCTAGGTAAGCTCTGGGGCTCTTCGGATCCTCAATCCACATCCCGGGCCTAGGCTCCAAAGGGACGGGCCGGCTCCAGGACAGCGCGCTCGCTACACTAGAGTCGCCGCCACGCACAGACGCAACTTCAACTTCACCGCGTATACATAGTAGGAAAGATATGCGGCAATATTGTTTGAGACTCATATGATGGATGAGCAGTAATGACTCGAGTCGACAAGCTGAGGACGAATCGGGGAGGGCATCGCAGGCCGGCTGTCATCTCCGGACCCGGGGTTTGTGAGAGGAGTGCGACCTCAGTGGAGCCAGCCCACTCACTCGAGCCATCCTTTGGTGGAGACCATCGTACTGTGCGTGTGGTCCTCCATGATACCGATCGTCGCGTCTCTGACCACAGAAAAGACGACATGCAAAGCGCCCAAGCTCAAGATGATGGATAGGGTGACACCGAAAAGAATAGGGAGGCCGTAGAATATATGTATGCACCACCATAAATGTAGGTATGTAGGTGCCCGGCCATGACCGTGAGTGGCAATTGCCGAATGATGCCTGACACCCTGCAAGCTCTATCACATTTCAGAAAATATTACTTGTTGATCGCAAAATCCTATAGGCAGGGTCGGTTCCTCTGAAATGTCACGAAGGTAATCCAGGGGTTCTGCTCGTCCCAGAGCCGAGGTCACACTCCCCCGTTCTAGGCCTCTCCGTCACATATGGACAATCCCCCTGGGCAAGCAGGTGCATACAATTGTTCCGGATGATTGAGTTCGTCTCCCTCTCTTCATCTTTCACCAACAGGCAAAAGCCGATACCATGACCATCTACCCAGCGGACACACCAGAGACGCTCAACCCCCTAATCGTCACGACTGTCTTCGGAGTAGTGGCGCTTCTGAGCTGCATAGGCCGCGTATATGCCCTCCACGTGCGAAACACCAGCTTCCGCGAGGAGGAATACTGCATCGCGGCAGCCCTCTTCCTGACATATGTCTCCCTCGGGATCCAATGGGCCTGCGTCGTACGTGGCGGTACGGGGAGGCACATCGGCGACGTCGACCTGCCGGACGTCGTGCTGACCCTCAAGCTCATCCTCCCGTTCGAGGCCCTCTACGGCATCACGCTCATGTTCGTCAAGCTGGCCGTGCTGCGCTTCTACAACAGGATCTTTGCGCCGAGCGCCTGGGTCACCTGGAGTGTGAGGGTGACCGCCGCGGCGGTGATCATGTGGATGATCTCGGTCGTCCTTGAGACCTTCCTACTCTGCCGGCCTCTGGCGTTCAACTGGGACACGACCATCCCCGGCGGCTCCTGTGGGGACCGCAATGCTGTGTTTGTCATAGCTGGCGTCACGAATATGATCACGGACTTCATGGTCTTGCTACTTCCGTTGCCGTGCATTTGGAAGCTGCAAATGCCTTCAGGCCAAAAGTTCGGACTACTTATTGTATTCTCTGTGGGAATTCTGTGAGTGTGAATCTAGGTCGCCCTTCTTATTGCATGGTTCTAACGTCCCAACAGTATCACCGCCATTTCCATTGTCAGACTCAAGTCACTCATGATCATCTCTTTCGAAGACCCGACGTGGACGCTGCCAATGGGCCTCCTGTGGACAGTCCTCGAGCCGGAGCTCGCCATCATCAACGCCAACCTCCCCCTTATGCGCCGGTTCTTCGCCAAGATCATACCCAAGATGCTGTCCTTCTCGCGGTCCAAGAGCACCGTCGAGCGCAGCAAGAAAAACGACTTCGAGAAGCTCAGCGACAGCGGCATCCTCCTGCGCACGATAGGCGGGGGATACATGCAGAGGAACAACGTCGCCATCGGCGCGGACGACTCCAAAGCCAGCGAGGGCGCAAGCACGACAGGTATCATACAGCAGCGGTCTATCCGCGTGGACTACTATGACAATGTCAGCGATGAGGAAGTTGGGTTGTATCATAATGACGGCCGTACTCGCGTCAACGAGGTATAATACGTTGATAACATATCCTTTATAAATCCTCAGGACATGCCCGGTTTCATTGGCCCCTGTAAATCACGGATTGCGTGAATGTGTCTCGATGTGGTGGGCATTATCAACATTTTAGAGAGTAATAAAAGGCATATTTTCACACAGTGACAGGTTCTCCTCTGCCGTCAACTCGGGACTTCTCACAAGCCTCATAAAATGCCCCATCAGACACATCATGTACCTCTATTGTCATCTATGATTCTTGCTTAGAGACTCTATAAACGGATGAAATACAACCAAAGGGGGATTTCCTCCTTCCGAGAAGCCCAACCCTCTGTCCTCCACACCCAGACAAAATCAAAGGCCCAGCAGCTCAGCAACTCAACGAAAAACGCCCTCCTTCCGCGCCAGGTCCAAAATAGCATTCACCACTTTACTAACATCAGGCGTCTTGAACGGCAGCCTGTGGTTCCCCTCCCACTGGATCAGCTGCGTGGTGCCGGGCTCGCACCACTCCGACAGCAGCTTCACGTGATAGTCCAGCCCGGGGTCCTGCAGCCCGTGTACATGGATGGTCGGCACGCGCAGGACCCGCTTCGCGGCGGCGTTGCTCGCGTAGTCGAACTTCTCGTCGGCGCCCAGCCAGTCGGCCGCGTCCGGGTCGGGCTGGATGAGCGGGCCCCTGCCGGCCAGGAGGACGCCAAACCGGAAATCGGCAGCGGGGCCGGAGCCGTGCTGGTGGCGGTCCCCGACGCGGCCCAGGGCGGGCCGGTTCTCCTGCTGGCGCAGCAGCACGCTGGCGGCCATCTTGGCGCCCTGGCTGAAGCCCAGGATGCCGACCCAGCGGCCCGTGGCGCCCCGGCGGTCGTCGGCGTCCATGGCGTCGGCGATGGCGCGCTCGTCCAGGGCCCACGTCTCCTTGGGCTGGCGCTCGACGGCGTTGGGCTCGGTGGTCAGCACCCAGCGCTTGAAGGGCCCGCACTCGGCGTAGACGGTAAGAACGTCGGGCCCCGCGGTGGAGGGGAGGGGCGCCTCGACGTACACGGTGCGGAAGTGCGCCTTGAGGTGGTAGTCAAGGCTGCGGCACTGCATGTGGAAGATGCGCGAGTTGGTGCCGCCGCCGTGGAGCATGAGGATCCGCGGCAGGTGCAGCGTGGAGTGGTCCGGGGGAGGGAGGTCTCCTAGCTCCATGGTTGGCTGCTTGGTGATTTGTCTGTTTGTTTGCGCGAACCTGGCCGTAGGGTAGGTGAATGTGGACGGTGTCCCTATGGTCCACGGGGCAGCGCCGATGATGACACGGGGGCACGTCTTCGGGGGTCACGGTCCCACCAGTCGGGCTGTTTGGCTCGGCGGGTTGTCGCCGGTTGGTGCAAGGGTCTTCTAGATACTGTGTATGCTGCTCAACCTGCTGTCGCGCCGACAAGCCTGGGTATGTGTGGACGAAAGGGGTACCGCAGAGTTGTTGCACAAAGTAGGTCAGATATTGATGCTGACCATGAATCTAGAAGATGATGGAAGAAAAAAAAACACGCTGGTTTGTGAGAGGTGAATGAGAGTCAGGCAGACGACGGCGGAGTAGCTCTGACTCCGGGGCACACGCTGCCCGACCACTTTGCATACACGTTCGGCAAACGAAGTCAGCGCCGGCGTCCGCTGCTGTCAGACTTTAGTGGATACCGTTCTAATGTTCCGATATCAAGGCGCCATAGCAGCCAAGGGGCATTTAAATGCAGCATGTTCTTGACGGGGCATAGCAAATCCTACCACCTGCCTGGGAATCCTGCGAAGCAGGTCTTGTTCCTCCGAGACAGTTGGTTGAGCCTAGCTTGCTTGTTGGCTCGAGGCCCAATAGGCGACGCCGTAGGGACGCTCATGCAATGGTCCACATTCTAGGTCTGCTTCATATCTCGTATGTCTATGATGGAAAGCTCCAGGGACACAAGCAGAGGTAGTGTGGTGCGGCAAACCCTAGAAATTGGGAGCTGAATGGGTGTCCGGTTTCCTGCTCTGCTCGCTCAGTCAGCGCAATGTGAGACCAGATGAAGCTCACTCTTTCGTACCCTACCCATCCAGGTAGGCAGCTCCTCAGTGCAGGTGAGACAACTGCAACGCCGTAAAGGGATGGTTTGGGACCACCTCGCACAATGAGAGAGTGTGTGGGGTCCACGTTTCCCTGAGGTGGACGTGGCATGCATCGGCTGTTAAAAGGTCAAGCATGTCTTATCAAGTGATCGTTTACGAATGCTCATATATGCAAACCCAAACCCAAGAATGTTACCCAAGTCGCATTTGATCTTTTCGGGTGGGACAGCATCCAGGCTGATCTCACAGCCATACACAGGTCGAGCACTTGTGCGATGATGAGACCGAACGGGAGCTGCTGTGTCTGTACGGTCTAGACTGGTGGGCGCAGAGCCGAACACACAGTAAGTAAAAGCTCAAGGTGCCTCCCAGCCACCCCACATTCGCCTACAGCCCTGTGTGCGTGGAGTTTGGGGTCCTGGAGCTGGAGCCCCACAGCATCGTAGGTAGACAGGCAGGCGGACAGACAGAGAAGCTGCACGGTCACATCCACTCGTCACGCTGTCAAAGCAGGTACCAGAGCTTGGGAGACTGAAGAGTCGAATCGCCGAGCCACGGGGGGATTCTAGAAGGGGTTCTTCTTCTCTTGCAAGGCTGCCGTATGTAGATGGATGGATGGTGGAAAGGGAAAGAGCCGTTGGCAGGTGTTCTGAAGCGAGCACTAAAATTGGCTCCCAGCCACCAGCCAAACAGCCAACCCGACCAGCATGCCCGCCTGCCACCATCCCACCCTGCCACCCAGCACCGAGGATCCGGGAAGACACCACCAGCCCAGAGCCCAGCTGGCGCGGATCCTGGACCAGCGGCATCCTTGCTTCTGCTGCTCATCGATCCCTCCAATCCTGCCGGCCTGCCTCGATTTCCCATTACTACCGTCGCGTTGCAATGACAACAACTCCAATGCCCCTCTGCGCTGTCTAGTTCTCAACCCAAGCAACACCCTCGCTTCAACACCAACAGCCTCGCCTCGAGCACCTCGCAATGCCGTGACGATCACATCGACCCCTCCCAGCATGCAAACAAGACTAGCAGACACGCGCACATCTCGCCTCACCTCCAACGACTGGAACCGAATAAACAACCTGCAGCTCCGCGCCCGCCGCCGCCAATCGGGACCCGTCCGCCGTCACCAGCGTGCATCGCGGCCCAATTCAACCGCCCCGACCTCTTGACGACAATTTGCTCCTGCCTTGAGGACGTGGCACCCCTTTCTGGGTTTATTGCTGTGCTGCAATACGGTTGACCGTAATCCGACCCGACCCGCTGGGCCCAGTACGCGCCTGAGCCTGCCAGAAACCCATTGCGCCGGGCGAGCCTTGCGTTGGACGTTGACAATTGTGGATCGGACACCCGCATACACGTACACATATACATACGCAGACCGAAGGTGCACTGCGAGGGCAAGAGAGGAATAATACGGAGGAGGGAAAAGGACGACAAGACGCGAAGAGGCGCATCTCCCACGACCGCGCAAAACCAATACCCTACGGCCAACGGACAAACGCCCGCTGCTCGACGACCAAGACCGACGCACCAGCGAGCGCATTCTCTCTACTCCACATACACACCCTCGCGCGCGTATAGGCCGTCGTCGGGTGTTAAAACCAATACACGATGGCGTCCTCGGTGACAGACTCGTCCGTCGTCTACGAGCGGCGCATCGAGCGCCTGCACAAATACCACTGGCCCGCCATCCAGCTCAACCTGTGGATGCTGTTCATGCTCGTCGCGTCGTCCGCTATCCTCGGCATCTTCGCCAACTTTGTCCAGATCCAGGGCCAGCTCGGGCTGGGCGTGCCGTGGTGAGTTCGACCCTAGTTGCGCCTCTCCTGCCACCCGACGGCATTTCGCTCTATGCCTCTGCCTCTGCCTACCCCCCCCCCCCACGCAATGGAAGATTGAGCTAACCGCTGTCCCGTCCTGCGCACAGGTACTTCCCCTACTACATCACCGTCGCCGCCCTCGTGATAGTCTTCATCGTGATCCTGCTATGGCTCATCTTCCAGCGGCGCCTCCTCCCCTCCATCGTCATGATCGGCGGCTTCATGCTCTTCGTGCTGTGGCTCGTCGGCCTCATCGTCACGAGCGTCCAGCTCTGGGGGCCCTCGGGCAGCGTCTCGTCCAATTGCAACGCCGCCGTCTTCGACCGCAACCCCACCGGCCAGACCCTCGAGGCCCTCGCCTGGCTGCAGCAGCGCAGCATCTGCCAGGGCTGGCAGGCCGTCTTCGCCCTGGGGCTCGTCGGCGCCATATTCCTGCTTTGGATCATGATCATGGCGTACCAGGTCTTTGCGGACAATGCTTAAGGGGGGGCTGGCCTGGCATGGGGAGAGCGTGATGGTGTTCTTATGTGGCTAATGTGGTTATGCAGGTATGGATATACGGGTTTGACGTTTTCTACTTCTTTGTCTGTTCCATTGGTGTACAAATGTTATCTGGGATATAGGTATGCTTGAGTGTGGGACGGGCTGCACAGAACAGTACGAGATGGAACGCATGGGATGGCGCCCATGTGGCGGGTGTCATCCGTCGAGGGTACACCCGTCGACATCGGACGGAATTGGGTTTGCATTGTTGGAGTTGGGAGTAGGCCAAGGCTTGGGATTGCCTACGGGTAAGGACACTGCCTTTGATTTGCCTTTCTTTTACACGTGCCATAGGACACAGGATCAATTAGCAACATAATGGCACTTCACACAGCTTCCAAGCTGTAGCAAAACTGGAGATAATATCTCCAACTTATGACTGGTACATGCCAAGAAGTTGAAGGCAAGGTTGATCGCTACTTGCACAGATAGTTTTTCACACAAGACTGTTATTTATGGCCATTAATATCGTGGCAATTAAAATACGTGGTATCGTCAACTCTGTTGTAGGAAGAGGCCTCCTGTCCTGTCCCAACGCCGGGTGCTAAGGCTAGCACCTATACCACCCACCCGTGGGTCTCTTTGTTTCTTCGTGAAGCAATCATAATTTCCCTCCCCGGCACAGACAGACACGAAATCTAGTTGGAGATCTTGGGGTTAACCTTCTTGCCGGTGGCCTTCTCGTAGAGACTCCTGGCGCCGTCGGTGATCTTCTCGGCCGTGTTGTGGTCGACGTTGTGGCCCGACTTCTTGGCGCCCATCGCGAAGGCTGAGAGAGGGGGATGTTAGTTTGGTGGGCACTCTTCTGATTCTGGGCGTGAAGTAGAGCAAGGAAGTATAAGGGAGGATGACACGGCCTGGTGCCATCACGGGGAGGAGGGAAACGACTTACCCTTGTCAACGTAGTCGTCCTTCTGGCCGGCCTGGGCACCGGCGGCGGGCTGCTGAGAGGTCTTGTTGGTGAAGGCGTCCATTGTGGTTTTAGGTTATGGGGTAAGCTGATGTTGGCAGCGAGATCTTGCTTGAGTGTAGGTAATTGGGTTTGACGATGATGAGGATGAGATGAATGGGAAGCTAAGAGGGGAGATCTTTGTTCTAGGGACGGCCAAGAAGGGGGGAGCTTTTATAGAAAGAAGCCTTTCAGGTGATTGCTAGCTTGAGCTTGAGCGCAAGGGGAGTAGCGCAAAGCGTAATGTGGAAGCAAGCATGTGAGGTGAGATGAGGTCAACGTACCTACCCTACCTTGGTTCTGGAACCAGTATCCAGGTCGTGTCGTTTGATGGCGGGGAAGGAGGACGGAGGCAGAGGGCAGGGTCAGGTCCCGCGATTACATCACCGGCTGCCACAAGCTTGGAGGCCTGGAACACACACGCACACACACGCAAGGAGCAGGGACGGGTACGCGAGATAGACTATCTAGCAGATGCAACGAGGGGCTCACACATCCTGCATAGCAGCAGGCCTCAATCCCGTTGCACCGTGCTGGCATAGACGATGTACCTTGCAGTTAGTTTCTAAAGATGGTCACGACGGAGATCTACACTGCCAGCTTCCCCATCCGGAGTGTTAGATCAGGCTTTGACCCAAAACCACGGAGAGGGCCTATGATGTGACCGTCCAATGTTCTTCTGGTCCCCGAGGGGTAAGACGGCAGGTTCAAGGAACAAGCACACGCCTAGGTAGAGAGAGGGATTTAAGCAACGTATGGGCGGCCTCGAGCTTCGACTGGGGACCCTGAACCTTATCCCACAGCAGTGACGTCATGGCCGATTGCGACGACACGGCTGCACCGTACGCACGACATCCACTACCGCAGGAGCATGCTGCTGACACGAGACGCCGGTTGTTCTTTCACGAAAGGGGAAACAGAGAATATCTCGTGCAAGGACGATATTATCGCCAGATGGTAAGTATGGAGGCAATCAACCAGGCCATGCCCCCCTGAGAAATATTCTTGGGTATGTTTGTTAAACACATGTAGACAAAAGGCGCCAAGCCGCTTCATGAGCAGCAACAATCCAACAACCTACATTTACTTACTGAGGGTATATCTCATTAGCCCAGACTGCCATTCCGTTCGGTGAGGAGAGAATCCATAAATGCAGCTTCAACAACGTAAATCATGGACGCGGATGAATCAGACCCCTTTGGTGTATCCGTCACAGGGCGACATCGTCCCAATCCCAAGCTCCGAAGAAACGCCCCCTCAAGTTGAGGCCCTCACGGGCTGATCGTTTTGTTGCCAACCACCAACCAAACCAGTCACAAACAACACCTGTTGGAACACCAGTTCCAGTCCCCGTCCCGGTCCCAGCCCCAATCCATATTCAAATCCAATCCTATCCAGCCCAGTCCAACCCCACGCCAGAAACCCCCACATGCCGAGAGTGTCTTTTTCTCTTTTGTTATTGTTACATAGCAACCGTAAACGCTTGCGACTCCTCAATAGCACTTCGAATTTGGTCTGATGGAGAAGACAGTTAGCTTCGCATGCTTCGCAAACAAGAGCACACAAGCCAGACTCACCTCTCATCCCGCCCAAGGCCTCAAATGCGGTGGAATAATTAGAAAGGGTTGCGTAGATGCTAGTCAGGCCCTGCTGGAGCCTGACCAGCAGGCTGTTGACCACGAGCGGCCGCGGCGCGCCATTGCCACTGCCATTGCTATCGATGACACCGCCCCCGTTCTGGCCGTTGTTGCTATTGGGCACGCCGCCGCCGCCCGCGCCACCGGCGATGCTCGCCACCTCGGCGCTGTATGGGTACATGCTCTTGGTCTTCTGGTGCACCATGAGCAGAGCGTACGCGCACTGCATCGCGCAGCACGCGAACGACGGCATCGTACGTGGGCACATGGTCGCGCTCGTCGGCGAGAGGAAGGATAGCGCGGATCCACCCGCTCCTCCTCCCGGTACTACTCCTACAAGACCTCCTCCTGCCTGTGGATGTTGTGCTAGCGATTGTTGCGAGTGTGGTGCCACGCCGGTCGGATTCGGGAACGGCAGCTCGTCGAAGCTGTGCGCAATGTTCAGCGCAGACTTGAGGCAGATCTTGGCGCTCTGGTGGCTGCTGAATGGGAAGCTGGCCACCTGCTGCTGATGCTGCAGTTGTTGTTGTTGCGCCGCCACCATTGTCGCCTGGGACTGGCCGAATGGAGCCGCTGCCGCCACGGGGAAATTTGCCTGCATGGGCCCAGCGCCGTCCGATGACGGCGACCGAATCGACGACGAGGCCCCGCCGCCGCCGCCGCCAGTGGTGCTGCTCCCGGGCGTTGCAGACATGCTGGTGAAGGGGTTCGTGAACGAGCTGCAGCTGCAGGTGGGCCAGCGGCGTGGCTCGTCGCCGCCTCCTGGGTTCTGGTCGGCGTCGTGTAGTGACTTTAGATCGCAGTGCTTGCGCGAGAAGACCGGGATATCGAGGAAGGCGCAGTATCGGTGCAGCTTGATGCGTGCGCTGTTCAGCTTGATGCTGGCCATGCACCGCAGCGACCGAGCCACCACCGCCTCTCCCGGCGCCACGGGTGAGTTTGTCGTCGACGTCAGCAGCCACGCCTCACTGTGAGACAGGAGCGGCTCCAGCAGCGCCTCGAGCTCCTTCATCCGCTCGTAGATCGGGTTCATGTCCGCGTTGTCGCGCACTGCCTTGTTTAGCTCGATCACGAATTCTGTTGCTGCCATGATGGCTCGCTGTGCCTGGATGTAGACAGCGAATGCCTGGGTGCGACGAGTCAGTCGGGCCCATGGGCCCATTCGGGGCGGACGATAGGCTCTCTTTTGGGGAGGGGCGGGGCATGGAAATTGTATGTCATACCTCTGGGTCGGCGGCGAATGTTGGGAACTTGGCCGTGTAGCTCGGTGAGAAGGATGCGAAACTCGGCTTCTGGATGACGTTAGAAGTCTTAAGAGATGAATTAGCGACGCACTCCGATCCAAGGTATCCTTACCGTATTGCTTACAATTGCGCCTTGCGCTACACAGATGTACTACAGGGTGAGAAAACATCAGTAAGCCAGATCAAAGTGATTGACAGGGTCAAATAAGAGAGACCGTACGGTCATCCACCAAATCCTCCTCCTCGCCTCAGAGTACTCATCCTCGGTAGCACACGAGTGAAGCGACATGTCCGTGGCGGCCATAAGCGCCTGGCCGGCCCGGTTCTGCATCTTCTTGATGTTCCCGCGCTGGGCGTACTCATACACGCTCAGGATATCCAGGGCGACAATGCCCTCGAGCTCAACTGGCACGCGCGAGTGAAAGGGGCTGCGGAAGGCGTGGTTGTGGTCCTCGCTCAGCGGCCGCGACGGGTCGATGGCGCTGTCCGGGATCTCCTCGTCGTTCTCCATCGTCTCGAAGGCCGTCTGGGCGAAATACTGCGCGTACTTGCGCCGGAAGAGCTGCGAGTCACGCGAGGCGTGGTTGGCGTCCTCTGGGCATGGGATCAGGGCCAGGATGGCCGAGATGGCCAGGCTGATGGGCGAAGTGGGCTCGAAGCCCTCCTCGAAGACGTCGATCTGATTCTGCAGGCGCGGGACGGGCCGGTCCACGGGGATATGATCTGGGGGAGGAAGGATTGGGAGGAATGGGTGAATGAAGACGTAGTACGCGTCAAGTCTGGGGTGGAATGTTAGCAAGATGATGGGACCGTCTGGTGGTGACCAGTAGATCCTGGGGGCTTTACATGGCGGCATCACTCTGGTAGGATCTGACCATGGGCACCACATGTGCTGGCGTGCCTGTGCCGGAAACATCGGAGTTGAACCCGTTCCCTAACGCGGGACCTGTGCTGTTCATGAAAAGGCTGTCAAAGATGAGATCGCTGTCCTGGACCCAGTCCTCCAGGTGCTTGAGCCCGGCACCGGGATCGATGTAGTTTTGGATCGATATAGCTGCACATCCAACGGTCAGCACCAGCGCAGTATCCCAGCACCAGCAGGGGCCGGTCTAACTCACGGTCACGGGGCACGTCGGCCGACTCTTGCGAGAGCAACGCAAAGACATCGTCGGGCAGCTGCTTGGGCTCATCGCTGCGGCCAGGCCGGGGCTTCTTGCGGCAGCGAGGTCCGCCTCGGCGGCTAGGAGTGTACACACAGTCTCGACTTCTACTCTGACACTGCAAGGAGGCATTTAGATGAGTCTGGATCACGATCACGGCCGCGACTCTGGGGGTTCAAGAGGAAGGGGCGCATACAGTTGCACACGGCCTGCCGCCGTCACAACGAGTTCGAGCAGCCCGGCTGCAGTCATGGTCAGCCAAAGGTCACCGGTCACCGGCCAACAATCAAGAACCAACAGCAAGCAAGCAAGCAAAAGAGTCCGACCCGACCAATCCCGACGGCGCCACTCCGGGCCGTCGCGAAGAGGCTCGAGGTGATACGTGCATGATGAAGGGACTCATTCGCCGGGCAGGGGCGCGCGAGAAGGAGGTGTGGGCGGGTTCGCGGCCGGGGGAAGCGGGCGCGTAAAAAAAGGATGGCGTGACGTACCAAGCCAGGCAGGCCGATTTGACCGGGGGCGCGGCGAACTTCTTCTTGGTCACGCCACTCGCGCTGGCGCCCAACGGCGCGGCGGATGGGGCGGCGACGGGTGCAGGATGCTCCGCCATGACGGGGTTTGCTGGGTCTTTGGTGTCCATGTGTAGACGGCGACTGTCGTGGACAGGATTGGGGTGGACCGAGATCATTCGTTCGGCGTATGCTCGTGGAGTCAAGGAGAAGCAGACGCCGGCAGGGTACTTGAGGTAGGGGGCTTTGGGATTATGATGGGATGCGGTGGGATAGACTATGATGGGATGCGATGGGATATGGTGGGACGGGATAGGTTAGGACAAGGACAGGATGGATCCTGATGCCAGCTTCGAGCGGAGGATCGGCCGGGGCGCGACGGCGATAAGGACCTTAACCTTCCACTCAGCGTCGTCGCGGGCAGCTCAGAGGCTGGTCGGGGACTGCAGCAGGCGCGGAAGTGCAGCAAAGGGCGCAGCTCAGCTCAGCTCAGGCTCTGGAGTCTGCTTTCTCCAGCCGGCTTCTGGACTGGACAACTCGCAGGTTTCGAGCTTAAGTCGCTGGCTGGGAAGGCCAAGGGTCGGCAGGGATGGGGTTCGAGGTCAGAAACCAGGGGACCGGCGAAAAGTATCGGCAGGACGGCACATTGAGAAGCCCGCGCAACGGGTTGGCCAAAGTGTATAAAGAGACTTGGACAATGTGAGGCAGGAGTTGCGATCGGATGAGGTCAGATCAGCTCGTCGGCAGGCCTGTCGCATACAGCATACCACACGTCGAGTTTGATGGGGGATGCAGCCAGCCAGACAGACAGAAAGACTGACTGACTAACCGAGTGACTGAGCAGATTGACGAGCAGACAGGCAAATATCGGGTTCGGGATCTGGCATGTGGTCCTCAGCATAGGCCTGGTCCTGGTCCTGGTCCATGTCCATGTCCATGATCCACCCTGCAGCCTGAGGTGTGAAAAAGCAGCTTTGCCTCACGCAGCTCACAGAGACTTGGAGACTTGGGCCACTTGGGGTGGCAGGGTGGGCAGGCAGGCAGGGCGGAAGGCGGGAGGGCGCGGGGGCGAACCGGACCACAGGGACTTGCCTCTCTCCAGGTGTGCGGCAAAGCCCGCACCACAGGCAAGAAGCCAGAAAGGCGCACCTGCCCCATGGAACTGACTGACTGAGTGTCCTGACTGTTCGACTCATGCGAACCCAATCGGAGACCAATCCAAGGCGTCGCACGAGAGCTTCCTTGGGAAGGTGGGGCTATGAGCAAAGCGTGAGACGTGATAGGGCTGATCAAGGACATGGGCCCAAGAGCATTCGTGTCCTCGATGTGACGTCTCTGCTGTGTTTGGTTTTTGAGCTCTCTGTCTCTCTGGCCTGCTTGCTGTGCTGTAGTACTCTCTCCCAGCAATGCTTGGGCTGCTTGAAGTGTATCAAATATCAAATTTCCCAGTCTGCATCCCTGCCCATCCTCGAATTGCCACCCCCATCATCTATTATCCCCCCCTCCCCGGTGGACATGCGCATACACTCAGGGTTGGGTGGGCAACGAGTATGCTTCTTCCCTTCTATCTTTGCCCTGCTTGGCTTATCACCCTGTCACCGGAGGACAGGTCGCCTTCTCCTGCTGGTGCGGAGCTGAGGAGCTGAGACATTGAGACCCTGTGGCAATCCCGAGCATTTGCATGATTGACTGGCCCGTCGAATTGCCGGCTCCAGTGTAGGTGCGCAACCAGCAACGGCGTTCGTTGCGCCTGCATGCAACCTGCCCCCATCAACGCCATGGCACCTACCTCGTAGCAAGCTTTGCCGTCCTGCCTGCCTGCTTGATGACTGATAAGGCTTAATTAATCGCCCACCCGACGCAACTCAGATGGCCGGTTGGACGGGGCGGATTACCTGGACAACGACACTACCAGACTTGCCACTGCCATTCAGGTAACCGTAATTCCAGCAAGAGCATGTTTCTGGGCAGTCAGATTGTCAGTCAGACTGTCAGACAAGTACGTACAGTAGATAACAAAGCATCTGATGTTGGAGTTGATATGCCGGCACTAGACCGGCCATAAGGTATCCTGCGCGGATTAACTTAGTTTTGTGACATTCTTCATGCCCGGCGTCTTCTTCACATTCTCTGAGCGCGGAGCGCGATCACCCACAGCGGAGCGAAGCGGAGCGTCACCATTGCGCGCCTTGGTGTGTTTGAGAGAGGGTCACTATAACCTTCATCTGCTTAACAAATCATCATTTTTACAAATCTATCCTCTCAAACGCCCATGTGGCCCGCGCCGCTCGTGGATGTATGTAAGACGAAGGGCCTGCAGCTCGGGGCGTCACCTCCACATGGTCACCGACTGTGACCCTCCCCAGCACCAGATAACCAACAGGGCGCCGAACCCACGCCACCGGGCCCAGATCCAGCTGCCAGGATCTTCAGTCACGTCGTGTTCCATCCCCCATAATCTCCCAGACGTCCCCCGCATCAGCGGCTCCAGGGCCATTCGCCCCCGGAGACGTCACGTCTTGTGATACCTCGCTGCAAGCAGGATATTTCGATAGGTCTGTCGCTGTCGGGCTTAAGATTGCGCCCCCTGTCCGCAGAGGCCAGTAGATGAACACTGGTGGGATTGCTTTGGTTCTCTCAGTGATCCAGACCAGATCTACCATGCTCAGCTGCCGGTAGTTGTCTGAGCGAATGTGCAGGCACCCTTTCGATGGAGAGTGACGATTTGTGCCCTTGCCTGAAGCACTGACTTGGCTTGGCATATATTTTCGCCCCCAAGAGACCACGAACCAAGAGGCCGGAACCCCCGGCCTGCAGCTAGATGGTTGCTACTGTACATGTGTGAGGGGGCCAGGACAGGATCGCGCGCGCGCGTTGCAGTGTAACTTCGACGCTACCTTGGTTCGAACATGGTAACAAGCCAGAGATGTGAAACAGATGAACACCAGTTGACATTGACCCAGGTGGTGGGCGACCAAGATGCATGCACGTCGGTATCGCAGCCCTACAACAATCCCAGACCCAATCTGCCTTAGTTCCAGCTCTATCGTCCGGACCACTCGCGACCTTTCTTTTGCGCAATGACCCAGACGCATGGGATTTACATGTGAGATTTCAGTGCATAGGACAGACGCCGAATGGCAGTCCAGCAACTGGGCCAAGGAGAGGACACAACGGCTATGGGAAGTGTGCGCGACTTCAGCATATCAAATTTAACATTACGTAGGATTTGCACAAAGACCCGACTTTCGTGGAATTGATTGAGAACGAAGATTTAGCGAGGAATAGGGTTTGAGCCAAGAAATGTCATTTAATCCGGGCGGAACGATGCATAATACTTGACGCGTATGCCTATAACACGCACCGTCACTACCTACGTACCTAGGTAGCGAGCCACATCTAAGAATATCGCGCGTGACACCAAGGGGGCACTGCATTTCAATCTTCCAAAAAGAAATTCAATCTTCCAAAAAGAAATTCAATCTTCCAACAGCGTGTCTGATCCATCAAGGGGGTGCACGCCTGTCAAGAACTGTACATATGTAGGCCCGGTGATCGTGTCGCTCTCATCCTGGCGTGCCGCACACTTAGCGGCACTCGATGAGACAACGCTTGTTCTTGGGCGCCATCATGAAGAATATCTTCGGCTCCATGTCGTCGTCGCACATACCGTCCAGAGCGGATACCTTCGCCTCCGGAAACTCGGTGAAGAACCGCGCGACGGCCAACCTCAGCTCCAGCTTGGCCAGGTGGACCCCGAGGCATACTGTGAGCAGGTCAGTCAGTCAGTCCATTGAAATCATCGAGCATCAGGGGACCTACTGCGTGAGCCGCCGCCCCACGGCATAGACGCATCCCGCATATCCTTAGTAGCCATGTCCCACCTCGACGGGTCGAATGTCTCCGGGTCGGGGAATATCTCCTCGATCCTGTGCATGCTGTACGCCTGCGTCGACACGACCGTGCCGGCAGGGAGCGTGTAGCCCGCCAGGGTGGCGCCTCCGGGCGGTACGACGCGGGGCAGGCCCGCCGGCGCGGACGCGTAGAGCCGCAGCGCCTCGTCGATAACCTGGTTCAGGTACGGGAGCCGCCTGAGCTCCGCGTCGTCGAAGCCCCCCGGCAGGCCCGCCAGCTCGCCGACGAGCCTCGTGCGGATGGCGGCGTCGCGGCACACGGCCCAGACGAGGTAGGTGAGCGTCAGCGCGGTGGTGTCGCTCCCGGCGAGGATGTAGATCATTGCCTCGTCCCGGATCTCTTTCATGGTCAGGATGTCGTCCTCCTCGCCTTTGAAGAGCTTGGTGAAGAGGGTGGGTGGCGGGTTCTCCGGGTCTTTCTCTACTAGGTTCTGGTATCGCTTCAAGGAATCCTCGGCAAACTGTATGTTCTTCCGGACAACATCGGTGGTGTCCCGAAAGCCTGGGATTGGGATGTAAAGCCCGATCTTGGCTATCAATGGAAACGTGGTTCTTTTGGCGCCGGTTCTGATATGAGTCTCCAAGTTCTTGGTATACTCATTTTTCTACTGGTAGTTAGATCACCGAAATGATGCCTCGAAAGTGACTTAATTAGACGTACCTCGCCGGACTCTAGTGTTCGAAATGATTCACCAAAAGTGAGTTCCCCAACAGTATCCGTAGCCAGAAACAAGAACCACTTAAGGACATCAGTGGCCCCTCGACTTTTCGTTTCCTCTTTCATCCTCTGAATTGCCAGGTCGGCCCGCTGCTCGACAACCGGGTGAAAAGCCTTCAGGTTCGTCTCAGATAACGGCCCCTGAAGCAGTCGACGGTGGCGGCGGTGGAATTCGATATCAGTAGTGCTGAACACGTTCTCTGTGCCAGGCGTGGCAAATGTCCTGTACCATGGTGCCTTTGCGTACGTCGCCTTGACCGAATGTATTTCCTTGGCAGCTGGGACGTCCAACACGTCGACCTCGTGAGGGCTGATGCGGACGACGGGACCTAACAGGCAACTAGAATGAGCGCTCGTATTTGCATATCACGGTACAGGATGGACTTACCATATCTCTTGTGCAAGTCGTGCACGTACTGCGTTTTACTCCCGTCAAGCCATAGGCGCTTCAAGACGACGTCGGTGTACTTGGAGTACCATGGGCCTGGGACCTTAGCCAGGGGGTCCAGGAATACCTTGCTGTAGAAGAAGGCACCGAACGTCACGAGGGCGAAGATCACGAAAGCGTATGATGGAAAACGCTCGGTTACCAACTGCATCACCGCCATCTTCGATATACGCTGAGAAACTTGCTTGTGCCTCGTAGCACAAAGACAGCAAGGGGGACGGGGGTTGAAGAGCGCGCCCGACACAGCTTAGTGGAGGCTGTAATTTTCCGCGGAAGCATCGGATCCCACGATTGAGGGTGAGAGTGGTGTTCTGCAATCGCATTCCAGCAATTATAGTCGTGATATTCAAAGCCTATCCCACTGAAATGTAAATAAGCTTTCTAAGGATAATGATGTGCCGGGGGGGGGGGTTCCCCAGTACGGGGTTTCGGACCCCTGGCACACAGTATGAGCGCCCAGTATATTATTAGGAAAGCCTCGGGCCTTCCAACATTGCTCCAGAGAGTCATGCCCTATCCGGCGTCCCCTGACTAGGAGACTCACAATTTACCTGCGAGTCAGCACTGCAGAAAGTCAGACATGGGTATTTTTAGCTGTCAATTATACTGGCACAAGACATGATACGTGCACTGTTGCCGTGATGATGCCGTGATATCACACAATACTCTGTACCTTTCCAATGGGATTCTGAGATGCCTTCGGATTTTCCATCACGGGGAGAATTGTACCGAAGAGTTTCTGAGGTCTAACTATTAATTCGATACACACAGGTTGCTTGTGTGTTGAAATTCTACGTAGGTATTCATCAGATATGTTGAGCATCCCGTAAAAGTATTCAGGCCGTCGCATGAACAGCTCATGGTCTTTTGGGGCTCCTGTTGGTTATTAAATGAGAGCAGCAGTCATGTTGAGACAAAGATACGTCGAAGCTAGAATTTTTGAGAACCAAAAATGAGATTAGAAAGAGTTCCGCTTCAAGATGATCCAGTCCTTCCCATCGTCAAAGACTCATTGAGGAGACAATCCAGGCTACCTGCACGACGTGTTGTGATACTAGTGTTGTTGATTCAACCAAAACAGTTCGCACGTACTTAATCAGGCATTCTGAAGACTGTCAGCTGGTATAGACCTAGTTGTGAACAAAATATCATAAAAGAAATAAAAAAATGACTGTACATGTAGAACTCCGTAAACCTCCAACCGCTTACCTCCTCAAAGAGTTTTGAGAACCTCATCCACCTGCTTGTCTTGGTTCTCCGGACTAACTAACCACAGTGTAAGCCTTTCTAAATCTTCCGCTATGCGCGCTGCCTTATTCTCGTCCAGGATTGCCGTCCGGACTATAACCACATATGTAATCCCGTCCGGTCCGCCCACACCCGCTCTCACCCCCAAGCCCATTCCCCTGGCCGAGCTCTCTGTCGGGTTGTGGTTGAGCACCTCGATATTCTCATACGGGTCACCAATCGACGCCCCGACACCAGGAGACCAGTTAAACCACTGGCTCCGCACAACTTCCTCCATCAGATGCCCCTTCGGCCCCAGCGCATCCTTGATCAACTGCGCCGGGGCCGCAGCATGCCTGGTCAGCTCCTCCTGGTCCTCCTGCACGCGCCGCAGCAGCCCGAGCGCGCCCTCTCCACGCCGAAGCACCTCGAGCACGTTGATCACGCTCGTGAACGTGGGGCCCGACACGTCGGCGGCGTCGAAGTGGCCCAGGGCCTCCACGCTCCGCGGCAGGAACGGGAACCCGCTGCGGCACGCCTCGAAGTTGGAGAAGACGGCGTGCGCCTTGCCCGTGCGGTGCACGTTGAGCAGCGCCTGGGCCGTCTTGAGCACCGTGGCTGGCATGAGGCCGTGGTCTGCGCGCAGGCGTTTGATCCCGGGCGCGTCGAAGACCCGCCGCACCATGGCCCCGCCCTCGGTTACTTCCTGGGGAGGCATGCCGGGCCAGATAGTGGATTGCAGGGAGGGGAGGCTGCGCAGGCGTGAGGCGTGCCATTCGACGGCAGCGGTCGCCTCGGGCGAGGTGCGCAGGCTGTAATAGCTGTCGGACCAGAGCTTGAAGTCGACGTGTTGGCGGAGAGGCTGGTCTGCGGAGGCGAGGCCCTTCTCGAGGTCGTCGCAGAGAAGCTGTACCATGAACGCGTCGACGATGGTGTGGTGTGTTGCAAGGATGGCGCCGCCGGTGCCGGTGTCATCGATGGAAAAGAGCCTGACTTTGGCCAGTGGGCCAGGGCGTTGACATCTGGTGTTGTTTGGGTAGATGGGGATTTGTTCCCTCAGGTCGTTGCTGGTCCTCACACTCCCGCCGTCTTCGAAAATCAGGTTGAAGAGCTTTTGACCGGGGCGGATCACGACGTGCAGATATTCGTCTTTAGAGGTGCCAGCGGGTGCGACATTCGGCACCACAAACGAACCGATCAGGCGGTTGTTGGCTAGTGTCTTCTCGATAGCTGCTCGCAGTTGCTTGTAGATGTCAGCGCCAAGGCCGTCACAAAAGGTAGGGTGCTCGGTGTCTTACAGCCTTGCTGGCCTTGTGGGCCAAAAGTCCAGTGTTGATACCCAAGGGATCGATGACCCTCTGGAAAACATTCAAGTGGTCGTGACATGGGAACACTGCTTCCACGTCATCCCAATCCAATCCATGGGGAGCCAGGGTATTTGATATCAGCTCTTTCGTAGCTGTAAAAAGACTCTGGTCCTTGCCAACGTGTACCATATCTTCAATCTTTGGGGGCTCAGCCCGCTTCCTCTTTCTGCCGGTAACTGCACTGGGACTGGGAGCGTTGACAGAGTGTTTGGTCTTGAGCAGTTCGATCTGCCCGGCGATGGTGCTGGCACTGTTCATCTCTGCCATGGACAAAGTCCTCCCTGTCTTGGTTCTGATTTTCCCACGCACCCTTATGATGAGAATGCTGTCCGCGAAAGTAGAAATAGGAGCATTCAAAGGGATGCGAGAGACATCCTGTCCGGTAGCTCTCGCCCAGATCTCTTTAACGGCTGCAGCCAGAGCTACATCGTCATCATCGGCCTTCAAGTGTGTCTCCGGAAGCTCTAGGCCCTCGAGATGCTTTCTTACGAGGCCTGCTAGCTTCACCTTTTGGATCTTCCCGGACATAGTCCGAGGATAGTCAGTAGCGCCGAGCTGGCTCAATGACAGCACCTCGGCAGGGACATACATTGTACCCATATCGTTAGCCACTGTAGCCCGGATGAGTTCACGGGTGTCTGCATTGAGGTCTCTGCAGCTGACCACAACTACGGGCACCTCGCCAGCTATTTGATCTGGAAATCCAACGACTTGAGGATCAAGGCGTGCAAGCTTTGGATGTCTGCGGATAGTTGATTCGATAGCTGTCGGGGATATGTTTTCGCCGCCACGAATAATCCTGGATCATTCATATTCAGTCAGCTTCCAATCTCGTTGACTTGGATCTTGACCATTATCCGATATACGCACATGTCCTTGTATCGACCTGTAATGAAAATGCAACCTTGCTCGTTGACCTTGGCTTGATCCCCTGTCTTCAGCCACCTGCGGCCTTTAGAGTCGATATAGAAGCTGCTCTGACCGGCATCGCCGACATAGTGCGCGATGGCGGGACCAGAGGCCTGAAGCTCTCCCAATTCGCGCAGAGGCACAACTTCGTTGGTCTCGGGGTCAGCGACTCGGAACGCGTGGCCCGGCCCAGCCCAGCCGACGGGGACAACTCCTCCATCAGAGACTCGCGATGCGTTGATCTTGTCCGACGGGACGCCCCTGATCACCGGACCCTCCGTCACTGGGTAAATCTGATTAGTTCTGGGGACTCAAGCAATATCATCGAATGGGATCACTCTGTGAAGCACTCACTGCCAAAGAGTGCCTCAGCGCTGTTGGCTCCCAGAATATCCGTGGTAAGTCTGATTGTGTCAGGAGACACGACCGCCCCAGCGTAGACGACAGAGTCTAGGTCCTCGAGTGGACCATCTTGTAAGCCTTCTGCGCCAAGCAGTGCGTGCAGCATAGTGGGTACCAGATCAATATGCGTAATTCGCTCCCTGCGCAACGTCGCGAGCATCTCATCGGGCTGGAATACCGGACCGGGGAATATCCACGCTGCTCCCCAGGCGTAGGCATTCCAGTGGCTGTAAAATGCTAGGAGGTGGTTGTTTGGAAGCACGCAACAGCACCTGGAGTGAGGAGGAAGTCCCCCTTGATCTGGAAGCATTTTGATGCCCTCAAGATGGTGGGAATAATCAGAGTAGCGATGAAGGACGCCTTTGGGAAGGCTTGTCGTTCCGCTCGTGAACAACACCGTACCGCTATTTTTCCAAGCCATCCCTTGGTCTTGTCGGCGACCGTTCGCTTTCTGACGTGGACCTTTCATGAGGCTCGAGAATGAGACCCAACCGCCGTTCATTGCCAAATCACCCACAATGACTTTGACAGCCTGGCCCAAATCCTCAAGAGAATCGATTCGTTTACTTATGCCCTGTGTTCCGGCTATAACAACTGACGCTTTAGATTGCCCGGACGAGAATGCAGTTTGGATCATCGACCTCAACTCAATCTCGTTGTCCAAGTTGCGAGGATTGAGCGGAACGAGGACGCATCCCATCTCATATGCAGCCCATCTAATTATTTCGTCAACATGAAAACTCAATTTTGTAGATTTTCTCATAAAGCCGCATACTTTGAGAGCATAAATTCCGCACCATTTTGCAGGAAGGTGAAAACGAGATCCCCTGGCTTAACGCCTGAGGCGTTAAAGCCCGCAACGAGGCGGGCAATTCCGGCCCTCAAATCCTTGAATGTCCATCTCAAATATTGCGCTTCTTGTTCACATCCGGGAAGTGGAATGCTTTGAATATCAAATAAATCATGTGGTTGGCCAACACTTGCAAGTGCAAGATTTTCCGGATGCTCCTGCACCGTCTGCTCAAAAAGCTCCCAAGCGGAGCGGACCTGTGCGGGAAGAGGTGGGCCGTGGACTTCGCTGTGCTTAAGCTCTGAATGCGGCATGTTGTACCGTTCGTTACTGACATTTGGTGTTGAACGTATACGGGCGATTGAAAGCGTGATGAGTTACCAATACGCACAACTGTGTCCATCAACCCGATATCTCGGTCATTTTACCGAAAACTCGTGCGGCGTGGAGGTTTCCCGTATTCGTTTACTCGGATAACAATCCAGCGCCTCGTCAAGGCCACTGAATCAATACCAAGCAGGGGCTTGTGTGAAATTGCCCATCCCAATGGGACCTTACGATGTTTCACTGATTATAGTGGTTAGAGGAGTCCACAAGTCATAGGCTGAGTAAAAGGCACGGCCATTGCGACAGAGCGCCGGCGCGCGCGGGACCCGCACTGTGTAAAGCTTATTTGGACTCCGTTCATAGAACAATCCCATCAACGTCGGTCTCGTCTAAATTTACAGGCTTTCAATGACTCTGAGTTGAATGCCAAGAGTCATGTACATTTTCACCTTTGCTGACATATTCTAAGATTGGCATGATAATCTTAGAATCTGGAAGGATTGGCGACGTTCGACATTTACCGATTGGCCGTGCAACAATCTTGACACATGTCCTTCGCAAGGCTGAGTGAACTTCATAAGGCATCATTGTCCATGCAACGTATTATCTACATCCTGGTTAGGTATGACTCAGGTCGAAGTGCATGTCTCACAACGGCGCAAGTTAGTAGCATAATGAGCGCGCCCAGGGGTCACGGCTTGTATGTGACATTGCATGAAGACCGGAGTATAGTAAGAGGAACAGCTACGGCAAATGGAGTCTTGTTCCAGCCCGATTTCGTAGCCCAACAACCGCGGCGATAGGTAAACTATGTTGCCCCTGAGTGGGTGGAGTTATTTCTGTCCAGTGCGGCGTGGAGCACTCTGAATCATGGCAGCAAATAGTGATATGGCAAAAGCAGCTTGTAGTTGCAAGACAGAAGGTACACAGCCTTGGAGAAATTGAGGGCAGCACCGCTCTCACACCTGCATTCAATTCCCTCCCACAGGAACTCTTCACCGCTCGCCAGCATGGATTTCGATAGAGATCTCGTTGAGTGGGAACCTCGCGACGCAGCGAATCCACACAATTGGTCGACAAGGAGGAAGTTGTTCATCTCGCTTGTCCTGAATACGCTGCCTTTCGTGGTCAATGTGTCTGCTGGGGTCCTGTCGGGCTCTAGCACGCAGCTTTCCCAGGACTTCCATGTTCCCCGGACCACGGTCGTGTTGATCGTAACCATGTTTCTACTGGTATGGAATCTGAAGTCCAGCCACTACGAATTGATGAGAGCTAATGTGTTGTCTAATTGATAGGGTTATGCGGTTGGTCCTCTGATGTTTGGACCTCTGTCTGAGCGTATTGGAAGAAAGATTCCAATTATGGGTAAGCATTTTGCAAACCACAATTTCATTCTCGGTCGGCTGATCTCTATCAAGTTGGTATAATTGGTTTTGCATCATTTTCTCTTCCGATAGCCTTGGCACAGAACTTTTATACAATATTGATATGCCGATTCTTAAGTGGAACATTTGGTGCTGCGTCAAGTAAGTCGGATTCCCGCTCAACATTGTCTTCTTTATTCTGGAGAGTCGAAGGCTGACGTGGAAATTATAAAGTGGCTGTCACCGGCGGCGCGATCGGTGACATCTGGCCTAGTCCTGTCGCACGAGGTATCGGTCTGGACGTGCTGGTCATGACAGGCTACCTAGGACCTGCACTAGGCCCGATTATTGGCACTTACATAACTAACAGCTCCCTTGGCTGGCGATGGGCATTGTGGGTGACCATAATCGCCGCATACGCCTTTTCTGTTTTGTTCTACTGCTGTGTGCCTGAGACTTTTGCCCCGGTACTACTCAGCCAGAAAGCGAAGAAACTGCGGTTGAGGTCTAAGAATTGGGCTTTGCATAGCAAACATGATATGGAGGAGTCCATCACCCTATCAACGTTTGCACGAACTTACCTTGTAAGACCGATGGGTAAGTCAACGACCAACGGGTGTTTGACTTAATTGGAACGTCTTTGCTAACGCCGCAGCAGTCCTCTTAGCCACAGAACCGATTTATCTGTTGACTACCGTCTATATGTAGGTACAGGCCTATATTGGCCTCCAAAAATCCCAACACTGACATGGAGCAGGGCTTTCATCTACGCACTTGAATTCATCCTTCTCCAGGGTTTCCCAGCGAATTTTATCGGGGTCCGCGGATGGACGCCAGAGGATGCGTCACTGGCTTTTCTGAGCCTAGTCATTGGAGGCATAATCGGCTTCGCCTTTGTCTTCTGGTACTCCACCACGATATACGCTAGGCAGCTCCAGTCCACTCCTGGCATTGTCGTTCCTGAGCGCCGTCTACCGCCCATGATACTTACCGGACTAATTCTTCCCCCAGGCTTGTTTTGGGCGGCATGGACTTCCGACCCAAATATCGCTTGGCCGGTGCAAATGCTGGCTTATATATTTGTTGGAATATCCCTCTATGTGACTTTCCTTCAGGGCTTCAAGTATATTGTGGACGTTTACCTGCCTGTGGCCAGCAGTGCGATTGCAGGAAATATGTTCGTTCGCAGCTTCTTTGGAGCCGGATTTCCGGTATTCACGCCTTATCTGTACAACAACCTAGGCGTTCCGTGGGCCACAAGTACGTTGGGCTTCATCTCTTTAGCTTTAGCCCCGCTACCTATCGTGTATTATGTGTCTGGCAAGAAGATTCGGGGCTTCTCAAAGAACACATACAATTAGAGTTGGATTGGTCTACATAGACAGTTTCATCATCTCATGCGGTGGTACGACCAATTACCGAATCATTGTTAGCTTGATTCTTTTCTTGATGCGACCCAAGATATTGTCGCACACCATAAATTCGGTCAGCGGCTTGCATCAGACCTTTATGACAGGCGTATCTTGCGCTCAAATTCTACCTTTGAATGTATCTCAGGCGCCCAAACTCTCCTCGACTTTCTTTCGAAGGTGATCGAAGAATCACGTGATGTCATTATAAGCTTCTGATAGGTTGCAGAATGTCACTGCACACAATATAAATAGAAATTGATCAGACACCAAGGGTGTGTGTGACAAGGCTTTAAGTCTACAACTCTTTCGGCCCCAGCGGGTATCAGGTTTGAATGAGATTCCGCCATACCGTAGGGGATATACACGTCTGAGTCAGTCGGGGAATTGTCACCAACCTTAATTTGACCCGCTTCTTTTCATTTATTTGTCCCTTTCTCTCACCCTTTCCTGGAGGCTGCACTGGTGGCGTATTACCACCCTTTTCTTGCTTTCTGATTTGCAACTCTATCTTCAGCCTTCGAACCCAGTGCATACAGCTACAGTTTCCGACATGGGCTCCTACTCTCCACCCCGGATTCTGTTCATTGATGCGTTTGACTCATTCACCAACAACGTCATTGGTCTTTTAGAACAATCAATCCAAGCAGACGTAACAGTCGTGCGAATCAACAACCAGAAGTTCGCAAATGGCCTGGAGTCCTTTCTACCAGCCTTCGATGCCGTAGTCATCGGCCCCGGCCCGGGAAATCCAGCCAATCCCCAAGACGTTGGGTTCATCGACCGCTTGTGGAACCTCTCAGACGAATTGACTTTGCCGGTGTTGGGGATATGCCTGGGACACCAGTCTCTGTGCCTCAATCACGGCGCGAAGGTCACCAGGCTGAGTGAGCCACGACACGGCATCGTCAGCAAGATAATTCATAATGAGACCGATATATTCGAAGGAGTGGGAGAGCTGTCCGCAACACAATACCACTCACTTCAAGTAGACCTCGGCTATCCTAGCCAGAACGTCTTCTGGAGCCCAACAACCGCCTGCCCTTCTATTTGCCCGCTTGCGTGGGGCCCAGAGGATAGAGGCAGACCGGTGCTGATGGGCGTTAGGCACACTGAGAAGCCGTTCTGGTGTGTTCAGTTTCACCCAGAATCGATTTGCACAACCAGGAAAGGCGCTCAAACAATAGTGTCAAATTGGTGGTACCGAGCCCAGGAATGGAACGACTCGCACGACAGGGCTCCGAAAGGTTCATATGCGAGTGATCTCGAGGATCTAGCCTATGATAATAACAGTGATGTCGAGGTACGAAACATATTTCTCGTCGCCTCATTCGACCTTGCTATCTTTCTTGCACCATCAAGTTTATCGCTAAGAGACTTCTCAAAATAGGACACACTTTCTACATTGGTTGGAAATATGCTGGCCATTACTGGTGGTTCCGAACAGGATTCCACTCCAGTATTGACTTGGAAAGCATACCAGTCAAAGAATGTATCCCCTGATGCTCTGTGCGAAGCCTTACGACTACACGAAAATGAGTCTGAGGTAGTCCTGCTTGACTCCCAAGGCCACAAAGGAGAAAGGGGAACATTCAGCATTCTCGGATTGGTGCACCAGCAGGAAACCCTTAAGGTCACCTACAAGGTTGACGATAGGCGCATACGCTGGGGAACAAACCCTGGACTCAACGGCCTGTCTGACCTGCAATTGGATTCGATCGACCAAGTCTGGCCAGTGTTGCAGGAGGTTCTCGATGCTCACAATCCAAGAGCTTGCAGTACCTCTAGCCAACCCTTGCCCACAGAAATCCCATTCTGGGGCGGTTTTGCAGGGTATATCTCATACGAGGCTGGGTTGGAGACCATCCAAGTAGACTCACATCGGCCATCTGAGATCCCTGATATCAACTTTGCGTTCATTCAACGCAGCATTGTTATGAACCATGAGCAGGTAATTAATTCATCAAACCAAAACTTTGAAAGAATCCTTTTCTAAAAATCAGTTTTGCCAGGGCCTGGTATACGTTCAGTCTCTCCACCGTGATGATTCGGCTTGGGTAGCAGAAATCGGTGGGGTCATCCAACAGCTTGAGGTCGGCGACAAACACACGGCGGGAGAAGACCAGATACTGCAGCAGGCCATCAGACATGCAGAAGTCACCAAGCCACAGGGAATAGAGTATAAGCAAAAAGTCTTGGATTGCCAAGAGTTCTTGAGGTCCGGGGATTCTTATGAGCTTTGTCTTACTGACCAGACAGAAATTCGACTCCCCGCTGTTAAGTACGCCATGGCCAACTGGTTCAAGTTCTTTTGTCACATATGATGAACGGCACTAACCAGCAAACTGTGCAGTGGAAAGCCTCCAAATCGGTGGGATGTTTATAAGCGCTTGCGGCAAAGTAGGTCCAGCTCAAGCGATTGCTCTCTTTTGGGTCTCAATGACTAGTTACTGACTACACCAAACATAGTGAATCCAGCACCATTTGGCACTTTTCTCCGCTTGAATGGAGTCACAGTAGTGGGAAGCAGGTCGGTAGATCCATAGCCCTCCATGCCCCAATCTTGCCTTCTTGACGCTGACAAACGATTTCTTTCAGCCCCGAGCGTTTTCTCAGCTGGGATAGAACCGGCCACTGCCAATTCCGGCCCATCAAAGGCACGGTCAAGAAGTCCGACTACACACGAAAAGCAGCATACGAAATACTTGGAAGCTCAAAGGAGCAAGCTGAAAACCTCATGATCGTCGATCTGATCCGACAGTATGTACTTGCCGTGCTCATACGACATGTTGATACAACTGCTGACCTATCATGCAGTGACCTGGGCGGTGTCGTCGGCGCGAATAACACCTGGGTGTCGAAGCTCATGGTAGTTGAGGAGTACGCAACAGTATACCAGTTGGTCTCTGTCATCGAGGGCCAATGCACCCCAGGCAACAACTCAATGTCGCGCACAACCTCGTCCGGTCCCCGCGGTCTTGACGTACTACGAGCATCGCTGCCACCTGGCTCCATGACCGGTGCTCCAAAGAAGCGCTCGTGTGAGATATTGAGAGATCTGGAGCCGAGGAATCGAGGCATCTACTCCGGCGTCCTGGGCTACCTAGATGTCGGTGGCGGCGGCGACTTGTCTGTCGTGATCCGCACAGCTGTCAGCGTGGATGCTGCCAATGGCACTGATAAGTCCCACGCTGGTATGCAAAACGGAACTCGTGCTGATCTCATCTCATCTGCTGGTGATACCTATCGCATCGGAGCGGGTGGTGCGGTGACAATTCAGAGCACTGATGAAGGTGAATTCACGGAGATGGATGTGAAGCTGTCAAGTGTTCTGAGTGCTTTTACCGCTGCTGTGAAAGACAAGTAGCGATTCACATTTAGAGATAATACATAGAATTTAGAGTTTCGATGAATCAAAGAGTATGGATTAATGATGTGGCTATAGCTGGATGCCAGATTCCATGTCCATCAAGGGTCCGTGGTACTGTCCGGCGAGCTGTTGGAATTGTTTGTGTGAATTTGAAACAGGTGGTTTGAAGAGTTGTCTCCTTTCGCAAGGATAGGAACTGTGTTTCTCTCCATCGGCAGCTCGGTGGCCTATGAGCATATTAGTTCAGAAGCATTGAACCAAAAGACGACCGCGACTCACTTTTTCGACGACTGAGGAATCCAGACCCTGTTGCCGCATGTCCGAAGCCAACTGGATGGCCATAGACCTCGTCACCGGATTGCCCCAAGTGTTGGCTGCCAGGATCATGAATCGGAGAGTCAAGTCAAGATTACCTTGCCGCTGATAGTCTGGCTCAGCTGACTTCGGTTGATCAAGAAAGACCAGCGACGCCATGTACATCGAAAAGGCCAGCATCGGATTCTTGAGCATTTCGTTGGCGTCTGGCATCATCCTGAGAATGTTCAAAACCTCCTCCGCTGCAGTAGTCATCCGGGTTCGGCTCTGACAGACCATTTCCTCCGCACCCCCGATATTTCGCATCGTCGATACGGCTGCTCTGTGAAGGCAGATCACAGAGGTGTGGATGATAATGTTGACAAAAGCCGCGTTTTGAGAGCAGATGTTACCGGGAAGTTTCACGTCCGCTGGCAAGCATTGAAGAAGCATAGTTAGGTCGTTGTCAATCTCGCGGTGGCGTTTCCAGTGTAGACTTGTTTGGATATCCCATGTATCCTTCTCTGAAGATGTCTTGGCGGAGTGTTGGAAAGCTTGGTGGAAATGGGATGTGGCGAGGACTCGTGCTGCAAAAGCAGAGAACTTCGTGCCTTCTAGATGCAACATGCTTGTTAAAGGGCTCGTGTGCTCTTCCAAGCCTGCTTGGAATGATTCTTCGGAAGCAGGGAGATGAGCGTCAATCTGCGATCAAATCAGCATGTCTGCAGGAAGGGTTGTGTGTTCAAGAGAGTCTGAAGCCATACATCTTGCTCGTTTATCATCGCTGGCCAGCCAGTACTACCACATACCAGCCGATCAGAGCAGTAAATCACCCACCATGTCCTACGCATCTCTTCTAACCCCGCCCAGTCCTGAGCTGGCGAGGATGATGGAGCGGTATAGTCACCCTGTCCATCGACGAGATGCAGTCCAAGCATCTGGGCGATTCTGACGGCTCTTCCAAGGCTCATTGACGCCTGTGCAAAGCGGAGCTGTTGTGCTTCGAAGTTGGCTATCAACGTCCAGGCTTGTGCATGTGCAAGTGTGGTGAAATATTGACCCTCTCCCTATCTTTCTTAGCAATCTTTCCCTTCCGCAAAAGGTTCAATTGAGCGACTCACTCGCATTTCATCTGCTTGCATGTATGCCCGGGCGCGGTGGTAGAATGGCATTGCTAATCTCCTATGCGTCGTCGTAATATCGGCACCAAGGGCCAGGATAATATATTGAAGACACATGGGCGGACGCATGGGCGGTGGCAGGTGCAATGACATCATGTAACGAGCGCGCTGAAACATCGGGGCCGACCAGTACCATTTATGGAAGTAAGTATTTGTCCTGCATTTGTGTTAGATTTGATGGGTGATAATCCAGAGACGCGCCATACAGAAAGAGAACAACTTCTGGTGCAGGCTTTTGCTCAAATGTCCCCTCTGAAACCAAGTCGGTGAACAGAGTGTTTGGTTCTGGCTGATCTTGGCCATGAATTGCACCTGATGATTGTGTTGGGTGTCGCTCGTTGGTGAACATGAAATCGTCAGCGTCGTGCCGCAATGGCTCTTGAGTCTGGCTTTCCTCAGCGGTAGGGGCATTATTCCCAGCTCTCGCCAATCTTTCGAGTTGATCTGCGGTATGAATATTAGCCCATTCGATATATGACGTGGCCGACAAAGTTTCTTTATTGGGCAAGGTGAACACGACAGGAGACTATACAGCATGAGACTGTCCTATAGCAGGGCATCCTGTAGGTGGTTATCCCACAGCAGGCCTCCCCGCCCCATGTCGGACAGCCAGTGTAAGTACTGTAACTGACCTACTTTCGTTTCCAACTCAGCAACTCTTTTTCGACTACCCACATTCGCCCGCCTTTCCTTGGGGTATTCGCAAGTATCCCCCAGCCTGGTGCATCGGCCGCAACGAGGCTGGGCCCGGTCGCATTTCAGCTTTCTCAGCCGACAGGGTTGGCATGAGAAGGGGGAGGAGGATATGTGTTCGCCGACGTCTCTGCCTGTTGGTCCATCATTCGACTGGCTGCTTTGCGGTTCCATGTCCGAGATGATGGGCCATTGATGATGAATGTCCGAGATTTTGCTGGAGATGTGGTTTCTATGGACAACGTTGATCAATATCGTGATTACATACGCAATGCAATTTTCTACGCGCGAGTAATGCAAGGGAATGAGATCTCATTCGACGAATGCATGAGCCGGCCTCCGATGAAGTGCGAGCTATGCTTTTGACGCAATAGCCCCACGCTTATTGAGACTCGGGCCAATTGCATCGATTTGCGAGACCGAGACGGCCCAAACGACTGCCCTAACCCGCGCAGTTTGAGGCTCTAGTTGCGTTGGTACTAGCAGTACGTTTCTCCAAATCGTGAAAACTTGGACAACTGTAGTGTCTTCTGTGATGAATCCATATCAAAAAAAATCCATATGAGTTTTATACTGTTATCATTGTCCTTACTCAAAGCGCAAGTAGTTGCAAGTATTCAGATAAGAGTCAAAATCTTCAATGAAGTGGAGTGTGTCCAGGTTTTGATAGTTATACAATTTCCATTATTCCAAATGGTCCAGACATAGGTTGTGTTTCTCTGACAGTCCCGTTCATCAAGACCAATGAGAAGTTCTCAAGGTGTTGATCAAGTCATCACTGAGGGATACCATGAAGTAGCTCGTCAAGACTTCCTGACGTCACCACGGTCACTTTCTCGCAAAGCTCGGGTGGGCAGTTCTCCTCGTAAGCCTGTCATATTCCCCGTTAGCACATTGTGGCACACAGTTGTTGTATGAGCTTACGTATAGCGTTCCAGGCTTTCCGGTGCAATCTTCCCTTAAAGGCACACGCCTAATGACGGACTCAGCCAGCGTGGTAGGACCCCAGTTAAAAACCATGGGAGTTAGCGGCGCGGCCTCACGGTACTGATTGATGTTATCTGTGTAGGTCGATTAGTCATCTTAGAACGGTATAATATGTAATGTTACCCCAATACCTTCAAATCGCTCGACGAGTTCCACAAGAGTCGAATTCCTAATGCCCCATCCTACACCTGTCACACCCCAGCTTCTGCCCTTCATACGGTCCGCAATGTTGGAGGCCGGTTGATCCGTTCCTTGGAAAAGGACTGTATCCAAAAACTTAGCTAAGGGGCTGTAAAGGGGGGAGAAGAGAATATCATGTTGTTCAATGTAGCCTACCGTAGACATTAAAGCCCGCTTTGACAAGGTTTGCGGTGTCGTTGCGCAACGAAATGTCAGTTTGGGCTGGATCAAAACCCCGCGAAGTGACGAGTGGATGATACGCCGCAAGTCCACTATTTGGTTTTATTAGAGAACTGGACAGCTTCCTGCGACTTGCACAACCTCACGTGTAGAAGACGTTGACCTCGCCACAGGTGGCATCAGTGGGAAAAGTTATCTTGGGTGCCGGGCTCGGTTCGGTAGCGTTGGGTACAATCGAAGAACAGCCAGCAGCAAGGCAGATAGCTTGGTTGAATTGAACCATGATTCGGATTTCCTTTTCTTTTAGATTTAGATCTGGAAAGAGTTGGCGTAGGGTATGCAGTTGGTCAAGGTGGAATGAGTTGCTCACAAGATATCCGAGCCCATACTCAGTTACATCGTGATGCAACACTGGGAAAGCGTTTTATAGTTCGTTGAGAAACCTAGGTACCTTCTTGTTCCCATGTGACGAATATTTGCTGTTCACTCCAAACGATGCGGAGACAATTCACACCACTCCACAGATCATCATGCTCACATCGGGAGTATATGGGGCTGCCCGATTGGGCGTAATGTTCGGACATTTCGGAAAATTGGAACGCGCGAGCGCGACAGCTTATTCTGGGCTTCATTGGTCGAGACTGGCAAACCCATAACAAGCGCAAAGTTACTCCTGCGTCCCGCAAATCAATTCACATGATGCACCTAACTCCGTGGCGCAGCTGAGGCTGGGCATCACCGGCTCCGTGTTCCTCTCTGCGTCGTCAAGCGGAGATAATTATGTCCCGGATTTTCTTCACCACTTGGCATAGATATTTGTCGGATGACCGGAGAGCGGCCTACGGTCGAAAACCCATAAAATAATATGGCCATATCTCTCAGCCGGAGAACACGGGTGAGGCGAGCTCAAAGTGGAGAAGGATTTACACGGACACGGACTTCTAGTATCCGAGTTTGCAAAGGAGATGAATAATGCCGCAAGAGATGAGGCAGTAATTGTGGCACATCTTGAGATACTTAAGTTGTGTCGATGTGGATGTGAGATGTCTGCAGTTCGAGGTTTGCGTTATCAACATCTACCGTGGAGCAAACAGAACCATTATCACACTGTCCACATTCTATTCAGGTGCCTATTCTGGTGAAAATGCCTGGCATTAAACCTATCACTGTCTATGTCCTCGGTGCGTCATGCGTAGACTCATGGCAAGATATCAGGCTAACAACTCACAGGAGGCGGCCCAAACCCTTTCAAGGTCTTGATCACGCTGGAAGAGCTCGGCATCCCGTATGAGAAAATCGAGGTCGAGGACGTCAAGAGCGAAGCCTTCCTCAACCTTAACCCCAATGGTCGCACACCGGTCATAGTCGATCCCAACAAGGACGATTTTACTCTTTGGGAATCTGGCGCCATCATCGAGTACCTCGTCGAGACATATGATGCGGTCGGCATCTTGACCTTGGAGGACAGGAAGAGCAGGTGGCTGCTCCGACAGTACCTGCATTTTCAAATGTCAGGACAGGGACCTTATTACGGACAGGCTGTGTGGTTCTACAAGCAGACAGAAGACATCCCGACAGCCAAAAACAGGTACATTGAGCAGATTGTGAGGGTCTTCGGGGTCTTGGACGGTATCCTCAAGGATAGAGAGTTCCTCGTTGGGGACAAACTGTGAGTGTACCCGTCATGATCTCATGGGGAAACTTGTTGACAAGTGCAGCACCTATGCCGATCTCTCCTTCGTTCCATGGAACCGAGTGGCTCTCGACGCCCCGTTCTCCAGGGACGAGCTCTGGGATAAGCACCAAATCAGGGAGCGATTTCCCAACTTCTTGGCGTGGCATGAACGCCTGAATGCTCGGCCATCTGTCAAGGCGGCTTACGCAGGCTAAAGTTGGATTCGCAGAAGATGGTTGTGAGTTCACTGACAGCGCAAGTACATGAACACGCTGGCCAGTTGGGCTGTGGTTGAAGGATCGCAGTTCGATATTTGAGACAATTATATAGCTGTACTATAGTATATATACAGATTTACTCATAGGCCCGAAGACAAGACTCACAAATAATCATTCATCAGTGCTCGGCGGTAGGCTCCAATCAACCATTTGAAAGACCCCAGCAGAGAGCCAGTTGTGGCTGGTGTGAGATATGCCTTCCCAGCTCTCCTGCTCTGTTGCTCCATGGACAGGACAAACTGGCAGGTACCCCGTAACCTCACTTGGTCTTCCCATGCCCAGAGTCAAAACATCTAGAGCCGAACCAAGGGGATCCTGGACTGAATTTTGAGGATCCAGGATGACAGACACAGCTACTTCGTAGAGCGCCTTGATGATGTAGTACGAGGTGATGTTCTTGTGATTGGGATCATATCTCTCGTAAAACGAGAGAACAAGTTTGATGAGTTCGATGTCCTGTCCCGCAATAGCAGAAGTCTTGTTCTCGATGATGTTGATGAATAGGATATCGACGCTCCATGCAACTTGGTAAAGAAGGTACCTGCCAATAGTGAGCATGGTCAGTCATGTCATTTGCTTATGAAGCATAGGAATATTCTTACACAGTGAATGGATGATCGAAGTGGTGGTAGTTCAAGAGCGATGTCGCCCCACGGGCAGCATTGACGCAAATGGCAGCGCTAGGGCGCAGGAATTCCATGTCCTGATCTGTCAAGGGCATTCTAAGAGCCGCAGAGTGAACTGCGACGACCAACTGGAAGTAGAAGTAGTGCAGGGAGCTCAACGCGATCAGCCTAGCGTGGTTATCGTCATCCAAGGGGGCACCTGATTGCTGTGGGCGAATCATCTCCGGGATACTCTCCCGCCATTGCTGAAGCTCTCTATCCAACAGACTGATTTCGGATTCGAGAGCCGCAGCTGAGGTCGGGGTGTTGAGGTGCAGCCTTGCATAGATGCGGCCCTGGATCTGCGCCAGCCTGACCTCTTGTCGGAAGCAGTTAAGGACGATATCACCGGGATAGTAGAAGAGGCCAAAGCAATCCAAGGGATATTCTTCTGGAAAGTCGAGCAGAAAGTTGTCTGCGATCAGAGGTGGCTTTCCGATTCTTAACATCAGGTCACGGTCGAAGATATATGCCTGCCAGAACAGGCGACGACGATGCTGGATTTCCGAGTCGCTTAGGCCGGGGTGGTTGCCATGGTAGTAGCCGCCCAGAATAAGGGATTGTGTTGCCAGAGCCAGAAATGAGACAGCAACATTATTTTCGGCCGTGAAGATAAAGTGTATCGTCTTCCTTGTTCAGCAATTGTTCTCAATGCAGCAGAATAGGTGTCACTAGAAGAGGCTTACCAGCGAGAGCAGAGCTCCTATTATCATTGGGGACGGTGGTTGCAACATGGCGGTGGGTATGAGAACCATGGCGCCGTGCAGATACTTCTCGTGCTCCCTCGTACCTTGCAGCAGGTCTCTTTTCCGGCGCGGGTGCAAGAGGATGGCGAACAGGGCTATCCTCCAGCCGATGCCGCTTGGTGGCTGCCCATGGAGGTATGACTGTACCGCAGCACGGACGACAGCTTCATCGAAAAATTTAATGTATCGGTTGATGGTCAGGAAAAAGTCTGGTAAGTAGATTGATTAGCCAACACGTGGGGGGACGATTGGATACTGGGCAATGGCGAGTGAATATACCATTCATGTATTCCGCAATTACGAAAGCAGATGGAAAAGAGTCGGCGGGAGTGGAAATATAGTTGAGGGTTCTCTGTGGCGGAATGTTGTTGATCTGTTGCAGTAGCCTGCGGGCAACGCTAGAGAACCGCTTGTCCCCAACCAAGGAGTCAATCTTCTCCATGCCCTCGGCCGAGAAAAGCGAACAAGAGCCTGTTTGGTGGATCAACCAATGACTCTTCTGTGCACTGATTTCTTCTCTGGAATTTGATACGTACCGCCGGCGCAGACGGTAGCTTCAGGCATAGCGTCGGAATGGAATAGCTTCGGCCCCGACGAACTTGTGTCGGACGGAGAAGTCAGATTTGGGTCCGGCGCCGGCGGATCCACTGCCGGCGAGGTTGCCAACCCTGTGGCTTGATAACTAGAGTTACCATTGGACGAGGTGTCGCTCGTCGACCGGGGATGAGTCTCCTGCGCCCGTGAGGTCGGCTTTTGTTCTCGCAGATCTTTGACCAAACGCTCTATCTGAGCCAGTCTTGCGGTGACATTATCATAGAGTCTTGCGTTGGAGAAAACGGGGCTAAGGTTGGTCACTCATCCCTACACACAAACCACGCGGGAAGCAAGGTGGAGGGCTGACTTGTGTTCTCTCCGGGGATTGTTCTTCTTTCTCCCGGGCCAAATGCATTCCTGCCCATATTTCTCGCAGGCGGAGCATATGGGTTTCCGGTGGTCGCATTTTACCTGTTAATTGTTTTGGCACTTGAGCTTAACCCAGAGAGATAAGGGGTGATGTCAAACCTTGCGACGTCGGCAGGACGAACATGAGAGAGACGGAAGCCTTGCAGCCGACCTGTGGGACTCCGACAGCTCCGGCGCTTGCGGTATGTGCTGGGATGCCATCTTAACATCACTACGTAATGAACTCAAACACGCCCTGCACAAAAGAACATGCGTTCGGGCTCTCTTGACAGCGAAATGCTCTGCAGCGGTCTGGTGGGAAGTGGAATGAGTGATGGATGGTGGAGGCCCGGAACCTGCCGGCCAAGAAACGCGTGTGGGAAAAGGGAAAAGTCCGTCCGGCGTTTTGTAATGCTGCTCGCCCTCGCGTTTATCAATGCTTACTGTAACTTCCGTTAGGAAAGTCTAATCTTTGGCCCAATCAGAGCACGAGAGGAAGGAGGATTTGCCAGGGTGCTTTGGCTATGCTCGATCCCTACGACCCCCACCACGGGTTCTCCGACGACAAGGTGCGCCAAATGACCCTACAGTGCCCAGACTGGTGCGTGAAGAACAGCCTAGCTTGCTGCTAATTGTGCGATTACCAGAATTCCGGGGCGGTGGGTTCGGCTGGCTGAGCGAGTGCCGAGTGGAGCCTCTTCCGCGCCGCCTGCCATTAGCGCCGGCCCCCGATCGTGTCCGAGAACAACGCGTCCGTAAGCATAACTTGGCCCATGTATCCGACTTTGTAATGTCAAAGATTGCAGTGATACGGTTTGTCGAGTTACCTAGGTACACAAATGCGTTGCAGGCATTTATGTGATAGGCAGGGAAAATGATAGATGGCTAGTATTGGATACTACAACAGTGCCAAAGTGCTTCGGCCTGTCCTTTCCCCATGTTTTATTTATTTAGGCGTTTATCACTGTATGAAGGGACCGGATGCATATTGCTTAAGAAACATATGTGTGCAGATCAAAAACGAGACCACTTTGTGCTTTTATCGCCGTCGTTTGGCCTCCTGTAGTATTGGCATTTCAACCTTCCGGACAAATGCGCCTGGACGGTCGATTTACGATCTTAGACCTGCCATCCTTCAACATAAAGTCAGAAACTGAGCCACACAAGGGCTTGCCCAGGATCGATGGGCGAGGACACGACCTAGTTGATTGAAATCAATTGGGGACGGAGAAGAGTTATCCGTCATTCACTGTCCTTCTACCTACTGTGTTGCAGAGATCAACATCGATGATGAAACATCTTTTGTCAATTAGAAAGCAGCCTTGTTTGCCTCCAAGAAGTCCTTCCAGGATGTTGGCTTCAACCCAGTGCCAGCGAGCAGATCCAAGCTCTCCTTAAGATCCGCACCAGCGTAGTAGCCCGGCTCGTCAATAAACAAATGGTTCTCCAACATCTCGTCAGCCATGGGACCCGGAAAGAAACCCTTGTACGTCTCTGCGTCGATTGGCACAAAGCGAGCGGCCTTGCCAGTGACCTCCTGGAACTCGGAGACGATGCGCGACGGGACATAATAGTCAGCCGCAGCAAGAATTTGCTTCCCCAAAACCGCGTCCTTGTTGCGGATGGCAGCAACTACGTACTTGCCTACAATCATCGTTGGTTAGCAGTCATCGCACTGGAAACCCATGAAGATAACGTACCGATGTCAGACTGAATGTCGATGAGCGGAAACTTCGCCTTCTCGCTGACGGGGTAAGCTAAGTTGTAGACACCGTCCTCTCCCTTGCGAATCATCTGCAGAGCCGTGAAGTTGCTCATGAAGTACCCAGGCAGAACAAAGGTGCTGGGAATGCCCTTGGAGCGGATGTAGCGCTCGACCTCGGCCTTGTCGTCGAAGTGCACGACATGCTTGAGGCGGCCGTTGGTCGTCTCCGTGACATGGAGGAGCGACGAGTAGATCAGATGCTTGACTCCCTCCTCAGAAGCGACGTCGGCGACGTTCTTGCCGTGAAGCTGTTCCTGAGTGGGACCTCCGGACATAAAGTCGGGAGTGGTGACGAGAAAGACGGTGTTAGAGCCCTTGATGGCTTCGGCGAGGGACGCTTTGGATGTCATGTCGGCCTGCAATATCTTAGTTAGTGATTATGGGATAATATTGGGAATGGAAACCTACTGTAACTACTTCAACACCCTTGGCGGCCAAAGTCTTCGCGGCAGGCTTGGAAGCATCGCGGGTAATGCCCCTAATCTTGAACTCCTTCGAGAGAACAGAGTCGGCGAGGACAGCCTCGATGACGGAACCGCCCTGGTTTCCAGTGGCCCCAAAGACAGTAAGAAGCTTCGACATAGTGGGCAAAGATTATGATCAGGACTGAGAATCAACTTTTGGTGTAAGTGCTGTGCAGAATGGAATGAGATGTTGTCGTAACTTCATCGGTTCAGGGTCTACACAAGTCAATGCATCTTATGTACCTTTTCAAAATCAGAATCAAAACCACATCATGACTAATTGCTCGAGTGCCAGGCAGCAAAACTCAACGTCACAGAGACAGCATTGCTGTGCGTAGAAGGACCGAGGCGGAGGCCACTGACTCAATAAACGCGAGTAAAGGCGATGTTACCAAGACATCGGACAAATCAACAGCCGTTGGAATGAGCTCGGAAGCCGGAGTACTCTTGGCAGTCTTTTTGTTGAATTTGATGTCGCCCTTGATGTGTCAGTAGCTGAGCGCGGGCCAGCCCACGAGATGGTGTCGGTGTTGAACGGAGGCCGGTCTGACAAAGCGGTGCATTGACCCACTCTCGTCGGAATGTGGGTAGCCACGAGCTGGAAGGACAACAAACATCAGTCCCCAAGCAAAGTGGATCTGATGGATGCTGATCTGTCTCAAATGGAACTGAGCATGGCTGGGCGTGAGAAGATAAGTTGTTGGGCGGCTACATCGAGTTCGGCCATGATTTACAAGTTTCTTTTGATGGTAACTAGGCCCGCGTTCATGCACATATGTCATCCAAACGGATGCAACAAAAGTACTCTATAATATTTAAACGTCTACGTCTGGAGAATCACTAAATCCAGCGAGTCAGAAGCATCTTCTACGTCTTTTGAAACCACACATCTCATCATTTGTGGCAGAATTGGAAGTGCTTAGTAACAATGCTCTGCATTCCACAGGCCGGATTAAAGAGAAGAAGCCAATGCTTGAAATGTGCAAGATAGACATGACACAATGAAGAAGAAATCTTGCAACAGGAACATGTAATTGTGATCTTGAGCGGCAAACAAGCAGAATGACTGAAATCGTCGCGATGAATGCTCCCATGCGGACCAGCAGGCCTAACAGGGGCAGAGTGTCAGCAGTGTGGAAGCCGCGCTTGTGTTGGTGAGGGGTTGAAGAATCGCCAGGTAGCTCTATACGCATTCGCACGGGTCTCATCCAAGGCATTGAACTGCATCCACCGAGGAATATTGATCATATGTTCAAGATGGGCAATTTGACGCGTCTTCCACTCGCATACATTCGCCCAGGTTTGTAGGAATTCTCGGCGCTTTGGGGTCAATCTGAGTCCACTACATGACCTAACGAGCCCAGATTTATGAGAGCGTGCCAAATTCCTACCGCTACCCCTAAACCCAACCAACGGGATCTCTCAAGAACACCAAACACCGCGGATGCGTTGCAGAGCCTCCAAGTGTATGTCGTGGCATGTGTACGTTAAAGTTTGGCCCAGACTCTGAATGGTTGACAGTCCCCTGCCGCACGTGCGTGGGGACCAACCTGGCATCGAGGTCCAAAAGCATGTGTAGACCAGAGACACTAGCATGGACCGGGTCTGGTGGAGACAGTGCACTGCGGAGCCTCGGCTGAATCCTACCGTAAGAAAGGCATATATCAGACCTAAATCAATGCACCTCAAATCCTGCCGACCACGTCAACTTGCCTCTTTTCATCTTCACTCGTGTTCACTATGAGAATTATCATCGTCGGAGCAGGCCTAGGTGGCCTTACGGCGGCGCTTTGCTTCGCTCGCAACGGCCACAAAGTCCAAGTCCTCGAGCATCGCGCGGACCCGACCCCTGTCGGCGGCGGTATCAACATCCGGCCAGGAGCTAGTCGGCTTCTCCGGAGTTGGGGTCTCACTGAAGGGCTGGAGCAGATCTGCGACATCACAACCGCCAATGCCCTTCGAAGCCTCAAGACTGGGCAGGTCGCTACTCGCACCATTGCAACCGACATCTCCGATTCCCCGGACCTGGGGACGAACAGGGACATACTGATATCGCTTCTGCATAAGAGTGCCCGCGATGCTGGTGCCGTACTCCTGTTTAGTACCACAGTTTCGCAAGTCACGGAAAGTTCTGAAGAAGCGCAAGTATGGCTTGGAGATGGGACACTTCTCCAGGCAGATCTGGTTCTGGCGGCAGATGGAGTCAAGTCCACAATTCGGAAACACGCTCTTCAGGGGTGTTTGGGACCAATCGAGCCTGTTGTCAGCGACTACACACTCTATGGCATCTGCTTGAATCGGGAGCAGATGACTGGCGAATCCGCATTGAGGCCCCTGATGGATAACTCATACATTAACGTGTACATGGGTGAGAACGGCTTGGTGAACGTGACGAGCAGGTACAATCACAAACTCGGGAAATTCCAAGCATTGTTCTGTATCAAAGGCGACACTGACCAGAAGGGACTATGGGACGAAGAAGGCGACATCCAATACGTTCGGAAGATGTTCCAGGGCTCCTGCAACGAGCTTGTGAAAGCACTCGAGATAGCCCAGACTTGTGATAGATGGAAGCTGGCCGAGCTCCCAGACCTCCCTCGCTGGGCTAGCGAGAAGGGACGAATACTTTTGCTCGGTGATTCTGCCGTAAGTCAGAACCCTGCTCCACATACCTGATCGAAAGCACCCAAATTGACTGACGATACCAGCACGCTATGTACCCAAGCGCAGCACAGGGTTATTCGCTGATTGTGGAAGATATTGGTGTTCTCGACTATCTTGCATCGAAAACTCGAAATCCAGAAGCCAACTTGAAGGAAATCAGCGAGGACTGGCAAAACTTGAGAAAGATCAGATGCGAACGAATTAAAGCCTGGTCAAAGGACAACATAGAAATTTTCTCCAGGCCACCGCCCCAGATGACGGCCTCGGGTCCCGGCTCTTGGCAGTACAGGTCCCTGAAGGACACAAAGCCCGACATGAATGCCAGATTAGGCTCAGCTTCCTTCCTGAAATGGGCACAGGGAATTGATGCAATCGAAGAGGTCGGTCACTGATTTCATCATACCTGCAGTTTAGCACATCGCTAATCCCAAGAGACTTTGCAGACTGAGAAGTATTTGCGAGCTAAGCAGTCTCGTCTATGACTAATATCTACCCACTTAGCTAATAACGTCCCCTCACCCAATCTGCCGCACACCCAATCTACCGCACCGCCACCCACATAAATACCATTTCTCTTACCCTTAATTACCCACCATAATAATCACTAATCCCTCTTCTATTAATATTAAAGAATTATTTAATTAATTAACCTTATCTATAAAAACCTTACTAATCTTAATTTAAACCTTTTAAATAACCTTAATATCTATAAAAATTATATTTAAATTAATTTAAATCTTCTTTCTTATAACCTTCCTATTAACTTTAATTTAAACTTTTAATAATTAATTTTTCTTTAAAATTATTATTAAATTAATAACCTTTTAATTATACCCCTTAAAAATCTTCCTAAATAATAATTATTATTATAATAATGCATACCTTATAACTAGTAGTAAATGGGTATATATAGATCCATAGCCCTTTCCCTTCCTTTTATTTAAAGAGAATCAACCTTTTTTTATATCTTTTTCTAAATAGATTGCTTTTAAAGAGATATTCTCCCTTTTATCTAAGGGGCCTCTTTTAATGCCCTTTAAACTCTTAATATAAGCAAATCCCTAAGCCTATAAATAAAATATAAAATACCTGCTATACCCTATTTTATTAATAGATAATCATGGGAAATCTCTCTAAATAATTAGAATATCTATATAATAGTTATATTTAGGGCCATTAAGTTTATTATTAGATATTTAAATTATAAAGTAAGAGGTTTCTTAATATATAGGTTTTTTATATTATTAAGTAAATTAGACTGAAATAAGTGCTTAATTATATAGAAAAGAGATTATCTTTAAATATTTAAAGGTCTTAATTAGTATTTATAAATTAAAAGCAATTTTATTAATTAAGGATGGTAATTATGATTTTAATGCGAAGAAAGGTAGTTTATTAATTCTAAAGATTTAAACTTAAGAGATAAGGCTAAAGTATATTTTAGCGCTTTTTAATTATTTATAAAATATTAAAGATAAAAGCTATTAAATTATTTAAAAACTTTAATATCCCCTTATCTTTAAGATAATTAATAAGAAAGAAACTTTTAGGGTTTGCTTAAATGCTAAAGGTAACCTTTAAAAAGGTCTTAGATTAAGGTAATTAGGCGTAGATAATTATATTTAAAAGCTAAATATTAATTAACTTTTAAAAGATATTTATTTCTTCTTTTATTTAATAAGGAAAGATAAGTGAGTAATAATTATTATAAGTTAATTAAAGTAATACCTAAGAAATTTAATTTAATTAACTTAATATCTTTTAACTTTAATAATTATTTAAATTATTATAAAAATAATTAGATAAGATAAGGAATTTCTAATTAAATGGTAAATTAGCGGTTTTTCCCAACCTATAATAATATAACTTCTTCCTTAAAGTAACTTAAAGCTAAATAAATATAATTTATCAATATATTAAGGATATTAATTATTAATAGTAATAATAACCTAAGCAGCTAATTAATAAAACTAATTCCAAGTGAAAACGACTCTAGCGATGATAAATCTATATACCTAAGTCTAGAATTAATTAATTAAGTTGGCTTTAAATTTAAAGGGCTATTATTAATAAGAGCTAACTTTATTAATATAAGACTTAATCCTTTTATTAATCTTTATATTATTAACTATTTTATTTATTTTAAGAAAATATAAATACTCCTTAGCATTCTAGATAATATTACCCTATTTACTTTAAAAGGGTTTACTATTAATATAAAGCTATTATAATAAATTAGCTTATATATATTTAATATTAAAATATAAGATATTTAATAAACTAGGCTTTTATAAGCCTTCTATAATCTTAATATAAATTAATAATATATAGCTAATTAATAGCTTAAGGAGCTATTATAAAATAAATTTATTAAAAATATCCACTTAATATAGGATATAATTTATAGCTATAATAAGATTTTATAAAAACTTTAATATAGAAAGAAAGAATTAATTATTAACTTTTAAGATAAGCTTCCAGCCTTAATTATATAACGACTTATTTAAAATTATAAAATTTAGTAAAGCTTAATTTATAAGAAGAAATAACTATAGTTAATAAATATTCTCCTATAAATCTATAAGGATATATAAGAAGAGGATAAATAAGACTAGAAAGCTATTAACTATAAATCTAATGGTAATCTAGAATTTATATAGAAATTAAATAGCTATAAATATACTATACTATTTATATATTGTATAATACTGCAAAAGCTTAAGGATAATAACTAAAGCGCCCTATCTAACTATAATGGAATTTATAATAATGAGGCTTATTAATTCCAACCCCCTTTTATTAACTAGAAATTAATCTCCTAGTTAGATTAAAACGCATAGTTATTTATAAATAAGGAGGAATTAATAATTCCTAGTAAGGAACTTAATAAGGAGATAAATAATAATAGTAATCTTAAGCCTAGGGAAGATAAATTTAAAAAATTAATATAAGAATTAAAAAACTAGCACTTAAATAATATAAAGAATAATAAAGCTTATTTTAAATTTAAATAATAAGTATATAATTTTTATAAGCAGTATTTAGATTAACTTAATAATAAAATAATTAAAGTAAAGTAATTTACTTAATTAGCTATTAATAATATTATTATTTTAAATAGAAATATTAATAAGATATTTATTTAACTTAAAAAAGATATCTTTAATAATAAAGCGATAATTAAAGAAATAAATATTAATAATAAATAGGTAAAGGTTAATAAGGTTAATAAGATATAAAGGAAAGATGGAATATTAATTATTTATTATAATTACTATTAGGCTAATTATAATGCTTATAAATGCCTAATATTAAAGATACTTTTATAAAATAACATTTTATATTATAAGGATCTTATAAAGATAAAATTCTTTTTTAATTTAAAAGATGATATTATAAAAGGAATTAGAATACCCCTTAAGGCTATAGCAATTAATTATTATAAAAATACAAAAGGTATTACTTATTATGCTTATAAACTGCTTATATATTATTATAATATAGGTATAAACTATAGTTAGCTATTAAGATATATAACCCTCTTTAAAAAGAATAGCAACTTTAAAGGCGACCCTTTTATAATAATTAATAAAGTTTTATTTAATTATATTAAGAAGATTAGTCCTATATATTCCTTTCTAGCATCTACCTTTAATATATCTATCTTTAAAATTAAAAGAAAATAACTTAATTTCTTAGCAAACTATTCTTACTTAAAAGATAAGATAGCATTAATCCCTTTAAAGTTAAATATAATTAATTAGATTAAGGTTAATAAATATAGAATAAAGTAATATAATTAAGTAATAATATTAATAGGTAAATCTTATAAGAATATTAATAATATACTTAGATAACTTAATTTAAAATATATATATATAAAGGAACCTAATAATATAGATATAGTAATATAAACCTTAGAGTATATTCCTTTTATTAAATAGCCCTAATCTTCTAACCTTTATAAAATAAAATAAAAGGTAAACCTTTTAAACCTTATTATTATTCTTAAGTTATTAATTATAAGGTTTTTTAATATACTTAAAGGGTTTATATAGGATGAGATTATCACTATAAAACTTAAATTAAGTGATTACTTTATAAATTATATTTATATATTATAAAATAATATAAATAAAATTATTTAAATAAATAAAGAAGTTATAATTAATAACTACCATTAAAATTAAAATATATCTTTAATTACCTTTCCTTTAAATTAAAGTACAACCCCTATTAATATAATAAATATTTAAATAATATTAAATTTCTTTAAAGTATAAAGATTATTTTAAAGGAAAGATAAACCTAATTCCTACCTATATTATATCCTTAAGATAAATATAATTAGGCGGCTTAATTTAAAAAAAGCAATAATAGTAAAATTAAATTTTATAATTAATTAAATGCTAAATAAATATACAATTAATATAAACCTTTTATTAATCCATTTTAAAGAAATAGAAAATCAACCCCTTTCAATATTTATTAATATAGGCGCTATAATAAATATTATTAATATTTCTATTTATAATAAGTTTTCTCTTCCCTATATAAGCATTTTAACTTTTTCCAGCATATATAATAATACTAAGATTAATATAATAAGCGTAATAAAGATTAATATATATATTATAAGATATTAAGATAAAATTATATTCTTTATTATTAATTAAAAGGATATTAATTACGAAATCTTTTTAAATATATCATTCTTTAACTAAATTAAGATATCTTTTATATATACTCTTAATTAATTTATTTAAACAAGCTTTAAATTTAAAAGAGCGAAACTTATAATTAAAGTTAACTTTAACCACCTATTTTAAAAATTTAATTAATTAGAAAAATAAAAGCTAATGCTAAAAAAAAATAGCTAATAATTAATAGAGAATATATTCTTAAGTAGGTATTAGATAAATTAAAATTAAGGGATATTCTTATTTTATTAATTACTAATTTTAAACTCCTTTTATTTATTTCCTTATTATCTTAAATTATAAAAAAGGAGTTAATAAAGTTATATAATTAAGAGTTTAATAATAATAGGAATAAATATAAATATAATTATTATTAATTAATATATAAGTAAATAAAAAAAACTTAAGAAAGATTATTTAACTATAAAATCTAAAAAATCACCTAACTAATTAATACTATATATAAACCCATTAAAAGGAAAATCAAACCAATTAATAATTCAAATCCTAATAATATAATACTTAAAGAAATAATTAACTAAAAAGTATTATAACTATAAAAAGCCAAGACTACTTAAAAATAAATACTACCTAATAAATATAATAAATAGGTAAAACCTAAATTTTCAGCAATACCTCCTAAATCACAACTCACTAAGGATAAATAGCAAACTATACTTAATAATAATTATAAAGGCTTTTTAAACTAAGAAAAAGATATATTTTAATACTTACTTATAAACTATAAAGCAGCATTTATATAAAAATAAAGCTATTTAAATATTATTATTTTAAAAATTATATCACTCTAAAAGATATAAATTATACTATATAAACCCTATTAATTAAGAAGCATTCCAATCTTATATATATTACAAGATAGGATAATTTAAATACTTAAGGAATGAATTAATAAGGAAATTTTAAAAAAGTTAAATTTATTATATTACAATAAATAATTCTTAATAATAAAAAAAGATAATAGCCTTTAATTTATTAATAATATATAAAAGTATAATAAATTTATAATTAAAAATGCATTCATTCTACCTTTAATTAATTAATTCTTAAAAAAATTTACTATATATTAAATACTATCCCTATTCAACTTTTTCTTAAGATATAACTAAGTTAAATTATAAAAAAAGAGCCGTAATATAATAACTTTTATAACACCTATTAACCTATATTAATTAAGCACCTTACCTATAAAAGCAATAAATTTAATTATATAATTTATATACATTATAGCATGATTATTATTCAATCTTATATTATATATTTACTAGGCCTTCTTTAATAATATTATAATAAAAGGCCCTATAATTACTTATAATAACTCAAAAATATTAAATTTACTTAAAATCAAGAAATTTATAATTAAATATATTAAGAACCTTAATTAAATCCTCTTAAATATGAAGCTTATTAGGGCTATAATATTAACAATTAAGTTTAAATAATACTAAAAGCGCGTTAATATTATTAATTATATTTATAGAACTAATAGCTAATCTCCCTAAGATAATAAGATTAGCAAAATCTAAGGGTAAACTTATTATTTAAGTTTAAAAGATATAAAATCCTTTTTAGGAATAGCCGGTTATTATAATTATTAAATATTTAAATTTATAATCATTACTTAGCTACTTTATAATCATTAAAAGAAAAAAGCTATTTTTTAATAAATAAAATATAAATAAAATATTATAAAGGAGTTAATTAAATTCTTATTAATAAAACTAATCCTTATTAAAGTTAACTATAACCTTATAGCTAGAGAAATCATTTTTATAATTAATATAAATCTTATTAGCTAGGGAGTAATACTTATATAAGAGGTACTTAGGTATTAGAAACTAGCTAAATTTAATAATAATACCTAAATAACTATAGAAAGTAAATATAATATTATAAAAAAAGAATACTAAGCTATTCTTATAGTTATAAAAAGGATAAGGAATTATTTATTTAGCTATTAATTTATATTAGAAATAAATACTTATATACTAATTAATTAAATTAATAAAGGAATATTTAATATACTTAGTGCCTTGATTACCTATTAAATTAAAGTAATCAAGCTATTTAACTTTTAAATATATTATATACCTAAATTAAAGAATCCTATTATAGATATATTATTATAATTACTAGCCCTTAAGATTTATAATAAGGACTTTAATAGAAACCTAAATAATTAATATAATATTTAAATTAATATAATAATATTTAATTAACCTAGGAAACCTTTATTTAACCTGGAATTTAAATGATTGCGCTTCTTAAATTAATATATAAACTATTTACTATATAATATAATTTTATATTACCTTAACCTTATTTAGGTATAATAATTTAGGTTTAAGGCTCTTTATTATTAAGTTATTAACGGCCTTTTATAACATAAAGAAGAATAATACTTACTTAAATATAGGGTTATTAATAATCCTAATTTAAAATAATAAATACTTTAAGAATATTATATTAAATTTAGCTATAAAAGATATAATATAATAATAATATAAATAAAGTTAAGATATTATTAATATAGCCTTTATTATAAAATTAAATAGGCCGTTATGTAATATTTAATATATATATAATATAATCTAAAGACTTATAATTAGAAAATTATATTAACCTATCTAAGTTTACCTTTTAAGATAATTAAAATTAATATTTAATATATATAGCCGTATTATAAATATAATTATTTAATAAAGGTGAGATATAATCTAATAAAATTCATTATTATTAAATTATTAAAGGTTATAAATATAAAAAATCTTAAGAAGTTCTTTATAAAGGAAATCCTTTTATAATATAAATGCCTATTTAAGATATTTATAAATAAAGGCTTAGAAAATAAAATGGATTTCACCTAATATTTAAAATCTCTAGAAATCCAATATATTCAAGTCTCTCCTTATAACCTAAGAGCTTAAAATTTAATAAAGGCTAGCTATTTCTTAATTATATAATCTTTAGCTAAACTTTTAAATCAAAAGATTAATTAAATTAAATACTTTAAACTTATTCTCTTTATTAATAAGATAATAATTTAGCGATCTTATAACTATATACCTTTCTATTTAATTTATAAATAAGAGCTAATAATTCTAATTAAAATAAAAATTCTAATTTAAAAGGTATTATTATAAAACCTAAACTATATATTATAGGAAGCTCTTTAATTTTATTTTAATATAATTAACTCTAAAGTTAAATATATTAAATAAATAATTAAAATTATAGCCTTATTTAAAAAGAAATAAGCCTAAAAAATTAAGGATATAAGCTATACTTAATAAAAAAACCTATAACTTAATAATATTATTTTTATTTATAATTATATATATAGGATAGATCATTTAATTTTAGCTAAAATATAATATTACTAAAAAGAATCTTTTATTATTTATAAAGCCTTTAATAAAAATATATATTAATTATAAACCTTAAATAATATAATCCTTTAAGGAATATTTACTATTAGAAATTTAAAGCTATTTCTAAAGAATAAAGGCTTAAATATCTAGGAACTTATAATATTAATATTATAGGAAAATAATATAATAAAGATATTTAATTTATTACTTATTAAGAAACTTTAATATATAAGCTTTAAAATAAGTTAATAATAAAACCTTAAATATCTTTATATTTAAAATAATATATCTAAATATAATAATTAAATATAAAATTAATAAATAATATTAAACCTTAACTTTATAAATATAACCTTAATACTTATATATCCTTAGATTAAGGCTTAATAAAAAGAAAAGGCTAAATAATAAAAGATTAAAAAATAAAGTTAATATATTAAGATCTTAATAAAATTTTAGCTTTAATAAAAATAATTATTAGCCTTATAACTTCAATCCTTTAGCTTAATAGAGGAAGGCCTTAATTTTAATTTATATACTTAATAACCTAATTATAATAATATAATATAAATTTTATTTAAATTCTAAACCTAGCTTTACTTTTAATCTTTTTCCTTTTCCCTTATATTTATTATTTCTTTATATAATATTTTATTACCCTTTTAATTATTTATTTATTCCATCCCTTTTAATTATATTTAATTAACTTAAAGTATCTTTATATTATTATTAATATTATACTTTTCCTTTTAAAACTTTCAATTAGCCTTTTAAAAAGCCTTTTAATCTATAGGTTTAAAGAGAATTATAATATCTTTAAGATAATTTAGAGGCTTCTTTAAGGATTTATTAGCTTAATTAAATAATTAATAATTATATCTTTTAATTTATATATTATTTTTTTAAATTTACCTTAATGGTGTAAGATAAAATATATTTATATTTATTAAATATAGAATTATTAATATTATACTCGTAGTTAATATAGATATAATAAACGCAATTTATATATTTATTATAATTAATTAAGAGATATAAGATATAATAATAAAAAGGGTAATTAATATAAATAAAACTTAAGTTATTAATTAAAATATTAATAGCATAAATATTAATATATCGCTTATTATAATAGTTATAAAAAGCGGCGTTTTAATAGCTAAAAAATATAATTAGGAATGCTATATATTGCGTAAGATAAAGAGTTATATATTAAAAGTAATTATTAAAAAGTTAATTATTAACGTTATATATAAAGATATAGCAAGGCTTATAAGGTATAAATATAGGTATAAGCTTTAAAGTAAAAATAAAGGCATTACTTAAAAGATAAAAGAACTTTTAATAATTATTAAGAATTTAAATAAAATATAGAATATAAAGGTTTTTAATAATATAAACTTTAATTAATTTAACTATAAGATATTAAAAGGAAGAAAATAAGGTAAGGTTAAGGGGGATATAATTAAATTAATAGAAAAAGATATAATTAAAAAATTTAGCTAAAATAAAGGGCTTATTAAAAGATTCTTAAAGGATAATCCTATTAAAGTTGAATTAAGATATATTAATATAATGATATTTTAATAACTTAATAAATATAATAAAGGCTATTTTAATTAATTAACTTAAGGTTAAAAAATTAATAAAGGAAGAAAGAGAGAGAAAAAGAAAAAAGGTTAGAAGTAATAATTAAGTCTTATAAAAAAAAAGGTATATAAAATTTAAAGTAATTTATTAACCCTTAGTTATTATTTAATAAAAAGCTAAGTAATAATCTTTCTTATAATATTTACTTAATTATAAAAACATTTAACTAACCTCTTTTTTAATAACCCTATAAACTTCCTTATATATATATATTAATATATTTTTAAAAATAATAACTTCCTAATTAATATTTATTTAATAATAAGCCTTCCTTTCCCTATTTAATTAAAGAAACCTATAAATAATATAATTATTTTTTTCCTTATAATAAAAAATAAAGAAAGTTTAATTTATAAGTATTACTTATTACCTACCTTTTCGATTATTAAATTAACCTCCCATTAAATTTATTTTTAACCTTAAAATATAAAAACAATACCTTTCTCAACCTAATTAAATTCCTTCCTTTTTAAATCTACCTTATTAATTAATAAAAGACTTTATATAAAACCTTTTTTATTTATTACTAACTTATACTTACTTAATTTATATCATTAATTATACCTAATAATCTCCTCTTTTTATTATTTATATTTTCTAATAAATCTTTACTTAATTATCTATATAATAATCCCTAAAAATACAAATCCTTTATATTTTTACTTTTTCTTTTTATTATCTAATTTTATCTTATTTTATACCTTTAACTTTATACCTATTTAATTATCTTTATTATAATAAAAAATAACTATTTAAAATAGCTAAATCCTTAAAAAATATAATATATTATATCTTTAAACGCCTATAATATAATAACCTAAATTAATTAAGAATTATATAAACCCTCTAATCCTAATTAATTAACCCCCTTTATACCTATAAGGTAATTAAATTATAACTATCTTTCTTTAATATATTAATCTTATTAAGCAATATTATATTTAATATTATTATAAAATATTTCCCAAGCCTTAAACTCTAATTAAACTATAAAAATAATATATATTAAGATAATCCTTATAAATACTTATTACTTATTTATAAACTTAAAAAATACCTTTAAAAGAAAGAAATATTATATATTATTTATATCTTAATAAAAATAAATTATTTTATATAAGTTATAATAAATATAATAGAAATCATTTAATAATTAATTAAGGTATTAAAAATTAATATTAAAAATACTCAAAATATTATTTAAATAACTTTATACTTAAATAAAAAGCAACTTATTATCTTTCTTATATATAATATAAAATAAAATTATTATTATTTTACTTAATATAATTAAAAATATTAATTTATCTTTTTAATGGATTTTTATAATAATAATTATAATAAGATATATATAAAGTATATAAGGCAGCTTAACTTATTTATTTAAAAGCTCCTAACTATATCTAATTACTTAATATTATTAAGAAAAAATATCATTCCCTTTTATATACGCTTATAAATATTTATTAATATAAAGGGAGCTTTATATATAATTAATAACCTTTAAATATACCTTTTTAAATTAAATAAAGCTATTTAGCTAAATAATTAATTTAATTATATTAATTAATTTAATAGCTTATTTCTCCTTAGCGAACTTATTAATATAAAGATTATTTAAGAAAAGATAATAAAGGATATAATAATTATTACCTTTAAGATTAAAATAAATAGTAATTAAACTTAATTATGCTAACCTAAATAGCCTATAATCTTTAATAATTATAATAATTATATATAAAAAGATATAAGTTTATTATTTAAATATAAATATAGAATTAATATTATATATACCCTTTATAATTTCGATTTTATTTAAATATCCTAAGAATAATTATTTAAGGATATAAATGGCTATAGAATTTATAACTCTTTAATATTAATCTTTTATATTTATATAAAAAGCTATATATTTATTAAGGTTATTAATATTATATTATAAAAAGGCATTTTAATAAATTTGCTATAAATATCTAAAAAGCCTTATAAGGCTCTAAGGCAATTAATTATATTGCTATTAAATTTTTTATAACTTATAATAATTAATTTTCATCGCGCTAATAGCGATATAATTAATTTAAATGATCGTTGTTATAAAAAGCCCTTTAAGCTATAATCCTTTAATCCACCTAAATATATATTTAATTAAGTAGATCCTTTTATATAAACTGGGTTTTATTATAATAAACCTAAGAGTATATTATTACCTTTTATATAAAATTAATGCGATAATAAAGAAAACTTAATATTATTTAGCTTTAATAATGATAATAATAAAAAGGATAAGGTATAATGAGTTATAAGATAAGTAGCTAGAAAGTTAAAAAAGGAATAAATAGCTATATAAAAATAATAATATATTTAATAATAATAATTAAAGCTTTAGTAATAATTTAGCCTTAATAAATAATATTTATTTTATAATAAGATAGATCTTTTTGTTATATTTCCCCTTATTTAGCTGAATTTTAAATATTTTTAATATAAAAAATATAAACTGGGTTTATAAATAGATATTAATAATAACTTTAATAAATAAGAGTATGAGATAAAGAAGGAGAATTAAAAGAAAGGAAGGCTATAATAATAAGGATAATATTAATGGTTAATTAGAGGTATTTGGTTAAATTAAAAGTTTTGCTTTTTAAGTAGCTATATAATTAATTGCAGCTTAATATATTTATTTTGCGATAATAACTCCCTATTTTTTATAAAATAATATATATTTATATTACTTTATTTTTATTATTCCTTTTAAATTAATTAATTATCTTTAATGAATTTAAAAAAGTATATTTCCTCTTAAAAGAATAGATAGTGCTAAGGGAGGTATATGGTAGTGTATACCTTATGGCTAGTAGTAAATAGGTATATATAAGTTTATAGCCCCTTTCTTTCCTTTTATTTAAAGAAAATTAACCTTTCTTTATATCTTTTTTTAAATAAATTACTTTTAGAAAGATATTCTCCTTTTTACCTAAGGGGCTTCTTTTAGCGCCCTTTAAACCCTTGGCGTAGGCAAATCCCTAAGCTTATAGATAAGGCGTGGAATGCCCGTCATGCCTTATTTTATTATATAAAGCTTAAATATTTCTATTAAATATAATAAATAATTAAATCCCTTATCTTTTATAACCTTTTTAAAATCTTAAAAATAAACTTCTTAAATTAAAAAAAAAACTAAAAAATATAAAATTAATTATTAATATTATTCTTATTATTAAATTAATATAATTTATAATAATTTTAATAATTTTTAAATATATAAATACTTCCTAATATTCTAACCTTATTAACTAACTAAAAACCTAATACCCTTTAATTAAAATATATATTTAATTTCATAAATACCTCTTTTCATACCTTATAATAATAATAAAAAAACCTCTTTTTTATTATCACTATTATTACTATATAAAATCCAAATTAATAAAAATATTTCTTAAATACTATCTTAAATAAATAAAATATAATTACATCAAGGGGTTATAATATATAAAAAATATATATAAGTAAAAAAACTATATAAATTTAATATAAAAAATACTCCTATATAAAATTAATAATTATATATATATAATACCCATTTATTACTAATAAACACTAATTAAAAGGATTTAAAAAAATAATCTAAAAAATAAATACCCTTTTAAACCACTTAATTACTATTCTCTCTTCCATCCATCCTTTTTTTTAAATTATAAATTACTACTTATTATAATCTTTAAAAACTATTAAAAACTATTATTATTATATACTTAATCCTTTAAATATAATAAAAAGTAATAAAAACTTACCTATAATAAATATATACTTTATAAAAAAAATCCATACTTTTAAATTATAATCCTTTTAATAAATAAAACTATTATTTATATAATTAAATATAAAAATATTCTTAAAATATACTTTTATTAACCCTTCTTTATTAATATTCCAATAATTATTTAATTTAATCACCTTAACTATAAACAACTTAAAAAAATTAAACTAAAACTCTATATTATCTTTTAAAAAAATATATAATCTTTTAATTTTAATATATTAATTTTAACAGCTTTTAAATAAAAAATAATAAATAAAGAAAAAAATAAATCATTACCTTTTAAAAAAAAGGCTATTAAAAAAAAAAAAAGCTATTTAACCTATAAAGACTATCATTTTAAAATAAATTAATATCAACCCTAAAATACTTTAATTAAATATAAATAAAGCTAATTAATCCTCCTTAATATTAAAAAAAAGCCTCTAAGGATTAACAATATCATAATAATTCTAAACACTAAAAAAATAATATTAAAATATATATTTAAATATATACTATTCCCTCCTAGCTATTTAAATTAACATATTAATAATAATTATATTAATAACTTTTTATATCTCAACTTCTATATAAAGCTTTATAATAACTAAATTAATAATAATATAAAATTTAATAATTAAAAAAAAATTCCTTATAAAAATATTAAAAAATATATATAAGATAGGTAGGGATATATTTATATATGTAACGTAAATATAAGGTACGGTAAATTAAGTATACGGTAGATCGGATGAGGGGATGTTAAGCATTCATTAAGCATAGGCACACTCAAGTCGTTATAGACCTATAACCACGACTTTACTTCTTAAAAAAAAAAAATCGTTGCTAACAGTGTATAGTGGACTTTGGCTTTTCTCGCCTGTGTCTCCGCAGATATGGAGCCCTTGAGACTAAGCAAGACTGGAAGTGCAGCACCTTCTTAAGCGTGTACCACTAGCTCCATTTATCATCGTATTAATATCATTAGGACGGTAGCATACAGATTGGAGACATAGGGAGACAGGGAGAGAGTGTGTATGACAGGGGGGAAGTAGTGAGTTAGCACAACGTAAATCGCAACACTTTACAAGTGCGATGGCACTAAAACAATATTCCAAACTAACATAAGCAAAAAAAGCAGTTTATTCAGAGTTACGTTGCTTGCAAAAAGATAGGCCGCGAGATATTCACAAATAGATTAGCCGCAGAGAACAATGATTGCAGGACCGTGATGTAATATTTGCGAGCCAATATCAGGCATAACAACGGTTTCCTGTCCTGTTCTCTTTTGACAAGTGGAGAATGACTGGTGCTCATTGAGTCAGAACGTCCATGCAGACCCCAAGCAGTCTGAGAGCAAAGGCAGTGCACTGCTTTTGGGCGACAACTATGACAGACTGCCTACTGGTAAGTGTGGCAGTGACTTGGTGCCACAACCATAAACTTTAAACTGCGTTCTGTGTAATATGAAGCCATGTATGAATTGCAAGGAGATTCTGTCTTACGCTTGAGTAGGTGGTCTTCGTGTCGATCAATGTAGCGCTTCCAGCCGTGCATCGAGCCGTTCCGCGCAGGGTACCGCGCCGGGCCACAAGCCATCTCCGAGCTCCGGACTTCGGAGCCCCGATCTTTCGGAGTTGGGAGGGACGAGAACCCAAACTAGAACGGGCCGAAAGGTTTGTTCGTCCCGAGGTCTCTAGCTCAAGGTCAATCCTCTCTTCTGGCACTAATTTTCTTTGTTCACAACTAACCTCAGATGTAGTAGCATAAGAGAAGGGACACGCACGGGTCACCTACGCACCCATCAACCGAGACCGTTTTTCTGACCGCTCTGTGGACACGAGTCATCTAGTCAACCACACTCCAACCTCGAATACAATCATCACCAGCTTCGCAGGCCTCGATCGTGGGGGTCGAACAATATGGCAACCTCAGTCATTGTCACAGAAGAACACCAAGATGCCATCATGCTGCGCAGCCTCCGCGCCATCGATGACGACACCTCAGCTTCCCTCGTCGCCCGCCAATCCGACGATGCTCCTGCAGTCCAGCCGACCCGCACAAAGCTTCACCCGGTCATCCTTACCGCCCAGCTTGCGGGTGTAAACCTGCTGAGCTCCATGGTCAATGGATACATCACAGTCGGCCTCCCCCGCATCGCCGCCGACCTCAGGCTGCCCGAGGAGCTCTTCTTCTGGCCATCATCCGTGTATGGGCTTGCCATAGCGTCCACCCTCCTGCTGGCCGGTTCCGTAGCCGATATCCTGGGCACACGGGCTGTGGACTTGTGCGGCTGCTTTGCGCTCGCAGCCACCATCCTCGGGAGCGGATTCGTGCGGACGGGCGTGGAATTTATCGTCCTGAGAGCCATCCAGGGGGTTGCTATGAGCCTGCACCTCTCGTCCTCTGTGGCCATTGTGGCCGGCAACATGCCGCAGGGTCGGAGCAGGAACATTGCCTTCTCCTGTATAGGCCTCAGTCAACCGCTCGGGTTTTCCCTGGGACTGGTTATCGGTGGTATTCTAGTCGATACCATCGGTTGGCGTGCGGGCTGGTTTATTGACGGCGGCGCAATGCTGTTGCTTTTCGTGATTGGGCTGCGGGTTCTGCCCAAGAGCAAGCGGAACGCCCAGGGCATAATGGCTCAGCTGGCCACCAAGGTAGATTGGGTCGGTGCGATCATCGCGTCGGCCTTCTTTGCCTGCTTGTCCTATTTGTTGGCGTGAGTGCTGGGCAATTCCCTGGCCTGCCTCCATCTACGTCTGGGTACCGGAGAGAAGCTTACAAGGTCACAGAATCATAAGCACCGATGTCTACAGAATCCGTGACACCGAGACTATTGTCCTCCTTTCTGTTGCTACTGCAGCTCTACCGGCATTCCTGACCTGGGTTCACTACCGCGTCAAAGTCGGGAAGACGGCCCTAATGCCAAATAAACTCTGGAAAAACATGGCATTTTCCACCGTATGCTTGACCATACTTATATCCTTCGGTGTCCTAAACTCGATGGAGCAATACAGCAGTTTGTTGTGAGTTTCTCTCTTTTCTGCTCGCGAAATTAACTCCATATGTCGGCATACTGATAGACTGTCTACAACTAGTTTCCAAGAAGTCCAGCAACTGCCAGCTCTTCAAGCATCCATCAGAATCCTGCCAAGTCTGATAGTAGGCGTCGCATTGAATTTGTCCACCGGGCTCTTTGTCGACAAGATTCCCGCATTCTGGCTCGTTGTTGGCTCATCGGTCTTGTGTGCCGTCGCGCCTCTTCTCATGGCCCTCGTCCAACCACAGTGGCCATACTGGTACAACGCGTTCTTTGCCCAGATCTTCATGCCTATCAGTGGCGATGTGCTCTTCACTGTCGGGCTCATTGTCGTCTCCAACGTCTTCCCCGAGGACACGCAGTCGCTGGCCGGCGCCGTGTTCAATACCGCCGCACAGTTTGGCAGCTCACTCGGCCTGACTGTAATGCAGGTCGTGTCCACACTGACAGCAAAGGGCAAGCCTGGCGTGACCGGGTCCCCCGAGAATCTCATGGCTGGCTATCGAGCGACATTTTGGACTATGTTTGCACTTATGGTCTCATGCGCTTTTGTGAGCACATTTGGCTTGCGGCGAGCTGGCAAGGTGGGCGCCAAGCGGGACTAAAGGGCTAAACTATGGAGTCGTGATCACAGCCGTTTTTAAAAGTAGGCCGCTTTATCCTAGAATGGCGGTTGCATTTGAACATGGGTCTGTAAAACCTGTTATATGGCGGTCAACATCAGGATGTCTTTATATAGAAGATACCACACTTCCAGCATTGTTTAGATTGTAGGTTAGTACGTGCTTGTAGATAAGAAAGTTGTTTTATTTATTCATTTAGAATTTTGGTTTTCTTTTCATGCTTTTTCTCCTTCATTTTATTAACGAGGTACTTGCGTTCCATATAACCTTTGCCTTGGGTGAATCGGTTACTGTCGAGTTCCGATATTTTGACAAACCTGACCCTGGCTCTGGAAAGGACCAGCTGAGCTGACGTCGCTTGGATTTTAGCGCCAGTTCTGCGCCGCTCACACGCATGTTATGGTGCTTGGAAGGATCAGATGTCAGCTCAATTTGATTCTTCTCCACTGCATCGTTGCCTGCTTCACCAAATGATATCAAATTCGCAACGCTTGCACACGTTTCACATGCTAATCACATCTCAATTTCAGGTCTCAAGCTTACATTATCCTTTCCAATGAAGAACAAAATCCGTGAGGCACTGCCGTTTCGGCGGAAGCAGGCTACAGCCACGGAGCAAGGTCCTTACAACCCCATCGATTCTTCGAAGGCGGAGATCAGGATCATACATCTCCTCCCCGGAGATTTTGACGACACAATCAACATCGAGCTGGTGCCTGTCTCTCTCTCGAGCAATCCTACCCCACAGTATGACGCCCTGTCATATGTCTGGGGTCAAGAACAATGCCAGAACCCGGCTTTCGTCAACGGCAGACCCGTCACCATCACCTCGAACCTGGACATCGCCCTTCGGTACTTCCGGAACACCTCTGACGAGAAGACACTGTGGGTTGACGCGGTGTGCATCAACCAAAAGGATAACGTGGAGAAAGGCCCACAAGTGCAGATGATGGGACAGATTTACTCCAAGGCAGCCCAGGTCCTGGTATGGCTAGGCCCAGCTGCCGACGGCAGTGACGAGCTTTTGGAGCGTATGTGTCAAGGTTTCATAGAGGAGGAGATATCAGACCCAATGCTCCAGAACTCCTCGCTCGCCCTGATGGGCCGGCCATGGTTCACGCGCATCTGGGTCCAGCAGGAGATCGCACTGGCCGCGCTTGACCCAATCGTGCGCTGTGGTAGACATGCCTTATCTTTCGCGGACTGGTGTCTATACACCCTGAGATTCCTGTTCTCGCTCGAGAACGCGTTTCGAGAGGTGATGCATCGACAGGCGATGGATGGTGTCGCTATCCAGCCACTTGAGACCGACAGTGATGAAGTTGCGGAGGAGAAATACCAAAAGCTGCTGAAGCATATCGAGAACAACAAAAGGGCGATGGCCATCCAGAAGGCTCTGCTTACGCTGGAGAATCTCGCCTCCCTCCGGGCGAGAGTTGAGATGGCGTCTGGGACCTACAATGACAAGATGTTTGAGATCACAGCCTACATCAAAGCACAAAAGGACCCTCAGGCGATAGCATCGGCGAGCGGTACTAACAAACCACCTCTCAGCGCTGACGAGCTGAGGAACCTATTCAAAGAGATAGGAATGGACGAGGAGGCCATGAGAGACTATATCAAGTCCTACGTTGGTCGTGATGACCCGACAGAGTTTCCACAGCTCCTGGGCACGGTGTCGCACCTGGATGCCACAGACGACCGAGACAAGGTGTTTGGTATCTTGGGGCTGGCCAAATTTCTGGGCGAGCCGATCAAGGCCGACTACGACAAAACTAAGAGGCAAGTATATTCGGAAGCTATGGCCACCATCATCAGGGACAGCCTGGACCTCAGCTATAGCAGGCTGTCCATTGTCGATTCCAAGAAGAAGGGCCTGCCGTCTTGGGTGCCTGAGATAGGCGGCAAGACCCTGCGCGGCGCGGACATCTTGCCGAACTATCGTGCCGTGGAGACTGCGATGCGTTCAGCACGTGAGAAAGTCTCGCCTGCGACGTTCTCGAATGGCTACCAGACGCTCACAGTTGGGGGTGCCGAGCTTGGCCGCGTATCGGTAGTCATTGAGACGCCGGTCAAGGAGGATCCGGAGCTGACCGACCCTGAAGAGAGGTTCACACTAAATGATGAGCTCAAGTCGTTGATTGATGACAAAGGCACCCCCCTGAGAACGGTGTGGGAAACCTTGATAGGCAATCGTGTTATGAACTTGCTTGAGGAGCGCGATGCAACTTGGGACGATGGTCAGGTGGAGCTGCTTCGAAGCGACGAAAAGCTTCTCCAGGCCATTACTATCATGTGCGGACAAGAACACCGGGATCCACAAGGACTGCAAAATCATCTGAGCCCGGCCGATCTGAGGTTTCTCAGGCTCCAGTTCTATGAGACATGTCGAATGGCCACCTTGTTCTTCACGGACACAGGAAAGCTGGGCGTAGTAATAGGGAAGGTGGCGAAGGGAGATATCGTGGCGGCACTGTTTGGAGTCGGGATGACTTTCGTTCTGCGAAGAGCTTCCTCTCTTTCGACATTCGTGAAGGAACTCGGCAAAAAGGAACGAACGCAAGAACCGACATACGAGATGATCGGGACGTGCCACGTTGGAGGCCACAAGTTGGGACACGTGTATGACGAATCTGGCCTTCATAATTTCGTCATCAATTGACGCGTATCACATAGGATATCTCTAAACTTAGTGCCTATTGTTACCACCCTCCGCTAGTATTAAACTGATTTCCATATTTCCCACTTCAATAGCATCTCAAATGTGCACCCCAGTACGGGCAACTGTGAACTCAGCTGGCGCATTCAACCGATCGTAGTTGGCAAATGGGTTTCCACTCGGGTCGACAACCGTCTCCACATCACTCGCCGGGAAGAAACGGGTCCCCGTGTAAACACAGTTTGTCGACGGCGCGCCGCAGCTAGTGTCCTCCGGGTTGCCCTGCCAGATCTGCAGGTTGTAGCCAGGCTCGTCGGGGTTGGAACCCGAGCCGAAGGAGAACGAGTAGGTCGGGTCGCTGCACTCCGTGAGTGGTGCATATCCGATCTCGGGCTGGGTCGAGACCTGCGAGACGCAGTAGGCGGAGGAGTTGCCGTCGGTGATGTCGAATCGATACGTGGTGATGATGCTGAAGCGGGAGCTGCCTGCGTAGAAGTCGCTGATGCTCCAGGACGAGGGCTCGGCTTGACGAGGGATGGAGGCCGCTGAGGCGGCGGTGGCTAGGAGGCCGGCAACGATGGATGTCAGGAGCATATTGAAATTTGGTTTTGCTTTGGTGGGCGCTTGATAGCTTTGGTGGAAAGTGTTGGAGAGTAGAGTGATGATGAGCATGAGTTGAGTTCGAATAAAAGTATGACTATCGAGACTTTTATATCATAGCATCTACTGGAGTATTTTACTGGTGTCCTAAATTTACCATTCCTTTGTTTGACTGCTATACACCTATGTAGTATGGAAGGCACGGTTGCTATCGTGTCAGCAGTGAGCACTAGGCGGGTACGGGCTTCCTACGGTTCGTATCCAGGAATACGGTCATCGGCGCGACCTTAGTGAGGAGACAGCTGAGCTGTCAGACGAACTGACAACCCCGGAAAAAGTAAAGATTCATACGACAAGCGGTGTAATTCCTTTGAAGTTTTTAATAAAACGGCCCATAGTTGGGTGAGCACGGCGTGGCGCAGTCAGCAACGTTCCATCTAAACTGCAATGTTCACAGTGTCTCGGTGACCCAGCCGGGATTTGCGTGAAGAGCCAAGACCTATCGTTGCACCAATTCTTGAATCGCTTTTGGCGAGCTCCTCCTGGGACGGCTAAGCCGACGGCAAGGCGACGCACTGCCCCAAGTCCCAGAATGAAATGTGAGAGAGATCTGAATTCGTGAGAATACTCAACTTCCTAATCTCAGCAATGCCTACTGAAGAAGGCAACGATATACGAGCAGCACGAGGTATCCTGAGTGGCTCTTCAACGCTGGGATATTCACTTCCCGGGCACCATGGATTTATGGCTGTAAAGTCTAAGTTAAGTTTGACGGTATCTAGCCGCACGGGGGGACTCCTTGACTAGGTACTCTCAGAACACTCATGTGATCACTTCGGTCAAGACTGCTACATACAACAGCCCAACACAAACGGTCTTGGCAATAGCCCCCCAGTCTTCGTAGTTTGTCTAAAACTCAACGGTGTCGAGCCGCTCTGCCAACAGCACATCGTACTAGACTATATCGTCACTATAACTATTAACGTAACACCGGGAAAGTGGGGATAAGCTCTTTGGTGGCACCCCTCCCGAATGCTTGAGTACGTGTGCGCATCAGCTTGCGTCGGCCGTAATGAATATGAACCAATCAAGCACCTACCATAATGCATCTATTGGTGGCCTACATGTACCACGTCAGGCTGACTACATAAATCAGCCACACCGCACAAATTTTTCTCTTTTCTTCTTTTTCTCTTGCCATTCTGCGTACCACGCGAATCTAATTCCTCACCCAGATTTGGCGCAATTGCCAGTCAATATCCACCATGGACGCCTTTGGCTTGGTCCCAAACATCATCGCCACTATTGAGGCAACCTACAAAGTTATCAAGTTCTTCGAAGAAATGAAGAGCTCGGGACTGGACTGCAACAAATATATATCTGAAGCTAGCTCTTCCTACATACTCTTGCAACAAGTACGAGAACGCCTGCATTCAAATGTGGCAGACGAACATAGGATGCAGCCTTGGTCCCGCCACTTGCAGGCTTTGGCCGGCGATGACGGAGTGCTGAAACACTACAACAGTGACATGGAGCAAGTTGCCAAAATTTTACTCGAAGTCAAGAATTATCGCTTCCGACGGGTCTTTGTTTGGCACCGCGAGAAGGAGAAAATCGAGGATATCTTCAAGAAGGTCGAGCGGCACAAATCTGCCATTCAGCTCGTATTGTCCCATGATCAATTGTAAGCCCTCAAGCTTTTGAAGCCTGAAACGTGGATTATCGCAGTTTTCTGACCAGCCATTCCAAGGTCCTTGTCCGGTCATACCCATGAAGTTCTGAATAGGGTTGAAGCTCGCATCGAGACGACTGCAACTCTACAGGCCATAGAGAAGGCAGAATCTGACAAAGAGGCAATAATCGAATGGATATACCAGTCTACCGTGAATCATGACAATTTTCAACGGGACTATAACGCTTCTGCGCAGGATGGTACCGGACAGGCGTTCTTGAGCTCCGACACTTTCCGACAATGGCTCGAAGGCACCTGTGCCACCCTCTTTTGTCCTGGGCTCCCAGGGGCAGGCAAGACTGTCATGGCTTCTATCGTGAAGTCTCGTTTGGACGAAAAGACGATGGATAGCAATCATCCCACAGCTGTCTTGTATTTCAACTACAAGCGACACCTGGAAGATCACAGTCATCAGACACTTCTTCTCGCGGTCTTGGCGCAATTTCTATCTTCGAGCGAGAAAGTTCCCGACCACCTTCGGAATATGTTCATGAGGAAAGAACTACTGCGTATGGACGATATCATGTCCATCCTCGAAAGTCTTGTCCAGTCATCACATAGGAGCTTTCTCATCCTGGATGCCTTAGATGAATTTTACGACGATGACGGGGCTCGTTCTCGATTTTTGCATGTCATTCAGCGACTTCAGGCTGCCGGTAATCTGAGGGTTATGATGACGGCTCGGCCACACTTAACCGACGACCCAGTCGTCAGCAAGTGGTCAGATGCTATTATCCAGATAACGGCAACCGACGACGACTTGCATACGTATTTGGACGACAAGATTTGTGGCTTCCGATACCTACCCGATGATTTCGACCTTCGCCTTAGCATCGCGGATCGCATTGTGGAAGCCTCGGCTGGGATGTTAGTACCTAGACTCTCGCCGAGTAATTTGTTTCGCGCTAGCTAACGATTGCATGATGTTAACTTCTAGTTTCCTACTCGCGGTTCTACATTCAGACTCTCTGAAAGATGCGTACAACGCCTATGAAGTCGAGGACATCTTGGAAAATCTGTCCAAAGGGCCGGATGCCTTGGACAGAGCCTACGAGGACGCGACCAAACGTATCGATCACCAGCCAGCGAACCGTCAATATTATGCTCGCCTAACTATTTCCTGGATGGTTCAGTGTCTTCAGCCAATGACACCGATGGAACTTCAGCACGCTGTAACCAAGCCCAAACACCTAGAGAGGGGCCCCTCAGCATCGGGCCTCGTTAAGATAGATGCCCTTGTATCTTTCTGCGCCGGTCTCGTCACCATCGACCACGAGTCGAATGTCGTTCGATTTGTGCATTATACCACACAGGAGTACTTCACACGAGACCGGCTCACAAAGTGGCTGCCAGGTGCAGAGTTGGACCCAGCACGTTTGTGCACTACGTATCTCATGAACTCCAAGCTTTTGAAAGCTATTGAGCGCGCGCATGAATCTTGGTTAGAGCTCATGAGAAAACATAGATCAGAGCTGCTAATGTCGGAATCCCAGTCTGGGACACCCGAGAAGAAGAATGGGTTCCGCGTTGACTTGGAGACGCTACCCCAAGACGAACTTGCGGACTGGCCGTTCCTAGGGTACTCCAAGAAACACTGGGCGGCGCACTGTTCAGAGTTTCAGACGCCCCTCCAGAATTTGCTCCTGCAGTTTCTCACAGGACCAGCCCAGATCGTGTATCGCGAGCTAGAATTGCAGTGGTGCATGCGGTATGAAATTATGCCGCCGCTTACTATGGCAACGGACGGATATATCGGTCATGCCAACCTCCGGCAAGTCACCCCAATTTCGATATGTTCTCGTTCGGGTCTCAACCATTTGATAAGCAACTTATTGGAACAAGGCTCCGACATTAGAGTGGCACCAATGCTGGAGGAATGTTTCGGGAACGGTGTCTCTGACCAGCTCGAGGCCATCTTGGAATCTCCCCCACGAGTTCGCCACATAGCCCTTGACGAGCCGTTGCTGCTCGCCTGTCAGCTTGGGAATATAGAACTTGCAGCCTTGCTGCTTGCACGCGCCTCTATTTGGGACGACGTCTATTACGAAGCGTTCCGGACAGCGGATGAGAGAAAGAACCTTGATATGCTTGATCTGATCATAACAAGGTGCCCCCTGGACACCATATCCCTCAATCGAATCGGGATGTGCTCTTCCATAGACGAACCTCGGATAAAAGATAGTCTCCTCCATCGTGCGCTGCACATCTCGCCCGATCAGGACCTTGTCGGACTCAAGGGATTATTCGAGCGGCCGAATGCATCCTTCTGGGTGGGGTATTTGCTTGAACGAGGCTTTGACGTCAACATGATATACCGATACCCGATTCCGCGGAGTGGGATTGAGGTTGCTTCTGAAGCTGGGTGCCTCGAAAGTGTCCGTATCTTGCTGAACTATCCGGGTGTACAAGTGTGCCGCGCGGACGAGGAAGATGCGTTGCTACTCGCGGCAAAAGGTGGCCACCTGGAGATTTTCCGCGCACTACTATCTCATGTTTCGAGTACTCCGGACCTGGCCGCCTTGGTTCAATGCAGTGTTGATCGAGTGTTCCAATTACTTGCAGGACGCGACCCTTGGTGGTCACCTACAGCATTCGACGTGGGATTTATGAAGTCCTTACTCAAGTACCAAGACTTGAATAGCCTATCATTCAACCAACTTGAGAAGGCTATCCAGTATGCCGTCTCCAGCGCCGAACCTTACGACGAATTAGATGCGCACAAGGCTATCTTGGATCTGATTCTACATCAGTCAAGCAGTCATTTCCGTTGCAGAGGCATTCACGGACGCACCCTGTTCCAAACAGCTGTACCACATGCCTTGGCTGGCTCTGCCAGGGTAAGTACCCATGATCGGGCGAAGGAATCAGTGTTTGCCGACGAAAAATACACGCAAACATTGAGTATGTTGCTCAACCATCCTATGTTCGACTACAGCGGCCAATACAATCCTCTAATTCAGTTCTTGACGGAGTGGCGATTCGCAGCTCTGGCAATAGACGAACAAGAGAACGATAAACTTGGACTATTTCCCAACATTCAGATGCTTCTGAAAGATCCTCGATTCGATCCAGACACCCCGGACGAAACCGGGCGGACGGCTCTGTCACACGCATCTGAATATCACACCGATTACCTCGTCAAAATGCTCCTAGAACACCCGCTTGTCAATGGGAACTCAACAGATGTCTCTGGTCGGACGCCACTCTCCTATGCGGCGGAAAGCGATCCTCCATACCGTTTGAGGGGAGGCCGGCTCGTATTACCGATTCTGTTGGCAAATGATAATGTCAGAGAGAATGCGAATTGCCCTGACAAAGCGGGCATTACACCTTTGATGTATAGCTGCAGGCTTGGTCGAACAAAGGATGTGGGACTGTTGCTGGACATTGCGGGATCGGAAGCCAACCTACCTGATAATCGTGGCCGAACACCGCTTCATCATGCACTCGAGGCCTGCAGTCACAAACACGAGCCCCTCGCAATGCTCCTCGCAAACCCCAACATCAAGGTCAACGCCAAAGACAAAGACGGGAGAAGTGCCCTTTTCTATTCCTTGAGAGGCCAGACTCTTCGGTATTCGGGGAGCCTCGATTTATCGCTTCTTTTGCAACACGAGGACCTGGATGTTTCAGAAGAACTATTGGATATGCGTGATGATGATGGTCAGGCACTTGACTGTGATGATGTCTTGGGGTCTGTGAAGATGTTACGAGGGAGGGACTCGGAGGAAGATTGGCGATCTAAGAGTCGAGAATGGACTCCTCTCAATCTAACAGAATCCGGGCATCTTGATATGATAGAATCGATCTTCTCTGGGGGACAATCACCGGCCTGATACGTCCCTAGGTAGCGATGCGGATTCCGTAGGCTGCTTCCAGTTGAGAAATACAAGTTGTGGAAGATTTGTCCTTGATTGCGTGATAGGAAAGTGTTGTAACTCTGAGTTAAAGGCCTTTTCATTCGATTGTTATCGTCCCTGCTTTTGCATGTCTTCATAAAGATTGAATATGCCCCCGGCACGGAGCGGGCCGCTTATCACCGGACTGGAGAGCCGGCCGTTGGAATTGGCTTCGGCAGTGCCTGAGCGGGGAATTCATCCAAGACCTCATCCCATCTCCCCTCGATTTTATATAATATGGCCGTGTCAATATAGTATCCAATTCAATTTGTTCGACGTCTTTGAACAATCGTGGGATCTGCTAGCCTAGTGTTATGCTCAGGATAGTCTAAGATTTGCTCCCTCTATACCTAGGTACCGACAGGCAGACGACCGTCTTTCACCATGAGGACAAGACCAGATGAGGGTAACCACACGCCACGGGGGACAGTTCCTGTGCAGGAACATCCACCGCGTCGTCATGCTTCACCCATACCGGAGGAAGTCTATAAGCCCTGGAAGTTACCTCAGCAACAGGCGTATGTCTTTGTCAACATCAACGTCGTCGATACTATCGCCGGCAAGATCCAGCCCGGCCGCATCGTGCGAATCGAAGACGGCAAAATCAAATCCATCACGCCCTCATCCGATCCAACCAACGATGCAGACCAGCATACACTGTACCAACCCCAGCCAGACGACGGCGCCATATACATCAACTCGGCTGGCAAGTACCTCTCCCCAGGCCTGATCGACAACCACGTCCACCTCACCTCCGTCCCCGGCACGGCCGACCTGCAGTCCGCCATGGCCACCCCCGGACCGGTCTCAGCCCTGAGGCAGCCCTACCAGTGCAAGGCGATGCTGGAGCGCGGCTTCACGTCCGTCCGGGACTGTGGTGGCGCGAGCCTCGCGCTCAAGGAGGCCATCGCGGAGGGGGTGTTCCCGGGACCGCGGCTCTTTATCGCGGGACATGCCCTAAGCCAGACGGGCGGGCATGGAGACCGGCGAGGAGCGCACGAGGGAGATGGTGCGGTGGCGTGTTGCGGCGGCGGGAGCGGTGAGCTGGACGGGGGGCTCAGCATGGTTGTTGACGGCGTGCCGGGTGTTCTGGCCGCTGCAAGAACACAACTTCGGCGTAAGTGATAACGATTCCCAAGCACCTTCAGGAGATATCCCACGAGGTCGTAAACCGCCCTCCTTCCCCCCTTGACCCCAATCTCTCAACGTCCCAAAATCAGAAGGCCCCTAACCTCGAGCATCCAAAAGGCGGCGCCGACTTCATAAAGTTCATGGCAGGCGGCGGCGTAGCCTCCCCCACAGACCCCCTAGGCAGCATCCAATTCACCCCAGAAGAGATGCGCGCCATAACCACCGCCGCCTCGGACGCAGGGACCTTCGCCACCGCCCACGCCTACACGCCGGGCGCGATCCGCCGCGCAGTCGAGGCCGGCGCCCGGGGCATCGAGCACGGCAACCTCATGGACGCCGCGACGGCGAGGCTGATGGCCGACAACGGCGTCTACCTCACACCAACACTAATCACGTACGCGGCCATGGCGGACCCCAAGTACGCCGGGTTCCTGCCGGGGGCCAACCGGGCCAAGAACGCCGAGGTGCTGGACAGGGGGCTCGAGTCGGTGCGGCTCGCGCACGAGGCCGGGGTGAGGATGTGCCTGGGGAGCGACCTGCTCTCGTTCCTGGGCGCGGAGCAGCTCGGGGAGTTTGGCCTGCGGGCGAGGGTGCTTCCCGGCGACGAGGTCCTGCGGCATGCTACCGTCAACCCGGCGCGGATGTGGGGGCAGGAGGATAGGCTGGGCCAGGTCAAGGAGGGGTTTGTCGCGGATCTGCTGGTTCTGAATAGGAACCCGCTCGAGGACGTGACGATTTTCGAGAAGCCGGAGAAGCATTTGCTTGGGGTGATCAAGGAGGGCAGGGTGTATGCGAGCAGGTGGTCGAAACTGCCTGTCGATGTCGAGCCGAGGAAGACATTGCTTGAGTGAGAGGGAGGGAAACAAGTTAGAAACGAAAGCATACGCAGCGGGTCAGCGGGCTATGCGTCAGTCTGCTTGTGTGTCTCCTGAGACATGAGCAAGGGGACTGCACAGGTTCATGACCTCGCCCACGAAAGACATATGGAACGGATGCTTGACCATCATCAACCTTTGAACTCGAAATCCCCATCATCATCCATTCAAGTCAGGCCATATACAGGCACGCTAGGTACTTAGGTATACATGTAGATGAACTGCGTGCGAAGGTATCTATGCAGCCAACCCAAGAAAAGTATGTCAAGGTAATGTAAACGTATCCACAGCACCGAACAAGGAGAAAAGAGAAAAAAGAGACTCCTCGGTGCCCTCGACTCAGGTATCATACACCCCTCCCCCTGTTTACCTTTCCCATTTGCCTTCCTAGCTCGCCCTCAATGCATCCCTCAACGCCATGCCCTGGTCATGCCCTGCTGTATATACCCTCAGGAAAGGCATATCCGCAGGAATAGATCACAAAAGAAACACCGCCCCGTTCCACCCAGAAACAAGCGAGAAGTCTCTAGCGGCACCCACACCGCCCCCATCACCCGGCCCCCGACCACCGCGGCCATCATCGCCAAGGCTCATTTCCTAAAGCCCGCCAGCACTAGGGCTCCTCTTCCCACCACCGCTGCCGCCCTTGTCACCGCTGCCTGCTATCGACAGCGCGGCCTCCATCCGCCGCCTCCTCTCGATCTTGGCCTCCCGCGCCTGCGCCTGCAGAGCAACTTCCTCGAGGCTGATGATCTTGCGGCTGGCCTCGTTACGGTCAAGCAGCCGTCCCTCTCTCTCGGCCTTGAGCTTGTTCTCCATGTCTTTCAGGCGGTGCATCCACTTGAGCTCCGCGTCCAGCGGCGCGCCGGGCGACATTGGCCCATGGGAGCCGGCCGCCGAGGTGACATCACGCGTGTTGTGGTTATGATTGCTGTTCTTGTAGTTGCTCAGGCTGCTGTGGCGTGGACTGTACTCATTGATCACGTCCTGCGCGGCTGCAATCTCGTTGTCAGACCGGTGCGACTTTTCTCTCGTCATGGTGTCTCTCGTCATAGTCTCCCTTGTCATCGTAGAGGCTCGGCTCGTCGCCCGGTGCGTTGAAGACCCACTCGATGTTGTTGGCGCGCCACCGCTGACGTGCCGCGAGCTCTGACGGCTGCGTTCACCGCGCTGGCTTCCCCTCTCCCCCGAGATGGCACGTGCTGTTGGCCCGGTTGGAATGCTCGGGCTGGGACTGCCGTCATCATCCGTGCCCCTCTCTGCCCGAGGGTCAAGCATGGCGTGGCGGACCTCGTTGGCTGTGCGGAGGGTCGCGTTTTCCACCTTGAGCTGGCGATACGCGTCCTCGAGTTTCGCCATGCGCTGTTTCTGCTCTTCAAGAAGCGCTTGGCTCATTTGCCCCGCAATTCCAATCGATCCCGTGGCCACTCCATTGCGCACAATCGACTCAATCTTATCGAGCTTCTTGATGCGCTTGTCGAGGCTGTCCTCGAGGTGCTGATACTCTCGCCAGAGCTCTCGCTCGACTGACTTAACACGGTCTTGGAACTTGCTCACAATTGACTCGATGGTCCTGACGGCAGCCAGAAGGTTCTTGCTAAACCCAGGCAGCATGGTAGCGACCGACTCGAGAGACGGGAGGGCGCGACCGCTGATGAGGCTGTTATCGTGAGCCCAATCTGTGCCACAGAGGCTTGAGAGGCGTGTCCAGAGGACGAGAAGGAGACTGTTGCGCTCGTTGAGTTGTTCCTTGAGGGATGCTTCGAGCTTAGTGAGCCGCTGCTTGTCTTGGCTCTTGGCGGCCTCCAGTTCCTTGATGCGGAGCTCAGCAGAAGACATGGTGCCGTGAACGTGCTGCTGTGTCTTTTGGTATGTCTCGAACTGGTGCTTCGTGTTGCGGTGTGCCTGCTGTTCTTTGGCAAGGGTGTCACCAAGTCGGCGGGATTCGAGCGCGTGGCTCTCGAGCAGTTCGTCCCGCTGTTTGATGAGATGATCCTTCTCGTTGAGAGAGGCCCGGGTGGCGTCCAGCTCCCGACACGTTGAATCAAGGTCGTTCTGAAGCTTGGTGATGTCCTGTAACGGTGCAATTAGGACAGCGGTTCTCATACAAGCCGAGGGGTACAGAAGAAGAAAGGAAACTTACTCTGAGGAAGCTGGATCTCGTGCCGTTGAGATCCCCGAGCGCCTCCCTCAAATTGTTCTCAAGGTCCACCAGCCGCGCCTTCCATTCCGCCGCCTCATTCTCCTGCCTAGAAAGACTCTTACGCAGCTTCCTGGCTTCGTCCTTGGCAGTGGACATCTCCCTGTTCAGGTTGTTGACCACCTGCTGCACGTCCTCCTTCTCCTGGTTCGCCACAATCTCGCGCTGGTGTCGCTCCGATTGGAGTTGGTTCTCAAGCTCCTTAACTCTTTCCTTCTCCTCGCGGAGGGCAAGCTCGGTGTTTGCCAACTGGCCGACCAGGTCGCCGATGCGCAGCTTGTCGCTCTCTTGCTCCTCGCGGAGGAAGGCAATCTCGCCCTGGGTGGATTCGAGCTGGATACCAAGCCTTTGCGCTTTGTCGTTGGACTCGAGAAGTTTGGCCTCCAGATCCTCGAGCTCCTTGTTCGCCTCGGCTAGTTCTGTCTCCAGTTCCTGGATGCGTTGGAGCTGGGTTTCTTGTGTGTCTTCGAAGCGTATCATGTCCTCACTCAGCCTACGCATCTCTTCCTGCAGAGCCTCCTGGTTTTCATTACGCTCCGCCAGTTCTTGGCTGAGCCGCGCGATCTCTTGCTCTCGCTGTTCGTTCTCGCCCTCCAGGTGGTCTATTTCGTCCTGTGCTTCCTCGCGCAAAGCGTTGAACTCATGGTCCAGCCCGGAATTTTCCTGGAGAAGGTCGTCACGCTCCTGCTGCAACGTGAGTAGGTCGTTCTGGGTGGCCTCGAGCTCTTCTTGCAGCTGCTGGGCCGCTGTCTCAGCCTGTTTCCTGCCCTCCAGTTCGGCCTCATACTCCTGCATGTAATTGCCGAGCTCCTGTTGCAGGTCCTGATTCTGCATCTTGACCCCATTGAGTTTGTCTCGCAGCTCAGCCAACTTGTTCTCGAGCTCCTCGCGTTCGGGGTCTTCATCCAGCGTCGCGGTACGAGTCATACCGCTCCCACGGGACTGTGGCCGGTCGTGGGCACCAGCCCGGGATGCGGACCTGTCAAGAAGGCTGTCGATGGTAGATGGCGTGGGTCCACCCCGGCGCGCAGCCATCTTCAGATCCTCGATCTCCTGGTAGAGCCTCTCCTTCTCACGGTTCCTTGACGTCAGCATCGACGTTTGCGCGCCGACCTCGCGCCTGAGCTCGGCATTCTCATGCCTAAGCTGCTCGCTCTCGCGCCGCAGCTCCTCGACCAGAGACACGCTGACGCTCATTGCCCCGTTCATCGTGTCGGCTTCTGACATTCGTGTTTGCGGCCTCGAAGGTGACTGTGCCCGGCCCTTCTTGGTGATGTTATAAATATTAGTAGTGTGGCTCATGCCTGACGGATGCGAGGCATGGGAAGACGGCCGGCCTCCGAGGTTGTTCGTGCTATTTGCCAAATCCTGTTTCAACCGGAAGACTTCATCGCGCAGAGTGCGGTTCTCTTCGCCCATCCTCTTATTATCTTCGTCTGATTGCTCTCGCCGTGCTTGTTCCTGGTCGTAGAGCTCCTTCCATATTGCCGTCTCATCATCTTGGCCGAGAGATTCACCCAGACGGTTCTCATTAATGGACTGCAGGTTCTTGACCATCTCGGCCATGCGCCTCTTTTCTGCCTCCTTGTTCATGCTCTCTTCCTTGAGCCGTTCGATTTCGGTGACGAACTCGTCGACGCGCTCGCGCAAGTAGATGAGCTCCTCCTCGTTGGCCTGGGCGTCGTAATCGTCCGGCACGGGACCTGAGGACCCACCACTCTTAGCGGTGTCGGGTCGCTCGTCCTCATCCTTGAGCTTTTTCTCGAGCTCCTTAACACGGCGGCGGAGAACCTTGTTGTCGCGCTGCATGACAGCCACGCTGGTCTTGAGCTCCACGTTCTCCGAGATCATCTCCTTAATACCTTCTTCGGAGAGCTTGTCGAGCCGGTCGCTCAGGAACATGACCTTAAGCTTGAGATCAAAGTTCTCCTTGGACAGCCGTTCTATCGTGCTGCTCTGTTCCTTCAGCGTAAGGTTCTTGCCGGTGCGAGTGGTGCTCGCACTCGCGCCCAGATTCACCTCAGACAACTTCCTCCTGGGTGTAACGAAACCGCTTTTGCTCCTGTATTCCCTCGCCAGAGATTCCGGGACCTGTACATTCCTAACGTGTCGGGCGATGGCCGTGTCGGTCGGTTCGGTCAAGGGCTGCCTTGGAGCCTTCGGGGTCTTGAGTCTATCGTCGTTGGGATTATCTGACGACATGCCCTCGTATTCATCCAGAGGCTCAAGTGGCTCGACACCAATGCGCCCTGTTGAATCCTCCCGAAAGTCAGACGCCATGCTGCCCATGCTTATCTGCCGCGTGACAATGTTGCTCATACTGCTGTTCCGCGAGGTGCCCAATGCTGGTATGGCACCGCCGGACTGCAAAGCGTAATCCGCGCCGAGCCCTCCCGCTGTGCCGGCCGTCACGTCACTTTCGATATCGTCGTTGAAGGACGACGACGACGAGTGATGACTTGCCATGCGGCTGCGCAGGTATTTTGGGCGTTTTCCGCTCTTCAAGCCATGGCCGGGTGTGTTCCCCGCGTCCACGCTGATTTTCGGTATGCCCATGTCAGGACGCCGTTGTGATGAGGCCCCCGAATTCCCTGAAGCTCCTGATGTACCCGAGGTATTGGCTGGTCGGAGAAACGAGTCGTCCATCGAGGAGTTATGTTGTACAATGCTGTCGCCTTCTTCTTGGGGAGTCTGGCTGTCATCGGCATGCGCGCTGTTGGTATTTCCATTGCTGACCCTGGACATTGCTCTTGAAATGGTGCGCGCGGTGGTGGCACCAGTTGGGGAGGACGAGAAGGCTTCGAGGGCGGAAGTGCCTTCTGGGACGTGGAGCTGGTCAGATGCTGGCTCTCTCTTGGGTTCTGGGCTTGGCTGGTCGGACTCGGATGGCGGAGGGATATGAGGCAAGGATGGCTCGTCTTGGATCGCGTGTCGTGGAGCAGGTAGTTGCGAGGAAGCTGAGGTGGCGGCGGGAGTGGGAGCGGGAGCACCTGGCTTGGGAGGTTTTGAGGGCGAGTCGAATACGAAGGTGTCGTCCATGCCGAGGGAGTTCACGGTAGGTAGAGGAGAGATTGGGGTTGTGAAGCTGGACTCAATGTCTTGCAGCTGCCTCCGGAGCATTTGCGCCATGGAGGAGTCGTTGTGTCCAGGTGAGGGCAAGCCGCTGTGGCCATCAGCAAAGCTGTGGTCGCCTGCGCTGCCGACATGTTGCTCTTGCGTGCTCTGTCGCGGTTCGCCGTGTTGTCGCAAGCCGCTTGGGGGGCGGAGGTTAGGGATATCATCGGCTCTTAGGACGGTGCGTGGCGCGGACGATGTTGGGCGCGTAGGCGTCGGCTCGTTGTTGTCGCGAGATTGGTCCTGGCTCTCTCCGTAGTCGCGGTCGTGGTCATCGTCCGGGTGACTGGCCGTGCCAGGGACTCGGTATGCGGTCGAAGGTCGCGAGATGTCTTGGTGTTGTTCGAGACTGTCCACTTCCAAGGTCGGCGTGGAGGACGAAGGGGGCGGCAAAGGCCTGCGTGCGGCAAGGTCGATGGTGCTCTCGGAGTCGTCCATTGTGCCAGTGTCTGTCTTGTCCATGTCGTCCATAATGCCCTGCGCATGGGGCGCCCGAGACAGCCTCCCTTGGCAGCCAAATTGGGAGGGATCAGGTCATCCGCCACAGCAGGTCGTGGTTCTGCTTGGAATGCAGGATGCTAACAGCAGCGCGTGGCGGACGTGGTGGTGTATTTTGTAGAATACCAAGAATGCTGTTGTTGCTGCTGTCTCTGTCTTGTTTTGTGCGGTGGTGCGGTGCTGTGTGCTTTGAGCTCGTCGGGACTCGGAGACGCGATTCAGGGGGGCTCGACGGGGAAGCGTGTTGGGGTATTATCATCCAGGTGCTGGCGTTGGGGTCGAGGTCTTGGTCGTTGCCCGGTCGGCGCGGGGGAGAGTTGCCTGTAAATATCGCAGTCTTGAGGCGTTCTGAGAGGGAGCGAGGAGCGAAGGAGAAGGATCTGCAGCCGGAGATGGAGACATAGAGAGAAGTTCCCGTCTCGCGGTTTGTGGGCTTTGGGCGTTGCTGGATAAAGCATGCACCCAATGCAATGCTGGTACCAGACAATCAATCCAACCGAAGCGAAGCGAGTCCAATGTCGACGGCAGGCCCGAGCTGTGTGACCGTGAGTTGAACGGCCCAGTGGATGGGGGTGCAAACAGCCTGTGGACATCGGGGTTGGGGTTGAAAGTCACGCCGTACCGTGTCATTGGGCGACACCACCTGCACTCGACGCGCTTGGGCTCCTGCGGCAGCTGCGACCCAGCTCCCTTTACGGAATGGTTGCTGGGGCCAAAGCTCCCGAACGGTAGGGAACCCCCTGCCTGTCTGCCGTTCCCCCCCCCTGCCCGAGACCCCTATTCCAAGGACCCAATATTGAACCTTCCAGTCGGACTGGACTGTCCAAATTTTGTCACGTCCTCTGTTGACCAACCAGCCCGTGACACTCCATCACAACACGACGAGCAAAAAGAAGGAAACCCATACTCAACTGTCGTTCAACATCGCAGATGCTACTCGGATATGCATGTCTTCGGTCTGGTAACCCTCACATACATCCTTCTCGGGCTGTGCCATATCGAGGCTGGGTGGCTCCTCTTTTACCCACGACGCTTATCATCGCGAATCCACGTCTAATAATGACCCGAAACTCTGGAACTGTACGTATGAATCGCACGCAACAGCGCAGGCAAGGATCCATCTCCAGTGGATGCCCGTAGATCATTCGACACTGCCGCAGATTGGGTTTAGACTGTCTTGTCGCATACGTGTGCACCGGTTTTATCAACACAGGCTGATGCTACAAGATGTATCGTACTTGAACTTGAATCGCATCTCACATCCCATTTGCTCTCACGCCTTACTGTTTCTAGCATCTAGATGTTCTAGGTTTAGGTCCAAGCCCTGCGTCACATCGCCTTAGCTTTGTCCTTCCCGGGCCATGGTCCGTATTCTCCCCGGGCGTCCCGGCGGCCACCTCGTGCTCCCCGTAGCCGTTGGCTTCGTACTCGGCTCCTTTTTCAGCTTCTTCACACTCACTCATTATTCCACCCCGTCCACTTCGGTCGCTCGATGCCACCGGTACCTCGCGTCTGGTCTGGGATCATGCATTCCATCGGTCGTTCATTTTGTTCAGCTCAAAGAGGACGAGTCTAGCAGCCTGCACTTCTCCTTCGAATCATTCCTCGCCATCTATTCCGCCTACCTTTTCGTCCAGCCATCCGTGATATATATCCATACCGACTATACCCCTCAGGAGGTAGTCAGTGCAGCTCAAAATGGCTCGTCCTGGACGCGAAAGGTTCTGACTGCCTTTCCAGACGTCGTGCGTCTGAGCAAGGTCACCGCCCCGACCAAGGCGAACGGCCTCGACATCAAGCGCATCGAGCACAAGTCCGACTTCGTGCGCCTGGACCAGCTCACTCTCCACGGCGGTATTTATCTCGACTGGGATGTGCTCACCCTCAGGTCCCTGGACCCCCTGATCGACTCGGGCTTCAAGGCCGTCGTGGGCCGCCAGTCCGACGCAACCATCATGAATGGCATCATCCTGGCTGCCAGGGACGCGGCCCTGACGCGCATCATGAAGCAGGAGACCCCAAAAGCCTTTAACGGTGACTGGGTCTCGCACAGCGTTGGTCTGATCACCAGCGTCGCGCAGGCCGTCGCCAGCATCCCGCGGGAGGTGCTCATCATGGACCCCGGGGCATTCGCGCCCTTCACGTGGACCCAGGAGAGCGTCAACGCGGCGCTGGAGAGGCACGAGGGCGACGCGCCTCCCGTCCAGCGGCAAGATACCTTGGCCGGCCGGGGTATGCTGTCGGCAGCGGCAGTGGACCCCATGCCGGTGTGGGAGAGGCACCGGGCGGCTGAGAAGAAGGCATGGGCTCATGATTTCAGCGACGCCTTCTTCTTCCACAACTACTTCAATGACGTGGAGAATCCGAAGGGATTCAGCGAGGTCACCGTGCCGTATGTATTGGCGAGGGATAGCAACTATGCGCTTGCTGCCTGGCCAATTGTGAAGCAGGGCATCAAGGATGGGTACATTGATGAGAATGATTCCTCAGTTTGAGTATATAAGATGTTGCGTGTAATTCAGACCTGGATATAGAGTCTTGCACAGATTTGCCGACTCATAGTGTCCGTTCACCTACAATGCGTCTAGTTGTGTACCTGCGACATAACAGGGGAAAGAAAATAGAGAAACAGTTGCCAATACTTAACCTCTACATCAGCATAAAGTCTACTAATGATCAATCGTTCCCTATTCACAGCAGAATGACCGCGCGAAGCGTTCACAGCAACTTCACCTACATGTCTGTGGGGTGGGGTCTCCTTTTCGAGAAACCAATACCTCTGTTAGCAGTCAACAGACACCATGGTTCGAACTTGTTAATCCTTTACGTTCTTTGGTGCTATATCGACACTGGCGAATGCAAGCTTTCTCGAAGCCAAGACTGTGACACAGGTCGGAAATAACTATCTGGCCGGCCGCAGCTAAGGAGTTGTGTAAGCCGGACCGGAGCTGCTGGCGCGCACCTTTAAATTCAAAGATTCTGAGGGAATGTGCGTATCTGGAGACAGTTTCCCTCTGAGTATTAGTAGAGAATAAAGCTGGTCACATCTGAGTTCATACCACATGAAAGCTCGCGTTACCGGCTTCAATTTTGTGTAGGTTCAGATAGATGACCGGACTGGCTTCCGAGACTAGAATTGCCCTGGTTATTGCACCGCCTAATAATTATCATACTTTCCGTCCTTCGATCCTCTCCAGTAGCCGCAAATGCACATGGAGCTTGTGTGGAGCTACGAGTCTTCTTCTCCTTGCGGTTTACCGTATATCAAAGATCGAACGACGTGTGGCATTCTTTATGTCTTCTCGGTAACTACTCTGAAGTAAGTGAAAATCCAGGTACGGAGCACACCAACTCTGCATCTAAATGACCCCACTGCGTAGCTCTTTGGCATCATTTCCGCATGCAAGTACCATAAACCTGCCTGCCAATTCGTTGCAGCGTCGAAGGGAGGCTCGTCGAGCATTTGTAAGCAGGACTCTCAACAGACCAATCAGGTTAAAGTGTAGAGCATATCAATCAACAACACCTGACACTTCGCCAACACCTCACCTGGTCCAAGTATGCGGGCAACCCTACATTGTATCTAAAGTTTGTCCCATCAAATTGACGAGGACAATCATAGAGCTGCGCTTGGATGATTGGGACATTGCGCTCTTTTTCCCCCTTCACCGCATCTCCCTCGTTCGTCGTTGCCGTCGAACCCCCGAGGAGACCCACGGCCCCGCTCGCATAAAATACACGGAAATTGGACCATGTCGACGTCAGAGATTGCCATGACAAATGGGGGGTTTTCGCGGCGCATTGCATGCAAGGTATGCCTTTGTCACTTATCTAGACAGAATTCTCCTAATGTATAGGAAGCTATGTCGAGATCGCAAGGTCCGCTGCGGCGGCGAGCAGCCAGCATGTGAGAAATGCAGGCGGGCAGGAGAGGAGTGTGTCTACCTCCCGACGCAGAAGCCGTCCAAGGCTGAGCTGGCTCAAACAGTTGAGGCGTTGCAGAAGCGCTTAGGTGAGGTCCTTGTGCACATACGTGCCGCCCGATCAACAAATCACTAGGCAGCCCAAGAGGAGTTCATGTTGACTAACTCGCTGATGTTGGGCCATGTGCAAGATGAAGCAGAGGCGTACATTGTTCGGCTTAAAACCTCATCAAACTGCACCACGCTCACGTCGCCGTCTGCTCATAATTTGGAAACTCCAAATGCAATCGCGGACAACGACCTGGAGAAAACCATCCACGTATCTTCTGACGCATTTGGGGGGCTTCATGGCAATTCTATCAACCCCGGAAATACCTTCGATTCGTCAAATAACCAACAAGGTCTGCATACATCTGGACCAGGATCGCGGGAACAATCTCAGCCCCTACCCAACCTGCAAAATTTATTCCCAATCGATGAGTACATGAACATCGACTCGCCCAATCTCGATTTCTATACGAGGAATGGGCTTAGCCCACAAGGGGGAATCGACGAGGCGACAGGCGCAGCCATCCTCGAGCCAGTGACGAAATTCTCGTCAGCCATCTTCCAGACCCAGGCCGAGACATTGGTGATGGCATCCGTTGTGGCCGACTACATTGCCTGGCTTCGCAAGGCACCCCCAGGCGGCGGGATACCAACCGTGACTGAGAGCCCAGTGTATCTGGGCATGCTCGACAACCTCGAGATCCGTCTCCGCGAACTCTGCGAGATGAGTCGATCGAGAAGCACCGACGCATTGAAGGAATTGGTGGCGGCTCTCGGCGCTCTCGCCCCTCCTGGCGGGGCCATGGCCGCAAAGCTGGGTAGTCTTGAGGAGGATCTTCAGAAAGAACTACAGGAGCGGGCTGAGGTGTTTCGTTCTCGATACAATCCATGTGCTCTACTTTCGCAACAGTCCCGCGACACTTCACAATGACACCTTACTCTTGTTCATTGGTGAAATCTAATGGTATGAGGCTGTGGTATTTGCGGCAGACCCAAGGGATAGGCAGGCTAAGAAAAGAGTACAGATTTCGCATTGAACGTAATATTCCGCGGCACAATGCCACGTTGCTTCGGTGATGGCTCATGGACTTGGCTTGAATTAAATATATTGCTGAATCGTCTAGTTGAATTGCCACCGCAGTTTCTATACATCTGTGAAAAGCCCACCTAATAGGATGTCAAAGCAGTTGACACGATCGAAATCACTCGATCGTCGAATCTTTCCCATTTACACTTCCCACCTTCAAACACGTATCCCACGTAATCTGACTATCTAACTCATAACGTCGATCCTCGTATATTGTTGATCGCCTTCCATTGATCCCAATTCATCTGCTCCAGCCCCTACCTTAGTCAGATGATCAGGTCAACACCAGAATGAGGCTAGTGTGGAGCCTCGCCATTATCGAGGAAAAGCTTCTTTCGCTGTGGTAGCATAGCAGACGTTAGATCAGGAACATAGTGATCAGGGTCAGTTGTTGAGTTGGCACCACTTACGCTGAGGGAGAGGGACGTGATGAAACCGATAGCCGTAACAACGCATAAATAGTAGAAGCTATCCCTGATCGCTGCTGTCACCTGTTGTACAACCAAGGATTTCTCACCAGCGCCCAGGCTCTTGTAGAATGCACCGCTGGTCCCAGTCACCAGCTGGCCCAGCTCTGACGTGGAGGCTTCTGGTAAGGCCGAGGCAAGATACCTGAGGGCCATATTCTGGAAGACGGACCCGGAGATGGAAAGGGCAACAATGATGCCGAGCACTTGCGCTGTTTACCATGTTCGGTCAATGCAATTTCGAATTTCTAATGAATGAGAAGACATACAAATTGTCATGATAGAGACTGCGTTGCTGACTTCAGATGCAGGGGCGAGGGCCGACACCACTGCAATTCCGGCGCTCTGGAAGCAGCCTATACCAAGTCCGATGAGAACCGTGTATCCATAGAGGCGGGAATTGGATATATCTGTGTCGATAGTCGCTATCTGGAATCAGCGATAAAGTTCTCCCGCATTTGGGTGTGCTTCGCGATACGACTTACTCATCAGCGCAGCGCCAGTCACCAACAAGGCGTTGCCAACCACATACCAAGGGATGTAGTAGCCGAGCTTAGGCACGAGAACGCCATTCAAGAGACAGCCGAAGACAATCATACAAATGAGAGGCAAGATACGAACTCCACCTTGCAGCGCGTTGTCGCCCTTGGTGAACTGAAAAATCAGAGGAGTGTAAAAGATCGACATCATCATGGAGCCAGCAACAAGGAAAGCCTGGAGGGGTAAAATGATGAGATCCTTCGTCTTCATGAACTGCACCGGCATCATCCTCCCTTCGGATGGGACAAATGGGTGGTAGATGGTGACGAGGATAACTGCGATGAAGAGGACGAGGGTCATTACCCAAAGCGCGATCTCGGAACCGCTGTCCCAAGCATAGAGAGTACCACCGAAGCTTCCAGCCATGCAAAAGCAGGCGCAGAAGGCAGTAAACACAACGATGCCGACCCAGTCTTGCATGCAGAATTTCTTCCTCAGAGATGTATCAGGCATGGCGTTCAAGCTGGGCAGAAGGAAGATGAAGCCTGGCACAAACAATCCAGCAATAGGGAGGTTGATATAGAATCCCCAACGCCACGTCGCTGAGCTCTCGGCCAGTGAGCCCCCCACGACGGGGCCCAGGACATTGCCGATACCCCATATAGTCATCTGCATTATTGGGAGTTAGCCTTTAAAGAACTAAGGATGAAGTTTCATTCGAATGCAGCGTGGAATAGGCTACAGTGTGCCCATGGCTCTTGAGACATAGGCTCCGGGAAGGGGATTGTTATTCTCAAGCGGGTTAAAAATGTCACCGGAAGCTACTTACGACTCCGGCCAGGTAAATGGGGCGTTCGACCGTCGTGGTGAGGACGCTGATATAAGTCAATGCCCCAACGTAGAGACCACTGCCGCCAATACCGGCGATGACACGGCCGATGATAAGAGCAGCCATGTTTGGCGCCGCGCCACAGATGGCGCTGCCGCCCTCGAACAGGATGAGGCTTGTCAAGAAGACCAATTTCATGTTGAACATGCCGAACGATTTCCCACTGCATCGTCCTTATTAGAGCCGCTGCTGTAGCAGAAGCAACGAGTGATGGAGACGTACATGGGCAGAATGAGGGACTGGCCCAGCACGAAGCTGACACCGATCCATGCCAGATCCTCCTGGTGACCGAAAGTTTCAACTATTGTGGGCTGAATAGTTGCGACCTTCACGGAGACGCGTTAAAATGCGTGTGGTGATCGAAGTAAGAGCGAAAGTACTCACAATGGTGTTGTCGAGGGCGAAGAGCAGGACGGTTGACATGAGGGAAGCATAGGCCAGAGCCCACTGTTCGAAAATAATTATTAGCGAGGTTTTCATGAACATTCGAGGTTAGCGTCGAGCCGAATCGTCACCTTCCAACCTGTGATAGTCCTTGGGGGCTCCTTATTCTCTGGCGTGCGCGTGCCGTGCTCCGGCTCGCAAGCCATCTTTTCCGGCTGCTCGGTATCTGCAATCAATGTGTTTTCCGAGGCCATGGTTCCTTTGAGCGTATCGACAGGTTTCTAGATACCCACGATAGTGTCTGTAAGAGGAGAATCCTGATTATTCTAAACAAATGAAGAGCTTGCCCGCGGTTATCCAAAGCAGTGTGGCAGCCGAAGCCGAGAAAAGGTGGTGATCAGGTATAATCAAATATAATGCGCAACAATTCAAATGTAAACAGTATTTTTGATCCAGATCAACGGGTAATTGGGACGGAAATTCCGGTTTTCGGTCTGGCAGGTCTGGAAATAATTCTTTGGTATATGACCTTTGCGCTTGCTCGGCCATTTTTGACCGATTGGCTGGGGAGTTTTAGCCGAGTACTCAGCTTCTTGCCGACCACTCGGGCACAGCTGTCCGAGGCATCGTTCAAGTAACCTGCAACCGTCCACAATAGATTTAATTATCAATAACTTGGACAAGAGATTTCGATAATAAGCATGACAGACTAAATTTCAGTCGAACGCTTGAAGTGCAGGCACCGTGCAACAAATCACCCCGGTCACTCTCCACCGCTGTCACGAAATGGGGATCAGAAGACGGGCGGCGAAAAACTTCTCAAGTGACAATGATGGGCCTCGAATCTGAAGAAAGATGGTTCTAGTTTCCGCTATCAAATACAATATCTACAGTGAGTGAAGCCAAAAGGGGGCTGAGTCGACAGTGCTTTATTCGCCAGCGTCCAGGCAAACTCACGCTGCACTCTAATTTGCCTGCGATAGATATCCCGAAGGAACATTTTGTGTAGTGTACGGACCATCGCGGCTACTCAGTCATGACAGTATTTCGAGAATTCCACTCAGTTGCATTATAATCCCAGCGTCTTACCCAGACCCTTTTGCTGCTAGGTCCGAAGGAGCTGCAGTCTAGCTAGGCTCCGTCTATATTCTATATACAGTTCTATTCTATAATTCCTGCCAACGTCTCATCTGTCTAGACAGACTGTATAGTGATCTTCCAGGAAATAATTGAAGAAAGAGTTGCCGCTGAAAGCATGACAACAGCCATGTGACCAAGCATTAGCTCCATCCGCGTTGAAAACCACTTCGCCAGCATAGCTCCGACACACCCCATCCAGATCACGAAGAATCCAGACTCAAACCACTTCTTTCTCAGGCTCTCCTTCTTGGCGCGCTCGGTACTCGACCTCATGCTGTTCCCCCACGTATCCGCCGTGAGCGTGACCAAGCTCCACGCCTGCACGGCAGGCAGGGGCACGTTGTAGAACAAGAGGCCAGGGACCATCCACAATACGGCGGCCGTGGACTGGCGGTCTGGGTTGCGCAGGAAGTTGTATACGGCAATACCTACGATGCGCAGCCCGAGGTCGGGCATGTTGAAGTAAAGCAGGTTGTGCTCGGTGAACAGGTACAGTAGGCACTGCACGAAGACGATCAGGTGGGCGACCTCGCGCCGCAGCGCCGACATGAAGAGGAAGGGGTGCGACTTGGCGTAGACGCTCGGCAGCAGCAGCGACTCGATGTGTTGTGCTCGAGCCCAGCGGACCTTACTCGGATGTTAGCCAACGTGAAACGGAGGATGTAACTCGCATATGGTCTTTCTCGTTTCGTTCGTTTTCCCATTCTGGAAGATCACGCACCTGTTGACGTATCCAGCGCACAAGCGTTACTGGGCTTTCTGTCTCTGTCATGATGTCCCCGGCGTATATGACACGCCAACCTTGAAGCAGCAGGAGTGTGGTGAGATGACGGTCCTCGTTGACAATCTTGATGAAAAGACATTGATTAGTTTCTCTTCAAGAGTTTCCCTGGATTTGCATGCAGGGACATAAACCAGCGAATAGACCATCCGAAGCTCCAGGTAGATGCAAAAACTTACCATTCTCTTGCCGAACACACGCTGGTTGTACCACCGGATCAGGATCGGACTGATGGCAGACAGTCGGAACACCGCACTGGGACCGCTCTGGCAGTCGCTCACAGCCACAGATCCAGGCATAGACCTGGTAAGGTACAGCTCGCACCAGTAGATCGTAGAAGCGAGTTTCGTGACGACCGTATCAGCAGCATTGTGCACAACGAGGCCGGAGCTGGCACCACCGATCGTATGGTCGCCCGCGAGGGTGCTAATAGTCCCGTCGAGCGACTCTGGCAACACGATCGTGTCCGAGTCAGACGACCACACGAACTCGACGCCTAGCAGGTCCGCGAGCACGATGGAGAAGACCAGCACCGTGAACATGATGCCCTTCTTGTGCAGGTGCCGCTGGTACACCAGCATTTGCTTTATGCCGTCCGGCCCGCTCAGGGGCCTATCTCCGAGCTGTTCCTCCAGAGCACGTCGTGCCACCTGCTTGCAGCGTTCCATCGCGATCTGGTTGATCTCATCTTCGTCTATCACCTCGCCCAGCTTCCGCCTGCTTGTCTTCTCCGATGCCCTGACTGCGTTGGCGACTTCGCCGAGGGGCTTGTCGATGTGGATGACGCATGATTGCGTGGGATAGACCTGGTTGTCCAAATTTCAGCACCGCCATGGAATACTTCATTTGGACTTAACAATGGACGATCCGGCTGCGTCCGGATGTCGGCCTTGGAGAGATTGTCGCACCTTTTTAAAAACGTCGATCATTTCCATGTCATCCGAGTCATGGCCGTCGATTCCGGCGAGCAGGAATTTGCACCCGACGGCCGCCTTGTAGCTGTCCAGACACCGCGCCCAAAGTGCTGGGTCCTCGCGCCAGCCGACGATGGCGGCGATGGCCTCACTGCTCGCTGCCTCGCGCCGGGCAGCAGCAGTCAGGGCGTGCTTCTCGACATCTTCCTTGTCCTTGGGATGCGACGCGGCCTGGCGAAATGCTATTCGTCGGCCCTCGTTGTTGAATCGGCAGTACTCAGCAAGCAGAATGCTGATCAAAAGATCTACCGTCGCTGGGTAGTAGGTGTTGATGGCCGCGGCGCGGTAGAGAAGGAAAATGGCCACGCAGCCGACGAGGTTGAGAGCTTGTCGACTCCAATGGACTCGCGGCTGGTATACGTCCATAATGAAGCAAAAATTAAGTTTAGGGGTCCTTGAAAAGAGACTCTTGGGTCATGAATTAGCTTTGACATGAACTCAAATATGGAATGAACTGGAGCCATCTAAAAGACAAACTCCGAGCTGCCGGCACTCTAGAACGAAGCGTGCTCCACAGCTAGAGGTGTCCGGTAAAACGTTTTGTCTGACGACGACTCTCCGACGGGCGCTCCCAGCATTCTACTATATATGATCCATACTTCTCCACCATAATGATGGACATAACTTGGATACGATGCTTAAGGGGTGTGTAGATTAGCTCGTTCAGCAGGCATCATGTATTCCTGGTAACCGGACATACGGTTGTTTCGCAGGCAAAACCTCACCAAAACCCCCACGATCTCCACTGCCTTTGCACGAACCGCTACCCAGCTAAAATCCGCCCTTTGACTCTGACTCCAAAACCCTCGTGGCACCAAGCTTTCCGCATAAGACAGCATGTTCGTCGTTTCACAACATACTTGTCAGTCCAGAATCGAGTCATGGCATGTGTCTCGGGCATTGCGATGTCCCCGCAGCCCCACCCGGACCATAACCACCCACGACTTGGCCATCAACGCATCGTAGAATACGATTCTTCTGCCTCTTGTGGAATCTTCCTGGAAACTCATCCTTCATGACAAGAACACAATGTCATTTAGGAGGGTGTACAGAGACAACCGGAAGGTACCGCCTATCATCGGGCTACTAACAATATGTCTGCTTTGGTGGTTCATAGACTCTTCCGCGAGGAATAGCTTACCCTTGCGAACCGACACGGCACCGCCGGCTGGAAGTGGAAGCAATCATGCACCTACACAGGAAGATCCGCATACAGCACAAGAAGACATCATACTTTCTAAAAGTCCAAGCGATGACAAAGGAACAGCTTTGACTGATGATGATGTCCTGCTCATCATCAAGACAGGATCAACAGTACTCTGGAGGAGGTTGCCCATCCATCTCTCTACGACCCTCTCACCTGACCGTGTCAGGGCGAACGGCACCGTCATCTACTCGGATGCAGAGGCCAAGGTCGGCAACCACGCCGTTATCGACATCCTGGCGCAGCTACCAAAATCCGTCAAGGAATCGCCAGCTTTCGAGTTGTACCGAGCGATCCGGGACTGGGACGAAACCAACTACTACCTGGAGCAGACCGGCCTGCCCGGCGACGTCGACTTCCACGATGGACCTCCAGGCGGCTGGCGACTGGACAAGTACAAATTCCTGCCTCTGATGCAGCACGCCGGGAAAGAATGGCCACATGTGAAGTGGTACATCTACACAGAGGACGACACCTACCTCTTCCTGCCCAACATCCTACTTTACCTCTCCGAGTACGATCACCGCCAGAGCCATTACATCGGCGGGCTGGGCGAGAAGCTGGGCACGACCTTCGCCCACGGCGGGTCCGGCTTCGCGCTCTCCCGCGGCGCGTGGGAGAGGTCGTTCGGTCGCGGCGGGGACCTGGTCACCAAGTACCAGGGGTTCGTGGACGAGGCCTGCTGCGGCGACTACGCGCTCGGCAAGGTGCTCAACGACTACGACGTCTGGTTCGGGGACGGCAAGGACGACAGGCTCGACGGTGGCTCGTGGGGGTTCAACGGGCTGCCGCACTGGAAGATTGAGTTCTCTCAGGAGAACTGGTGCAAGCCTGTGCTCACGTGGCACCATGCGCACAATCGCGATATTGCTCGTTATTACGAGCTAGAAAGATCGTGGGACTTTAGTGTATGTTGACTAATATCCTCGGCAATTTTCATACCACGTCAGACCATTGCTAACGTATGTCTGAGCAACAGAAGCCGCTCAATTATGGCGACTTTTACAAGGCCATAATCGCCCCGTCCCTGGCGAAGCGGAAGGGATGGTGGGAGAACCTCTCCAGCAGATACGAGGTACATTCGACGTCCCCACAATCAGCCCCGCGGCCCGAGGGGAAATTCGACGCCAAACTGTGGGCAAAGGCATGGGTGTCTGTTGACAGCTGTGAGGCAGCATGCAAAGGTTGGTCTCAGTGTGTTCAGTGGTACTATTATGGCGATGATTGCAAGATGGACGACAGAGTGTTTCTGGGACATGGATACCCTGAAGGAATGCGATATAGGAAGGATAAGCTTGAGTCGGTCAGCGGGTGGTTGACGGACAGAGTGGAATCTTGGAGATGTACTTGATCTTTCAAAGGGGCCAGTCCACAAATCTTGAACTTCGGTCAATTACTCTTCCTGTCTCTCTCAGCAACTATAAACTAAGGCGAACAGCTGACGAACGGGAGAAGGGGTTGAGTACGCCTAGTTTTTCGAAAAGTAAGACTCCAAGCGTAACTACCTAGGTAGTATAGATATGAAATAGTGCTTAAACTCAGGTCAAAATACGATTCTAATTCTCAAGGCACCAAGTTGGAGATAACAGATGGATGAAATTTCAGCAAGCGAAAAATCCAATATGATAATTTGAAGACAATGAATCCCACGCTCGTGACTCGGGTCCTGGAGGACATTTCAAATGTAAGTGCGGCGGCTTGAATCTGTTGAACGTCGACGGTTAGCCAGCGTCAACAGACCTGCCCATATTACCACATCAGCTGTAGGAATATTATTCGATTATTGGTAACTCGTGAAGTCTTAAAAGGCTGTGACTGTCTCAGCATTCAGCCGCATATCAATGCTCAAGTGTCATGAACCAGCTACACACGACCGACTTTCAACACGGCGCCAATGCTTCACGTTCATGTCAGCCTCGCTGTCCATAAGCCGCAAGAATGCTAACCATCTCGGGAGTGCCGTGCTTGATCGCATGATCGAGCGCCGTGGTGCCGGTGGTGTCTTCACAAGAGACATCAGCGCCACGGTTGAGCAGGAGCTCCACTATGGGACCATTGTCGTGGCGGTGGACGGCTAGGTGCAAAGCGGTGCGCCCAAGGCCATCTCTTTGTGCTAACAGACGCCGTCTCCTCAGCTTGTTCCACCAACCCTTCTTAACGAGTCGCCCGACGAGAGGCGCGAATCCATAGTAAGCTGCATGATGGAGGACAGAAATATCCGTCGTCAACAGGCCCTGGGAGGCCTCGTATGCCAATATACCGCGTAGTGGGGAGTGCTCTTCGAAAAGCTGAGCATTGCTGTCGACTACATCCAGCATCAATTCACCGGCATTCCTGACATGGTCCGTCCAGAAAGCCTTGGCGTAGTCCGAAAGTGCTGTTGGTGTGCTTGTAATGAAGGTAGTACTGTTCCTGACCTTTGCACCTTTCTTCTGTATGCGAAGATCTTGAATTATAGGCTGGATGGCGTGTTTCAGGTTCCTGATGCAGATACTGGCAATGAGTTTGTGGCCCTCATTGAGATTGAACGGATTCAGCTCGACGCAGTCCTTGAAGAACGAGGGAGATGACTCGAGCCGACCCCAGAGGTACTCCCGAGCGCTGTTATGTATCAAATGGACTGTGTCATCAACAGCTATCCTGAGAATTTGGCCGCAGCGATTGATACAATCTCGAATTGTCTCGCGATGTACCAAGCCGAGACGTCTTTCGTCCAGTGCCACCACGAGCTCCGATATTGACAATGGGCGGAGGGCGAGTGTCACCCAGAGAAGAAGCTTCGTTGACAGCTCTCTCCATTCATGGGGAATCTGCATGACCAGCCATTCGTACATGGCATCCAGGGTAGGTGGAAGACGACTCAAATGTTCCCATGCCTCGACACGAGATGTTGACTCCAGCTCGCTCACGGCCATGGAGACCCACAGAAAGTTTCCTTGACAATTTCGAGCGATGCAATCTTTGACCGAAGAGCAGAGTTCTGTCGAATAGTCTTTCCTGTCAGGGCTAGCCATGCTATCCACTCGCTGAATTATATGCTTTTGGACGTCTTCATAGACAGCCTGTGCATTGCGTGGTTCTTCGAGATTGAGTTGTAGATAACGTCCCGCGAAGGCGTCTCGTAGGGCTGGCTTCTCCCTGCTGATGATCATTATTTTCACTCGCCCTCCAAGCTCTTTGTCATCGCCAAGCCTGGAAAGCTTGCGTACCAGGCTGCGTATTGAGGCCGGTTCGCACTCGTCCAGACCGTCGATGATGATATAGGTCACTGGATTTTGATGATTTGCCATGTTTTCCTCTTTCAGTCCAGGATTATCTTGGGCAGATTGATTGCGAATGACGGATCGCAAGCCCATCCAAAGTGTATCAAAAGACCAGTCTTGACAAGGATCGTTTTGTTGATTTTCGTACATTTGCTGGACGAGGCCCAGCAAAGACGGCCGTTGGCGGATAGCCTCTAGCAAGAGGCCTCGAAGAATGCCACTTTCGGAGTTCTTGGTTGTCTCAGATCCGCTGCAGAAGAAATAAAGCACCAAGTCCTTTCCAGCCGAGTGGGACTGTGCAGCGTCTTCCGATTGCGTGGTACTTGCTAGGTGTTTGGACAAGAAGATCGAAAGCACTGTTTTCCCAGAGCCTGGGCCACCGTAAATCCAGAGACAGTCTTTCGAACCAACATCTCGGTTTTCCCATTGTCTGTACTCGTTCCCAGAAAGTATCCAGCTGCAAGTGCCTTGGGTAACCGATCCATTGACACGCAAGAGTTCCTCTCGGTCGTGATGGGGGTCGGTCAGATATAAGGTGTGCAGGCAAGTCGCTCTGGGCCAAAGTGATTCATCGTCTCCGATTCCAAGCTGTTGAAGTATTTGTTGGACACGGGAGCCCGCTGGACTTGGTGACATATCGTTGTGCTGGGAAATAGTCTCATTGGCGTCAGGCGGTTGGATATTTCAGTCTTGCGCTATACGTAACTGGTTCAGGGTCTTGTGATATTTCGGAAAGCTTGACAATAAATACCACACGTGTGTAAACTTCATGGCTCCATTGTTCGCCAAGCATCACTGGTCACTTGGATGACACTGCAGTGCTGTGTGGGGGAATACGAGAACGGCCACCCCACAACGTCATCATGCTTACTGTGAAGTATCACGAGATGCATCGTACACGAGTCCAACATGTTGAAACCCATACACTGGGGTCCATATTCTATAAATAATATGCATCATCGAGGAATTTGTGGCAGAGTTTTGGGAGCAGCAGTGTCTGATTGCAGATTCCACTCCCTTGCTAAATGCACCCTTGCCGAGTCCCGTGTTCCACAACGATACTCCAGGCAGCAGCCTGGAGACCTGGCAGTACACGTCACAGCTGAGGTCCAACAGGAATGATTTATGCAGGATGAGATATGCACATCATGCAAATGGCGATGAGTAAGAAAACGGAGATTCGCACAGCATAAAACAGAGGCCACAGAGCATTCTGCTTAGTAAGCTGCAGCTCTACAGCTACAGCCTGTTAGAGCCCACTATTTGCACACCTAATTCGTAATTTATATTTCCTATCTAATAATGTCTATGTTAATTTCTAGAAATATCATATCCTTATTATGTATATAAACTCCCAGGGAATATGTGAATTTGGTAATTGTAAGAATTAAATTGAATTTTATATAAAGGGGTTGTTTGTGTGGGAAAAGTCCAGCAGATTCAAGCCAGGGGCGTTAAGCCATGCTGAGTATCCGCCGCTTCAAAATTGTCCCAGCATCCACCTCAGAGTGGCCAAGCTGAGCACCCGCGAATGTGGTGAAACTTACCTTCGCCGTGGATCGGAAATATTCTGCTCAATTCATTCGAGACACAAGCTACTTTTTAAAGACCACCACACCCGTGACTGAACGACGTTAATAATAATGCTGGGAATGCTGGAGATGGATGGGAGTCTAAAGAGGATTATAGGGCTGCAGATAATAGCTATGTTTCTGATGAGGATAACGCCTTGAGTGTTGGAAGCCTATCCGCCCACGGTGCCGGCTCGAGTGGAGTTCGGGGAAATGGAGACCTAGAGTACTCTGACACGACTCTGACTGAAGATGACGCTGACTTCGATATTAAGTAGTAACTAGTATATCATATGGAATGGTCTCGTTTTTTATCTATGCACATATACTTCTTAAGCAGCATACATCCGGTCCTTTCATATAATAATAAACACTTGAACACCCAGCATTTAAAAAAAAAATACAATGCCGATAATAGTAGGTTTTGAACATAATTATAGCTTGTAGCTAAGAAAACAGTGGCAGCATTGTGACAGCCGCACAGACGTGGCTAGCAAGAACCGCTTCTGGCGGCGGCATAGACTAGAGCCGTCGGCATAAGTAGCCCAGGACTAATCTGCCACGGCGCTTCGGAGCCTGGCAGCAAAGTCATAGAACATGACCCTCAGGGCCTTCACATGGCGGTCTGGATCCCGCGAATGCAACGATAGATCGGATACCGAGGCAGGGAAAAGGATATCGGTGAGTCGCTGAAGCTCTCCCAGCTCATGGTCCCTCGGCCTTTTGTGACGGGAAGATGCACCGGTGGTAAGATTGCACTCTGCAATCTCAAGCTGAAGGTGTAGCTTGCGAAGGCGCTGGAAGCCGCGCATCGACAACCTGCCGGGAGCAAGCGATCCGCGAACGTGGATCACGATCTCGAGGCTCTCAAGACAGCTCCCTGCCTCACGCTCGATCGCCGGGATGAGCCTGCAGACGTCCCGATCCTGAGTGGCCTGCCCCCCTGCACAGTGCGAATGCGCAAGCTCCTTCAGGTTCGGTGTCCTCCGGAGAAAGATAGTCATGGCCACGTCGACGAGCGCCAACGCAGCTCTCGAGTATTGTAGAACTATCGCATCTAATCCCCATGTACATAACCTTAAGTGAAAAAGACAATTTAAAATCGCTAATATCGACATCGGATCGCTAATCATCGTCGTTAAGTTCGATAGCACTTTATGAAGGGACTGGATGCATACTGCTTACAAGCATATGTGTACAGATTAAACACGAGGCCACTTAAGTTCAATAATAGCGATATTGTGGCCAGCCGGCTGCAGATTGGGTAGAGATAGCAACGGCATGGCGCTGGCCAGCTTGAGTTTATGGGTCAAAAGGCGCGTTTCGTTTTGGAGGTCGAACTCGCTGACCTGAGCCAAACTGGGCCTGTCCCACAAGGGGCTGGAGGGACTCGGTCTATCGACTGCTCTGCGGACAGTGGCGCGAATGAGCTTGTGGGCCATTTCGCACCGCCGCCAGAGGTACGGCAGCTTCAGGCTCGTGACATTGGGCAGGAGCGTCAACAGGAAGGCAGCGGCGTGCTGTGAATACCGGCCAGGACTGCCGAGCTCCTCTTGGATGCGAGCATGGTATTCCCTCCAGTCCAGGCCCGCCTCTCTCAAGTAGGGAGACTCGGCAAACAAGGCGGCCACGGGTTCACCAAGATTAGGATCCGGGAGAAGCCGAACGGGCCTCGAGCTCTCTCTTGTCGGCCAGGTGTCGTAGGTGAAGTCTGCATGTCTGATGTAGCGCGCCACGACGGGGTTGTGAGCGATCTCTCGGATGAGGTTGGCGGCTGGTGGGTTGTTCACCGAGAGCAGCCCGTCGTTTGTGTATTTGGTGTAGGTAAACTTGCGAAACCGTTTGCGCAGTTGGTTGTGGTGCTCAATCGAAGGTGTGCATAGATTGTATAATTTCCTGCAGGTCAATGCCAGGCCCTCAAAGCCTTCTGGCAGGGAGTGGAGGATGATTTCGTCCAGCAGTTCTGTCGGCAGATTGGTAAGGGCTGAGGTGGCCATGGCGGCAGTGAGATCAGATCATGGAGGGAGGAGGAGGAGATGGTGTGACAGTGAGAACTTGCGGAATCTTCTTGGGGGAGATGCGGGAGGAGGTATTCAAGGCTGGCGGCTGTGGGCAGGTCGGTTGCTACTCTTTTAATCCACATAATTTGGTGCATATTTCGAGCCTCCGTGCGGCGAAGCCCAAGTGACGTATCAGAGGTGAACTCTGGACATAAACAGCTGGGGCTCTGTCACATGCCTACCCTAGGGTGGCTTTAAGCGGATGGCTCAGTGCGTCGGCCCGTCGCGGGTCTCTTGATTGGCCAGGATGTATGACTGAGCCCCCTGGGCTGTTGATTGGTTGGCTCTCTAGGGCTGTAGAGAGTGGGCCTGTATCGCCCCTCAGAGTTGTGATATTTATATACTATATATTGTATAGATATTAAGATTCTCTTTAAAAATAGGCCCATAGTGAACTCACATGGTGTGGAGTGATGCGTCCGCGTGGCTTAATAGGCTGGCCAATAAGGGTGGAGCTTAGTCATGGTGGATTTTGAAAGAGCTGCTGGGCTGCCTTAAAATGGGGATTCTCTACATCACATTCGCTGTCCTCATTTAACAACTCATAACCTGATCTCATTAGCCAAAACACCAACAACAATATGGCCCCAATTTACCCCAAGACGAATCCGAATCGTTCTGGTCACCTCCAAGTGTCCTCTGTCCATTCCATCTACTGGGAAGAATGTGGCTTACCGACCGGCACACCTGTAGTTTATCTCCACGGCGGTCCTGGGGCAGGGTTCGATGAATCAGATAGGTGAGCATCCGAGCTCTGGTGCCGAAGATCATCACAATTGAAGGCGATCACAGACAGTACTTCGATCCCTCCCATTACCGCAGCGTCCTGTTTGACCAGCGGGGCTCAGGAAAGTCTACCCCGCACGCCTCGCTCGAGGAGAACACGACCTGGCACCTCGTAGAGGACATCGAGAAGCTGCGGGAGCACCTCGGCATCGACAAGTGGATCGTCTTTGGAGGATCATGGGGCTCAACACTGTCGCTCGCCTACTCGGAGACGCACCCCGACCGCTGCCTTGGACTGATCCTCAGAGGCATCTTCACGCTACGAAGGGAGGAGCTGCTGTGGTTCTACCAGAAGGGAGCGGACTTCCTGTTTGCCGACTTCTTTGATGACTACGAGGCTGTCATCCCCGAGAACGAGAGAGGTGATATGATGCAGGCATACTACAAGCGACTGACCGGAGACAACGAGGAAGAGAAGCTCAGATGGTGTGTAAACGCGCCCCAGGACTCTCAGGTACATCCGACCACGTAGTTGACAAGCACACAGTGCCGACGCCTGGAGTCGCTGGGAAAATTCCACAAGCAAGTTGATGGTTGACCCGGCCTACATCGCCAGGTCGGACGATCCGAAGTGGTTAGTATCCCTCTACATCAAATGGCGTTTCGTCTCTGACTGGCCTAGGGCTCTCGCTTTCGCGAGGATCGAGTCTCACTACTTTGTCAATGGTGGATTCATGAAGGATGGCCAATTGATCGAGGATGCACACAAGATCAAGCACCTTCCGATCGTCATCATCCGTAAGCCCTATTCTTGTCCTTTCATGGATCCCCGTCCGTCATGTTTTGGAATGTCCCAGAATGTATCACTTCAGGATCCGAAGCAGGTGATTAACAGGTACTAAAGAAGGACGGTACGATATCGTGTGCCCTGCTAAGACAAGCTGGGATCTGTATAAGGCTCTTGGCGGGAAGGATAACAAGAACGTCGAATACAAGGTCATCGGCGATGCTGGTCACAGTGCTCATGAGGTAACGATTGAGTCAGCGCTGGTGGATGCTGTCGAGAAGTTCAAGTCAATCAAGCTGTGAGGGCAGGTGCATCTAGGTAGGTAGTTACTTGAGGCCTAGAATTCCTGTTCATGGAGTACTTAAGGGTGTGATCACGGATAACGTTGTCGCCACGGATCGAGTGTTTCGCCATAGGGACATGGAAGTTAACTTCGTCAAATGGTCGTTTCTCAAGGCGCTTTGTTACTATAGAAGCTACAAAGATAGATGTTAACAACCTTATAAGCAATTCTAACGATAGTTTTAGTGATGGTTTCTCTCTGCCTATGCGGCTATCTACTGCTGAGGAGGATAAAGTTATCTGAGCGAGGAACATCCCTGAGCCTACCAGACAACGCGAAGGTGCTAGAAAAAGATATTCCTGATTTCCCTACTACGTGTAATGATTTCCTGTTGTTAACGCCTGTATGGTGCACGTAAAATGTCACAACGCCAGAATTGATAATTAAAATTCATTGTATGGCCCCATGTGATACCTTCCATCGGTAACACACTGGCTGTGCAGCAATCGCCGCGCTCCATTCTCAAAACTTGACGATTCCTGCAGGCCGCGCGTACAGGTAATACCACGCCTGGTCATCATGCAGCTCCTCATAAAGAGTGACCCAGTGGTCTGCGGGGACATACATCCACCCCAAGTCCTCGTCCATGCAGCCCTCGATCGCACGCGGCGTGCTCGCAGGATCCTCGTCATACTGGTTCTCCCCGTCGTCATCGTACTCGTCAGGATCATAGCCCTCCGGCAACCCAGCCGGCCTCTGCTCGGCCCGCACAATGGCAAAGAACACCGGGGGCACCTCGTGCTTCTTCTGACCGGCCCGAAGGGCCTCCTCGTGCGCCCTGAGGCTGTCGAGGCTGTCCCTGCCGACGTGCACGCGGTACTCGAAGCGAGGCAGGTAGGGCGTGATGCGGTGGTCCGCCCCGGGCCCGTCGCGCTCCACCTACAGGCCGTCGCGCCACTCGACGAAGCGCCGCCACACCGAGTCCTTGGTCGCCCCGTTGAGGGCTTCGCGGTCCTGCATTAGGGTCCACCGGAGGTACAGGCCCGTGGTGCGGTCCTGCATTAGGGTCCACCGGAGGTACAGGCCCGTGGTGCGGTCCTGCTTCCGGTTCCGGTGGGAGCGCTCGGCCTGCTCCCGGAGATAGGCGATGAACCTGTCGAAGAGCGCGTCGTCCGAGTAGTCGCAGCGGTAGATGACAAAGCCCCAGTGGAAGAAGCCTGTTATCTGCATGTGGTAGCCCCGGGCGCCCACGGTCTGGCCCTCGGTCTGGAGGGCCTTGAGGGCTGAAAGGTTCTCCCTTGCTAGTGGGTGCTCGTAGGCTTGGCTTTCGTCGCTGGTCATCTTGAATCAAAGCCCATTGTAGTGGTTGGAACGGAGCAACACAAGGGAAAGGCCCGTTTGTGCTTGCAAAAGGAAGCGGCGCAGATAGTTAGTTATGTCAAGCAGGCGTTGCTGATTCGGGTTGCATAGTCCATCATAGGCTGATGATGGAACCGTGCTTCCACCGTGGTGGTTTGCTTAGTCTTTCTTAGCGCCCACGCTAATTCCTCCCGTCAGTTATAGCCTGTCTTAGTTTCTCGATATTACTCTTTCGATGCTCAACCTTCTGTCGTCCGACAATGGGCGGCGTCGGCATGAACCGGATGTTGAGGCTGGTGTATTTTGCTAACTTCGCTTTGCTGGAGAAGGGAATGCAAGACGTATTTGGTTATCTTTACGCACCTCCCAGCAGCCTAGCCGCTACAAGTTATCCCATTTTACTGTGCCTGAATGATAGATTAGGCATAAGAGTGGCCTAGCTATCAAGAAATGCACCTAAAACTCCCTCACCACTCTTGATTTGTTGATCGACATTCGTGATTCGTAAATCCATGCGATTACACACAGCAGATGTTTCAAGGTCCAAGTTCGTGCCATGAAGTTTGAGTGAATAGCTGGACCGTGGTGAGAGGTTTTGGTTACTAAGAAATGACATTTCCTGATCATTGCCGGGCAGTGTATTTTTACTCCTGCTTGAGGTGACTTCGTCAAATCCGAGATATGACTTGAGAGTGAAAGACAAACCTGAGCGCTGGAGTGGACAATCTAGTTTGTACTCCGGTTAAAAGAGTTGCAACATTGAAGCGTCATCTCACTTGGTTTTCGAATTTGACCCGTACTGCATTCCACTTGTTTTCACTGCAATATATGTGCATGAGTATATATAAGAGAATTAAGTAACCTAAAATGGCGGCCTGGCAATCTGTTCCAAGTCTCGTTTCCTCTTCTGCTGGCGTTGGGCAGCCAGTACCCTGTTCATCTTCCTACTTGTCATGCCCGCGAACGGATGGAGCGCCACAGAGCCACCAACATCCGCACCAGCAACAGCCTTGCCCGCAGTCTGAGCCCCCAAAGGCACGTCCGGGACATGTGTAGTGGTATTATAGATAGCCCCCTGCGTATAAGAATAGAAGGTTAAGTATGTATATATTAAGCAATCTATTCGAAGGGGGCAGGGCCCTCTAATTATAGATATCTATTAGCTATAGCTTTGGCTAACCTTTAGTTAATCAAAGAGCTTACTTTTCCACCTAATTTAACTAATATAATTAAGATTTCATATTAAATATTAATTTATACGCTATAAGAATTATATTTTTATAATCCCCTAAAAGCTAATTTTATAATATATTTTATTTTATTAAATAACTTCTTTAAAAGCATTATTTAATATAAATCTTATATATATATATTATTAAGGAAAACCTTTATAATAAAGAAAAAGCCTTAATAATTATTAAAATTATTTAAAATATTATTTTATTTTATTTACTTAAAGCAAAAACTTAAAAAATTTATTTATTATATAAATTAAATTCGCTATTATAAGTATATTATGCAACATATAATTATATTTAAAGGATTTAGTATATTATTATAATATTATATTCTTATATAGGTATTATTATTATAATAAAGGTATAATTTTAAATATTTATATTAATGCTATATATTATTATACTATTTATATTATAAATCATGAAATATATATAATATTACTTACTTATAAGTATAATATATATATAGTAGCGGTATATTATATATATATATATATCTTATATAAATAATATATATATAGGAAGAAAAACTTCTAAGTTATTCAGCTAAAAACCATAAATATATTTTCTATATATTTTTATTAAATATAGAAAAAATAGCTATTTATAAGAGAATAAAATATATATTTAAAGCTTAATTATTTATATAAAAAACTTCTCTTTTATAAGGAAAATAATCTTATTTATAATATTTATAATATTTATTTATATACTCTTTATATTATTAATATTTATTTAATTATATTTTATAAGATTATATCTTTCTTTAAATAATTTAAAATTTTATCTAATTATAGGCTTAATTAATTAATTTAATAAATTATTTTTTATATTTATTTAAATTATTTTAACTAGATTTTCTTATATAGTAAATTTATTAAAGTAATATATTATATTAATATATTTAATATATTTATAAAATGTTTAATTTTTAGTTAATTTTATAATTATATTATTATTTTTATATATTTTTAATTTATATAAATTATATTTTAAAGTTAAATTATTATTAAAATATTTAATTAAATTATATAAATATATTCCTTCTTTAATAACTTCTTTTAAAGCTATATATTTAACCTTATAAGTACTTAAAGCTGGTATTTTTTATTACTAAAAGGATTAATTTATAGGGTTAAATACCTCTTTATTTCCTATAAAAATAAAAAATATATATCTAAAGGTAGATTTAATATTATTAATATTATTACCTTAAGAAGAGTTATAATATCTTATAATATATAGGTTATTATTATTAGAATAAGTATATTTTTTAGATATATATAGGAATTTTAATAAATATCCCTATATTTTATTTAATTCTTTAAAATATTCTGGGCTTAAATTAGATATATATTTAGCTAATTTTAATATAGAATATACTATATTTAATTTAACTTTTAAATTAATATATAATAGTGACTTTATTTATTATTGAAATCTCTTTATTTCTTTAATAAAAGCTATATTATCATTTTTATATAATATATATTTTAGAGTATATAGTATTATTTCTAGCTTTATTTTATAATTATTTATAATATTGCTATTAAAAATATTAAATTTATTTAAAAATTTATCTATATATCGATCTTAATTTATAATTATTTCTTTATTTTCTTTATTAAGGTTTATATTATTCCTTAGGAAATCTTTTAATTTACCTTGAAAATCAAGTTCTATATTTATAAAAATATTATTTATTATTTTATTAATTTTCTTTTTATTTTTACTTAAGATTATTATATTATCTATATGATAAATAAATATTATTTATTTATTTTTATTTATATATACCCCTTTATTATAAGGGTAAATATTAAATCTAACTTTTATTAATATATTAATTAGATATTTATATTATAATAATAGTGATTATTTAAAACTATATATAGCTTTATTTAATTTTACTAATAATTCTTAATATTTAGATTTTTTATATATTAAATTAAGTAATTTTATATATATTTCACAATCTATATTAAAATATAAAAAGGCATTTTTTACATTATAACTATATATAAATTAACCTTTATTTATAGCTATTATTAATAATATATTATATATTTCTAGCCGGCATATAATAGAAAAAGTCTTTAGAAAATCTATTCCAAATCTTTATTTATAACCATGGACTACCTACCTAGCTTTATATTAAATAGTTTTTTCTTTATTTATTATTTAACTATTCTTTATAATATTTAAATTATTTATATATTTTTTTTTTAAGACCTACCTTCCTGATAAGGCTATTTTATTTTCAGGTAAATTTATTATATTATAAATCTTTTGATTTTTTAAGCTATTTACTTCATTAAATATAGCTTTTAATTATAGGTCTTTTTCTAGAGAATTTAATATTTCTTTTATATTAAAGGGTTCTTCTATAATTAAGGCTATAAGAATAATATCAGAATTATTAAATTTATTAATTATATTACTTATAGAGGTATTTATAACTGAATATATTTCCTTAGAGCCTTTAACTATTATTTCATCTTCTATAGGTGTTTCTTCTTTATTTAAAGATTTATTATTATTATTATTATTATTTAAAATATTATCTTTTTTAAGGAATTTTCCTTTTAATATTTAAATATCTCGCATTAAAGTTGGTTTTTTATTTTCTATATCCTATACTCTATATATATAAGTTTTAGGAATAAAACCTATTAATATACCTTTTTTATTTCTTAGTTTTAATTTTATTTTATATTTATTATTATTATAATACATTATAGAACCCTAAGTTTTTATATTATTTATATAAGGGTTTTTATTATTTTTTTTATTATATAATGTTTATAGATTTAAAGCTATATAGGGAGTAATATTATATAAATATATAGCCATTTAAAAGGCTTCTCCTTATAATATATATAGCATATTTAAGGCTATTAATAAACTTTAAACCTTATTTATTATAATTAAATTTATTCTTTCTATAGACCCATTAGGCTCTTTTATATATATAGGAATAATATAATGATATATATTATATTTTCTTAATAAAGTTTTAAATTTTTTATTTATATATTTAGATCTATTATCTATAAATATTTCTTTTATTTTTATTTTTTTATTATTTAAAGTATTATTTTCCTCTTTATTTATAAAATCTTTAAAAGTATTTATAGCTTTATCTTTATTTTTAAATAAATACTTATATAAATAATAGGTTTATTTATTAAGAAATAATATATAATATTTATATTTATTAAAGGTAAGTATAAGTAGGCTACTTATATTATTATATATTCTTTTAAGTATATTATATTCTTTAGTATTTAAATTTTTCTTATTTTATTTAATTATATATTTAGCTTATAAGTATATATTATATTTAAAAATCTTTAATATTTTAAAGGATATTTTTATATTTATTTTATTTTCTTTTAATATTTTTATTAAAGGTATTAACCTTATATACTTTAAATGGTAATATTATTTATATATTTCTTAAAGTATATTTATCTCTTTAGATTTAGATATAATTATATTAATTATATTTAAATTCTTTTTATTTATAAAAATCTTTATATAATATAAGCCATTTTTCTTATATCCTATAGCTATAAATTTATATAATTTCTTAAAATATAATTTAATAAAATCACTATTTAATTTTATTTTTATTATATAATTTATAATATCATAGCTTAAAATATTTATATCTAAAGTAGATATATAATATATATTCTTTATATTTAATTAAAAGTTATTTTTAAAGAATAATATAATGCTTTCCCCTATATATTTAATATATATAAAGCTTGCTTTTCCCTATTTTACTTATTTATTTATTTATTTTATAATAGAAAATAAGTATATATTATAAAGACTAACTATATTTACTCCGCTATTTATTATAAATTTAATTAAATAATCCTTTTCCTAACTTATATTATTTATTTTCATATTAATTATTATATATATATAGGGTATATAAATATTATTTACCTTTACAAGGTCCAATAGGTTTATTTCTTTAATATTTTTAATTAAATCTAAATCTATAAAAAAGTTTTCCTTAGGATTTATAATAATAATAATTTTTTCAGAATTTTCTTCTTATTTCTCTAAATTATCTTTAAAGTCTTTAAAATTTATAAGGATTAAGAGTAATTTTTCCTAAAATTTTTCTCACTTATATCTTAATATATTCAGCTTATATATATAAATATTTTCTTTTTTATTTTTCTCTATTCTCTAAAAATTTAATACTTTCTTTAAAAAAAAAAAATAATAATTTTCTTATATATAGCCCTTTATTTTATAATTAAAATATTATTTATATTTAAAGGGATATTTATTTTTCTATTTATTTCCTCTTAATATAAAAGCTTTTATAATAATTTTTTCTTTTCCTTTAAATTTATTTAATAAATTAATAAATAGAGTATTAGCTATATAGTTATTTAAATCTTTTTTAAGACTTTAAGTTATATTTTATATAAATCCCTTATAATTTTTATTAAAAGAATTTAAAACCTAAGCTATAATAACTTATTTTAAAAAGGCTATATTATTTATAACCAAATCTTTAGTTAATTACTTAACTTTATTTAAATATTCTTCTATAATATTAAATTTTTTAAAAATAATATTAAAGAATTCCTTAAGAATTAAATATTTTATAATAAATCTATTAAGTTTATATAAATCCTTTAAGGTTTCCTAAGCTTTAAAAACTATATTTTTATTCTTTATATATATAAAAGGACCTTCTTTATATATAAGGATTATAAAGAATTTAACCTTATTATTATTTATAATTAAAATACTAAGAAAATTTTAATTATTTTTAGCTATTCTTTTTTTTATAAAAAAAGCCATAACTTTTATACTTTAATATAAATAATTCTTAATTTTAAAGAATTAAGGAATATTAAATTTATTAAGAATAGCTATAAGGAAAGTATAAAGGTTAAAGAAATATTAATATTTATTAAAAAAGGATTTAAAGGTATAAAAGGCAAAATTATTCTAACGGTTAAATAATTAAGAAATTATAATTAAAAATAATATAATTAAAAAGATCTCTTTAAGGGCTTTTAATTAATATAGGTTTTAAGAGGATTAGATTATTATTAAAAGAAATATAATTAAATATTTTAAGTAAATATAAAGAGGTATAATTATTATACCTAATTTATAAGATAAGTTTAATAAGATATCATTAAATAAAGGGATTTAATTAGTTAAGGGCTTATTAATATACCTAATTAAATAATTAGCAATAAGGTGCTTCTTAATGGGTTAATAGAAGCATTATAGAGTTAAGTTATTAAGATAAGATATAATAATAATAAGGGTAGTTATATAATATAGGTCTTCTTAAATAAGCAATTAAGGTTTAATTCTATAGCTTTAATTAAATGAATATTTAGGCTTATAACTTATAAGAATAGAAGGTTAAGTATATATATATTAAGCAGTCTATTTAAAGGGGGTAGGGCCCTTTAATTATAGATATCTATCAGCTATAGCTTTAATTAACCTTTAATTAATCAAAGAGCTCACTTTTCCACCTAATTTAGCTAATATAGCTGAGATCTCGTATTAAGTATTAGTTTATACGCTATAAGAGTCATGTTTTTACACTGCGGCGTGACAGTGTTTTGGATCGTGCCAGGCCCCTCGCGGAACTCACTCGTCGGCGTGCCCAACGTGACCTTGTTCCCGCCCTTGGCCATCAGCACCGTCCCCGTGGCGATGTCCATGCCCGCCGTGGCGCGCTGCTGGACCAGCAGCGCCGCGTCGGGCGCGTTGAAGGCCGAGAAGTGGCCCGCGAAGAAGACCCTCGTGAAGCTGAAGTGGTCCGCCTGCCTCGTCTGCCCGGGCACCTGCCCGTTCAGCAGCGCCGACATGTCGACGAAGCCGGCCTTGGCCCACGAGGCGGCGACCTCGGGCGTCTGCGCCGCGACGTTGTCGGCCACGATCTGCGCGCCGATCATGTTGCTGTCGTAGTCGGCGTCCCCCGTGAATAGCGCTACCGTCACGCCCTCGCTGAGGAGCCGGGACGTGGCGTCTGTGACGAGCTTGCCCGTGCGGGAGTCGTCGCCTGTCCCTGCGAAGGCGGTGCCCACCTGGACGGATGCTGGGGTGAAATTTGTGGATGCCCCGATGGCGGCCTGGACGTTTGCCTGGTTGAGGTATGATACGTAAAATGCCGGTGGAAACGGGCTAGGGAGTAGCTGTCGGATGTCGTCCTCCGAGCGGAGGGAATTGACGTCGAAGAATTGTTCCACGTTGGTCACGCAGAAGTCGTCGGCTGCGGAGCAGACTTCATTGATGTTGGCAGGTGGTGGGTTGGCATTGCAAGCTGCTTGCTGTTCCTGACATCCATTTGGCCCCCACACATTGTTGAAAAGTTGAGTTTCGGCAGTGTCATTGAACGGAGCCAGGTCATACGGGTTTCCAGGAGTGACCGTGTAATTAAAGTACGCTGCAAACTGCACACGTGTATCGAAGAAGCCATCCTCGATAGTTACGGACTTGATAGGGACCTGGATCGCACCCGTGTTGTTGAGCTTGTTCTGCTGAACGATGTGGTCGGCGAAGACAGGCACATAGTGACCTCCATATGACTGTCCGTTGATGTGGACCCCGTTGGCGCTGTACTGAGGGAAAGCACCCATGAAGCCCTGCACCGTCTTGTAGAAGACAGCTGCGGCATCCACAGTCGAGTTGGACGTCAACGTCAGATCAGGTGAGGAGAATGTCCCGCATCCGGGGTCAGTGGTGGTGCAGTTATCAGTGGGCGTGATCACAAACGTGTCCGGGTTTTGCGAAGCCTTGGTGAGTGTCGTGAATGAGAAGCCCACCGTCGCCGGCTGGTCTATAAAGACAACATTGCTGTTCTGCGTGAATGAGAGTGGATTGTTGACGACGTTTCCCGCGGCGTCGATGGAACAAGGTCCCATCTCAGAGAACAGACCGTTCATCGAGGATGCACCTGGCCCTCCATCAAGCCTCACCGTTAACGGTGCGGCAGTAGGGTTTCCATTTCTGGCCTCGAACATCCAAAAGTACATATGCTGCGTCTCGCTGACGTCGACGTACCCGGCGAAGCTTCTGACATTGGCGTTGGTCTCGCAGATCCCGTTCGGGACCTCTTTGAATCGGACTGGTATACCGCTCGTCCCATTTTCTGTCTTGAGGTCTGTGGGCGCCGTTACGAACTGGCCCAAAGCTCTGCCAGCAAATGCGTAGAAGACGATATTCATAGACGGGCGCATCGTGAAGTAAGAGAACGTGAATGTAAAGAGTGGTTACGATCAGCGCGTCGACGCGCAATCCGCTGACGGACAATGTCACTCGATGTTGCCTGAATACATTGCACGAGTTGGATGACAGAAGTGGAATGGAACACTAGTGCTTACCCTCGAGATAATAAGAGCCATCGTGTGCATCGTGTTCCGACGACATGCAGTGGGCATGAAAAGGGGTTCGCGGGTACTCCCTTGTCTTGGGATGCTTCGCCCGCTTGATACAAGCTTAAAGTCAAAAGGCCCGCGCGCTGCTTTGAGCCAATCGGCGGCCAGAACATGAAGGAGGATTGCAGTAGGAGGTTCTCCATGACTGAGGTGCGGGAGCATTAAATTCTAGCCCCTAGTTACATCCACTTCAGATGAAACGCCTGATAGGATTGAGCCGATTTCTGAACCGCTACCCGGCTGCTTCACATTCCCCTTCCTTAACTTCAGAATCGCCTTGATGCCCAAATACTAGCTTAGAGAAATGACTTCGTTCTTGTCTGGGTCGAAGGGTTGCAGATGCGCGAGAGCGAGCCCCTGTCTCCCGCTATGTTGTGACAAAGTTCGCGAACACGAGGCGCGAGTCTCCGTTTCTAAGTAGTAATTGTTCTTGCTTGATGGTTAGTAAATTCAGTTCACTGATGAACGGATCACCAACTTTCATGTCAATGGTTCGTTGCAGATCAACGTGGGTATGAACAGATGCGCGATGATCCATAAACAACGATCCAATTGGCGACGTTATTGTCAAAGCGGGCGTTGAAACAAATCGTACAAGCCACAGAAGTTGCTCACAAGTTTATCTATTGGCCCTTTTAAGAATTGAAAACTTCTTTTGCGAAAGAAAGGCAAGGTGGAGTTTCCTTTGAGTTCGGATGTTTACTCATTTGGGGCGGAGATCGAGATTTTGACATTCCGAGTCCCATATGTATCTCTGCAAATAGCTGAGACGGAACCATTATGTGAACACTCTGGGATAGGTACTAACATTCGGCTCCGGGACTTCCGTAATTGTGTCCTAGAAAAACTAGGTTTTGATACAAGGAGCTCGCGGACCACACAGCAGGCCGCAGTCCGCTGCACAGCCTGTCGGGTCAGTGCATGTGGGGATGTGGTTCACGCAGGCGAGCCTCCACGACGCAATCTATGGGGAACTTGAAAACAAAGCTCATCTCCTGAGTGCGGGCTCCGGGGTGGAAGGGGACTGTTAAAGTGGGCCGCTCCGAGATCTGACGGGCAGATCCTGGGTCTGATATTGTAGATCTCCCGCGGAAGCACCCAATGCTACGTGTTGTCTTCGCCTTGGACTCGGCTGCATTGAGTCAGCCACCTTATTGTCAAGGTAAGGGGGTTCGTCAAGAGTACGAATCGTCGGAGGTGGGTACGCAATATAGTGATGAAAAGTATTTTCGGCTCTGCTATGAAGCGGGGAGTATCCTCGCACACACGCGTAGTCGGTGGTCAAAGCCACGAGGTGGGTTTCTAACAAAACACATAATCTGGAGGTTCTGCAACGTTGACATGAACTGACACATTGCCCAAATTCCGACCGACATGACAGCATCCACCTCAATTGTCATTCGGGGTTGCGTACTCCTTTGGTTATGCTTAATTGTCTCTGCCCTGAGCCAGGAAACCAGCGATTACAGTCTTACAACCTGTGGAGTAAGATAGTTCAGAAAACAAACTTGCCAGTACACCTAGATGGCAGAGTAATGACTTTTATCTAGGAACAATGCCTCGACCAGGCCACTTCCGAAATGGGCTGTCGATCCTCGACGGGTTCCTGCCGATGTGAGCAGGAGACGATGGTCATAGCAACCAGTTGTTCGAATTCAAATTGCTCCATGGCTGACACACTCCGTACGTCCTTCGTCGTTGTTATTTCATTTCAGGAAGAAAACCCCGATTAATTCATCATACAAGGACTATTCAAAGCTCAAGCCAGTGCTTGTGATTGGCCCTCCGAGGACTCATCCGTGGCGTCCATCGTAGCTGGCATTGTGAGCGCCGTTTTCCTGTCCGCACTGACAGTCGTGCGACTTGCTGGCAAACGAGCAGTCCGGAGCTGGGCACTTGACGACTTATTTGTTACCATCAGCTTCATTCTTGCCTTGGTTACCATTGGGCTATCGATTTACAGTAGGTTCGACCCTCCAGTTGTCTTTCTTGTCGCATAGACTGAATGCATTATTATCTGCAGTGTCATATTGCGGGTTGGGCAAGCACATGTGGGATCTCCAAGACGGGCAGGTCCTTCACGTCCTTGAGACCTTATTTATCGCGACAGCAATCTTTCCTGTTCTCGTGGCCCTGATCAAGATCTCCATCGTTCTCCTCTACCTTGATATCTTCCCATCCAAGGGGTTCCAGACAGCGGGATGGGCAGTCGTGAGCTTCATCGGCATATCTGGCCTTGGCATGGAGCTCTTCGCCCTATTCACCTGCAGCCCTGTTCAATACTCCTGGAATAAGGACATCAAACCGGGATATTGCATCGCTGAGACCTACCCCAGTGGCATGGGCGCAATCGTGGGAGTGGTACAAGACGTGGCTGTAGTTGTCCTTCCAGCCGTTCAAGTCCGGAGACTTCAGATGAAGAAGCGACAGAAGGTGCTTGTCATGGGTCTGTTTTGCTTGGGGGCTCTGTGAGTACTTCCCAGCCAACTGGCCATCTGTTAGGATTGATTAGCTGAAATGGGGTCTCATCAAGCGGCTGTCTTGCCGCCATAGCACGCCTCGTTTCCATCATCGAGAATCGCCACATCATCGATCCCACATGGCAGTACGCCAGCATGGGCGCGTGGTCTGGAATTGAGCTGGTGGTGGTATACATGGGCGCCTGCCTCCCGCTCATGCGTGGCTTCCTCGGCCTCGTCTGGCCAAGGAAATTCGGGCAGGCGAAGCAGGAGCGTCACACTGCTGGCCCACCAGCCGACCACCCAGGAGGTTCTGCCCGGCCGGGGCTGGCACATGGGATGTCCCAATTAGAGCGTACGGCTTTACCGTCTCACGTAGGAAGGAGTGCCTGGGATCAAGAGTCCTCTGATTCGACGGACAGGGCGGCGCAGGCGTCCCACGATTATATCGCCGGGTCAAGTTGATAGTCCTTGGCTTTGACATCCAATTTAAAACACAGATAACCTCTTTTGACTTTGTGAGTTGGCTGGTATGTATGTGCATTTTATTGGGCTCGGTGCTGTCATGTTCGACAAGCTTAAGGCGATGCACTGGATCAGCAGTAACTTCCCTAGTGACCACTTCAGGTTGAATTGGCAGGAGTAACTCACCTCGAGCCAGAGATGTAACCTCTGCCTGACTTTCGTCATAATCAAATACTTCAGGTTCTCGGATTCTTCTGGCCGTCTTTCAATCCGCGAGAGCTATCGTCGCTCGTTCAATCCACTCCTCTATTCGTCGCTGAAGTTGCATCGATATCGTCGTCGAAGCATCCATTGACGTGCATATTACCGATCAGGACATCTTGCATTCATCAATCCTGCTAAGCTCTCACATGCCATCATGGCGCTCAAGAATCTTTGCCTGGGCCTCATTCTCGTCCTAATCGGCTCCAACCTCGTCCCAACCATTGCAGACACCACAGGAAGTGGCACCGCGACAGGCAGTGGGACGACAAGTGGCGGCAGCGCCACAGTCCCTGGCCCTACCACAGGTATCTTCACCACCAAGATCCCGATAATCACGACATTACTCCCGACTTTGCTGACCCTGTCTCCTCCAGGAACCACGGCAGTATCTTCAACTTCGTCGACCAGCACCTCAACTAGCTCCAGTCAAACGTCTCCTGGTAGCACGGGAATGCCAGGTCCAACCTTGACGTCCTCGAGCAGTTCCTCGACATCAAGTACGACCTCCAGCTCATCAACCCAGGGTCCTTCCAGGACTGTCATTCCGACACCCGTCCCAACTGCCACCTTGACATCTTCGGGAAGTTCCTCAACATCGTCTCAGAGCCCAACCACGACAAGCACAACCTATACTTCTGTTCTCGTCGTCACGGCGTTTGCCACTGTCACAAAGACAAAATATTCCACGACTTCTGCGGACTGCGGAGCCCCTTCACCATTCCCGCCGGCCCTTCCCTTGGGATGCTACAACGAGGGGCCAAACGGTCGAGCCCTGCCAGACTTCTTCTTCCAGGACAATGTTTTGATGACCATTGACAAATGTGTCGGACTATGTGCCAACTACACGTTCCTCGGCCTTGAATACGGCTCGCAGTGCTGGTGCAGCAACTCTATCCAGAACGGCGCATTCCCTGTCGACAATGGACAGTGTGACACGGTGTGTGCCGGCAACGCACAGCAAATCTGTGGCAGCGACAACACGCTTTCGATCTATCTGCCTCCGCCTCCGCCTCCTCCACGCCCTGCAAACAACATCACGTACCGTGCTGCCGGGTGCTACGCGGAGCCTGGTGATGGGTCGCGAGCATTGAACAAGTCCCGCACGGCAGCACCCGACATGACGCCAGAGTCGTGCTTCAATATCTGTGGCACGAGCGGCTGGATCTACGCTGGCCTGGAATACGGAGAAGAGTGCTGGTGCGGCAACCGGCTGTCGACGGCGGCGACCCTGGTGGACCCTTCGCGTTGCAATATAAACTGCACTGGCGATGCTACACGCACGTGTGGTGGCCGAGAGGTGCTCAACTTGTACAATGGAACGTACAACCACAGTGCTGTGGCTAGCCTACCTCGGCCTCATGCAGCCTTCTGGGAGAAGCTTCTCAACGGGGACTTGTAATCCGCTGGACGATGGATGGTGTGGAGGATTGAGCATGAGCTCCTGTGGCTGATCACCATTACTCTCAAGGATGTGTGCCTTGGGTCACTGCTCGAGCTCCAGGTTCGTGTCGAGAGGTAGTGAGTGTGACGGCAGGAAACAGTGATGTTTGGCGTGTAGTCGAGCTGTGGATACCCTAGAGAATCCTGAATGAAAGTATTGTCTAATGAAGGCTTGTTCTCGACGCAGTCGCTGTGATGCCAGATATATTCCAGACGTACCTGTGTGTCACGTGTGGTCATTGGCGAGATTGGCGAGATTCTTGAGACCTAAGTCGTGTCGCAACTTGATACATCAGTTCGCCACACTGCATATGTCTTGTTTCGTGTCCCACCTGCATTCCATTTGGGGTCGCATGTCGAGGGAGAGGTCTGAGTTGGAGGACGAGGAGTCTTGGTTGCAGCAAACCAGAATGACCCGTTGATTTGTGGCGCAGCTTTGGTCCAAGCCACCATCAGCCACCAGGCTAGCCCCCATATGACGAAGTCTAGTTACCCCTTACCCTGATCCCTTGCGGCTGGCTTCAGCTGAATGTCGGACCCCGTCAGCTTACATGTGAGGCCTCGAATTCTGCTCCCCAGCATCTTCTGATACATTGTTTTCGAATTCCTCGATCAAAGCCAACTTCCAGGCTGCGTACGAGACACCGTTATCTTTACTTCCACAGACGATATACGACGCCAAACAACATCGCGAGCATGAGTCAACTTCAGCCCATAAACCCGGCCATCGGGTGCTTTGCCCAGTTCACCAACCCAAACCAGGAGACCAAGCTCATCATCAAGGAGAAGGTTATGTCCATTACGGGCGACGCCTTCGACATCAAGCTCGACCCCCAGAACGGCCAGCCGCCCCATCCCGTCTTCAAGGTCGACCCGAGCTGGATCACAAGCCGCAAGTCCTTCCACGACGTCAATGGCAACCACCTGTTTGACGTCAAGAAGGAGCACTTTCACCTTGTTCACAACTACTTCAAGGCGGTTGACCCGAACGGAACGAAGTTTTTTGAGGTCAAGAGCGGCTTCTCGCGTGAGTACTGCCACTACGCTGCCCGCTCATGATGCATCATCCATCAACCGACTTGTACTACTGACAAGCTGCTAACAACCCCCTCCCAGTCGTCGGCTCCAAGGCCACCGCGACCTTCACCCCGGCCGCAGGCGGAAAGGAGGAGACACTCGTGATGAAGGGCAACTGGCGCGACTCGACGGCCGACATCGTCGACGAGACCAGGAACGCCGTCGTCGCCCGCATCACCCGCAAGTCCATGTTCAAGAGCTTCACCACCTTCGCCACCGGCCAGAACGAGTACGGCCTGACCGTCGCCCCAGGCGTCGACTTTGCCCTCATGGCCGCGCTGTGCGTGTGCTTTGACGAGCTCAACAACGAGAGCACGGCTGCGTAAGCCAGCCCTGGGAGCGGGAGGGGGTCAGCGGTGGGTATGGGTGTCCGCTGGGGGAGCTAGGCATTTGGCTTTGAATACGGATATTCTCATATTGGGCGTGGTTGATGCGTTCTGATTAGCTGCATCTGCTTAGTCAGCAGACTGTAGATGTGCCATACCATTCATGTGGATGCGAATATCCGTATTCTTCCTTCATTCTTGGTCGGATCTTGTCCGTTTGTCTGTGCCACTTTGCGCGCACGGTTTTTGGTAGGAGGATACCCGCCCATGGAAATGAGATTGATCGATTTGATTTTGGCGCACACTTGACTGTGGTCTACACAGACTTGCAGCTTCTTGGTCAATAGAATTGTTTGCTGTGCACATTGTCTCGATGGCCCTCGCCATCGACATGACCATCTGTGTGGTGTGTGCTGTGCCACCCAGCCTTGGATTCTGCCCGTATGTAATCACCACGCCCCAGTTCCGGCCGTCGCTGCGCCGCATTCTTGCAGGACAAAGAGGGCCATTTTTCGTTGGCACGCGTGCAAGCGATCTTACTGGACACTGCAACCAACAACAAATTTGATTGAGGGGTAAGCACAGGAATATCGAGCCGTTGTTGGCTGACTTAGCGTCCAGTCTGTCCTACGTCCTGCATGTGCCGCACTTGCTACCGCCATCCACAAAGATTTAACGAATCTTTGGAAGCTCTTCTCCCTCCGCTGCAAGCCATTGATGATCATTGGTGTCAGACCCCATCTTCGCTTCAGAGCTCTCATCCAACATACCATTTACATACATTTCTCATCCAACATACATTCGCAGAGGTGTTCAACTCGCCAAGGCACCACCAATGGCATCACGCTCTCCTTTAAGCCTCGTCGCAGACCTTGGCTTGACGAAAGGCCAATGGGCGGAGTTAGCTCTTGGAACTGTAAGTCTTAAAATGACTAGGTAGAAACATGCTGATAGTCTCAAGGTGGCACTGTATGCTGCAATTCGATGCGTTTATCTCCTGTATTTCCACCCTCTGTCAAAATACCCCGGGCCACGTCTTGCTGCTGTTTCGAATGTGTGGTGGGCGTATCATTGGTAGGCTTCTATACCCAAGTTTGACTCTCAATATCCATGAGCTGACAGCACAAGGCTTGGAGGACGGTACCCGTGGGCAATTGCACGAGTCCTGGGCCAATATGGTGAGTCTTGGAATCATAGACTCGAGTAAAAGACTGACATGCCCTACGCAGGCGATGTTGTCAGAATTGGCCCCAATGAAGTCGTTTTCATAAGTCCAAAAGCATCGGAAGGTACGTTAACGACGGGATCCCGACGTCAAGAGAGCACCAAGGAAGCTGACAACACGTACCAGATATTTATGACTCTCACACGAAACATTTGGAGCACTTCACCAGGACAGACTGGCTGGACTTGGGTGAAGGGGAAGATGGAATCCAATTTGAAAGAGACCCAGTTAGACATCGCGAGGTTCGGAAGAGCCTTTCACCGGCCTTCAGCGTTAAGTCACTCCAGGCCAAGGAGCCTACGTTGCACAAGCATATCGACTATTTTCTGGAAAGGATGAGAGAACTTGGGAAACAAAAGGACGGGGTGGATCTTTTACAGGTATGTACTAGCGCATCCATGATGGGTGGCAGCTTTGTCTAAGATACTGACATCTACGTGGAAGTGGACTGACTGGCTCGCCCTCGATATATCTGCAGACATGGCGTACAGTAGAGAAATGAAGCAGATGCAGACAAGTAAGTGAACCTCTTTGGTTGAATTGAATTTTCCTCGCGCTCAAATTTCTGCTAATACCAGGCAGTGAAAAACGCGCCTATCCTTGATGCACTCTGGGCCGTGAACTTCTTTCTCTCTGTCAATGCCGTTACGAAGAAGTTCCGTCTCTTGGCACCACTGAAATTCCTCTTCGTTCCTCCTTCGTTGCTGGCCACACTTCCGCGAACATTGGGCCTGAATCACAAAGAAGTCGTTGCACGGATTAATCGCCGAGGCAATACTACACATCTCGACTATTTCGAACATCTATGCCCACCCGAATCCCATGAACCCAACAAGAAGGAGCTGAAACACATGGAGATCGTGGCTGGTCAACTTTTGAGTGCAGGCTATGAACCAATCTCAAGCCAGTTCCTGTGCACGCTTATATTTCTACTCCAGGATCCAGTCACTTACCAACGCCTTGTCGAGGAGATTCGAGTGTTCAGGAGCAGTGAAGAGATCAACACCGAAGCACTGGCCCATCTCCGACTTCTCAATGCTTGCCTTATGGAAACACTTCGCATCACAGCCATCGGTGCGAACGGGCTGCCCCGTATCTCGCCGGGTGCCGTGGTAGATGGTCATTACATCGAAAAAGGGATCACAGTCCAGTACGCCCACTTCGCATTCACGCGAAGTACTCGATTTTTCAAAGACCCAGACCAGTTCAAGCCGCAGCGGTGGCTTCCGCATGATCACAAGTACTGGGATGCCTCATTTGCGAATGACGCGAGGGACGCCTTCTGGCCTTTCAGCCGCGGGCCGCGCAGCTGCCCCGGCATGGGATCGGCTTGGCGGCAGACCCGGCTCTTCATTGCCAAAGTGTTCTGGAGCTTTGACGTGGAGTTGATCCCTGGCGAGGAGGTCATTTTTGATCGCGACTTTCGCACTTATGCGATGTGGGAGAAACCTAGGATTCGCGCCCGGCTTCTGCCAGTGGTCAGGGATGGCAAATAGCACGAGTTCAGTACGAGTGGGGGACAGGGTGACTTCTTTCAGCCGAATAATGATGGATTTCGTGCCTCTGTTCTGTTACCTCTCTTCTATCATGCTACTCAGATATATAGAGCACTAGATTGTCAATAGTTTTGCTGAATCGAGACTGGCCCCAAGACAATATTTCTGTTGGCCCCTTCGCTCATTATGGCCGAAGTCGGAGCAAGTCTCTGGTTGAAAACCCGCTGATATCTTGTATCCCCGCTACGAAACGTGGTCCAATCTGAATTTGTCATGTCTTTGGAGGTGCACGGATAGAACGTCGAACTAGCAGATGAGTATGGCCGTGCCGCTAACCCGGCAATGCATGCTCTATTCGACGAGCGAAAACTCAGGCCCCATCCCGTACATGTTCTTGGGCGGGGTTTCAGCTCCATATTGGATGGGCTTCGAGAGCTGAAGTCGGGCTCTGTGTCAGCAAGGAAGCTCGTCGTTCTTGTGGACTAGAATTGTCCTTGAGTTACACCTCAAGACATGCATACAGTTTTGATAGGAGGATATACATCTACCCATGTAAATCAGTGATTTTGCTAAGACACTCTCGGCTGTGGTGAGCCGAGAATTGCAGATTATTGGTCACCGATTATTACATAGGAAGATTGTTTGGCACCCAGCGCTTTGGTCATTACGGTTAAATTGCACCGTGTGATGGCCTGCAGGCTTGGCAGGCACCGGGCCAAATTACAACGCCGTGCACGTCCTCGCCCCGCGGTTGTCAAGCGCTGCCAGGAGCCAGCCCAGGCTTGTTCAGGCCAAGTGCCCAAAAGGATTCACGAACCATGCCACCAAGCGTCAAAAAAGAGCCGCAGGATGTCAGCTCGTATAGGGTAAGCCGCTGCAGTGGGTCTCGTGCGAAATTGCTTCAGTGCGGGAGTCTGTTGGCCTGAGCCCGTTTTCTTGTCCAGTGGGTGAGGTTGTCGTCGCTGTTCCCGTCGTCATCCGCATACAAAATGCCTCAACTCTATTGATAAGAGGCCAGCACGTACCACATGATCAATCAAACTCATCGTCCGTGCAGAGAGGTGGAGGTAGGGCTGAAGCTGATCTGGGGAATCAAACGTGGTGTCAGGAACAAGACCGAGCCTAACTCAAAGCTGAGTGGGACCCCTGAAGATTACCCCTTATCAAGCTCGCATGCATGGTAGCGTTGCATGCAGGCCCTCTTGGCTTTGCCCAAACGAGATGGCAGGTGTCAAGGCAGCGAGATGAGAGCTAACAAGCAATTTCCCTGTCCTCGGGGATTAAAAACGGCATCAGTCCCCTTCGGAGCGATCTTGCTCTCTCTCCTCTTTTTCCCTTCAACCCCAGGGCTCACTCACCCAAGTCATTCTTTGAATACGCAGACCGACCAGGCCTGATCCGCAAGGCCCAAAGCACATTCTTTTTAAACTGAAAAATAATCCAATAATAATTCGTCCGCCGTCGTGATGCAATTCCTGTCGCTGCTCGCTTTGGCCGCGCCCCTGGCGTCGGCTATTCAGTTCTCGAACCCTACTGTCAACTCGACCCTGACCCGCGGTTCCACCTTTGATCTGCAGTGGTCCTCGGTCGATACCGACCCCGAGAACTTCAGCGTCTACCTGGTCAACTTTGTCAACTGGCCCCCGTACTACGCCCCCGTCTCCTACGGCGTTGATGCCACCACCGGCGAGACCTCGATCAAGGTCCCCTGTGACGTTGACCCCTCGTACGGTTACCAGTTGTAAGTTTGATAATCCAAGCTTGAACTCTTCATGTTTAGATGCATATCGCTGACCTCGGCCCCTCCCAGCAACGCCATCAACGGCACCAACGTCTACATCATCTACGCCCAGACGCCCAAGTTCTCCATCGCCGGGGCCGCCTGCACCGACGAGCCGGCCGTGACCGCGGCCCCGACCTGCGCCGCCCCGACGGCGACCGTCACGGCGACCGTTACGGTGCGTGGCAACTCTACTCTCCTCGTGCCCACCGCCACGCCCACCGCAGCCGGCGCCCCCCTTGGAAATGAGCTCGTCGCCAAGTCCAAGTACGAGGGGGAGTGCCCCGAGGTCATCGGCTGGAGTGGCGGCTATGACAGCCCCGTGAAGCTGACCGAGATCCCTCGCGCAGGCTCGTCCGGACAGTCTTCTTCGGCACAGGTAGCTGCTGCTGTCGAGCTCAACAGCAAGGCCAAGAGCAAGTGTGCCTCCAAGAAGAGGAGGGCCAGGAGGCACGCCTAAGTGCCAGGACTGCGCTTCGTCTGAGCAAAGAGATCCTGGGAGGGGGAGAGGGGATCAGTGAGGGGAACGCATCGTCGTCTTACATGGCGTCGTTCGATGTGGAGAGTGAGAGTTGAGACGGACCTGGAGAGCACACTCAGCGGCCCGTCTTTGTCAGCAGCTGGCGTTTGACTCGGAAAATTATATACCCCCCGTCTTGACCAATTCGGCTCTGCTCTTGCGCGCATGTGATCACGGATCGATTGCTTCAGGCTTGAACTTGAAATTATCTCCATAGACCGGACGTAGGAGAGATCGCATACATGGTTTCGGACTGTGCTTAATAGTGGCATTCATGCCTAAGAAATGAGTCCTGGCTGGTGTTTGTCAAGGGGGACGGAAAAGAGGTAATTCAATTTGTATCTCACATGCTCTCCTTGCACGAACCCTCATTTATCGATAGAGGAGCAACTCGGTTGATGGGTGAGGTACCTCCGCCTCAAATCATCGCAATAGCAGCCAGAGTCCAAATCTGTCGAAGAGTATCTCTACGATGAAATCTCACCATTGCTAGAACATACTGGACAGTTAGCGACAAGACAACAACATGGGATCATGCAACAGCCCCTGTGAAATTATAATATTGCGACATGATGAATTAGAGTTTATACTATGGTGATGCGCTTTTCAGGGTGCCTCTATATGCGTTTTGTTCATTCCAGGGCAAGGGAAGTCGGAACTAGCAATGTGTTCAATGCCGCCAATCTCATCGACGCCATCTAGATCGGTCTCTCATTTCTTGAGGCTCCGCTGGCTCATGGGGCTCCCTAGCCACCTGATGTACATTCCAGTGCCAGAGACTTCTAGTGCACGATTGTTTGTTTCTAATACCCACCCTTCACCAAAGTCGACACGGATCCATTCAGTAACCCTGGACGCGATGGTCAATGGAAAGCGAGTCTTGAGCGATTCGGCCATAGCTGCGAGTCGGTACATCGATCCGGTATGAACTGGTAGTTTTCCAGACGCATATTGCGAACGAGCAAGTCGCTCGAAGTATTCGCTTTGTCGGATGGCCCAACTTTCCGTAAAATCTAACTGCCGCGGTCTTTCTCCATCGCCGGGCTTTGTTCCCGCACTGTGACCGTCTCGAGAGTTTTGACCGGGGGCTCGTCGTGAACGAGGAGAGCGAGGCCGATGTGGACAACGACCATTCTCTTCGGCTGACGATATGGGAACAAGAAAAGAGTTGCTTTTACTCTGCCAACCATGCTGATTCTCGCCGGTCCAAACTCCTGAGGTCTTGTACAGTCCATCAGAGTCGTCTTCGGCTCCTGTAGTCTTGTATGATCTGCCAGAACTGCGACTGGTGTCAACTACTGTCTCCGCGATTGCCATGATAGCTTCCCATGGATTGATTACGGACGAGCCAACATCTGCTGAGTTTTGTACCGACTGAGCTCGTAGATGGTGCCGCCAAGACATGCTTGCAAACATGATTACCTTTCCTTGATACCATGCAGGATACTGCCGATCAAAAATAGTGCGCCGGGTCCTGGGGTGGTTCCTACTCTGCGAGATATCGTTCCTGAATACCTCAATGTGCCCGCGCAGCTCCAGGTCCCTTCGTAAAGTTAAGGAATCTTTTGATTCACCTCCTTCACCGATGAACAGTGTGGCACTAGGAACATCATTCGAGTCTTCGATCTCAGAAACGTCGTTGCGGAAGCCGTGAACAACCACAGAAAAGGCGTCATAGCTATACTTTCGCCTGTCCTCTGCGTTGAGGAAATATCTTCCAAGGTCGTGGAGCGGCCGGGGAAGCCTCAAAAGCACTAAAGCACCGCCATCTGCGACGAGCGAGGAAGCATCTACACTTCCAGTCTCATGGAGCCAGGTGCCTTGGAAGATCTCCTGTCGCACAAAGAACGATTCCAAGGTCTTGATTGCCTCATGGAATTTGAAATCGCTCCATTCGTCGTTCTTTTCTCGAAGGAGGTCCAGCAGCCAGATTGGTACTCCGCATTGCGATGGATCAAGACTTCCGACCAGTCCTGTCGAGTCCCAGTACCGCTTAGGTGAGCAAGCTCGTCTCAGAAGTTCTTTCGATAGGTTCGTGGGGTCGAGAAAGCACAGTAAATTCAGAAGTTTGCCCGCATCCTCAGGGATTGCGGCCATCGAAATTCGCCAAGTCGAGAAAACAGAACTGCTGTATCCTGTCAAGAACGAGGGTATCTTGCCGAGAGATCGTCGATATAGTTCTTCCTTGTCGGACCGGTAAGATCGAGGTAATTCTGTAGCCCACCTGGGGTTTGAATGTAGCTTTCTCAAGTATGCAATGTTAGCACTCAAGAACCGGCATATCGTCTCCGAATGTGCGCGAAAGGACTGTCACTCTATTCAATACATTGAAGATGCTAGCAAAAGGAATATTTTCTCACCTTCCGGTGAGATCTACAGCAAGGGCGATGCAGTCTAGCTGGTTCACAATCTCTTCAGAGACCCGAAATTGCTCGGGCGATGGATGTTGAATGCCAGCGTGGTAAAGCAGCAGATTGACTGCACTGTCCCCCGGGAGGCTGTCAATGTTAATGTATTTCTGCCCTAAGCGGTACGCATCTTGTCTGCGAGAAGTTAGCAGAACATGCCCATTGGAGTCCGAAGGTATGTACTTTTCCATCTGGCACAGGACGCCTTCATCGTCTGCCTGGTCGAGAATCATCAGCCAAGGTTGGTTGCGTCGACGTAGCTCTTTTTCGACGGCAACAACATCTTTCATTTGGTCAGCGCCAGCGCCAGTATATGCTTCCAGTGCCAGACCGTCGGATTCGGATGCCCTATTCCATGGTAAACGAAGACCCAGCTGGCTGGCAGCGAGCCTGAAACTGTCCAGAAGTGTGGCAGCCGCCACAGGGGCAATGCATTGCAGGCATTGCCAGCAGGGCGCACAAGCCCCACGGGTCACATGCTGATTAAATAAGGCGCAAAATGCCCTTTAATAGCCCCTGCCAGGGACCCCTAGAATAGCAGTAATCTACACACCGTACCTACCATTTGACTACACCCTAGAATGACCGCCACAAGAAGGCCAGACTGGCTCAAGGAATCGGCCCATAGTAAGTCGGAGTACCCACTCACGCACACCGCCCCTTACGCACAGCCATTTCCCACTAAAAAGGCTAATTTCAGCCTATTAATAACTAAATATTATAAAAGTATTAAAGCTATATTAAATATAAAGATATAATTTTATAAATTTAGTTATTAATAGGCTGAAATTAGCCTTTTTAGTGGGAAACGGCTATGCGTAAGGGGGTATGTGCGTGAGTGGGTACATGTACTTATAACACCAAATTCCTCATGCCTTGACGAAGCATATTGGAGCGCCAATTGGGTCTTACCAATCCTATCCAACTCGTAGAATGGATTGCGCAAGGACACGGTGCCATCCAGGTCACCATCCATAGAAGCTCGGGCTTTGTTTGGCACCAGAGATCCGATATTCTTGCTGGACGAAGGCCGATATTGGTCTTCCCCGAACTTTACAACTGCAGTCCGGGGTGATTTGATCGAGCCAGCTGGTCTTTTTTCTCGATCTGTGAGAATTCCAGTTTTCGACAACTCTGCTCCCGTGTCTTGACCATTCAGTTGGGATACACATGCACTGAGCTCCTTGAGACTGGATGATCGCCTAAGATAGCTGAGGGTGCTGCTTACCCTATCATCACGTCGGCCTTCTGTCATTCTTGCAGATGCACTCCTTCAACGCCCTTGCTGACGTTGAAACGGAAGTATCTGCCTTTAAAGTGGCATTTTGACGCGCGTATGTCGGCTTCAAACAGTCTTGCGATCCTCTAGGTGCTTGTAGCAATCATGCTGCATGCTTTGGCTACTGAAATGAGGCCATTGCCCATCTTGATCGAGGCAGGCACGCCTGTGCCAATACTGACGATGTCGTCTATTTCTTCTGATGGGAACTCTGTCATAGCTTCTTGGAGGACTTCATAAACAGGGTTGTTGGCCTCCAGTGCTCCGTCACGAAATGTGACACCGTTCGTGAAGGTGATAGGATCGAAGAAGGTCGGGGCCGCAGAGGTCGCTCGACCGGCCTCCCAAATACTGCATGGCATACTGTCTTCAAACTTCGATTTGTAGTTTCGGAGCCGCAGAGTCTCGCCATTCGAAAGGCTTGCGCATACAAATCTGATCGTGTATTAGCAACTGGATAATTATATATAGGTGCTCGGGATACTTCTTTACGTTTTACACTTCGCCGTGTCTTGATACAGGGATGCGTCCTCATCCCCAAGATAGTCGAGCGACAGGCCTTTGATTTCTTGCTCTAGAAGCTTGCTGTCGAATGGAGCCGCGCCAAAGACAGTCGGCAGCATGCGACCAAAAACGCGTGCCCGCTTGCGAGGTGTGAATACGACTTTTGCAAGCTCTTGGTACTTTTCGATGCAAGACTGCACGTCCATTTCCTACAACAGTCCACAGGTCAGTCAGCGCGTCCGTGCGGTATGGGCAGAATCGCTGGTCGTACTCACGAACAAACCAAGCATGATAGCAATCAGTCCACCTGTACTTGTTCCAGTGATGACATCGAATACATCACAGGGCTTAGGAGGACTGCTGGGATTCATGAGGTAAAGCAATTGCTTCAAAATGTGCAAGGAGACCAGTCCTCTCACCCCACCGCCATCTGCCTTCGTTAGCAGACACTCATGAAAAGACAGCTAGGGTCATAGAACGTGGACTTGACCTACCGAGAGCGAGAAGACGTAGACCCGTCATGATGTAGCTGGCGGCGGACTTCAAAGCGTCTTTATATGAAGAGATCAGCTCTTCCGAGATGAACCATAGTCCGCCTGGGCGGGGTTGATGGCTTCAGCTTGAGACTTTCAACTGCTCTCTCTGTGCTTGTGACAACATCAATGTTGATAACACCAGGATCCGATTCACGCGGCGAAAGACAATACGACATTGCATATGATCCAATGATACTGGTAAAGCTGTCGTTGGTCGTGGCGAATGTAGGGAGCTCGGGAATCTCAAGGACGTAGGGGCCCGACGTCAGCAGGCAGGGTTGCCTTAGCAAGACCAAGAGGGTGGGAGACCTGCATCCCGTGACCCGCAGTGGCATGGATTGGCACACCATATCAAGCATCTAGATACTCCAGTATCTAGGTAAGCGAGGCTTTCAACGAGCCACTTCCTTATACCCTTTACAGTACCTTCAAGACAATGAGAAAATATGCGCCCCTTTACATTCGTTCAAGTACATTCATATTCGATGATGTGTTGATCTATTGTACCCCATCTCTCGTTTGGCTGCCTTGTCCGTTCGGAAAGGCACAGAGCTATACCGGTATCATGCCTAATTGCATAGCCACCGCAGAAAAACCATAGCCCCCAATTCATTCTACGAGAGAAGCTCGTTCATTCTAAGTGGTCACATCACCTAGATCCGTGGTTCCACTTCCTACTAGTATCGGGCAGACTTGCTTAGGAGATATTGTCCTAATTTGGGCGTATGTGACAGCATGCCTCATGCCCAGAATGTCAAAACCTCAATCCTGACAGCACATTTGTACCCTAAGCCTGTGTATTTTGTGTCGAATGTGTACTATAATCGCATCTTGTACCATCAATAGTTCCCCGCATCTCCATCTACTCAGATATTCAATTCGGATAGTTGCTGACACATATCTTTATGTAATCAACCCTTTTTTAAATGCTTGCATGCAGCCGAGCCACCACGGTGGGCGGCAAGACCTATCAAGAGAGGTTCCATGACTTTGAGTTGAAGAGCTTGTCCCGGTGATTGTGTCGACTAGGCAGCGGTGATCAACGCTCTTGATGTTAACTACCAACCGGGAAAAGGAAAGGAAACTACAGAGCACAAAGTAGTTTCTTTAAAAGTTAATTATAGCACATTATCTTTCTTGCTTTTAGTAAGTTAATTCAACTATAGACTGTTCTGGGTCTAGCATATGATTGAGGTGGGCTAGCCAGTGCATTACATACCTAAGTACGCACTGACAGATGCTCTCATGTGCCACAGGATCAATGTAGAGACTTCTTTCACAACATTGCGTTTTTAATAAAATCCACGGCTACTAGCATCAGCGAAAGTAAGCTCCTTTATACTTTCTTGTTCCTATTTCACTGCTTGCCATTATCTACCTTAAAACTTTTTTACTTAATGCATCATCCTATTAATCTTTCTAGCCATATTAGCTAAAAGGATTGCCTCTTGAGCTTCCTCGCTGATAGTATTATCCTTTGATATTGTATCCTTGTTGACAACTCCGGCTAGGCCTTTCGCATCAAGTTGCCAGTGGCGCAACCTCTGGCCACTGTGGTTGATGCCTTTGGGCTGATTCGGGTGATGCTGCTGAGCCGTTTGCTTATCGTCGTTAGAGACACTGAATGGTTTGCCGCCGTCGCTTTTAGCGTTGCTGCCGGTGGTCGTATGATCTATAGTGGATGGTATTCCTTGCTTTTGCTGCATCTGATTTCGCTGGGCTAACATGAACCTTGTGGTTGCCTCTTGCTGGAGTCCTTGTGGTATGGGAAGAGCAGGCTGCCCTGGATTTATCTGTGGCGTTATATTGTTACTTAGACTTAGGCCAATCCGAGGGGCTTGCTGAGGTAGTTGAGATACCTGTGTGGGATTCGATAGGTGTTGAAGTCCCGCCTGATTAGGCTCGCTACTACTTCCGGCTATCTGAGCCTGGTTTATAGCAGCTTGTTGTGTGCGGATCTGGCGCCTGGCGTGCATTTCTGCGGCCTTTCGTCGCATTTTGTGATAGTATGTGGCCTTCTAACGTCAATACAGGCTCTGTATATGGAATGCTATGTTCGTGGCCCACTTTGTCTGGTGATTCTCTGAAGGCGTTCTGCTCAAACTGAACGCAGAGATGGGCGAGTCTTTGCCACGGTTGGCTAGGCGTAGCAAGGACAGCGCTTGTGATCCTGAAGGGAGATATGTCAGCTTGACTTGGGGAGAATATTCGATGAAGACAATGCAGAAGGTCGACAATGGCAGCTGGACCTATTTGGAGCAGGGGGGGTAATAGGGCGGGCTCTCCCACTAATTACAAGATGAGGGCGCAATACGAGATGAATAATGAAAATTTAGAACGGGCGAAACTCACAGGTCTTGAGCCTTGCCGACACGCTCCGTGATTGCTACGCTAGTCTGCCAGCCAGGGCCGACATACGGGGTACTCTGTATGAACTGGAAAGCATAGTGGCCAAAATCCATCCCCTGCCCTCCGCCGCCCATGCCAAAGCGGTTTTGCTGCTGTGGCGTGAGCTGGCCAGGCATCTGTTGCATAGGTGCGGCCATTACGAAAAGAATTGGGGAAGAAAACTAGATTTCAAGTGTTGTGATATGTGATTTCTTCGTTGTGGTTTTGATAAGGAAGTTAAGGCTTGTCACCTCGCTATAAGTTGTTTAGCTTTGTTTCAACTAGAGATTGAGGAATCGGCCGGGGATGCAGGGAAGTTTGCCGATGTACCCAACCCGACAAAAACCTGTCCTGGATGCTGAGTTGTGGACAGGTTCCAGAATGGGTTGGAGAATCGATCTTACTTATTCACAGAGCAGCTAGCGCCGATTGGATCATCCAACAGCAAAGCAATGCAAAGTTCCAGGTGGATTTTCCACTAGGGGGGTCTGTCGTATCGCGACAAAGGCACCAAGGCTTCAGGTTAATTTGGTGATATAAGGTGAATAACACTCTCCTTTGATCGAGCGATATGCGATGGCTAGACCTCGAAACACTTTAGGTGAGTCTGATGGTAAGGTTGCTTAGCAATGATGTAGCTATCGAACTCGTCCTTACAGGAAGGTAAACACGGCAGCGTGTCACCACAGAATGAGGCTGGGTATGAGATATAATCCTGTAAAAAGCAAATGGGCGTGTTGGTGTTCGGTTGAGGCGGCTGAGGGTTTGGAAGCGATCAGGATCGTGGTGGTAAGTTTGGGTGCATGGAAGCTCCTTTGGACGATAATTGGAGCCCAATATATTGATATCGAATTTAGAACAGCAGTGTTGGGTCTAGTATCGTCCTCCACAATCTTTGCAATCAGTATGAAGATTGTCTTCACACGACAATCTCAGGATCAGATCAGGCAAAGAGGCACACAAAGTTGGCTATTGGTGGTCGCTGCTCCTGTTGCTGTACCAAAGTTCACACAGGCTGTCGCTGGCATGACAGGGATGGAGACCAGCTGCGAGAGCACAGGAAAGCGAGGCGGGTGACAGAAACCGGTATAGTAAGAACGCAACCCTGGAGAGGTGTTGATTCTTATCGTGTTTGTGTATTCGTGTCTCTCTAAGCTGCACGATACAGACTCTGTTGACGCTGGAGAGATGATGAAAGGAAAGGATAAGGCGGTCAAACTGCAGGTGTTGATGGGGTATAGATAGAGGAGAGAAGAAAGAAGTAGTAAGCAGAAGAGATGGCGAGAGAAAAGATTAGGCATCCTCCCTCCCTTGCTAATGCATGTTTAGCGTCGTTAGAAATTTGCCGCGCGCCTCTCGGATGTGGTTTTTCCGAAGTATGGGATTACTGTTACACATGCAGAAGTCAGGAACCAATGCATGCAGTGAGCGCCCCATCCATCAGGGTCTAGACGAGCTGCGTCTGCGTCTTCTCAGGACCCCGCTGCCCCACTATTATCTCCAACTTCAGCTTGCCCTCTACAACATGGTAAACGAGGCAACAGATCATGGCAGAACGACTTAGATCTTCACGAATACAAAGGGGTGGGCAGGGCGTCCCGGCGGGGGGCACCCGTACAAGCCGCTTCTCTCCTTATGGAAGGCCAGCGAAGAGGCGCGACGCGTTGTCTGGCTCTATCAGCAAAAGTGGCTTCAATTCCAATGACTCTTCAAATGATGCCGAGACAACCTCCGGTTAAGTCTTCCCACTCTTACTACGTCTCTGGAGTTGACAAGACTAACATCCGACCTGAGAGGCTTTAGGTCCGGCGTCGCCTTCTCCAGAGCGGGAACAGAAGTCACAGTCGAATCATCGCCCCATGCCTACCCTCATCGACTGGCGGTCAATGATCTGTCACTCGCTGGACATCTCGCCTGAGACTTCCGACCAAGACCTCGGCAAGGCCATGGATGACGTCTCCCAGCAGCTAAAAGAGATCAGCCGGCTGAGGGCTGCGGCTAGGAAACAGCAGGGACCACCTAGGGAGCAAGTTATCTACAGGGTACAGTGCCACAACTGGCCGGACGATCACAAGTATTATCTCGACCAGCCCTGGGTGGTCGAAAGCGGACCGTTCAATGCGCACTTGAGGGGAAGCCAGCCTATCAATAACTTCGAGCTCTACCTCGAGAGGAACAAAGAGATAATATTCCTCGTGTACAAGGACTATAGGTGCTGTGATGGACCAGTGACGAATACGCCCCAGGTACAAGGCGAAATCGACTTGGGAATTGATGCCTCGCTTCTCCTGCATAGGGAGCAGATCTCCCTTATCGCTCCCGAACTACAGGCGGAACTAGCCCGTATGGCGGAAGTGGCCCTCCAAGGAGTCCCTCACCCAGATTTTGTCGAAGCAAGTGACGACCACGAGGACGAAGAGATTCTATATCCCTATGTTTGGTACTTCCACAGACGCATGGAGATCCATGAGGAATTCAACAAGCTGCCTCCGGCAGCCCGGCTGTATGTGGACCGTTTCACCGAGTATATAGAGGGCCGTATGACGAAGGAATGGGTCAATGTAAAGAGACTTCTGAGTGCAGGGGAAATCTCGTCCGAGTACATGGAATATCTCATCGTACGCAAGCCCGTTTTCTTTTACCAGTTGACGAGACACCCCAAGGCAAGGCCCGGCAATTTCTATCATGAGCTCACTGCAGGCGTCTAGGTCCCAGGTCAAACCATTATTTCCCAAAGAGAAGGCAAAATGCTTGCAAAGAGAACAGCGTTCATCGTGGAGGATTGGCTCGACGTAAGAAGATCTCAAAACTCTTTCGCCGCGTGGGTCCAGGCATACACATGGACTTTTGATGGACGGTTCCGCAAGGCCTATCGACGCATACTTATAACAGATCTTCCGTCCCTCGAAAATCCATTCAAGATCGTAGATCTACCGGTATATCCGATCAGTTTCGCTAGCAAGGATGTACACGAGGCCCTTCGACAGCGCGGCCACATGTTCTGGAAGTGCCGCATCAAGAACTACGTCTCGCTTGACACCGAGTTAGAGGATGAGGAACAGAATGCGGTAAGATCTTATTTATAGTGATCTAAATGTGACCGTATATGTAGCGTATTCGGCTAATAACTCTTTTTCAGGCACACACTCGGTTCATGATTGATATCGCCACTTATAAAAATTTGCATGGGCCCCATGACAAGTCGGCTCACACAGGTACAGGAGCCGAAGAGGAGGAGCTGGAAGCCGAGTACATGTCACAGGATGACCCTCAGCTGGGGGATGAGTTTTTCATGTGTCTGCCTACATCAATCCCTGGTTTCAATATGCAAACGAAGGAATGGGGTTAGTACTCAAACCCGAATCCTGATCGAGCGCCAAAATTCTCACGAATGTACAGTCAGTCTTGATGTCCACTTTATCAGAGACGTCGTATGGAATACTGAAGCATTTGACTTCCTCGTCATTGATCAAGAGACCAAGGACCTTGTCCGAGCTATCGTGACAAATCGGCTTCGTGTCTCGGAGAACACGGATCTCATTGCTGGGAAAGGGAATGGCCTTTTCATTCTGTTACACGGGTAAGAGTTTCTCCGCGACCGCTTCGCGATAACTGTCCACTGACCGAAGAAATTTCACAAGGGGGCCGGGAACGGGCAAGACGTTGACTGCAGAAAGGTATCCGAGTTTCAATGGGCACTCCCTATTAAGCAGAAGCTGACCAAATCAAGCGTGGCCGAGATTGCGAAGAGGCCACTCTATAGGGTGACCTGCGGAGATATTGGTACCAAAGCTGAGGATGTAGAGAATGTGAGTCTTGAGCAAAGCACCCAGCTTTTGCGACAGCACAGTCTAATTATGTGCAGTATCTCAAGGCTGTCTTACTCCTCGGGAAGAAGTGGGACTGCGGTAATTTCAAACACAATGCCTTGCTCTCGCGACGAAGTATTGATGACTTGTTACAGTTGTTTTATTGGACGAAGCGGACGTCTTCCTAGAGCAGCGGTCTATCTCTAATCTCGAACGAAACGCCCTTGTGACTGTCTTCCTCAGGGTGCTTGAATATTACGATGGTACCGCAGGCTGATCCCTTTCTACGCGAAGTGCAACTGAACTACCCAGGTAAATGCTGATACCAACGGCAGGAATTCTCATATTGACAAGCAACCGTGTGGGTATCCTTGACGAGGCATTTAAGTCGCGTATCCAGCTCAACCTGCGATACAAGACCCTGAAGCCGGACCAGCGCCTCCAGATCTGGATGAACTTCTTGGAACGACACCGACGCCTCGAAGAAGAGAGACTCAAAAATGTTTCTCAGATGGACCGGGGATCGGATTCAGGGTACGGTATCAAGATGAAGGAGATCAGCGACAAGGTCGAGGAGCTGGCCCGGGTGGAACTCAATGGCCGCCAGATCCGGAACGCAATTTCGACGGCGCGAGAGTTGGCGACGTATCAGTGCAAGCCCATGGGGTATGAACACCTCAAACTTGTGATCAAGGAGGCGGAGAAGTTTGAAGAGTACCTGCTCGAACTGAATGAAAACTTTACGGCAGACCAGATCCAGAGGGACAAGCGAGAGAGGTAAAGAATTTCAGTTTCGGCATTGAGGAAGACCAGTGCTACTTTTCCTTAACCAGTCTACTTATTCTCATCACGGAGGTATCCAGGGTTTGATAGTTATGGCCAGATGCAGGCAGCTGGGTACTACTGCCCAGATGAAATATGCCCACATTAACTTTGTTGCTTGTGAACCAGTTTGTAAAACTGTTGTGGTTGTAAAGCCTTTGTACAGAACACAGAAATGTCAACCCATTGCATTATTTCAGCATTTTCCTTGCCCACCCCGCCTCGACTCCGGGAGTGGTCCATCGACCCAACCTTTCAGTAGACAGCCTTTGATTAGTTCAGAATTAGGGCAGTAAATAAGCAGGTGACCAGTTAACGCAGCCCGTCATCAAATGGTCTCTGATGAAGACTCATCTCCTCTAATCCACCGGTCATCCGGCGGTCTCCATGGCGGGCTCCATGGCGGTTCCACGCCTACTGGTGACATCGAAGGTGAGCTTCCCCGTACTCTCTTGTCCCTATTCCACCGCTCGCTATGACCCAGCTGAAGCTTTTTTGCTTGCTGCGGTATCCTATCGGCATACGGGTCTTCTCTTGGATCTCTTACATCTCCGGGGTCACTAGGGTTCCTATCTCTTAGGTTTCGCGGCATGCTATCTCTAAGGCTCATATGAGAGGGCGGTGCGGCCGACTAAGAGGGCTGTGGAGTTTCTCTCATTTGCTGCAACTTGCTTGGCGCACCATGCTGAGAGCCCCATGGAGATTGAGCTGGCGGCGGCGGTTGGGACATCTTGGATTGTGGCCAAGAGACCTCCTGCTGGAGTCTTGCTGCACTTGGAGATTGCCCAAGTGGAGCCGGCCATGCTGTCTCACGGCTGGGTGGCAAATCGCGAGGGTCGCGGAGGTCATGATGGTCGCGAAGGCCGCGGGTATCTCGCGGATCACGAGCTTCGCGAGGATCACGACCTATCTCCCTTCGACTCGTTGAAGGATGCGCGTACTGCATCGTGGGTGAAGCCGCGATCTTCTTGGCCATGATAGCCAAGAGTTCCGCCTCAAGTGCTTTCTCGCCGATGGTGTTGTCTCTTGATATCGTATTCTTGTTGATAACGCCGGCCAGGCTTCGCGCATTAAGTTGGCGCAAGGACTGGTGACCGCGACCGGCGGCGCCGGGCTGATTCGGTTGCTGCCCCTGTGCCATCTGCTGGTTTGCAGCTAGCTGTTGTTGATCTTGTTGTGCTTGTATCAACTCCTGCTGTTGCGCTGCTAGGAGGGCCTATAAATACCGAGGTTAGATCACCTACGATGTCTAAAGAGTAGCGATTAAGTACTATTCACAAGGGTGTAAGCCTACTTGTTGTTGTGGGTTTGGCGCCTGCTGCTGACGAGCTGCTATCTGCCTCTGCTGCATTGCTTGAAACTGTTCCATCATCTGCATACCTCCTGGCGTGTCACCGTACATCTGCTGCGCCATCATTTGTCTCTGCTGCTGTTGCAGTGCCTGGAGGCGTTGCTGTTGCATTCTTTGTAGCTCGAGTGATTGAATGTGTGTGATGATCTGATCGTCTGGAACCCCCCTGAAATTCGTGTTCGACATTCGAAATTTCTGTATCTCTTCAGGGGTGACCTCAGGATTCGGGGCATTGGGTGACAGATATCCAAGAGCAGTTGCGTTAGGGGCTCCATCAACGACTCTCGTGGGTCTGTTTCTGGAGCGGTATCGTCCATTTTGTTTCGATGAAATTTTGCTACCCCTAGCCAGAGAGGATAGCGTACGTGTTTTGTGAACGTCACGCTTTACCGCCACAGGCAGGGTGGTGTATTTTCTTTCAGGGGGCATCGGAGGATCGGGATACGTGAATCGGTCGCAGAGATTCGAAACGGGTGGTCCGACGCAGGTTTTAGCAGCCTGGTTAAACAGTCCGTGTAGATGCGGGCACAAGGTCGAAAGGTCGAGCGGAAGGGGGTCGGGCTGATCTCGTCCTAATTTGGTCGTGACTGGAATGGGTGCGTCGATTCCAAAGATCAGATGTGTCTTGCAGGATGGGCGTCGGAGGAGTGCTTGTCGGCTGAGCTCATTCACCAAAGGAGCTGAAGTGAACTTGGGAATTCGGAGGTGGAGTTGGGAGGCCCAGGACTGAATACGCGCTGACCACGTTGCATGGCTGCAGGAGACCCCTCCTCTTCAAGGGTGCAGCTCAGCCATGCGGGCACGACCTGCATAGGTCACACAATCCACTTTGGGATACTCGATTCTCGAAACCCCTACAGCAGGCCGTCTACAGCATGTGCAGTCAGGTTTCTAATGAAAGTATGTTGCGGGTTACCACACCAAACTGTTGTTCATGCCAAGAGTCGATACCATGGAGCACATACATATAAACAATAACTTGTTATCAATAATTAACCTTGATTATAGTCAAGGCTGCCCAGGTGGTGGCTGGTGGGGCCGGGGCAGTTGGGCCCGTACCGGTCACTGCATGCATATGCTCCCTTATCGATCAGCCTCTCCTGCCTTAGCGCTGCAGCCCATAGGGCCCCTAATCTTCTGTTTATTCTTAGTGGAACCTTGGATGATAGATACCTAGGTAGCGTTAACTTCGGTTGCTGTATATACAGCAGTCCTTGGTGTCTTCGTTAGGGGGTCACTCTTTGTAAAATGAGGTTGAAGCCACGCGGAATGTATATCCATTGATACCAAGATGGCTTTTAAAAATGGTCTCAGCCACACTTAGGCATTGCCCGTGTGTCAGTTATCAAGCTTGAGTCCTTATTCTCCTCCAAGTTGGATGGTGTATCGTAACTTTCGCAGCTGCCTAATCATGACCTGAAACGACTGTGGTACCGGCACTGCTCTCTCATAGCTTAAGACCTACAACACAGCACCACCCTGCTCGAGTTCTTTCAGCTGCTTGCGCAGTAAATCAATTTTGAATGCTCGATACGCCTGCTCAACTCGCTTGCGTCTTTCGGCATCTGCCCTCACCCTCCTGGCCGCAATAGAGGTGCCGGTGAGGAAGCCGGTCTCTCCCCCAAGGAACAGTCCTCCCACGCCAAGGAAGAAGTACGCTGCAAAGTCCCCAACCGGCGATGGGGCTAGCTTTGAGGTTACGTCCGGAACATCCACTGCGAGAGTGTTACCATTTTGATGGCTGATTGTCGGGCCAAGTGAACCCTATAAATCACGGCTTACATGTCTTCCCGCTGTGGAAGATAACCTGCTTCGGCTTATCGGAAGTCCTCAGCTCATTGAACCAGTTCCTCCGGAGCGCTCGGACTCGATACGCCAGCAAGCAGCCGACGCCGACCCCGACGATCGACCCGAGGGACGCATGCCAGTTGATAGTTTTGGCAGCTCCTGCCAGCACCTCTCGGTCCTCTGTTGTCAATTCATGTTCAAAGTGCGACGCTGCCAGCTTGGCTAGCTCGTCGTGTTGGTCGTGTCGGCGGAATGCTGCAAGGGACATATTGAAGCCGCGCGTGGGGTGTCTGCGTTTAGTGAATAAACTAAATGGTAGATCTCTCTGGCCAGGCTTGCTTCAGCGTAAAGACTGAACCGGCCGATCTTAAATGTCTTTGTTTTCTGCTTCCATCGGTCCTCGCTCATTGGAGCATGTTCCAACATGATCGAGTAGCTTCTGCGGCGTCGTGATGACATCACGGCCGATGGAAGAATGTTTAGACGGGGGTTAGGGTAAAATCGTCCGCGACGGCTTCCAGGACGTCATGTAAAATGGCGTCGTCGCGGCAATGGTTTGTAATCAGCTGCTGTTTATAACGGATCCCCTCTTTCACAGTTGGTCGCTTCCAAATTTCCCCCAACTGAGCGTTGATTGATTGCATGACACTTTAAAAAAAGACCGAAAATGGTGAAAGTTTTCTTGTGAGTCGTCTCACAGGCACGGCTCATGGCCGAAATGGAGACAAGCTGACCGTGTTCAAAACCTGCAGGACAGGTATCACGGGGTATACCGGTGGGGACATTTTCCACGTCCTCGAAAAGACCCACCCAGACTTCGAGTACTCTGTCTTGGTCAGGAACGAGTCCAAGGCCGCGCCCGTCAAAAAGAAGTACCCCAATGTCCGAATCGTCTACGGCACACTTGACGACTCCAAGGTGCTGGAGGAAGAGGCATCAAAGACTGACATCCTCATCCGTATGCAATTACTGAGCCCTGACTTGCGCCTCAATTGGTTGAGCTGAACGAGCGCTGATCGTCGAATAGACACTGCCGATGCATCAGACCACGAAGGAGCAGCCAAGGCCTTCGCGGCCGGTCTCGCAGCAGGGCACAGCAAGGAGAAGCCCGGCTACTGGATCCATACCGGCGGCACAGGCATCTTGACTTACCAGGACACTGACGCCGACCGCTACGGTCAGCCTCTGGCGTACGAGCCGTACAATGATCTCGAGGGCATTGATGCACTCACCGGTCTCCCTGATCACGCCTTCCACCGCAACGTCGACAAGATCGTGCTGACTGCTGCGGAGCACCCGGCCATCAAGGCGGCAATTATCTGCCCGCCTACCATCTATGGCAAGGGCAGAGGAGTGGACAACACGAAGAGCCGACAAGTTTATGTTATGGCCAACATGACGCTGAAGCGTGGAAGAGCCCCCATCATAGGGACAGGAAAGGCGTCCATGGACAATGTTCATGTGCACGACTTGACCGACCTGTTCATCAGGCAGGTCGAGGCCGCGCTTAACCCCAAGCCCGAAATAGACGCGCACATTTGGGGCCCCAAGGAAGGCTACCTGCTTGCTGAGGGAGGGTACCACGTCTGGGGCGAGGTCGCAAAGTGGGTTGCTGAGGCCGCGCATGCCAAGGGTTACATCAAGGATACCACACTCGAGGTAAATTTTCCGAGCGATCCCTTTTCTCGGACTGTTGCAGAAAGTATGCTAATTCCATTGAAGCCTCTGGACGTGGCCGAGGCCAAGGAGATCGCGGGATTTGAGGCTGCATCCTATGGTTTGAACTCGCGTGGTTACGCAAGGAGGGCTCGCAAGTACCTCGGTTGGAACCCGAGTGCTCCGAGCCTGAAAGATGAGGTTCCCAATATTGTTGACGTGGAGGCGGCACTGCTGGGCCTGAAGCCGTCAAAGCCTTGAGCTTGAGCTTGTTTAGCGTTCGGACCGGCACCATCGCCTGATTATAGCCCAATGGCACTACTTTGACAACGGCGGATGCGCGCGCAATTACGTGCGAGTTGTGTGGACGTTGAATCTAGTAAATAGTCAAAACTTTGACTTGAAGTGACGTCGACGATATGCTTGGTCGATGGACAATTCGAGAGAACATGTTCACTTTGATTACGTAACGCGTGCCGCGGTACTCGCGCGCCTTAGATGGCAACCTTGATTCTCATTCTTTCATCCGACTGAACTATTTATATACCACACAAGCTTACCAGGGCCACAGGTTGTCCGTCATCTGACCTGCTGTCGCTACAAGGCAACGACGAGCAGAGTTCGGTTTTAGCCAATCATGCAAAGCTAGTTCAGCTGTCATGAATTCGATACAGACGAACTGCACCAGCTGTCACGACAAATGAAGACCATCCAAGGTTTCGGGATGCTCTTGGAGCACCTGGTGGTTGCGTGCCCGCCGGGGTCTGTTCGCAAGAATCCACAGTCTTGACGAGAGACCCATTCGCAGGGAAGTAATATGATACATCGGACAAATAAGGTTTTCTCATTTACCGCACGCCTCGCGGGAAAAGAGGACCTCACGAGCCATGGTGCCGGATCTGCGGCGGGAGACACCAGTTCAGGTACACTTACCCACTGATAACCCCATGTTTGAATCAGAGAGTAGCCTCATGACCACAGACTGCCCAGTTGAAGAGTTGGTAAATCGGTGTCAACTCCCCTCAGCTCATGCCAATCTATCAAGACACCGCTGCAGGTCCCGGGGGCCCTGCCCAGTACTTATGGAGCAAAAAGGGAGCAGCCGAGTCATGGCATCCCAAGATTCTGGATAACCCCCCAGCGAGCCGTTCCTGCACTCCGGGCGCTTGGGTTTCCCAGAGCTGCATCGCCGGGGGGTTAAAGGCGTTTCCCTTGGCGTTGAGCTCGGTCCGCTCGCGGAAACTCACCCACCCACTCGGCCAATCCCTTCCTAGCGAGATGAGCCCGGGGCCACAAGGTTCGCACCCACGATTCGCGAACACACGGCTCCTAACCAATCGGCTTGTTTTGCGCCTGGCACGAGGGCGATGGTGGGGAGGAAGGCTGGCCCCGCAGCCCCGGCCTGCACCTGCGATTCCTGCGAAACATGGCGGGCGTTGAACCTCAGAACGGGGCATTGAAACAGGGCACCGATATTATGTCGTGCTCCACGTGCCGTTGCTTCTTATCTGCAACCTTATGTGATCCCTGCCTGGGTCTCTCGTTGCCCCGGGCTTGGGGGTGCATGTCCCGATGAGCCCGGAAGACCTTAACAGCCTGGTCTCCCTTGTTTCTTTTCCCTGGCAGTGTGTGTTGCGTGTTGTCTTCTCTGAGAGGAACGACTGCCGAGCACATCACGCAACCCGTTCGCAACGATGGTGGCGCCCTTGGCCAAGTTGCTCGTCCTGCTCAGCCTGGTGCAATTAGCTTTCACCCAGGCGTCGGTCCTGGCCGGCGTGCCGAGCTGTGCTGTGCGTTAAGACCCCCCGACATTTACACGACGTATCCTCTGACATTTATTAGCTCACCTGCCTCTTGGACACACTCACAAGCCCGGCATCGCCATGTCCCATCACAAACCAGACCTGCATCTGTGAGAGCAGTACCCTCCAGGCCAACGTCTCATCATGCGTGTTAGCGAGCTGCACCGTCAAGGAGGCCCTCACGACACTTAACATCAGCTCGACAACATGCGATGCGCCTATTCGAGATGACCGCCTCGTGATCGACGCCATATCGTACGCGCTGCTTGCGTTATCCTTTGTTGTCATTGCCGTACGGTTTTATGTCAGGATCTTCTTGGGTGACACCGGCAGTGTTGGCACTGACGACTGGATCATATTGGCGACGTTCATCCTCGGCATCCCTTCTACGCTGCTTGCCACCCTGGGAGCGGGCGGTTATGGGCTCGGCCGTGACATATGGACTCTGTCATTCGACGACATCACGCTGTTCGCCAAGTACTTCTACGTCCTGCAGATACTATATGTCATTGGCTTGCCGATGGTGAAACTGTCGCTGTTGTTCTTCTACCTCCGCGTGTTTCCGGCGCGGCCTGTTCGCAGAGTGCTATGGGGGACGATTGTGCTCATTCTACTGTACACCGTCACCTTTCTGTTCATCTCCATATTTGAATGCACGCCCATATCATTCTTCTGGGAGTCGTGGGACGGTGAGCACAAGGGAAAATGTCTAAATCTCCACGCCATTTCATGGATCCAGTACGTATAACCAACCCTGTTTGACTGGCAGTTTGCTAACTCTGTGGTTGCTAGGGCTTCAGTAAGCGTCGCCCTCGATGTCTGGATGTTGGCGATTCCTCTTTCTCAGCTGCCCGGACTGAAGCTGCACTGGAAGAAAAAGGTCAGCGTTGGTTTGATGTTCTTTGTGGGAACATTCGTGACTGTTGTCAGCGTACTGCGCCTTCAGTCACTCATGCAATACGCCAGTTCTACGAATGTGACTTGGGACAACACATCGGTTGCGATTTGGTCGACCATTGAGCTGAACGTCGGAATGATCTGCACCAGTCTCCCAACGCTCAGGCTACTAGCAGTCCGAGTGTGGCCAGCACTGAACGGTTCGACGATTCGCAGCAGGTTCGGGTACAGCGGGAGTCGTTACGGGCGAAGCAAATATCCGAAGAGATCCACTGATGTCAGCATCAGCCGAGATGCGCCCCTGAGGATGAACAGCCTGAAGATTGCCGATGTGAAAGTCGATGCCTTCCCAATGCCTCCGAGCAGGGTTTCGGATGCGGGGCCTCGACCCGCCGCTCCTGAGCCCGCTCTGCGTGGCCTGGCGCGAAGCAACTCTGACGTGCACTCGGTTTCCACGTTTACGAGTAGGCACAAAATGCACAAATACTCAACGAGCGTGCCCATCCGGAGTGCAAGTATGGCGAGACGCGAGTTCCTAGACGAAATGTCAGACGCACCAAGTACAAGCAGGGGCATCAACCGCCGGCCCAACGACAGGCTGGTGGTGGAGGATGGGGCGACAGTGAGGTCTGGGAGGACTGAGAACACTGGGAGCAGCACAATAGGCAGGATTGTGGAGACTTATGCTACCATGTCGAGTCCCACAGAATACAGCATGCCGCTGTCGTATCCAGACTGGCCGCTGAATGAGCCCGACAACGTCCCTTTGCCGCGCGGCTGGCCACCGGAGCAGAGGCAGACCATGTTTCCCATAGGGGAAGCCACTTCTAGCTCTTCTGACCTTGAGGACAATGAAGAGGGTAGATGATGGACCCAATAATCCAAATATTAATAAGAACAAATAAATCACTCATTGGTGGTAAAGCTTACAGTGTGTTCTTCCATCGTGCTTACCTCCGCGGCAGACATTTGGGGACAAGGAGGAAACCGCAAGACCAGCAACAGAACTCGTCATCGACATCAACTCCTGCTTCCTCCTTCGCAAAATCATGCATCACAACAGTAACTCTGCGGCTTCCTCACAAGCGTCTGGTCATTGCCGCCAAACTACTGACAACTGCCCAAATTTTGGCCTTGCAGACCGCGTCAGTGCATGAAGGCAACTTCCCTGAGCATGTCGCTAGCCGGTGATGTTTTGCCTACTCTGGAGACGCGCCGGACAAGCCGGACATCTTCAAAAGCAACAAACATTTCCCATACTTCTCGATCCGAGCAGCATTCCCATACTGCACTTTCGTTACTCGTGTGTTTTGATTGAGTATCTTCACATTGAACAGGTTTCGATCGTTAGTTCCGTCAGGATGCAAACACCAAATCCTGGCGGTTGGTCGCCGGTAGCGTCTACGGCGACGTTTCTAAGCATTCCTGCGGAATTGCGCCTGGCGACATACAACCATCTCTTTTCAGACATTGCCGCTACTCTAGGACCCCGACTGCTTGTCGAATACCACATTTGTGACAAGACGCACGAGGTGACGACAGACATCAACAGATTCCATGGGCAAGTACGCACGACAGAGCTCACCCCGATGTTTCGTACATGCAGGACGTTTCATGAGGAGGCGCAGCCTCTCCTCTATGACCACATAAAGTTTATCGTCAGCCTCAGGCCTTCTGAGAAGCCATTGGACCTTTCTCCCGTCATTCGTGATCAGTTTGCCCACGCAAAGATGCTCGGCCTGACCATCTCGGTTGCTATCCCCTGCCAATCTGTGCCAAATTCCGAGGTTAAGCCCAGAAAACGACGGGATAGCTGGGGTGGTGGTTCCTCCGTTACGACAAATGATCCGGCAACAGACGCACCCGGGTCGTCTACGAGAATGCGCAGCAACAGCTGGCATGGTCCTGCACCTACTAGAATGTGCTTTATCGCATATCTTCGCCGTCTTGACGCTCTCCTTGAATCTTTCAACCATGGCGAGAATCTGAGGGTTCTTGCCATATACCTTACCAACACTGATCGAAGGCTCACAGCCCAGGGTATCGAACTCATACTGCGTCACATCGAAGATGGGGTCAAGGTCGGAAAGAAATGTTACGTCGTTTTGTACCTGGATCGACAAACAAAGCGTCTGGTCAGTCACGACCGGATAGGGAGGTTTCTACATCAGATACAGTAGTGAGTACTTCGTATCCCAAAGTCAAAAACAAGCCGGAATCTCACGTTTTATCGTTCTAGCAGTCCCAGTGCTCAACAAAATGACAGCAGCACCTCGCGCCGGGCTGCCTCTCCACCCAGATATCAGGTTTGGTCTTTGGAGCCCGAGCGTGGTGCACGTGTGAGGTGGTGCATTCAACCATTCTCTCTTTCTCGCAGGGGAGAGCTTCTCTATCGTTGTCCTCCGCCGAACTTTCCAATTAAAACGGGGAGCTTTATGGGCCCATATGGAGATGCTCGCACACATCCACATACGGATGTCGACATCCCGTTTTCCCAGCGGCACCAATTTCGAGTATTGCCGCATGACGGGTCGTAGACGAGCTTCATGGAAGGTCAGATACCACAATGGGATTACGATGAGGACATTGATATTTTTCAAGCGGAGATCCTGGGGGCGAGAAACACTTTGTGACCGTCGGAATGGCGTTTGCGTTGTGAGCCTTGATTCAATAGCGTACTCTTGACATCAATACAGGTAACTTCCAGAAGAATGCAGATACACCATTCACGAGTCTGTTGCACTGTCACTGTTCGATACCTCACTTTATCACCTAGTTTCTCTCGAATTCGTCAGCTGTAGGACTTCCCGTACCAGATGGGATTGAGAACTCAATGCGAACGGATATTCATACACAGCTGCAGCTAATCCAAGCATATTACCCAATTCACACCCACACCCAAACACCCACACACCTAACACCTATATGCGTAACACCTATACGCCTAATACTTATATAAGGACTAGGTATATAAATTAAGTATGTGAATCAAGTGTATGAGTGTGAGTGTGTAGGTATTAGGTGTGGGTGTTGGGTGTGTAAATTGGGCGTGCAAATTAGGCCTGAGGGTTGGTTTAGAGTCAATCAACTGGTGTATCATCCGTTTTTGCAGTTGCGAATATCCATTCTCAATCCAATTCACAAGCAAGACTGCGTTCATGAGCAACAACTGGTATCTTGAAATTTGAATCAACAACGCCGTTCGCTAATGACCTTAACCCAATGCTAAATACAAGTCCGAAATTTGAATAAAATGCGCCATTCCACACCATCACACCTGCTCATGTCTCTCTACACGGATCTTGTCCGAGCTCGTGTCCGAGCTAGAATCTCCCGTCAGCTTCGGTCCCCCGGGCCCATATATCTCCACGGCGAGACCACCCAGGATGCGCTGCCGGCGCTCCTCGTCCTTCTGGCCAGTCGCGTCGTTGAAGAGCCTGTCGAGCTGCTCGAGAGTCTTGTCCTTTGTCTCGGGAACGAAGAAGAAGGTCCAAATTCCAGCCAGGGTGGCGAAGGCAGCGAAGAAGATGAAGGTTCCCCAGCCGATGCTCTCGAGCATGGGAGGGACGATGAGGCCGACGATGAAGTTGAACAGCCTGCGAAATATTAGTTTCATGTCATGTGAAAGGGAAATGATACAATAGTTTGTGAGGTAGGACATACCAAATCGACATTGCCGACCAAGCGACACCCCGTGCGCGCAGGGACGAGCTGAAGAGTTCGGACGGCATGGCCCATGGTACAGGGCCCCAGCTGATGCCGAAGATAACCATGTACAGGTTGAGGAAGGCAAGGGCGCACTTGGCCTCGGCGCCGTGCGCGGACCAAGAGTCGCCAAAAAGCTTAATCAGGACGCCGACGATGACCATGCAAATGGTCGTGCCGATGGAGCCGAGGACGAGCAGGGGCTTGCGGCCGAGGCGGTCGATGAGGAAGAAGCTGATGATGGTGCCGGCCAGCTGCGTAACGTTGATGATTCCGGACTGGACGAGCTGCTCCTCGTAGGAGAAGCCGAGGGCGGCGACCATGGAGGGGGCGTAGTAGATGAGTGCGTTAATACCAATCATCTGCTGGAAGAAGCACAGCAGGACCGAGACCAGGGTGCGGCGCCAGCATCCGGGGCGCCAGGTGTCGACCCAGGCCCAGAGGTCCAGCTTGACCTTGTCCTTGAGGGATCCCGTCTGCAGCGTGGGGTGGCGCTCGATCAGGACCTCGCCCGTGACCCTGTTCTCGGCCCGCATGCCGAGCCATTCGGCCTGGACGAGGATGTCGTCCGTACTGCGCTGGCGGAGCTTGGCAAGCACGGTTAGAGCTTCTTCGTCGCGGCCCTTCATGGCGAGCCACCGCGGGCTGGGCGGCATGGCGAAGGAGCCGACGAGGAGGATGAAACCGGGAATCATCTGCAGGCCGAATGGGACACGGAACGACGCGGTGCCGGCCAGGTACCGCGTCCCGAAGCAGGTCCAGTACGCGATCACGATGCCGAGGACGACGAACAGCTCGTTGAGGTCCAGCAGCATGCCGCGCATGTTGGGCGGCGCGATCTCGCTGATGTAGACGGACATGGTGCTCGACAGCAGCCCGATTCCCAGCCCGCCGACGAAGCGCCCCGCGACGACGGTGTCGTAGTTCATGGAGCCCGTCTGGATGGCCGCGCCGACGAGGAAGAAGAAGCAGCCCACGCGCATGGCCATGCGCCGCGACAGGTGGTCCGAGATGTGCGGCGCGGCAAAGGCGCCCACGAAGGCGCCCAGCTCGAGGAGCGCCGTCACCAGGCCCTTGTAGAACCCCTGCGACGCCACGCCGTCCGCGAGCTCGGGGAATTGTTTTTGGAATTGTTTCATGACGAGGATGACGGACATTAGACCTATTTTATTGGGGGTTAACGCCGCCGAGTTATACCGGATAGGGGGTGTGAGGTGGAGACTGTCCGTGCAGTAGACATGTCGTTTTCTGGTGACATACCTTGATCTATGCCAAAACACAGTGCACCAATGACAGCGAATGCTGCCACAGCTGTCACATAGGTGTTTGCCCTCACTGCTGAGAAGCTGGCCTTGCCATATGCGCTCATCATGGCATGGTCGTCTCGGGCGAGGTGTAGAACTGCATCGTGGCGAGGGTTCTCGGCCATGGCCGCACTTGTTGCTTTAGCCATGCTATGGTTGGTCTTTTGGAGTATCAGATGAAGAGTGTCAGGATGATTCGGATTGGTTGTGGTCGTCTTGAGGTCCAAACGGACTATGTCTCAGTGTGGTAGGTGAAGGGGTAGATGGCCAAAGGCTGCTCAAGTGAGAGAACTGCTTCTGTCACCAAAACAATATCCAGGCATCGCGGCCGCCGGCTTCATTTTATGTTTCTGTTTCATGACCCCGCGGCCGTCCTATTTGGGAGAAGTAATGACGTCCTGGACTGATAATTCGCGACCGGCATGTCAGCTCGCCAGCAGTGAGGCGCGGGAATACCACAGAGCCAAGGATCGTGACCGCCGGGTGGAGCAATCCGGGGCAGACCCACGCATCACGCGCCAGCTGACGGCACGGACAGGACCGCATTGCAGCGGACGTCATTGGGCGCCCACGGACCAGGTGGAATTCTCTCCAGGCTCGGCAGGCGCGGGCAGTGCCTGCGTTGCTATTCTCTCATCTTCGACCGACGTCGACCGGCTGGTTGAAGTTTCGGGCGGTATCCACTCCCACCGACGAAGACCCGGCTTGAAACGGGTCTCGACTGTTGCTCTCGACCGGCCAGGACTCGGGGCCAGGGCAGTGCCTCCGCCAAAAATAGGTATTCTGTCCGCTGGAGTCAGTGTGTGCGTACATAAGAAGTGGTTCCTCTCCCGCTTCCGAGATCAACATCCAGATTGTCCTCGGCGGATTATACTACTAACAGGAGTCGAGTGTGTGAAATCTGGCAGACGCGATTGAAGAAGAGACCCGTCTAAAAAGCAATGTGGTTCCAAGACCCAGTTTTCTCTCCCCGGGTTTCGAGGTCGCAAAGGATGGGGGTGGGTCTGGCACAGAAGTGGGACCGTGGGATGACGTCTTTTGAATGTTCTCGACTCAAAAAACTTGGGTGAGGCGGAAGTGAATCCACACGCGGCATTCCTTCCTGTTTTTCTCACTGAGGGAAATCTTTGGCGATTCTGTTGTGACAGCTTTGCATTAACGCCGAATTACCTTTTTAGACATACACGAACTCCACCTCGGGGAAGGATGACCCATGACTTAACATGCACATCAGATACCGGAGCTCATCCGCGCGATGCTTGAATCTCGAATCTTGAGATACAAACGTGATTCAAGAAGTCAAAGCCCAATGAAGTTGAGGTGTTTGTCAAGACTTGACATGTGTCTGCACCGCCAGCACAGGATCGGCAATAGGCGAGCAGTTCCTAACTGGGGAAAGGCGGGGAAGAAGCGGCGAAGGTATCTCAAACAGGCAGGACAGGCACGAGCAGATCTCGAGGCTATCGCGTACCTTGCATTCGAGCGCCGATCACTAAAACGAGTGGCTAGGAATAGTCCATAATGACAAGGGGCGACAGTTTTGCTACCTACGTAGTTTTATTCTGAATAACTAGACTTTCAGCCCGCAAAAGAAACCGGCCGTAGTCTCCAAAGCTGCGCTTTAAGCACAAAGAATTAAAAAGGTAGATATCATTCTCTATAGCAATCACAAAAGATATGACTGAATTTAGAGAATTTGATACTTAAAAATAACCTTGTCTCTTCGAGTGGTGAGGATCTCCACGGGAATGGGAGGTCGTAGTGGTTCGATAGGAGTGCATCCCGAATCGAGAAACTCTGGTTACTCAGCAACATTGTATGTCTTTTGCGGGGTGGCAGCTTGAACGTCCCATGATCCAATCTATGCATTAGTATTTGTGAGAACTTAATGCCATGTTGATTCAAAGAAACTCGGAATTTGGCCGTTTTCACGCTGATCTCTTGGCTGCTGTTAAATACCTAGGTAGCAATTGCAACGCTCTAACCAAGGCCCATCGCTTCATAGTGTCCTCTCCCAAAAGGGGGGGGGGGGACTCAACACCAAGTCGAAGTCGGGCATTGCGGCGGATAGAGACATACAAGTTTAGCGGACACCGCGGATCAATCACTGAAACAATTGAGATGTGGGTTCAAACACCAAGATCACCATCTGGCTATTTGAGTGACTGGGCCCCGGTCCTGTGGCAAATCGGCACCTGTGCCAGCAATGTTGAGGGAATTACATCGACTTGTGCTGCGTAGATTACATTACCCCGTTGAAAGGTGGGACATATTGGGCAAGACGAGCTGGAACCTTATTAACTATGACGCGCCGGATCACGAAACTGTCCGCTACCTGCGGCTACTGGAAGTGCCCCCATATCCAGGTGTGCCAGGGTCTACGATGAGGCCCACAGCCACTGCATACGAAATCAGACACGTCAGGAACTACTCCGCACACATGGCTAGTTGGGCGTTTCACCGGGGCGAGAAGGACCGATGAGGAGCAGTATCTTGGCCACATTAGCAGGTGATCAAGAAACAAGGCTGACGTTGAGTTTTGAGTGAATCAGGACTTGACTGTTTTGTGACTCCTCGTTATCAACGGGCTTATAAAGCTCTTATCCCAATCCACTTGTGCTATTAAGAAGATCCAGACTTTTGGTCATCTTCAGCATCACTTGCGATCTCCACAACTTTGCCCAGTTACAACTTCGAACAAAGCTTGAACAAAACTTGAAGACAGCTCGAACAGGACATGAGACTGAGGCATAACTTATGCAGAATCAATCAAAATTGTAGGATGCGGTCAGAACGGACATTTGTTGCCCTTGTCCTTGGGGTTTGTTGTGCCGCCAGGCCTCTTGGGCCAGATTCTCCACCTGATCCTCTCTTCACAGTCATTCCATTCCCAGCAAACTTCTCCATGCCTCCTCCTCCGCCGAACGCCACTTTCAATGGAACCACGAACGCCACATTGAACGCCTTGATCACCAGGCTCCCAGTGGGACTACATCAGTTGCAGTAGCCACAATGACCCCAGGATAAGTAGGGACGAGATTGAAATGCTAATCAACAAGACGCTCTTCGAGGCATCCGCCCAGACCATGGCGCCAACGCGATCCTGGTCCGTTTGGGCAGCTACGCATGATAGACTGAGTACGCAGCTTTACATCTGTAACTACCACAACAAGTGGGACGCACCTTTCAGCGTGGCTGAGTACCGAGTCATCGACGAGTTTCTGGACGGTGAGTGTGGCTTCTGGGGCGGATACATCCACTTCAATGCTTGGAGGATGAGCATAGGCAGAGATCCGACCAACCCAGACGGAAGCTTCAGAAGTGAGTGTGGTTACGGGTATAAGCCCCGGCCTCCGCCTCAACTATCCGCTGACCGCACAATCAAAGCATAAGGTGAGTAGGACTCCGAGGCAGCCAAGTTCTTGCAATATTTCAATCTTCAGTAGCCTTATTACATTCATATTTGTGCATAAAATTCCAGCTACCACTATCTGCATATCCGCGCTGTGACACTCCCAAACTCCGTACTGCTCAAGCCTGCTAGGTGACACTGATCTTACAATTACTCATTCCCGCGTTGAACTCATCCGCTCAGGCGTATTGCTTGTGGCCGTTGTGTGGCCCATCGGACGTGACATCCCGCATAACCGGGATCTCCTCGTTGGAGATCTTCCTTCCGCTTTGAGCCGGTGACTTCTTGGACCTCTTCAAACACTGCGACAAGAACGACAGCCCCATCCACCCAAGCCAGATGATGGCCGCGAAGACGCCATACACAATCATGTACGTCCGGCTCGACCCAGCAAGCTGCAGCCCAAAACCCCCGTTGATGGTGCCCAGCGTGATCATCGGGATGCCCCACCAAATGTGGACATACGAGATCAGAGTCCGGCCCCCGGTCTTCTTGAACCGCAGGTGGTGCAGCAAGCCCGTGAGCGGCTGCAGTGCCAGGCCGCAGACGGCGACCAGCCCGATGCGCGCGTGGTAGCTCTCCATGTACTCGTTGCCGTTGGCCATCCAGATGCCCATGGCCATGACGGCGAGGGCGATGCACAAAGTCAAAATCTGCCACGCGGCGTGCAGCCAGACGGTGATGCGGCGCGGGAAGACACGGATCAGGACCGCGCCCATGGGGAAGAAGAGCGCGAAGGCGAGGCAGCCCAGGACGCCGTGGGCGGTCTGGATGTTGGACTCGAGGCGCTCGGCCGCGAGGAAGTCCTCGCGCGCGTCCCAGGCCTCTTCCAGGGCATCCTCTGCGTCGTCGGAACTGGCCAGGGCTAGGGACGCTTGGGAGAGGAGATTAGCTTGGGGGACGGGACGGGGTGAGTGGGACGTGGCTCGGTGGCTTACCTAGGCCCATAAAGATGATTCTACTTTGAAAGTTCATGTTGATGGTCATCGCCGGCGTAATGTGGAATATTGTGGAGAATTAAGTCACTTGGTCCATGGCGATTGATAAATGGTGAGGAAGGAGGGAATGGCTCTTGCATTTATCTATATCTCATCCTGCAGCACATCAAATTGTTCTCACATTGTTTATAGCCAAGTGTCTCGTTTCTATCTTCGTGGCTTGGACAAGTTGCCAATCATCCGTATTCCATTGGCCGTTCATGCTGTCATCTCACAGACAAGACTTCTACGCCACCAAATGGGCTGCATTGGCACTCTTAAAAAGCAGAATAGCTTTCCCCCAGACTCTTTGCGCGCCGACGGTGCGGTTTTGGCGCCCTGAGGCTCGTCCAACACAGCACATTTAGGTTCCTGCCAGCCAGCTCCGCCCTTCTTGGGCCCGCTTGGCCGGGGCGCGGACGGGGAGGACCAAGGCTGGCGCCAAGGGCACATCCCGGCGTCCGCGTCATCCAGCCGCGGATGCATGATGCCGCCCAGGCCAACGCCGAGTGGGACCTCCTTTCGGAGCCATAATCTCGATCCAACGGCCGGCCAATGCTACGGGGCCGTGTTTGCTGCTTTTTGCCTGGCGGTCCGCTACACGGACGATGATTCTAATCGGGAAGGTTCCCGCTTGTTACTCTCCACGGCGTGGGCGCTGGACTACCTCGGCCGGAGCCACGTGTTGCACCGATAGTGGGAAAGACTACCGATATCACTACCCTGTTTGTAATACAGAAGTTGGCTGCTGGACGGGTGCAACTTTGCATTGGGTTTTCTTCTCCAACACACTCCGCCGTGTCACACACTTCTGATAACAACTTATGAGCTCCAAACCCAATGCATCCGTTTGTAAGTGACCAGTCCAGGTAATGACGCGATGGATAAGTGACGAATGCGGAAATTCGATAACGCGTACCCCAAGAGCCATCGGGCCGAGGAGGTGGGCATTATCAAGAAGAAATTAAGCCTGAGTCGTAGGCGCCCGAGCAGACCTGAGCGCGGGCCCCTCTTCCAAACGTTGGCACAGCACTTGAAATATCCGACTGGGCTATAGGGATTATAATTTCAAAGTAACTTTGTATAGGCTTTTGTACTAAGACTTGGTCTTCGCTCTCGTGTTAAGCTCCTGCTTTGGGACTGGTTCTCGCTTAGTGCGTCCAACAACGCCGTTCTGCCGGGAATGTTGAACATCAATCATAGCTTCCAACGGATTGTGGGTCATAATCGAATAATCAGTATCAAATTCTCCAGATTCAATCATTGGAAACCTAGCTCATGCCGATTGAGAGCTCCGTTGAGGGAATTAATCTCTCCAAGCTTCGGAGTCAACTTTGTAGGATAAATAGTCCTTGTAATCGAGCCTGTCAAGCATCAAATAACGCGCTGACTGCTCGTTCCCGACTACCCGACGAGTGCTCGTGGACTTAAACCTTTGATAGCCTATGAAAATGGCCATGTTGAATATACAAAGTGTACCTGTTGTAGTGACATAGTTCTGCAATGGTGCGGTCGTTTGGATCACGGATGACAGGAATCGCGGTTGACTAAATTCCAGGACTAAGCTATTATTGCGATCCTTTTGAGTCGTGTTACACCGCGAATGCATCGGAGGGCCGCTGATCCGGGTAAAAGAACTGAATATGTTGATCACGACTTATTGGTGTCAGGCTGCTAGGGAAGGGCCGGCCCGGGTAAAGAAGTAAGACACCACGAGGCAAATTGCATGGCAGCATGCTATATTTGGCCATATTATTCACACACCAACTACTTCTTCGGCCCTGCGTCTCTCATATCAGTCTCAGCCTTAGACCTATGCCATTGTGTGTGGGATCGCCACTCTTGCTCGTCTTCCGAGGCTGCCAACAGCTTTTCAACAACGCTCGACCATTGAGATCTGCGAGTGATACACCGTCTCGCGGATTGCACTGCTACGAAAACGGAACAGTTGACATCCGGTATCTTTGAGCGATGGCTTCAACTCCGTCTACAGTCTCAGTATTTCCACATCCCTGATTTCGCATACTGGTGGAGGGTGTCTGTATTCATGATGTGACGATGTCATGTGAGTCAAGTCGCCTGCTGCATCCTATTCAAGCCTGCAATGTTGATCAACCGGGACCAAATCACCGAGGCCGTGGCGGCACCACATACGCAATCAAACTGATTGCGTTTCGCTATCTTCATATCGTCAACGTTCCTTTCTTTCGCAAAATGGCCTGCAGATATTTTAGCCTATAAGGTGAAGACTGGCGTTTGTGTCACCTCGTCTCCAAAAGCTGAAACAGACGCGACTTCCCTCACCATCAAATCTAATGTCGCCGGGCTCACGACTGCTCCTTGGATATGACGTGTCAATATTAGGATAGGACTTGGCTAAAGTGATCGCCGACCACCTTGGAGCGACCACCGTTTGAGCTGGTAAGTGAGGTAGGGGCTGTAAGAGACTATCGTAGCACAAACTTTAGACGCGAGGCCGGTGGATTTACCATACGCCCACGTAACCACGCGGGAGTGGATTGTAGAAGTCTGTGCGGATGTCTTACTCTGACGTTGGCTTGCGATCTGATAGATAATTGCTGACATCTCTCACTTGCCCATCCATGGATGCCGGTTTCACATTGGACGTACCTGGTTGGCGAACGGGTGCTAAGCATCTGCCGTACAGTCCTGTCACTATTGCTGTTCATTACAGGCATTGTTTATTCGGATGTCAACGAGCCCTACCGGAGTGAAACCTGCGACTTAGCCAGATTGGGGAAAACAACACCAGATTGCCCAAGTGATCTGCCTGCCATCCGACCAGTACATTGCTCGTGCTCCATCATCGTATTGACAACCTCCAACGCCTTCAAAACACCGTCACAATCATTTTTCTTTCCCCCATCTCTGGCCCGGGCCCCCACATTCATCTTGTTAGATGAAAAGTTAACGCACCTCTCTCTTTGCAGTATACAGCACGGAGTCTACGATCCCTGGGCTTGGTGTGTCGCACCGCCCTCCCAGGCCTGCCAGGCCCAACCTGGCCTGCCACCAGCCCGTGTGTTCTCAACAACAACCCCCGGGGAGAACAAGTGGGCTGTGCATGAGAGCATCGACTTCTAGTTCGGGGCGGCAATGCGGCTGAAACAATTTGAGGTGCGCCCGGGGTGCAAGGATGAGGCCGGCAGTCGGCAAGGGACAGCGGCCATCCTGAAGGTGATCAGGAGATGAAGCGCAGCAGCCTTTTTTTGGTCCTGCCTCACGACATGTGTCAGCGTTGGACCACTGCGCCGCTGAAAAAAAAGCCTTGTCGACTGGGACAGAGAGTTTTGCAGAGCTGGGATGAGTTCAAAACCTTGGGATGTCACACAGGGAGAAAAGTCAAAAATATTCTACGAGAACCCCGGTTGAGGTAGGGATTTGCGGCAGCATCGTGACGAGTCACTCGGCGGCTACAGACATTGCACGAGTTCGAAATGACGCGCACACGAAATGACAGTACGGAGGATTTTCAGAGCGATGGTACCCAAACAGTTCGGCGAAGCTTTCGACACAACCGGGCGTCAGGCTCCTACTGTACGTACTTGACACGACTTGACACTCCGGGGGATTTCGGAGAGAATGGGAGATGAGATTTGATGGGCGGCCGGGTTTGTGGTGCCGTCAGCCACCAAGAAAGAATTCTCCGATGCACATGAAATGCTCGCTGTCACATTTTCTTTCGACCGGTCTGATCAGATGGATATAAATAAAAGGGCAGAGGCATACATAACTACTACGGTAATATGTCGCCCTCGCGCCCCTCATTTCCACAATTGTTTGGCAGGTCGTGAAACGCAGACGCATTGCAGCTGCACTCAATTCCCGGCCCCAAGGAGGCGTGGGAACGAAAACATAGGACGACGAAGGAGTTAACCCGGATCATATTGGCTGTCGTCTGATGTCTGGTGCCCCCCCTAAATGGGTGAGCGTGCGTTTCTAAGTCTGTTCCCCGAAGGGAGATCTACTACGACCGTGCATTGCGGTGGGTGCTAGTGTAGTGCCCGCGGTGCGCCACGTCCGATTTGGGAATGCTGAGCTGCCGCGGTAGAGATCGGATGAGGTGGAGGGAGGCCAGCTTCCCGAGGAGAGGGGAGGGGCTGCCCTTGGTCGTTGGTGGTGTTGGTCGGCGGCTGAAGGATCAAATGTGGTAAGAAAGGCAGTAAAGAAGTTATTGGATGATACCATGTCGTCTCACGTATATTGACCCGACCGGGGGCACGTCACCCCAGCAGACCCCTGCGGCACGAACTATGCTCTATCAATCTCAGACCTTAGCCCCGCGACACTAACTTATGACCCAACAGGTTCAATGTCGGGGAATGGCTGACCCCGGTTCCCATGGTGGAAATGCGTGCGGTTTAATTGATGAGTTTCCGCGGCGCCCAGGACGGAGGCCCGGCACTGGGAGGCTGACGGACGGACGACTGACAGCCAGCACTAACTACGGATGCCTACCTTGACTGCCAGCTGTCCGCGGCGGCCAATCCACCTGCCCTACAGCACTATCCCTGCCCTTTTTGTGCTTTTCTGCTTTTGTGCCTGGTCTACCGGGTTCGTCATGATGTGATGTGGGACCCCGTCCCCGGCCAGACAAGTGGGAATTCATGCGCTGCACCGGTTTAGAGTTGCGGGTATGTGGTTAACCGGCTCTTGGTACACTCCCAGCAGTACTTTCCATTCGTGCAATTTCACTTCGTCGCGAGTTGATGCGTGTGAGGCCCGAACATGTTCAAACATGTTCGTGAATTGTCCACCGCCCATACTATAGCCCAGCATACATAACATTAACGTGCTCTCCTTACTGGCGGCTGTCGTGTGATGCAGTCGTCGTCGTCGTGCGTGTAAGAGAAAAGACTCTTGGCTTGACGTCCGACATCCGGCCCCTCTATGATCGCCCTCCTGCTTGACATTACATCCGCATCGCATCGCATCACACCACAGATCTAGATCTGCCCACCCCGGTCCTCCTCCCCCCCTAGTGTGTGCAAGCAAGTACATGCCCTTCTCGGTCTCGCTGGCCCACCCCACACCAGCGGCCGTTCCCACTTAATTATACGCCGCCACGCCGCGTAGCATCACAATACCCACCACGGCCACTTTGCGACTGGCTCCACGGGCGGGCGGCATGGCAATAGGATCTGACCGATAATACCCACCGGCGTTCCACACCCTTCCTTCACTTCCTTCCCGAAGCTTTTCTGGTGACTGGCACCTGCGAGCAAAGTAGGGGTAGCGTTCTGGCCCTCGCTAGGCATTCACCTCCGTTCCCTGGGTCCCCACAAAACATAGTTCGTCCTGTCTTTTGTGTGCCGTCCTGCCTTGACTGACTTGACAACTTTTGACAACGTCCGTGCCGTCCGGGACGCATGCGAATCACCACCATCTTATTTCGTCCTTGCAACCCCCTTCTGGTATTCTCGCCGGCCGATCATCGTGCTCATCTGCCCCGAGAAAACGTGATGGTTGATATATGCCATCCGCCCTTCTCTTGCTAGTGCGAACCTGGGAGAAAGGAGGGAAAGAAAACCGTTTGTCTCTTCTGGGAAAGGGAAACCGCTACCGTACATCTCATCTTACACGCAAGCACACGCAGAAGCGTCCGTCTCTTTCAGGAAGAAGCGAGGTTGATCACGCTCATTACCTACCGGCGAGGGGTGGTATAGCATACCACCCACCACCGCGTCACCGGAAATTTCCCAAAGCAAGGGCTGGCATTGCGCGTTCTCTCCTTCTCAACTACAGCGATGCCTCCATCCGCCTACCACCTAGCAATGGAGACCATGGAGAGGCGAGCCCTCTCGGCGGACCAGAACGTCCTCATGACCCACCTGGTGGTGTGGCTCCTCGCGCTGGTGTCAGGCATCCTCCTGGGCCTACGGCTATTCACAAAGTGGCTCAGGGCGCAGCAGCTGTGGTCAGACGACGGCTTCCTGATAGCATCTTGGGTTAGTCACACACGTGCCTTCCGCTTCCAATTTCCCGACAAACAACCAGGCATAAGATGAGTTACTAACAATCAAAAATCTCAAGGTCGTCGTCATCTTCTACTCAGCAATCACATCCCTCGAGCTGGCCCTGGGGGCAGGCCGCCGCCAGACCTCGGCCCCTCCCGCGGGCCCGTCGGCGCTCCTCCTGCTGGACAACGTCGCCCGCAGCCTGGCCCTGACGGCGGCGGCGTGGAGCAAGACCTCCCTCGCCTGCACGCTGCTCCGCCTGCAGTCGCCGCGCCTGGTCCGCGCCGCGCTGTACTCGGTGGCCGTCTTTGTCAACATGGTCCTCGCCGGCGCGGCCATCGCGCACTGGCTGCGGTGCAGGCCGATCGCCGCGGGCTGGGGCAGCGGCGAGGGGGCGTGCTGGAGCATTAATATTCAGAACATCGTCGGGCTCAGCGCGCAGTCTTTCTCTGCGGCCATGGACCTCGCGCTGGTGGTTGTTGTGTGGCAGGTTCTTTGGACGAAGGGGCTCAGCGTTGGGGAGAAGGTTGGTGTTGGGGCTTTGATGACTTTGGGTGTGCTGTAAGTTTCTTTCCCCCCTGAAAATATTGCCCGATGTAAAAGAAACGGAAGGCAGAGAGGAAGCGGGCCCACGGGGAAGACCAGATGACTGACGATAAACCCACAGAGCAAGCGCAACATCCGCTGTAACAGCAGTCCAACTCTCCAAACTCACCGACAGCAACTTCCAAACAGAAAACATCAACGTGCTCCTCTGGGCATCGATGGAGCCCAACATCGCAATCATCATAGCATCCATCCCAACACTTCGCCTGCTCAGGGCATCACGGAGAAACAGCCGGCACCAGAAGCTCTTCTCCCGCGACAAGATCCGCATCGTGCGCACCGACGACAGCAGGGCCAGCCCCATGACGATAGGGGCGCCCATCTTCAAGCAGCACGCCGGGGCGGCAAGCACCACCACGGCCAACTCGACGGCCCCTCCGCGGCCGCCGCGGCCTACCTCAAACCAGTCCTTTTGGACCGATAGCTCATCCATCCTGAAAGGGGGCGGGGACAACCCGGGCAGGGGCCTGGCGCACGAGACGTCCACCGAGGACCTGATCCAGCAGTCACCAATATACAGCCCCAGCAGGGGGGACCACGCCCCGTACTCCCCAGGGGACAACAACAACAACCTGGGCGTCCCGGACGCGGGGCGCGACACGCTCAAGCCCAGCACCAACGGCAAGCGGCTGACGCCGCTGGAGGAGGAGACGAGCCTGCGGGGGTCGAGCGTGTCGGGCGGCGGCATGATGATGGGCAACAGCAACTACGCGAGCAACTTCGACAGCTACTACAACAATAACAACAACAACTACCGGTCCAGCTCAAAGTACAGCACGGGGGCGTTCATCGACACGTACGGGGCGCAGGCCAAGAACGTCGTCGAGGGGATGGAGCTGATCGTGCCCCTGGGCCAGCAGCAGCAGCAGCAGCAGCAGCGCCAGCAGCAACAACAACAATCTCCTCAGTATCCGCAGTACCAGCAGTATTCGCAATATCAGCAATACCCGCAGAGCCCGGGGCAGAACCAGAACCACGCGCGCCAGCAGTCATCGCACAGGCGGAAGCCCTCCGTGACCGAGGCGCCGATGTACATGGTCCCCGTGACCGCGACGGGTGGGTACGGAGGGATGCTATGATCGTCTCTTCATATGGCGAGGGAATAAAAGTCCGAGGCAAGCCAGGACAGGCAAGGGTCATCGGAGCCCCCTTTTTCACCTTTTTTTTGTGTGTCCAAAAGTCAAAATCCAGGGAGCGAGGCGTTTAGAGTCGAAAGTTCCTCCCCAAAAACCACACTAGACCTTTTTGGCGACATGTTATCCTCATATATCTCATGTAATTACCTAAAAGCAGGTTGATACCCGCCTCTTCCTCTTAAACTCTCCCTCACCTCGTGTCTCTCCTTTTTCGGGTTCTATCTTCTTGACCAAGGGATAATGGAAAGCGGTTTATTGACATTTTCATGTTTCATGGGGAAAAAAGTGTCCGGTGACCGATTATGGTTGTAATGTCCAGATGAGAATAGACAAAGAACCTCCCCGTCCTTATATGACCAGCCGACCCTGAAACGCCTGTTGTGGATCAACTGTATGTGTGGTGTCCGCGCTCTTGTGTCCGTCCAGCTTCATTATCCGCGGAGTAACCACCGTACATGAATCCCACAGATTTCCAAATTTCCATTATGCCCAGGAGACCTGTTCGATAGTCATCATCATTAGCCCCAACCCCGAGAGTTTTTGAGTCGTTTTGCGTTTTGTCGTGAAAAAAGCACCAAGCCAGCATCAAAATCAAACTATGCAATTCTCCTCCTCGCCGTTCATCGTCGACTTCGTCATTCGTCATCCGCGACTACCACCACAGGAGCAACAGCAGGAGGCCCTCTCTCAAACTTCGGCTCACACCCCGAATATCCTGCTAAACCGCCCCCTCTTCTGCGTGCGCACCGACTCCTGGCTCATCATGCTGGGCTGTTCGCTATGGGCACTCACGGTGCGCTGGCTCCTCATCGCCGGCTGTCCCCCCATGGGGCCTCCCCCTCCCTGGTGCATGCCGCCTCCCCTGGGGCCGTCCATCATGTCGTGGCGGCTGTTACTCGTCAGGTTCGGCATGGACGGCATGGGAGGCACGTTGTTGTTCCCGTTGCTGCTTGCAAAGTCACCCCGCAGGGCCCGCTCCACGTCGTGGTACTGCCGGCGGTAGTCGTCGTGCTTGGACTTGGCGTCGAGGAACCGCGCCTCGGCCTCGCGCTGCCGGTCCTGCAGCTGCCGGAGCTCCTCGTCCAGCGCCGCCATGTCTGCCTGTGCCTCGGCCATCAGCGACCCGTATTCGGTCACCTTGGCGTCGAGGGGTTGCAGCACGCTCGACGTGATGCTTGGCGTTGGCAGGCGCTGGATGTGCGCCGCCGGGGACAATAGCGGGGACTCCGGGCTGATGGGTCGCCCGCCGACCATGCCGCCGCCCCCAGATGACGGCGCCCGGATGCTGCCGTTCGTGGGTGGCCGCCCGTCCTTGGTCACTGGCTGCTGCGGTCGACGCTGCTGCGTCTGCCTGTAGCGGGCGGCGTCAATGTCGACCTTGTTCAATGGAGGGTTTCCGTCGTCGGGCGATCGAGGCCCATGTTGCGAGCCGCTGTAGCTGGGTGGTCTGGACCCGCGAGGGGCGGAGCCGTTGCGTGCGGCCGCAGCGATCTGCTGGGTGGTGACTGGACCATTGCTGCTGCTGTTGCGTGCGTTGTCCACAAGCCTACCCTGACCCTGCTGCTGCTGGATGGGCACCTGCATCGCCATGTTCGCCATGTTGTCGCGTTGGGGAGAGTGGGCGTTCTGGTGAGAGCGGGGGGCGGCGTGCTGGGGCTCGGGGTCGGTGTAGTCGTAGTAGTTGGGGTAGGCGATGGGGCCCCGCTCGCGGTCTGGAGAGCTGGCAGTGCTGCCCGAGGAGACGGAGCTCGTCTTGTTGCGCAGGATGTAGGGGGCGCGGACTGGTGGCATCAGATCGCTGGCGGTGGAGTCGATGCCGAAGTCGATCTTGGGAGGGGATGAGCGCTCGAACTGGTCCCTCTGGCGATCACGTTGGACGCGTGGCTTGGGTGGGGAGCTCATCTCACCTCATGGGATGGACGTGAGTCGCATGCAACGGGGTTATGTGTTATGTATGTGTGTATGTAATGTATTTACAGACAGGCTGAAGCAGGCAGGCGTGAGGCGAGCGAAGGTGGTGCAACGAGTCGCGCAGTGGGAACGGACGAGCAAGAAAGAGATAGAAAGAGTAGGTCGGCCGGGTGGGGAACTAGGAGTAGGTAGCACAAGGGGTTGTCCGATGTTGATGAAGCAAGCTGGCAATCAGGAAAGGACGCAGGTTGACGGATAAACGGCGGCCACAGCAGAAAAGAAGGTGGTGGGGAGAGAAAGCTTGGGAGGTCAATGTCGCAGGTCGGGTGGCTGGGGAGACGAGCAGCTTCAGCACGGGTCGAGCAGTCCGAGCAGGTCATCATCAACCTGCAGAGATTGTGCAGGGTACATAATTAGATCCAAGATACAGTAGTCTACTAGTTACGGAGAGTCGTGACATTGCAGATTCGCATGCAGGCGAGGGCACAGCTGTAGATGGAGATGGAGATGCAGATGCAGATGCAAGAGCTTGACGGCGAGTCTGTGTCCGTCGTATTGTCCGTCGACTTGGGACGAGTACCGGCTTGCCGTTGGCTCCTGCTGGTCGTCTGTTCGCCCAGCTAAAAAGGCAAGCAAAAAACTCAATTCGCCCAGCCACTCGCCTGCTCCATACAGGCGCCTCCCACTGCACGTGTAGTCCAGCTACGAAGTATTCCGTCCTCCCCTAGCTTTGCTTTCTGAGAATACGAGCCCACCGTCGTACCACAGTAGTGGTGTCGCATCCCGATACAGCACGTCATCGTGCCTTCATACTGTCGCACCGCACTGTATGTACTCTATGTTGACTTCCACTGCCAAAGGCAAACCTGCAGTCGCAGTCGCAGTGCCGTGCAGTCAGCAGTCTGACATGTGCCTTTCCTAGCTCATCTGTCGCTTCCACCAAATTCGACTTTGTCACCTCGGGATGGTGCGTGGGTACTGTTCAGCAGAAAGCGTGGGAAGGTGCGGCTGTACCTGGACAGTGTGCCTGTATCAACAGGGTTACCGCCGCGGGCACTCCCGATCTGACCAGCCACCAGCCACCAGCCACCCCACCACAGACAGGGTAGGCACGATCTACGGACGGAAAGACGTAGGCTAACCAAGTTTGTAAAGCCGGTGCTGCAACCATTGATGGGAACATGTGGCAAGGCAATCAATCAATTGCCCTGCCCACCGTACATATTATGTGGATCTGCTCCCAATCCAAAATGGAGGTTGAAAAAGCGACCAAATAAAAGTCAGAGGCCATGTATACGCCGCTCTGCCAGACTTCCAAGGTTCTCAGAGAGACAGGCGCTCTAGCGTGAGGGATAGAACTCTAGGACATAACGGCTAAAGAGAGGGTCCTGATCACCGGTGGCTGAGAGCAAGGCGCTTGCACAGTAGGAGAAAAGCGAGAGCGGGAATCGAGCTGGTTGCTTCTCTTGTTATCCTCCATTGTTACGGCGCAAGAAAGCCTATTGCGCTAAACACCCAAAAGAGGGACGTTGTAATGCCGAGAGCATTACCGTGGCTATCACCTATACGTACTGTAACATCCATAGAAGTGGCGAGTTTCGGCGCTTCAGGGCTTGCTCGGGACACTCGTGCTGTGGCTGATGCGCTTCTCGAGTAGTCAAATCATTTCAGGTGCAAGATCCCCCGCTTAGTTATGTTGTTCAATCTGTGTGAATACGGTCAGTTCCACTGGAGCAACGCATTCACGGCATGGAATCTGACCGCAGCTGAATCAGCCATGGTCAGACAAGGCCGCCTCGCACTGGTTATTGCCCTTTGTCGACTACTTAGCGGAGTTGGACCAAATCATCTAGAGCGGAGGGTAAGGCTCTATGTGTGAAGGGCTGGCGGTCCGGCACACGTGGAAGATTTGTGGGCGCCAGGGAATAGCAGGCAACATATCTCAAGGCCTTGAAGTTTGTTTCACACAGCCTGATGAGGAAAATTGATCAGACACATCAATGATACATGGCTGATATGCAAGAACCTTGGAATTGGATTTTCAGAACAGTGTCACGCCTATGGACTCAGGAACGTGGTCCTACACCAGCAAATCTTTTACCTTGACGTTGGCTATGTACCTGGAAATGTGGGATGATGTTGCCTGAGGCTGAAAGCGATTCGCGTTATTAGCCATACACATAGTAACCCATCAATAAGTTGTGCTTCCTAAATTTGCAATGTTACTATTCTGGACTTTCTGATCATGATTTTCAGTGACATACCTATTGCCGGTGCATACCGGTTGGGGACCCAGAGGGGCCAGAAAACCGTAAAATCAATGCTTGAGCCTTGGACACTTTTCCATCTTTGTTCCATGCTGAGTACTGCATTTGAGACAGGCTTTCGCCGTTCCTGTCTTGGTTATTCCGCAGTCTCCCCCCACTCCATTTTCATCAACGACACGTTTTGTACAGGTCTCGGTAACCGTCCAGCTGGCTACCTCTCCTTTGCAGCCGTCAACACCGCACTAAGGCATCTTGTCTAAGTAATTCGCTTCGAGTATTTGAGACCCGTTAGAATAGAGATTACAGGAATGTTTGTTCGAATGAAACGCAAACGATTGCTGAAAAGTAGTTAGAAAAGCTTTTCCCAGTTTCAAATAATCCAAAGGCAGCCGGGCATGATATAAATACCTCTCTGAAAACCATATTGTCCCAATTGAACCCCGCTGATATCCGTCTTGGGCAAAAATGCGTTTATTTAGGCAGACAAGGCGGACTGCATATTGCATGCCAACAAATAAGGGACCACCACAGCCTGCAGGACTCATAAATTCGCCCGTCATGAGACTGGTCCTGACACATTTCCGACCGTCGGGCAGCCATTGCAGCCCTGTCCAAAATCCTTGATGCTTCGGCTGGCGACGTCTTGAGCTGACGTAGGTCTTGTCGTCAAAACCACTGTCAAGACATATGAATTCGTTCCGACATCCGACTCGGATTAACGGTCATGCCAAATGTTTTCTGCGCAGACATTTGCTCTGTCCAAATACAACAACGCTTCTCATGAGCACGAAGAGCTGCACAAAGCTCGGCAAAACAATGGTTGAAAGCATCCTGCGGACGCCACGTCCTTTTTCCCAGCCAATTGTGAAGGAGATATCTCACTAGTTTCATGCCCAACCCTGACAGATTTCAGGGAACAAACAGATAGGAACAAGACATGCGAATGTGAGTCGGTGATTTGCTATAGGTGTCTTGTCCTCCAGTCAGCAACCTCTGGGCAAGCTGATGACCCAGCCTATCCGACTTGTCTAAGCATCGAGGGGACCAGCCAGCTCATTACGTCAGGCGGGAGGTTCCGTCCCTCGTGGACAACGGGGAGACCACGTGGGTTTTACACTTGACGCAGTCCGTCAATGTACACGAGAGAGTACCTAAGTGTACTCAGATGTTAGCCTTCGTTAAGCCTAAGCAGCTTCGGAATTTCTCGCCGGCTCTTCCCTCCATCCGTCTCTGCTGCGCGACACAGCTGTTGACTGTTTTAGAGCCCAACAGTGATGGCCGTATGATGACCGGGACGGAGGCTAAGTGACTTTGATCTGTCACAACGCATTATATGGTATAGAATTTAAGTGTTAAACAGTGGACGCTGAGGAAGTCATGTCAATTACAGGTTACAAGTCAAACATTTTCAACAGCAGGAAGGCCTATCCGATCCTATCATCAGTCATCCATTCTGAACTCGGGTATTCATCTCATATGCTCTTGTGGCTATCGTTGGATCCACATAGATGATCCTCGGCTCCCGCCTTTTCTTGTAACATGCTCTCACACAGCACCGTATGAAGCAGCCGAGGATGACAACACCAGATACGGGCAGACCGATGATGATGGTCAAGAAGTCTCCGTCAAATTGTACCCCATTATCCTGGCCTGTTTGCTTATCAGGGTCCCACCGGCCGTCCGGAATCGTTTCACCCGGTGTCCACGTCGGTACTGTCATGGAGCTTGTTATCGTGGGTAGCTTCGGCGTGAGTGTCGCCGTATCGGATGCGGCCCAGGTCACGGCCCAGGGTTGATGGACCATGGTGACTTCGTTCGAAGGCGTTTGGGGTTTCAGTTCGACCCCAGTTCCAGTGTTCCAGCCCCATCGCGTGCACTGACTCTCCAGACTTGAATAAAGAGCGGACCACGCATAAGTGAAGCCACTAGGTGTGAAGTCAGCGGGTCTACTTTGCCAAGTTTCAGTGCAAACTGGGGCAGCGATGAACGAACCTGTCGCAGCAGAAGGCCGTTGTGGCTGCCCGAGAGCCGTTCTCGCCCATCTGATTGTACGTCCACCCTTCGGGACACACACCTGGCCTATATCTGAGACGGCCCTCTGGCGGGACGTCGTCCCACCCGGATGGGTAGCATGTTGCAGCGGGCTCAGACACCATGAGCAGGGTCCTCAGTGTGGTGCCGCGAAAAACCCTCAAGGCTTCACTCGCGGTCTTCCATTGCGTTCTGAGTCTGTCGGCTGCACAAATGGTGTGGTTATGGCAAGCAGTGCGGTGGCCCAGGCGGCGATGGAAGCCTTCGTACCGGAAGACATGGCTTTCCATCAGGGTTGGGAAACTGGGAAGGGACAGCATGGGGAAGTTTGAGGTACTGGGCGTGAGGTTGTGTTCGGGTTTGGTTCCTTTCTCGTATTGCCTGCCTTTCCGGCACAGCCTAAATTCAAGCTAACGCGCCAGTGAGGCAAAGCAACTGGCAGATGGATGCCAAGAGTGGATGAGGAAATGAGGTTGGCAGACAACAGAGACTAGACAAAGTGTGCTAGGCCCGTCTAGGACCACGACTACTTTGTGTTCACACCACCACTGGAGCTCATATAGACGACGGAATCTGGATTTAAGGTATTACTACTGGCGTAGAGCTTTCAAATATTTAATAGCAATATAGTCTCAAAAGCTCTACACTCTGTGTAACTGTCACTATAATGATGGACATCATTTACGAGCTAAGGTCCGCCCACCCAGCTTCTAGGTACCGCCTACCTAGCTCTTTGCGTAGGCCCACCCAGTACAAGAAAATAGGTGTATGTACCACTAAAATACAGGTATACCTCGGATTCTGACTAAGATTGCCCTGCGATTCGCCTTTAACCCCGCCTTGAACCCTGCAGAAGGCTGAAGGCTGCCATTTGCGCAGAGGGCTGTTATTCGCTATTCGCGTAGAGGGCTGCCATTTGCCATTCGCGCAAAGGGCTGCTATTCGCTATTCCCATAGAGGGCTGCAGAGGCTGCAGAGGCTGCAGAGGCTGTAGAGGGTGTAGAGGGTGCAGAGGGTGCAGAGGGTGCAGAGGGTGCAGAGGGTGCAGAGGGTGCAGAGGGTGTAGAGGGTGTAGAGGGCTGCAGAGGGTATAGAGAATTGCAGAGAATTGCAGAGAATTGCAGAGGGTGCAGAGGGCTGCAGGGGCTGCAGAGGGTATAGAAGGCTGCGAAGGCAAAGAGCTGTAGACCTTGGTAAATGGCGGGGTAATCTTAGTCGAAATCCGAGATATATAAGTTTTTTGTTAGCGTTCATAGCCATTTTGGTTGTACTGGGTGGGCCTACGCAAAGAGCTGGGTGGGCGGTACCTGGAAGCTGGGTGGGCGGACCTTGGCTGATCATTTACCTGGACCTTCTTGATTCGTTACGGTGGCCTCTCAAATCCGGCCCCGGAGGTATTGGTTACCTTGGGACTATTTTGAGACAGAAATGGCAGGGCGAAGGACAGCCAAGCCTCGTGGTAATTGGCCGCAGCGTCCCAACAGCTCTCCGGACCAGCTTTTGACGGACTAATATATGTCTACCACAGGATTGCCAGAGGTTTAAATTACAATTCCGTATTACAAAAGCTCACGTACGGCTGGGAGTGAAGAGATGCTTCCGCTACCATTCACCACATAGGATAGGTTTGCAGATTGGGTTGCGGGCCGGAATTATACCTAAGTATCTAGAACCGAACCACAACTAGAATGGATCTGAATCATGGGTGTTTGCTTGGCTACTACATTCTACGTAAATCGCATGGGAACACACGGTAATCGCTCTTTTGTTGACATGTGTTTGGTCTTACGGAGTTCGATATCTTCCATCTCCTAAACTTATGCATCAAAACAAGGTCTTCGGTGTGTTCACCCCGGCACGTTTTCGAGTATCGTCTTTGTCCTGAATGCCAACCTCCTCCTCCTCGAAATCCGCAGAGCCATCTCTGCTGCCACTGGCAGCAGCCTCACCGGCGCTCGACATGGTCTTCCAGTCGAGGCCAAACTCGAGAATATCCGGATACTTCCATACATACCAATACATGCCCAAGATCGCGATTATGCCACCCGCACTGAACGCAGCCGCCAGAAGAAACCCAACGGGATATGTGGGTGAGTCTGCGGTCCGCCACGCGCGGAGCGGGATCGTAGCATGCCCGACATAGACCAGCGTGACGGCCAGGCCGACGATCACGGAGCGCGCCTCGGGTTCCTTACGCAGGATGATGGCCAGCCAGGCTAGAAGAGCGTAACCCCACGCCGCTGTGGCGAACGTTAGGAAGTAGAATGTCATGATAGTGGCCCTGCCTCCCGGCCATGCCGCGAGTACTGACGTGGCAACGAGCTGCAACAGCGCGGCGCCAATCGCGACCTGCCAGCGCCAGTCCTTCCAGTCACTTAGCGCGTTGAGCGCAACGTTGGAGACGATGGAGATGCTGTACCCGCCCAGCGGGATTAAGTTGACCGTGTAGACCGAGTATAGCAGCTGGCCGTTTGTATCCTTCAGACCCTTGAGGTAGAGCATGAAGTACGAGTTGGCACGCTGTGACCAGGCGAACTGGAGGTAAGCCGCCAGGAACAGGTAGGCGATCGACGAGGTGAGCAAGCCACGCACGCGGACCCAGAGCACCTTGCCCTTAACAGGCTCCTGCGTGGTGGTCCCCGACCGTGCCATGCGCGACTGGGCGAGAGCACGCTCTTCATTGGTCAGCCACAGCGCGCGGGTCGTCGTAGGCGCGTCCGGGATGACGAGGAAGCCGTAGGCGCCCCACGCCACGGTCATAGCTCCCGACACCACAAACAGCCACTGCCAGCCGTCTAGCCCGTGCACGCCGTTGAGATTCCTGTACAGCGCGGCCTGCAGGATGCCGAGGAACATGCTACCCGCGACGCTGCTGACGCCGAAGATGGCGAGGCGCTTGCCCAGCTCCGCGGGTGTGTACCAGTTGAAGATGAGACTGACAATGCCGGGCCACGAGGTCGCCTCGAAGACGCCCAGAAAGAAGCGCAGAATGTACACGGTCCTGGCGCTGCGAGCGGCGAACGTCACCAGGGTGAGGGCCCCCCAGACGACTTCACAAAAGGGCAGCCAGAGAGATGGGCGGATGCGAGTCTGGACGAGCTGGGATGGGACGATGAACAGGGCGTAGCCGATGGAGAAGTAGGTCGTGAACTCGACGAGCTCGTTGCTATACAGTGACAGAGACTCCTGCATTCCCGATACGTAGGCGGATGTTGTGGCGGACTGGTCCATGTCCTTCATGAGGCCGGCGACAAAGGCCCAAGATAGGAGCAGGATGTCGAGTTTGAGGACCAGAACATGTTCTGCATCGCGGAAGTAGGGATGGATCTTGGCCAGCCATTCAATCGAAGGCATTGGTGGGCTGATGCCCGTTGGCGACGCTTTGGTCGTTGAAGAGCTCACCATTGCACTATCAAGTTGTCGGCGATAGTATCGAGAGAGGGGCTCAGGTGGGTGCTGGAGCACGCGAGACTGCCCGGTCAGACCTTCAAGATGGCGGAAACAGTTTGATTTTGGGGAAGATTCTTGACGCGAGAGATTCAAATTCTAATCGTTGGCCTTCTTTACAATACATGACTAGACATCGACCGCACTATTCTTCATTGATCCCTCGTCCCGAGGTTCGGTGACAGTCAGGCTCAGATCTATCCAAGCAGAATGCCGGACGGCTCACTGATTCGAATTTTGGCAGTCGATAGAGCATTGCAACATTGCGGATGTTGATGGTGGCATCATGTACCTGCCTGGCCGTTTCTGTGCGCAGTTATAATGGTCTGGATGAGGAGCCGGGTTCTTCGAAGAGCTGCGAGCATCAAAAGCGGACTACAAGGCACTTTTTGTGAGACTCGGACCGGTAGAGACATGATGGAGATTGCGGCTAATCCAAGTCATTTTAATTCCTGCCTGGCAGTGACTCTCTGAAAAAAAATCATAACATTTACGCGTAGAACGTTGCGAGTTGCAAGGGTTGATGTCGCCATCCAGACAGCCAATGTTGTCACACGCCGGGGCCCGCCCAGTTTTGGGCCTCCGCCTTCGCACATCCGGAGAGCTGCAGCCGGGCAATTTGGACGTGGGAGTCGCCCGAAAGGTGCCGATCGGAGGAGGATGCAGTGCAACAACAAACTAGGACTCGGCCTCATTGCCAGGAGATTTTGAGTGGTAGTCACATATGTTTCGAACCAGGATTGCCCCTCCACGACAACTTATAAGACGCGTTCCTACCTACCTGAGTCGAGGGCTAGGTAGCTAGCACCCTGGATCTCCGAAGAACAAGAAATACCACGAAATTATCAACTCGAGAAGCTTGTGGGTGCTTGAAAACGAGATTCTACAAGCATCGACCATAAATCACCGACCTCACGGCCGACGCAGCACATAAGCCGCAGGCCCTAAAACTTTCGCCATGGCCACACAACCACTCTACCCGGCATATCTGCCGACGAGGCCCGACGGCTTTCAGCCCACGCTCGATGTACCGTACTTCGATGCCGAGGAGCCCGGTACCCGCGCAGACAGCTCGAAATCCTCCATCTTTAAATCAGGGGTTCAGATCGAGAATCTCACTCCGCGCATCGGCACCGAGATAAGGGGCCTCCAGTTGAGTCAGTTGTCCAGGGCCGGCCTAGACGAGGTGGCTTTGCTCGCAGCCGAACGGGGTGTGCTTGTGTTTGTAAGTTTTCGATCACGCAAAGAAATTGCTTTTGTAGTCTTCGACACAAATTGTTGACTCGGCTGCGCATCGTGCAGAGGGACCAAGACTTTGCGGATATTGGCTTTGAGAGGCAGAAGGAGATTGTGCGGCACTACGGGCCGCTACATCAAGTATGTGCTGCATTATTCCCGTGGAACTGGATGAAGACCAACCAAAAGAAGCAACGTGTGGCTGACCATGCGTTGTTACTGCCTACAGCACCCAACGATGGGGTATCCTGAAGGGACTGGCCCCGAGTTCCATGTCGTCTATGCAGATGAAAAGGCGTGAGTAAAACCCTTGTATTTCCTCTCTATGACTTCTCACCGTTGTGAGGAGCATTATGCAGTGATCTGAGCCACACATCACTGACATGTTAACCAGGGGCAACTTGAGGAATCTTCTCGGTCCTCGCACCAGCTACGACCTCTGGCACGTGGACCAGACATTCACACCAAACACCCCGTCCACTACCTTCTTCTGGGTCCTCGAGCAGCCTGCCTCAGGCGGCGGCGATACGGCCTTCACCTCGCTGACAGCCGCCTACGCCGCCCTCTCGCCCGCATTCCGCAGCACCCTGCACAGCCTGCGGCTGCTGCATACCTCTGCTTCTGTGGGGGAGGTCGCGCGCGTGGGCGCGGAGCGCGCCCTGAGGGAGGCAGTCTCCACCACACACCCGCTTGTGATCAGACACCCAGTGACCGGCCAGCCGAGCTTGTTCGTGAGTCCAACCATCGCACGCAGTGTCGAGGGTTTTCTGCCTGAGGAGTCGGATGCGCTGCTAAGGTTCCTGCACGGCCACATCCAGAGTCTCGACTTCAGCTGCCGCGTACGGTGGGAGAAGGGTTCCGTGGTAGTGTGGGACCAGAGAAGCGTTGCCCACAGCGCAGTGCCTGACTTTCGGGATGGGGAGAGGAGGCATATGGTTAGGATTATCCCTTACGGAACGCGGCCAGAGCCTGCGTTTCCGGCAAAAGATGTATGATGCTATATGCATTTGGTGATCAAGAGGCGCAGAATAGAAGTTGATTAAGATGCCCACGTAAGAAGTAACTATGGAATGCTTGAACCTCCTAGCAACGAGTGTCCGTCTACTTAAACACAAGATGGCCATGAACCCACCCACGCTCAAGCCCAGCGCGGCCATTTTCCTGTTACCATTCTTGAGGGACACATTTCTGTGACTGGTCAAATAGAAGGCTACTTCTTTCCTGCTTATCTAGTTGAGCCATTGGAGTTGTGATGATTACTACAAGAGGTTAGTTTGTTTCACTCGACAGCAAAGAAACCTAAACGAAAGGTCCGGGCAAATTCACCCCGAGAACTGCGCTCCGACCCCCATCAAAAGCTGGTCCTGCTGTGTCTTGCTCCTGGGGTCAGGCTTATTATGGGCATCCGAGGCCGATGGGTTGCTCTGGCTGCGGCCCTTGCTGGCTTGCGAGCTTGGGCCGTATGTCACCTGGACGGAGGTGCTGGACGAGGACGGCCTTTGTTCAACTTGTTAGAACCAGTCTGCTAAGGGAAAGATTTGGGGAAGATCTTGTACACACATATTTGAAATGGGCTGTATGAGATTTGGCTGCAGTAGGGTCAAGAAGTGATGTTTGGATCTAAGGAACATATCAACGAACAGCTCAAGGCGGCCCTCTGGCGCTGTTATATAGCCGGAGGATCACAAGAGGCATGCGTCTGTCCATCCCTCTCAATACTCAGAATGAGGCTCATCTTTCTGAACAGAGCCCTGGATACAGGGTAAGGGCCAAAATGTGGGCAATGATCCCAACATGAGGTTGTGAGTACAGCAGATTATCCACATGCAGCCAAAATCTAGCCAGTGATATGAAAATGGGGCCTGGACTGTAAATTCTACGAGGTATCAGCCAAAATCTAGCCTATAGAATGATTTCTTGATCTGCAATATTGCCCTCCGACGAAGAGGTGGGTAGGTGAATGGCGCGCCTCCTTACACTGCACCACTGAGTTCGGTCGGCTGGGTCGAGCTCTCACCAGACCTCGTGAAACCACACTTGACCTAAAATTCCCGAGCTCGTCCATTTCCTGCATGCGAACGGTTCCAGGGGCATACAAGGATCCAATTGGTCAGATTTTGGCTTTTGAGGGCTCTGCAACACCCGTGCAGGGGTGAAAGCAGGCTGTCAGGCAGTGACTTGTCCCCCGGGGCGGTCATCCTCTTGGCGGCCAGGGACGCTGAAGGAAAGCTTGTCCCACACCTCCCAGAATGAAGAGTGGCGTCCCGATTGGCCAGTTTTGGTTTGTCGCGCTCATAATCAGTGTGCCTCGTTATCTACGTACCGGTGCCACAGCAGTCTTCGATTGTCCACAGGGTCGATGTGTGTTCTAGTTGGCCCGAATTTGGCCTGGTGGTGGCGAGGTGCATACAAGACACATCAGGGCTGTACCTGGGCTTGCGCGAGGGTTTTCTGGTTGGCCAGATTTTGGCCACGCGGCAAGGGTGGTGGTACATTTTGCAGAATTGTGTCCTATGCACATCAGCAGTTTCTGTCTGAAGCATATAGACCTTTGAACTGTCCTACCCCCGCGCCCATTTCTTTCCCCTTCTTCAGTCATGTTCGTTGCTGCCATCACTTAGGCTGTGCTACATTCCCCATCTGAACATACTCAATTCGTCACCAGTTTTCTCGTTCTCGCAATTGTCCACAGACCCATCATGTCTGCTCCACGCGTACTAGATCTCTCATCCGGCGCCAGGTCGGCCGAGACTCCGAAGGACCTCAGCCGATGGCATGGCAAGAAAGAGGTTCTGTACGACCTGTATATCTGTCAGGGGAAAACGTTGGAAGACGTGAAATCAATCATGGAAACTGACCATGAGTTTCCAAAAACATTGAAGTAGGTGCCATATCACATGTAGACGCTCTGCATTGTTTACTAACACACACCAACAAGGCATTCTGATTACGAGCACGTGCTTCGAGAAGAATTCAAGTACAGAAAATACCTCAGTGCCGACGATTGGCGCCTCTCTGTCGGGCCCCGCATCGCGAGACGGAAAGCACACGGCAAGCTCAGTGAGGTGACTCTCAATGGATCCAAGGTCTCGAATGTCGACAGGAAGATCCGAAGATCCCTCCAGAGCAAACGTTCACATCGACGTGCCAATGGTCAGCAACAATTATCTTGTCAAAGTCTTGTTGTATACGTCCCAATGCTAACTGTCCTCAGCTAATGCGGTATTGCCCCATGGAGTGGTTATCAGGACCCCATCGCCACAACCTTCAACCTTTGTAACTCCCCCTACCTTCGGCAGAAACCGTACGGCCAATGAGATCGAGAGGCACCAACGATATCAGGCAACTATGGAATACCTTGCAGACGGTTCATTTTCAGCAGATTCGGAGTTGCTCAGTTTGTTGAGAGGCGTTATGCCTCTCTCAGATGCTGGCTCCGGGATAACAGTGGTGTCAGCCCAACTCTTGAGAGAGGGTTGTCCCATAAACAAACTACTTGCCATGTTGGATGAGTACCGTGAGTTACCAGAGTGTTTCATTCATGTTTTCATTCATTTACAGTCGAATTAATACGAGAATGACTTAACAGAGCGCGCATTCAACCCCACGGATTTAAGGCTGTTCGGGCCTAACGCCACTATCGGCATTTTAGGGAAGATGTGCTTCGACTTTTCCAACGGCCTACAAGAATACACAATTTCATACTGCGAAATGACATCAATTCTTGACTGGATCGGATTCTCGGTCGATATTGCATCATTGAAATTTTTCTTTGCTCAGAAAGCTTTCACGATTCTCGCCGTATGGGAGGCTTTGGTATCGACTGTTCGCGACAAAAGACATATCGCCGCTTTTGACGTTCTGTTTTCTGTCCACTTGTCAATCATGGATCAAGCACCATGGAACAAGACCACAGGCGGATGGGATTGTGACTTTTCATCATGTGTGCAATCGTTTCCAACGCGTGCGGCGACCTTGATGAATGCCTATCCATGCAACCAACGCGAATTGGACAAAGCATTGAAAGACGTTGTATCACACGGACAGATTCATATCGAATTGGTGAAGCAGTTGATAAGCGCTGGCGCATCCTTGAAGAACAAGGACCGTCGTACCAGCGTGGATGGCCTCATTTGCGACCTGACGAACAGCGAATGTGAGGCAAATGACCTCACTCTTCTGGAACTGCTTTTGGAGGCTGGCGCAGTCATCGATGAGCTCTTATCCGATGACCACCTGGGCTGGCTGAAACCGTATGACCCCTATCTTGCTACGGATTACCTGCTTCTGAATGGGGAACATTCCACACACAATCACGACCTCTGGGCGCTTGTTTCTTCACACAGTGACCGCCAACAAACTACCGTTACGGTGCCTGGCATCTTCCAGGCTGCACAAGGCGGACTGAAACAGCTGCGTTGCTACCTAAACAGCCGCTTGGAACCGTCTGACGACCGAGTTAGGGAGGACGTTCTCGAAATTGCCCTATCAGAGGCCGCTGGGAGGGGGTATGTCAGTCTAGTGCAACATTTGGTGCACTTCGGTGTTGACCCGAATGTTCGTATGTTATCACCTGTCATGCGCTTCCGTACCCACAAGGAAATTTGGCATCCTGTCATCCGTGCACTGAATCTCGGAGAATTAGACACGGTACAGGTACTTGTAGCTGTACCGAGCATCGATATCCCCTTTCTGGAGGAACTAGTGGGCGAACAACTTGACTTATGTGCATTGCGGAAGGTGGCGGATTCCCAGCAAGCCCAAATACTTCAAGTCCTCTCAGCTTTGGACCTTACAACTGCCAGTCGCACCAGAATACTTCTACGTGCGGTCGAGCCTCATCGTTGTGAGCTGCATAGCGATGATGGTCCAGACTTTGGATTTGTGAGCAAGCTTCTTGAGCTTGGTCTGGCAAGCCTCGACCGTGCACAACACCTTGACGAGAACGGGCACATTTTAGTGCGCGCGATAGATAGATACTGCGGCATTGAAGTATTGAGTTACCTTATCGAACGGGACGTGAAGGTTCTCTCTACCATATCCACCACTACTATTGGAGCGCTCTTGGATGCCACTTTGGTGCGTCACGACGAACGTCAGGAGAGACTGGAACTACTCGCGCAAAACGTTGAAGAGTTCGAGGCATATATCAGAGAATACGGCTCGTACTTTCTGTTACGCTTTCTGGAGACCAGGTTTCGTAGTGCAAGATGCCTTCGTTGGGAGCACGGGCAAGAAGACTGTGAAACCATGGTTACAATGAAGTGGTTTTTGGATCTTGGGGCCCGCTTGGAAGGTCCCGCCCTTGCCAAGCTCGTTCCATTTGCAAATGACAGCTTCATGCTGGCAATGATCCGCAATGTGGCGGCAGATGTGGACGCAGTCAATCACTGTGATGCTCTACATCAGGCAATCCGTTTTGGTCGGCTAAATCTGGCTGTCGCAATGATGGAAAGGGGCAGACAGGCCAGTGGTCCCCAAGTACGGAGAGGTGGACCTACCGCTACTGCACTCCAACTGGCCTGCAAGAACGGCGCACCGCTTTGGTTCCTCAAGTTCTTGGTTGACAAGGGAGCAGACGTGAATGCTCCCCCGGCATCGGACGGAGGGTGCACAGCACTGCAAGCCGCTTGTTGTGATGGCGCTGAATTGTCGTGCATTCAATTTCTCATCGAGAACAAGGCAGATATAAATGCTCCTCCCTGCCCAGAAGTTGGCTTCACAGCACTTCAATATGCGGCAGGCAGAGGATTTATGAACGCGGCAGGACTGCTAGTGGATCACGGAGCCGACGTGAATGCACTAAGCGGATGTTTTTCAGGTGCCGATTACTGGTCACCTATCAGATTCGTGCGTGCAATAGATCTTGCCGCAATCTGTTCCAGGTTGGATATGGTCCACTTTCTGATCGCGGCAGGTGCGAGAAGCTTTCAGCCCGGTCGCACAGGCTTCGACGGCACTATCGAACTCGCGACTCTAATGGGCAATTTTGCCATTGCTCGTCTGCTACAGGAACATGCCGACTCTCGCTCAGGAGACCCACTGGAAGCAGAAAGAAGATGGCTACGGGCAAATTCTCGTGCGTGCCTGTACAATGGCAGGATACAGGACGCAGGCTGGGTAGCTTTCGTGAAAAGGACGGGCGGCGGGCACAGCTACAAGGACTTCCGCAAGTACATGAATGAGCAATTAGACTAGTGTCACGAGTGGAAATAAGGAAGAATAACGCTCTAGTCACATCAGCATCTATCCCGGAACGACTTCTGGTCGCCCACTATTTTGGTGATAACTAGGGATTCTTAGACGGATTTGCTGTTTGCTGCTGGCGAAATAGACCGCTCGTCCCAAAGACCAGTAATTTTCAATCCCTTGGAAATATACCCAGCAGCCTATCAGCCCGTACCATCACAATTCTGAGCCTTGACATGCGAGTGAATTTAGAGGAAAATAGTCCTCACAGATCGCCGGCAAGCAAATAGCGCCGTGTAAGTCAAGTAACTTCAATCCCGGAAAGTGTTCTAGAATGTCAAGGGAAGGAACCATCGGTGGCCATGAGGCTTCAATTTAGTGTCCCTGGTGAATGGATCTGAGCACTGCTTTGGAAAACTGTGACTGTTCGGACCGATGAGCTTGTGGTTGTGATTGACGTTATCACAATGTGTCACAAGCTTTTCCATTGAGTGCGATTGTGGTCAATTGTGCATAATTATGTAGCGATATACAACATTGCATGGTTGGCCATCCGTTGGCATGTTGGTTAGTCCTGAAGTTGAGTCATGCCATATAAAATACCCAGGTACCTGGCTAGTCAGGCTGGGCTGCCCGACCTAAGTCTACCTGAATCACAAGAAGGCTTTTAATTGAATCGAAACGGCACTGATGACCCATATCTTAGGAGAATTCAACGTTTTCACAATATTTCTCCTCTCCTTCTTTTGAAAACCTGTCTTGTACCTGCTTGTTGATGAGTCAAGTGGAGATGTTTAGAAAAAGGCTGATTATATCGTACAGATAAGTGCCATGCCCTGGACGCTCTTGTATCAGGGTCTCCCAGCGCCAGTCCGACTTGTATCAAAAATACGCGTCATGTAACGAATCCTCGATTGTTTGTAATAAAACATGTCCCAATTTGATCTCCTCCTTCACGATTACCTTTGAGGCAGTGATGCTCCGGCAGGCCCCAGCTCCTTCATAGTCTCCTCCATGAGTTTGTCTCCAAGGCCCCGTCCCTCTGGCATGTACCAGACCCGTGGAAATCTAAACTTGTTAGCAAATCAGACTAAATGATTCAGTGACGAGGAAACTAACGGCTTGATGGCCCAGTCACTGATAAACTTCCCGTGGCTCTCAGCCCCTCGTGTCAACGCCGCGTCGAGATATATTGAAGCCCCGACCTCAAGCGACCTCGCGTAGAAGTACTGCATAATACTGAACAAAAATACCAGAATTGAAGAGTTCTCGCGGCCGACGGCAGTCCCCTTGGTCATGCCGGGATTGCACAAGTTGATCAGCACGTCGGCCGGATCGACAAGCTCAGCCAGCCTCCCAACGAACAGCGTGAGCAGCAGCTTCGAGCTGCCGTACGTGGTGAGCCGCCCGTAGTTCTTCGGGTCGTCAAACTGGGCCAGCACCCGGCCCTCCGTCTTCAGCGGCGGCGCACCGTACGCGGCATCAGACCCAACGAGGGTCAAGACCGGCGGCTTGGTCGCGCCGGGGGCCTTCTTGGACTTGAGGACCGGGACGAGCAGCAGCGCCAACAGCGCCGTCGACAGGTAGTCGATCTGCATCGTGTACTCGTGGCCCGTGCCGGGCACGGTCCTGAACGACCCCGTTACCACGCCGGCGTTGAGGATCACCACGTCGATGCGCGGCAGGGACGCGCACTGTTCTGCGAAGCTGCGGATCGAGTCGTACGACTCCATGTCGAGGGTCCAGACGGTCACTTGCGCACTGGGGAACTCCTCGCGCAGTTGGGCCGCTGCCGCGTCGCCCTTTGCTTGGGAGCGCACGCCCATGACGAGGTGCGAGAGCCCCAGCCCGAGCAGCTGCCGGGACGCCGTGAGGCCGAGGCCTACGTTGCTCCCCGTGACGATGGCTGTTTGACCGGCGATGCTCAGGTCCGAGGGCAAGGGCTTCTGTTTGGTGCGTTGCCGCTTTGTAAAGCCGGAGAATGTTGCCTCGAATGCGGCGGCCTCGGCTAGGGGGTCCGATGACATGGTTGCGTGCAACAGTACGGTGATAGATCAAGGGCTTTAACGAAGAATATGTGTAGCAGAACTAGCAACACACTGCTGGATTAGACAGTACGGACTCTGTCTCTATGTCAATGTTTACTGCAGGTGGAACAAGTTATCTAAAATGTGTCATCTTAACTTGAGGGGTCGTGCAGCTTTGAGGTTGCACAAAACCCAAGAATGGTAAAGCCCGTCGGGGGCTGGCATTCAGGCAGCTAGGGAGACGCAGCGGATGACAAATTCTCAGTGGCCTGATAGATGCACCTCACACCGGCCCTGGTAAGCCAGCTCGCCAGCCACAATCCTTCAGGACCAGACATGATGATCAATGCCCTGATTGGCGCCAAGGCACCGTTTACGAGGTCGAGGAATAAAGCAATTTGCGTAAGCTACACTGCCAACCTCCTGCATGTGACGTTTGCTTACCGCCGCCCTCCTTCTTGTTTGGCTTTTCTCTTCTACAATCTATAACTTCACCTTGGGATCCGAGCAAAAGGTTCCAATGGACAATGGCAGTCCTTCGAATTCTGAGGGACTTCGACTTGTGGAAGCATTTCTTCTAAAGTGGCCTTTCCATTCCTTCAAATCGTGAATTCTGGTTATTGGCGAGGGCGAGATGATTCCCCATGTTCACGTGTATCTCCAGCGAGGACCAAGCCTTGCACCGTCTGTGATTTAGTTAAGACCATCCTGCTGTTTTTTGTGTGGTTATATGGTTAGATTACGGTTACCAGGTTCGCACACAATTAAACAGTGCCACTTAGTCGAGTGCAGGGGGGAACAAACTCCTGGGCCTACCGGTGACCAGCAGTGAGGATGCGACTGTCCCGAGGACAATCCTGGAGTTGACAGGGGTTATGAAATACACGTTGAAAATTGGCTGTCCCCATGTTGCTGGAGTTGATTGGGTTTAAATCCTTGCTTTTTCAAGGTGTTGTGGTAATTCAGTGTGAGATCTGAGGTGAAATTGGGAGGAGAGGTTTTCTTCGCTGTCGTCCATGATTATTATGCTCCTATAATTCCTGTTATCCGGGGAATCTTCTCCCGCGTCATGTGGTCTTTCTCTAACGCACCTGCTCAAGGTATCGACATAACGATAGCCTTTAGATGCTGCTGAAATTTCATGACCCTGGTGTTCCATGCTGTCATCTTCAATTAGCACCAGGATGTGGACTTTTGGTCACCTTGAATTGGTATTCACTGGAGATGTCTTGTGTAAGCATTTATGCTAGTCTCAGACATCTCCCAATAACCTTAAACACTGGGGCATCGAGCTGCTGAAAGCTTTGCCGAGAAGCGGACTTACCAGCTTACGAGGCCTGAGACAGAGTGTCATGAGAGTCCACTGTCAACCACGTCATAAATTCATCTATCTTTTCACTCTCGTTGGACTCGCCATGGAACCTGTTGGAAAGTATCATGCCGGCCGAGCCGCTGATCCCGGGCACCAGGAGCCTTAGTCCTTTTCCCGCGCCGGGCGTGGTCTTCGTCTCCGTGTGTAAGTGAAACATATATCAAACCACCACTATCAATGAGTCTGAGACGTTGATTATAACGTGTGAACTTCCATATCCATTCCTATTCTTGCATGACCCACCCACTCACTTGGTTACGCGTCAGTAGCCCATGCCCTGAGACCCGCATACTCGTTCGCTGTGCATGGTTTGTCTTCATGGACAACACTGTGGTCCGGCACCTTGTTGTCCTTTGCCGGGATCTGAAGGAAAACGGTCTCGGTCACCCCGGGGAAGTAGGAACCGTGGCCCTCCTTGCTGAAGTCGGCGGTATCCGCGACGAACATCAGGGCCGCCTCGCCCGGCGTGAGCACGACCTCGGTAGAGTTGTCGTACGGCAGGGTGATTACGCCGAGTCCCGAAAGGAGAAGCACCCACCTGTTGCAGTCTATGTAAGCATATATACATACATGCCATATTCTTGGCTGGGGATACGTGGGGAGAGGGGGAATCTACTGGGAGAATGGTGCGGTGTGGACCTCGCTGTCGTAGCCGGCCGGGGCAACGTTGTAAGTGATGTTGGAGACGTCCCCTAGCTTCGTGGTATGAGTGCCGATAACGCCGGGCTGCGTCGAGGAGGTGAAGGGCGCGGCGAGCTCCCAGCACTCGAAGCGCGACTGGTCATTGGCGGTGCCGAGGACAGTCACGTTCAGCTTAGTAGAGAGCACTGACTTTTGTACGGCTAGGAAGAAGGCAAGGTTGAACAGACCAGAATTTCTCATCTTGGTGATTCTGCGGCCTAGATTGATATGCTGAATGGTGCACGTTTTACGAGACAGCTAAAACTTGTATGAATTGGCCCTGCGTCGTCCAGCCTTTGTTTGATGGTCAGTCTGGTGCCACGCGGATATTTTGTTCTGCTTCTTTCCTCGATTATATACGCTTCCATGTCCTTGACCCTTTGCCCCTAAAGTGCAGCCGGCAACCTTTTTTCTTTTGATCACATTCTCGAATCACAAGGCTTTTCGCTGCTCTAAGATTCCCCCCATCTGCGCCATCGGCCCCCATGTTGTCTGACCACAAAGAAGAGGTTGAGCGCCACGTCTGGCTGGTTTTTAACGAGTCCGGGCGTATTGACTGGTCCATGGTGACGGTATTGTCAATATGGATATGGGAATAGCGGTCAAACGAGATGGTTTTGGAGGGACGGGTAGCGGCTCTGAGCGGCTTGCTGATCCAAGAGTGCCACCACGTGAGCGATAACAGTGTAAGCAGCAGGGGCCAAGGAATCCTCCAAACCAGCTTTGCCTTGTGGATGAGGGAGGCTCTGGCGCCGACCCCATGGCTCTAGCCTGAGGCACAGTGATGTCAACCACTTAAAACGTTCGTCACATCGATACCCTCGTGCTCATCCTTCAGGCTGTTGTGTGAGACGAGGCAATGGGGGGGTTCGATGCAGTGTGATGAGGCTGACAGTGTGTAACTGAGTGAAGAACATGTGTGCATCAACCTCTTGACCATGAAAGTATTTTGGGGGGAGAGCAGGCTGCTTTGAATGAAGGTTTTAATGGACTTTTCAAGAATGTGCAGGTCCTGTCGATTACTAGCCGTGATACCCCAAAAATGTCCTCGCTAAGAGCATGTCTTATTGTGTGACACCAATTACTTTCACCGTCAGAATTACGCTTCATGGCGTCGTGGGGTCCAATCCTGCTTACCTGCGTAGACCGAACATGTCGAACCTGCCTGTTCAGTTGCCCGGTGAAGATGAAAAAGCATCCGGTGACCTCTGCGATACCACCTAATAATTATCCCACCCATTGGATGATTGGGCGCGCCTGTTGCGTACCTTGCTCCCGGGTCTGCATATGGGTTCCAGGCTTTGTTCTGCCGATGTTTTGAACAGCCGCCTGTCTGCATCGTAATTTCCGCATGCCATCTGGACGATTGGAAAGTTGACCTGGTGTGGTCGATCGTCTTTAGTTGGGATGTCTTAGCCGCGAGTATGTGTCTTGGGTGGTTCGATGGGCCGCGCTCCATCCTCACGTAGCATCAGCCCCTACTCTTCCGCCAAGGTCAACAGGCCCTAGCAGCATTCTAGATCCTGACGCAGATCTTGCATTTTACTGGACAGTTTCATATTATTCGATCATTCTGTACAACGCCGACCTCGCCTGGAGCAAGCCCACCTCCTCTTGTGCAACAGGAACCTGCACGAAAGTCTTTGAGCCCGAAGATGGTCGCCCGTCCAGCTTGGTGAATATCCTGCTTCTTGACTGACTAGTCATAAGGCAACTGTTCTGGTCGCCTTCTGTGCCCGAACTGTACAGAACGTCAAGGGTTGCGTATTCTCAGCACTATCGTTTCGCTGCATGATGGTACTCACAACGATAATACTAGAACAAGTGATCTGCTATCCTTCACATCTTCTTCCATTTCCTTGCTCCCAAATCCTTTTACGAAACAACTGTGTCCCTTGAGCTGAACCACGGCTGAAACGATGGCGACGACAACTAGCAACGCCACCCCCACACCCGCGATGCCACCCCCTCCAGGCACCACGTCCAACTTCGACCACCCGGCGTCGCGAAAAGGGGTAATGGATGTTGCTATAGGCGTCGCAATCCCACTAACCACTGTATTCTTCCTCTTGCGTACCTATGTGAGGATCTGGATCAAGCGACAATGGACTGGCGAGGATTGTGAGCAATTCCCCGGTGGTCAGAAGTCGTGGGAAGGGGTGACATGCTCGGCTGACAAACAGATCAGGGCTCGCCTTGATTGCCTGGGTAAGTGTAGACTAAGTGTGGTGATATAGGAATAGCTCTAAGCTCCAGGCTAATAATGCAGATTGGTACCGTCGCCTTCTGTGGCACTGGGGCCGCCACTATGGTACACCACGGCGGCGAGCATGAGTGGGACGTGACCGCTTCCCAAGTCGGTGAGGCATCTTATGTATGCGAACGTACTTCATCCTTCTTTTGTCTATGGCACAATATAAGGGGAGAGGAGAGGTGGCCGAAGACAAGCAGACGAGATACTGATTTGATCCTTGAACGCTATAAAGTGGTTTAACGTGGCCAGGATTCTTTACGGCTTCACGATCTGCATAGCGAAACTGGCGATCCTATGCCTGTATCGGCGCATGTTCTCGGTGTACCCACGAAGCACCTTCGACATCACCGTCGTTGCACTAATGGTTCTCATGGTTCTGTTCTATATTCCCACGACCGTCACCAAGATATGGGAGTGTGTCCCGCGGGCCAAGATTTGGGACAAATCCATTCCGGGCCACTGCATCGACGCGTACATGCTGCTCAATGTTAGTGGCATCTTCAACACGGTAACCGACTTTATCATTGTTCTGCTGCCTCTCGGGCGGGTCTGGACCCTCAAAATGAAGCTCAAGAAGAAGGTCTACGTCGTGTTTGCATTCACATTTGGCATGTGGTGAGTACACATTAACTCTGGGCCTCCAGCTGTCCATCTGACCATGTACCAGCGCTCCTGTCTTTAGCCTTGTTGGTTCCATAGTACGTCTACGAAGCACCAGCAATCCAGACAAGACTTGGGTCCAGCCTGAGATAGTTATGTGGGGGTAAGTTAAGTGTCATCTATCTCTTTCCCTCCACAGTACCTTAAAGCCCCCAGGTGTGAATAGAGAAACCACAGACATTAAAAGTATGCAAATATCTAACGCAAATGACCAACTCCGCCAGGCTAGCCGAGCTGACAACGGGCATCCTTTGCGTGAGCTTCCCGGAGCTCGGGGTGCTCCTCAGGGGCAGGATGCGAAGGCCCGGCATAGAAGCCAGCACTAGGGTCAGGTACGGCCAGTACCGCCAGCAGGAAGCTGGAATCCACAACCTGCGCCCCAGGCTTTTCATTCGGACTCCAAACATTGGGACCACCTCAAGTACCTTGCGCAGGGCTGGAGGCTGGGGCGGCACCACGACGGCGGGCACGGTTAGAGCAGGCGACGGCGGCAGGCTGCATCAATACGTCGAGCTGGACGGTGTGAACTTCATCCATCGCCCGGCGGCTGCGGTCACCGTCGAGAGCCGGATACTGCAGCAACACTCCGGTAGGGGTCTCGGTGACATCAAGGTCACGAGGGAGGTCAAACTGGATTCGAATACTATAGTGTAGACCCTACGAAGGCGATTAGTTATTTGCAATTAGTCCAGATGCAAATTACAATCTTGTGGGCTCCATAGTGGTTCTTTTGTTCAGTTCAATTCATTAGATACATCTATTTTAGAATAGCTAGAGTAGAGGGACATAAACAGCAGATATTGGGATGAATGCACGACAAATACATAGGCACACAATCAGAACTAATCAGTGAGCGGTTTATATTAAGGGACAGGCTTCGGCCACACTATATTTTTCAAATTAATTATTCATTAATCTAACTACTATCTACTTAGCTTTCTAATTATCCTTCCCTAAACTTATATATAAAGTTGCATATAACTTAATATATCTCTTTATTATCCTCTTTTAAAAAAATATTATAATACCTCTTTCTATTTTTATTTTTTAACTCCCTTTTAATCCTTTTAAAGGTTATTATATTATTAATAATAAAATAATAAATTTAATAAAATATAATAAGATTATATTCCTTTATATTATTAATTTTATTATAAATATCATTTTTATATTTCTCTAAGAGTTTTATAATATCTTTATAAAAGATATTTAGGTATTTTATAATAAAGTAATTCTTTATTTTAATTTCTATTAAAGTTAATAGCTTTAGGATTAAATATTAGCTATAATAATAACTTATTTAATAAGGATCTTCTTAGGAGCTTATTTTTATAATCTTTTTAAAAGTCCCCTTAAGGAAATATATATTAATATAAATAAAAAGAAACTAAGTTTTTAATTAAGATTGCGTTTATAGGATTATTATATTTTATAAAACTATTCTAATCTTCGCTATATAACTATTTACCTAACTATTAATCTTCAGCTACTTATATCAACGGTCTATAGCGCTATTAAAAGCAATTCTCGCTAGCCTTATCTATATGGCTATCATAAAGTTATCACTATTTACTTAGCCGCAAGCTACAGATAATTATATTCAAAACCTATTATTATCAGCATTATATTTTTTTTCAATATTAAGTATTTAAACATTTATTACTATATAAAGGGACTAATATATACTACTTAAGAGGCATATATATACAGATTAAAACGAGACCACTTACATTAAGGGACAAAAGTTTTATAATCCAGCCCAGCAAGACGTATACACGGGTAGTATATTTTCTAGTGACAAGTGTGACCTTGGATGATCCGGGGTCGAAATTGGCTACAGTCTGCAGGCAGTATCGCCCGAAGCGCAGATAACGGGCCCAGCGGCATAGGCCAACAACAGTTGCCTAAACGCTTTGTTGGTTGAGTGGTTACTATCCGTTGGCGCGCTGACAGCATTCTAAAGTTGCCGCTGATCTGCGACCCAGGTACAGCTATAGCATAGCGTAGAGATAAGTTAGCGTGCTCGGTCACCCGGAAGGGCGTATATTACACATGCAGCTGAAGGCGCTTGTGATGGTTTGATGTGTCATTTCTGTTGGTTGTCTTCACTCCAATCGTGACTTGAAAGGTTTGCCCCGGGGTTGGTGGAAAGTTGAACGACGCATGAGTCTTGTTCACATGGTATAACAATCTTCTAAGTTCGCGCCTCTGACACTCCTCAATAACTCCGCATCAAAAGTCGTCACCACTAGGCTGTCTTCCCATCATGGCAGCCACTAACGAGACATCACACCCAGAGCGTAACAGAGGCTGGTACCAGGAAGACCTCACCGAGATTAATCAGCCCATGCGGGACCTCCTAGAGAACTACTCTGAGGTACCCAGCGAGAAGGTGGTCAAGCACGTGAACAACATAGCAAGTCTAAAGTGACCCTACCAATGAAGATAGATACACAAGTACAGCAGATGTCTAACCGTCCCGGTCCGAAACAGCGGGAGCGCGGCTTCGCGTCCAATCCATACCCATGCATCGGGCTCTACCGCTTCACCATCCTCACACTGCACACGCACCCCCTCTATCCCACCATAGTCGACCGCCTTAGGCAGCCCGGCGCAGCCTACCTAGACATCGGGTGCTGCTTTGGCCAGGACCTGCGGCGGCTGGCGCACGACGGCGTCCCCTCCGAGAACCTGACCGGCGTCGACATCGCCGGCGCCCTGATGGAGCACGGATACGAGCTGTTCCGCGACCGAGACACGCTGCGGGCACGCTTCATCATCGCGGATGTGTTCGCGGGGGACAGTGATCCGGCGTGGGCGGAGCTGCGGGCCCGCGGCGCAGACGTCGTGCACTGCAGCGCCTTCTTCCACCTCTTCCCCTTGGCCGAGCAGCAGGCTGCCGCGCGGCAGATCGCGCGGCTGGTCAGGCCTGGGGGCGTTATTGTGGGCAGGCAGATGGGCAGCGTGGTGCCTGGAGATGTGCCCGCCATCAAGGAGGGCAGCTCCAGCTACCGCCACGACGTTGGGACCTTCGCGGCGCTGTGGGACCGGGCTGGTGAGGCGACGGGCACGCGGTGGAGGGTCGAGGGAACCATGGATATGGTTGGTGTCAACACTGCAAGCCCCGTTGAGAACGAAAATAGCCGCCGGCTGCTATTTACTGTGACCAGATTGGAGTGAATAACCTGTCTCAGGCTGTTGGTCTTGTCTGTGGAAGAGTCCATTGGGCTCAGCTATTGCATGTCGTGCCCTTATATCCGCTCGATCCATTCATTATCCAGGTATCTTGCATTTCCAATTGAAAGAATCTACACTTTGCTTGCGTATCCTTCCCGCATAATGCCCCTGAAGTAAAGCGGGTGCGGCTCTGCGACCGCATAGGCAGCTTTGTGTGTATATATGTATTTCCCCATGCCTTGCTATGTATGCTCTGAGGGACCCCAGCGGTTCTTGGCTGGCCAATTGTGAACTTCGGTACTGGAATACAGAGATTATTTGGGTAACACCGGTTGGCCACCAAGCCTGTGTATATGGGGCCTGGCATGCAGCTGCGCAATCCTGTATCACTCGGGTGCAGAATTATTGTGTTGAACCGGCCGCCCTGGCCCGAACCAAAAAAGAAAAAAAGGTTGCGATGGCGCTGTCCGCGAGGCTGTGATCATCTGAACAACATTCAGACTCATGTTCTGTTTTGGATGGATTACCCGCGACCATCTATGGGCGTGAAATGGTGGCTACTGGCTACCAGGGCAAAGCATCGGTGTGACGAAGCGTGCCATCGGCACAACGCAGGAGGCTGCAAATGCAGCCCACATTTCCTTGTCGCCCAAGAATCAGCACTTCCACTGCTATACGAGCTCGTTAGCCCCCATTAACGGCTCACACAAAAGCAAGTTGACAGATCAGATCCAGGCTTGACCTACCATGCTGTACAACACGTCCTGCTACCAACCCTATGCAGTCAGCAAGCCACCTTCGCTTCCCGCCCCGTTTGTGGCGATATCCTACAAGCCCTTCTTCCCTCCATCCCAAAACTACCCTAGTTGTTGCCGTAGAGCCTCATAGCACTGCCCACAAAATGAGAAGGCTTGAGGTGATGGTGGGGGGCCATCACCAATGATCCCTGCTCTTGTGTCATGTGGCCGAGTTGAAGGCTGTCTCTTTGGCTACGGCCGGCACGCAAGGACGTTGACCTCGTCACGTCGGAGTTTAAGCTCTATCCACAGGGTGTTGATCTGCGCTTCGAACTTGTACGACGTCACCGCCGCGCGTGCCCTCGTCGAGGGCATGGCCGTCTTCAGTGTCCATACACTCGTGTGACGCCTCGTGTCTTTATGGTAAGACTCGGTTGCTCTAATGTTGTGGTCATCAAAATATCCTGAGGAATGGTGAAACTTTATTGCATCTACCTACGGTGGGAAACTAGACCTAGATTTTTCAGACGCATTTAAGTTCGCTGACTGCAGATTGTCACGTTGAATAATACCTTGACATCAGAGTAGCCTGCTCTGGGCCGAGCCAACTCTCCGGTGAGCCAAGCATGATGATTCAGGTTCACGGAGTCTCTGCCCCTGCCTCTGCTTCGGCATACAAGTCTACCTATGTGGTACAATTGTAACCAACAAGCTTGCAGTCATGGATAAAGCAATGCCAAACCTTTCCAGGTAACCGGGGTACAGAAGTCTCGCAGTGTTATCTGCATCTCTGGTGACGTACCTCTACATCTGGGTGCCTCGCATATCGCAATAGCGATTTTGAGCAAGAATTTGAAAGACAATAAATCTTCACCTGATGTCTCCAGCAATAAGACGATCCTACTGAGTTCACACTCGAATGTGTAAAAGCTCGGGTGGCATCTGCACAGAAAAAGGCTGTGCGCTCCGCAATCGATGGTCTACGTACCTGCCAAGTGTCTGCCTTGCTTCGCAGAAGCGGCGTGGAGCAAAAAAACTTGGACCTGCAACAAGCCAGGAGCACGAGACGTCATGTATGTGCACATCATACTGAGTGGTGCCCCTGAGGCAGTGAGCTTTCGCGGACCGCAAAGCTGAAACGAAGAAACAGAGGGTCCAGAGTCAGATCCCAGGCACCCCAGGACCCTGACGGGCTGGAAGCATTGAAAACATCAATCCACCCGCATGTAGACTGTTGTTGAGAGCGTGCAGACCGCTCCTACATCTGTTGTATCAAGGAGACTCTTACGAAGGCCGATTTATGTATTGCCACTCTCTCTCAATTCCGGGACACGATCGACCTCGGCGGGTGGAGCCGGACCTCGGTCTGGTCGCCATCCTGTGGCAGATGTTGATAGATGGCGACTATAGCATCGAAACACGTTGGAAGCCTGAATTGGATTTCGTGAAGCCTCCTTGACTGTATTGATTGATGGCTACTGTGTGACTTTGTGTGTTGGCCGCACAACCCCGGAAGGTGGGAGAAACCCACATGAGAAAATGCATCTCGAGGGGACCCACATGCTTGCGCAAGCCAGCACTTGAGAGGCGTGGACAGTCAACCACCCGTTACGCGGCTTGCACAAACTCATCTCATCCTATCACCATCGACATCGGATGTTCTCTGAGTCTAATCTGGACCAATAACTTAGTGCTTCGCGCTCACCGATGGACAACAACCGGACGACCCGCCGCCTAGAGCAGTCTGTGGAATGAGATCACTCTTAGGATGCTCCACTGCTGGGTGGATCCAAGGATTCCGGGGATGTTTCGGTACGCGAGGACAGGAGTAACTGGCGCTTGCTTCTGAATGGGGGCGAAATCATTCAATGTCGCGGAATCGATAGTCATCTGCTAGCGAGCACACTAAAAGAATCACTCTGGAGCGGTCAAGAAAGCATTTGTAAATCGGATGTAGTTCAATAATCTATGTACAGATAATGCTGCCCAAGTAATTGACTGGGAGCCTGTGTGAATTTGAATTCAAATGAGAGAATTTCTCATCAAACCCCTGATTTGTGTATTTGCAGGTTGGCCTAGATTGCCACCAGCTTGCCATCCCCCCGAAACCCGAACGCCATCAAGTAAACCAACTATACCCAGTGATATCATTAAACCAAAGCTCATAAAGCACGCATTGGTATCAGATGCGCCAATCCCCAAAGCGACAACTGTAGAAAGAAAATCTCTCTAAGCAGTCAACATGCCCATGAGGACGTAGCACACGAAGCCGACGACGACCCACCACATGAGCAGGCGCACGGCGACGTTCATCATCTGGTTCCTGTTCCTCCTGCGGCTGCGGGAGACAAAGTCGGACCCGTCGTTGACGTTGGGGAACTTCTGGGCCTTGGGGACGCGCTCGCCGAGGAAGTTGCACAGGGGCTCCCAGCCCTCCTGGACGCGGAACTCGAGCAGGCGGCCCGGGTTGCGGCCCCCGTCGGTGGCGAGGCGCACGCACTTCTCGTAGTGGCGGCGGTAGACGTCCTTGCCGCGGTGGACAAAGTCGCCCTCGAAGAAGGTGTCGAAGAACATCTTGAGCATGGGGTAGTACATCTGGGCGGCCCAGGAGCCGGAGAGGCCAAAGGGCAGCAGGGTGTTGGAGAGCATGCGCAGCTCGTGGTCCGTCGCGCGCCAGTAGACGGTGGGCAGCGTCGACTTGTGCCACGAGTCGACGTCGCGGCCTGTCAGCACCACCTTGGCCTCCGGGTACACCTCCATCAGCTCCTCGGCAAAGGCGCACGCCGGCCAGTCGCACACGGCCTGGCAGTTGCCCAGCAGCTGGTCCCAGAACTCGCGCGTGCGGATCGTCCCCTCGGGGAGCGGGGACCGCTCGGGGAAGTACTTGGCCACGAGGGCGTCGTGCCACAGCAGGGCGTCTGGTGGGTTCTCGATCGAGGCGCACATCATGTGGTAGGTCTCGACGTAGCCGAGATGTTGCATTGCCGCGCGCATGGCTGTGCGAGTCCGATTAGTATCCATAGTTGCTTTTCGACACTGGGGCCCCGCTAGCCCCAGATTGTGTGAGGAGGAATTGGCTTACAAGCTGTGCCTGTTCTTCCGACTGCCAGCAGCAGAACCTTCATTGGCACTGTCCTCTTGCGTCCCCGCTTGTCGACATCGGTGTCTTTTGTGAAGATGTCTGTGATGGGCTTGCGGGAGTATGTGTCGGCATAGCAGGGCAGCTTGGCCACTTGCTGCCCTGTCTTCTCTGTTTGTGGGACCTCGGTGTACATTGTGATGGTGGTTGTTGTTGTACGGGTATCTTGGAAGGAGTTCGAGGTGATGATTGGACTTCAATAGTCGAGAAGGAAGGACGATGAATTGAATGATATGAACAACGAGTGTGTATCTGGTCGATGTTGTTCGTACCAGTGTATGCAGTAACAGAAGGCGTCTGGAGATTTGTGTACGCCTTTGTTCGTCAAGATCCAAGAGATGGAGAGAAGATATAAGCTAGTGAAGCATCGACCTGATGGAGCATCGAGAAGGAGGAGCAGGCGAGTTAAGAAATACCGAGTTCCACCAACGGACATGAACAAGGGGGTCAGGAGAGAATGGAGATCGGCCAAGTGGGTCCCCATATCCATTTTGTTTCTTTGCGGCTCGAGAGTCAACAGGCCGGGTAATGTGTACCCTCTGCTTCCCTGTCTATCCCTGAATATCAACGTATCGCCTCGTACGGGAAGGTGTGGGCTCTGCCGCCGTGTGTGCAGGCTTACATTGGAATCCCGTTCTGCGCCCAGGTACTGGCATCCTCGGGCTACCACAGGGCTGTGTAGTAGGCTGAACATCCTGGACGAGGAGGACGACGACAGGTGCGCCACCATTTCCCATCCTGGCACCCTATCTCCTGCACACATGAGATTGCATTGTTAGTTTTGGGCAGGTGTTCGTCTCAGCGACAAAAACTTCTGGTTGCCTCAATGGCGCAGAAAAGGTACGTCGACACGGCGGTGTCCAAGTCATGGCACGATGTGTTATCCCATGGCTGTGATAATACTTGGGCCACTAGCGTCATCGTCTGATATCTGGAGTGGCTGGAGACAGACTGCGGTTTGTTGACCAATGTGACCCTGAGCCTCGACCTTTGACGGTGGAACCGCCTGAACTCGACGGTCCGGTCCACGATTCGCCCAAGCCCATAATTTTGTCGCCTCCCCCTGAGATGGGATGCGATTAGAGATCGCGTTGAAACCTGGCGTGGCGTGTGCATGTTGCCTCGCAATCACAATCGTGGTCCATAGTGTCAACGGCGAAGGCTGACGACTAGACGGAGCTAGGCTAGCCCTAGTCTGTTCCCTCTCTCACATTGATTGCAGAAGGGTTCTGGAAGGCACAACTGCAGATTTGTCGCTTGAAAGTGGGTCTTCGGGGTGTGGGGACCATTTCCTAGTCTGGAATCTCGGAAGTCGGGGGGTGGGCTGATGAGAGTGGTCGGTGGTGGGAATCGAATTTGTCCATAAACCGGCTTCCGTGCTGCCAAGACTTTTGATATATGAGACGGCACCTCGTCCACTGTATGTGATTGAGTGAAAGAATCCTCCGATGTGTGATGAGGACGATCATTACCAGCGACCACCCTCGAATAAGAAGGTAGCCCACCGACCTGCCATTGACATCGAAATTGGGCTGACAATTCACATGTTTCGAGAGAATTGAGCTGGAGGTTGAAACAAATTCCCACTTTCGGCCATAGTTGAAACCTGGACTTTTTTGCCCAGAGACCCCATCGGTTGGGTCAGATCGAAAATGGCATCGTCGGCGTCATCCAGTCGTCAAAAGAACCCACCCGGAATGGACGACTTTGATCGGCAGAGAGGCTGCTACCCCGGACCTTGAAAGCCTGTGCCCGGCCCACATCAGGACCAGGGGTCTACGTAAGCCCCTGCGTGAGTGCTGGCTGCATGGGCATTGAGGCTGAACCTGTCGATGAATTGAATTCGTCCCAAGTCGACATCGGGTGTCGCGTCCAAGCCCATCTTGTCCTAAAGCCCGGCCGTGACAGGCCCATCCCGCAGCCTCGGGACACAGCCAGGACCCGCTGGAGGCCTTACATGAACATGGCATTCCTGTCTGTGTGTGTGACAAACATGCCAAAAAAAGAGAAATGTGGCCACGAGTCGTCATAGGCATGAGACGCCAAAGCAGCCGCCGCCGGCTGTCATCCACGCGTCTTGCTCGTAAATACGACGGCGGCCAGGGCGGTCAGTCCTTTCTCTCCAAGGAAGAGACCCCGGCGGCCGAGCGTATCCGGTTCCCGGCTCGCTTGCAAGACTCAAGGAGGAAGCTGCGGAAGTTTACTGCGACATGGCGGATATTTAGCCTGTCATTTCGCTTGCCTACCTTATTTCTTGGCGGTCGATCAGCAGCTGCTGGAGAGAGAGATAGGTGCAACGGTCGGCGTTGTGGCGTCTGATTGTGCGCAGGTACTGCAGTCTGGTCGTCCAGTCACGATAGCCTGATAGTGCACGCGTGGTGGATGGCCCAGCAGCAAGCGTGCACACTGCACACCACCTTCCAGCAGGGGAGGAACCATGCTAAGATAGGGCTGCTAGCCAGGTTTCATCAGCTCCCCAATGGCCGCGCAGAGGACTGGTCTCGCTGGTGTTGCCAAGGCCCGACCCATCCCGTTCATCCCACGGGGCAGCCAACTACGACAGGAGACGGCCTCTGCATTGACCTGTACTGTAAATCCTCAAGCTCCCATCATGGAAAGCTTGACATTGAGGACACTGCGGGCCCCCAGTTTCCCCCATCGAAGAACAGGCCGGACTGTGACATTGACTGATGGATTGGCTGGAGAGAATGTTTCAAAGAGGGAGCCCTCCCGACTTCCGGCTGCAGCCCCCAAATGAGCCCCCCATCTAGAGATAATCAGATCGTCGACCTCCTGATTACTGCTGATCGCCTCGCGTCGACGGTCCCAGCGGCCGTAGGCGCCGGCCCGCCTGTCACCTGCAGAGCCCAGGATCCAAGGACGCCACGGTGAAACGGCAAGCGTCTAGCCGCTGCCGACCCGACAGCCCTGATACCGATTCAGTGGGCCAGCCCGACTCCCGGGCTGCCGCCCCAGCGACGCTCACTGGGGACACGCTGGGGACACAGGGCACCACAGGGGCATATCAAGATTCCAAGACTGATCGGAAGGTCGGTAAGCGCGAATCAGGGGCCCCCATTTGTGGGAACAAAAGGGGAGACACGCGTGGAGGGGGGCGGCAGCACGGGCTTCAGGCTGCACACTCCAGAGATCCGGTCCTGCACATTTCGGGCGCGTCTTGAACATGAATAAGTCGCCCAGCCGTGCTGGGCCGCCTGACAGGACATCAGTATACTGGAAACTCTACAGCAGGAACAGCCGCCTTGGCTGCCGCCTTGGCCCACGACACACGATGCTGACACGCTGCTGCTGGCCACAGCATAATCCAATACCAAGGACTTGGGTCAGTGGCGTTTCCAGTTGCTACTTTTTTAATTTCACGATAGGTAGGGGGTCGCAAGACATCACAATTCACGACTCACGCGGCGTAAGAATGGATGGCTTCACCCGTTAACGGGATGTGGCGCTCCGCGAAAATGAGCACCACGATATCAGATTCGATTCGCGGTGTAGTAAAATACATAGTGGCTGGTACCGAGACTAGGCTTCGTCATAGTGCGGGCTCTCGAGTCTTTCTTGTTGCTTCCCTTTCCCTGGCGCATGGAGGATTAAAAAGGAAACGGGGCGGGAAAAGAGGGTCCTGTTAGCAACCCACGCAAACGCGTAATGCCCCTTCCACTCTGGGCCAGATCTCGGTCGATCTGGCCCGTGAGCAACACAGGGCAAAGTCGCAGGGCGGACGACTGCTGTGAGGTGAGTGCGCGGCCGATGACAAGTTCAGCTTCGAAAATGCTGCCAACACAGAAATCGTCTGGTGTGATGGCCTCCTGGTCGGCGCCGAGAAGGGCTCGGGGGGGCATGAGGGGCACTTGACAGGCTCCCTGCCGTGCTGAAGCGGGCGAGGTCGACATCATCGTCCTGTTCCGTTGCCCATTCAGAATCTGGAGTACCCGGTCCTGTTTCCTCCACTGCCATACTCGGCCATGCGAGTGGATGACAGCAGCCCGGTCTTGTGGGGAATTGCAGTCATTTTCTCCGGTGGATCCCTTTGAGGAAGTGGGGCCGACGACCGAGAAGAGAGCAACCTCCCACGCTTGGAAAGCCGGGTGGTCGATCATCGGTGATCCAGGGTGACAACCCGGGTCAGGGGGTACACACGCTCAGATACAGTACCCTCCCTCCCTGTCTTCTCCCCCCCAAGGCCCTGGTTGCTTTCTCTGCCACCAGTTCCCATTGTTCTCTGATTGTTTTCATCTGGTGACCCTGATTATCACCCGGTCGTCTCGCCAGGGATTGACTGAGATTGATTGCCCGTCACAGCCAACAGCCGGGGCCCCATTTATTCCACGCAGACTGTGGCTTTTCGAGTAAGTACACGCAAACCCTTTGCCGCTTGTCGGCGTCGACTTGTGCTCCGCCTGCACATTTGTCTTCCAACCTTCCATTTCTATTTCCAGCCCATCCTGCTTTTGTACATTCCGAATTGCCTCTTCAAATCATCTCTGCCGTCGATATTCCCGGCTTGTCATTCCTTCAACTCCATACCATTCTACGACACTCACTCAGTCTCTGTTATACGCTTTCCGAATCAGTTTCCTTTTTTTGTTACTTGCTGGCATTGTTACTGATAGTACTGAGCAACTCGCTACAGACTCACAATATCAGTGCACGCAATCTGACCAAACTCGGAGGATAAGAGGGGAATTCTCAGAATTCAGAATTCAGAGAACCACTCCCTCACGCTATACAAATCAACACACCATAATCAGCCAGAGCAGGAGGAGCGGGCTCCCACACTGACTAACATGGCACAACAAACAACCCCAGCTCACTCACAACAGAGCGAGCTGGCACCACCGGGCCAATTTGACATCATGCAAGAGTCGTCCGTGAACGAGAAGGGCGAGTTTGGGAGCGAAGCAGACTTCGATACGTTTCTGAACCAAGAACATGCGAAGAGAGCAGTCTCACCTGGGGTTGCATCATCGTCCTCATCGGTCACAGTGTTCGACCCCACAAGTAGTCCGCGTGAGAGGTACTTCGACTCGGAGGACGATATGGCAAAGGAGAACGCCCCGTTCCTGTCGCGAGATGTCGAGAAGGAGGAGGGCAAGAAGGCCGCGCCGGAGCACGTCACCTGGATGTCTCTCCCTCACAAGGGCCAGCTTCTCATCTTGTTCATGTGCCGGTTCGTCGACTTCCTGCAGGTTGCTAGTCTGCAGGCGTATGTCTTTTACCAGCTGAAGCACATGGCTGAGCAGCGAACCATTCAGACTGGCGGCGCAGGTATGTCTAACCACACACAAAACCCGTCAGCTAATGGCCCGTACTGACCCTCTTTGCAGAAGCAATCCTCTCCGACTCTCAAATATCAGCACAAGCCGGTCTCCTGACTGGCTGCTTCACCGGAGCACAGGTCCTGACCGCCATCGCCTGGGGCAAGGCCGCCGACTCGTCGAAGTGGTGGGGAGGCCGCAAGATGGTGCTCCTGATCGGAACGCTGGGCACGGCCATCGGCTGCTTCGGATACGGCTTCTCGCAGAGCTTCGCGGCCGCCATGGCGTGGCGCATCTTCTCGGGCTCCATCAACGGCCTGGTCGGCATCATCCGCACCATGATCTCCGAGATCACCGTCGAGAGGAAGTACCAGTCCCGGGCGTTCCTGATCCTGCCCATGAGCTTCAACGTCGCCGGCATCCTCGGCCCCATCATCGGCGGCTGGCTTGCCGACCCCGCCATGACGCTCCCGGGCTGGTTCGGCCCGGAGGGACCGCTCTACTCGCCCATGATCGAGGCGTACCCCTTCGCCCTCCCGTCCATCATGAACGCCGTCTTCCTGCTCGTCACCTTCTTCGCCGTCTTCTTCGGCCTCGAGGAGACGTCCAAGGGCAAGAAGAACTCGTTCGACCCGGGCCTGTACGCCGTCGCCCGCGCAAAGGCCTTTGTCCTGCGCCGGCCCCTCGACTACGTCTACCACTCGCGCACCGGCTACTCGGAGATCCGCCTCGACGAGAAGTCCGAGAACCCCCAGCCCGCGCCCGTCGTCGAGCCCAAGAAGCGCAAGACCCTGCCCTTCAGCCGCCTGTGGACCAAGAACGTCGTCTGCACGCTGCTCTCGCAGGCCTTTTACGACTTCCACCTCGGCGCCTTCACAAACATCTGGTCCCTGTTCCTGTCCTCCCCGCGCCCCGGCTTCATCCCCGCCCACGTCGACACCAACATCCCCACCGCGGCCGAGATCGAGCCCCGCGGCACGGCAGGCATCGGCAAGCGCAACCTGCTCTGGTTCGCGGGCGGCCTGGGCATGCCCGCGTCGACGGTCGGCAACGCGACCTCCATCCTCGGCGTCCTGGGCATGCTGCTGCAGGTGGTCATGTACCCGCCCGTGCACGCGCGCCTGGGCACGCTGCGGTCCTTCCGCTACTTCCTCATCATCTTCCCCGTGGCGTACCTGCTCGCGCCCTTCCTGGCCGTGATGCCGCAGTCCACCGCCGAGGACGGCACCACCACGACCTCGACGGTGCTGTGGTTCGGCATCGTGCTCATCCTCTTCCTGCACACCTCGGCCCGCACCATGACCCTGCCCGCCAGCATCATCCTGCTCAACAACTGCAGCCCGCACCCCTCCGTGCTGGGAACCATCCACGGCATCGGGCAGTCCGTCTCGGCGGGCTTCCGCACCGTGGGGCCCATTGTCGGCGGGTACTGGTACGGAGTTGGACTCGACTGGGGCATGGTCGCCTTCAGCTGGTGGGCCGTCGGCGCTGTCGCTGTTGGTGGGTGGATCTCGAGCCTGATGCTGTATGAGGGCAGCGGCAAGGAGATCCAGCTGGAGGATGACGAGGAGTAGAGTACATGTCCCTTGAGATAACTCAGGAGGGCCTATTTCTTTTGTGGGTGCATGGGATAGGGTTTATTGATGTCATGACTTCGGTGTATATATTGCCACGCACTTTGCCCTGGTTGGTGTACATAAAGCATAGCGAAACTCTTACAATACCATTGTAGTATTAGATCAAATCTCTTTAACACAGCTCTCCATGAAGTGAAGTAGTAACTATGCAGCGGTAGAAACAACATCTGACCGTCGTAGTCGGTGTGCCCCAGAGGGATATAAGACAGCCTTTCACTAATTCCGTCAGTATTTTACTTCCTATTCTTCAAACCCCCTCACTTATTCAAGACTATTCTAGAAGAGTAGCATTGCCTGTTACCAAAGATTCAGAGGCTAATCTACATGCCGTATATGATGGAGCAAGGATAGCGAGGGCATTGATAGCATTGAGACGGATTCCCTGTTAGTGGCATTTGCACGTGCTAGGTACAAGGGGAGCGTGCAGCCTACGATTTAAAATTGACTAGCGCCCCTAAACGCATGTAAGGTGCACATGTCAGACGAGGTCTCTCCCCTCTTCTGATATACCACAAGGCCTTTGTGTGTATCTGATGTGTAGAGGGCGGAATTGACGACTGTACTGGACCACTGGCACGCACTGGCTCCATGCTTGGGAGATGCTTTTGCTACGCCCTGTAGCGTTCAACCTTATCATGTCAATCGAGATGATTGTTATGAAAGCCACATTATGTTTGCTAGACACATGACATGAGGCCATTTACATCTGTTTTGGTATTAAGATTCAATTAACATCCATTTACGTTATTCATTTGTGGCACTGGTAATGTATCTGCTGACAAATGTGTATCCCGAGGAAGCCTCAGCCCTTGTTTCTAAGCACAAGCGTTCCACTACCAATGAATCAGGCATAGAGCGGAAGTTTATTTTATAAAAAGAATAGCTGATTACAAATGCAACTAGGATAATAGCAATTATATGAGTAGATATTTTCAATACAATGTCTTGCGCAAGATCACAGCCACTCAGCTTCTCTCAATCCACACAGATCAAACGCCGTCCTACCTTCTTCATACACATCTATCTACACTACAGCAACATGCCTGAATTCATCCCCCAAACACCAGCTCCTGTCAACAATGTCAGGTTTTTCAACTGGCCAGGAGCTGGAGAGCAGATTTCGGAAACCCTCAAAATAACCCATGCCGCCGTCATCCCCCCTGGCGTGTCTACAATTCACGTCGGTGGTCAGGTGGGCCTCACCGCGCAGGGAACTGTACCTGCAGACTTAGAGGAGGAGATCAGGGAAGCTTTCAAGCACATTGAGCTTTCCCTACGGGCCGCCGGCCTCACCGGCACCAAACAGGAAGTCTGGGCGTATGTATACAAGGTCAGTTGGATCATCTTACCACCTGGTATTCTGTGCCACTATGGTCTAGTCAATTACTGACTTGGGCTTAGGTCCGTACCTTCCATGCCAACACGGACGAGCGCTTTGGGGGTGTACTTCATCGGGTCATGATAGAGCACTTTGGTGCCAACCGGCCAACTTTTACTGGAGTGGATGTGTATAAGCTGCTGCGACCCGACTTGCATGTCGAGGTTGAAGTGGAGGCCTTCCTACCAAACTCATCTTGAGCAGATATTGCCGCAATCAATATGCGCTGGAGAAGACACTCACAGTGTCAAATTATGATGATCAACTCCACTCCGTACATAGTGTACTTTCAATGTAAATATACTTCGCAAAATGAGATTTAGCTTTGTAAGAAACAGTTCTGTTAAATTTGCGTGAGAGAAGTCTCAACAATAATCAAGACTTGATTCTTACGGTGAGCTACGACGCCGTAGGTGCGCTGGATCCTTGTCCACTTCCATAAGCACTGCTTCTTTCGATGCCACTCAGTCCCCTCCTTGTCCAAAGCCACCACCATTCCCGCCGACTATTGCTATCGCTCATCTGGCCACGCCGAGAATGGACAATTCTGTCAGTCTCTAATGGATGAACAGGTAGTATCCTCTGTGCCGGTCTGAAGAAAAGCCTCCTCATAGTAGGCACGCAGGCAGATATTATGCCCAGGGTCAGCTCCGACATCGAAAGACATGTCAAGCTGACATTTGACCAGCTAACGTCTTCTTGATTCAGCCTGAGGTATTTGATCCTGACCACACTTAGCGCCACGCACAGAAATCCGAGGCTGAACACCCCTAGCAACGCAGCCTTTTGCGCGCCCGGTAGATTCAGCTTGCTCAGCATCGGGATGGGCAATGCGAATACCAGCAAGTCCGTCAGGATGTTGCCAATGGCGCCGCCTAACCAGGTAGGTAAGTCAGGTAGGCATTTGACTCCTGGCAGGGCTTTGTCCCAGAAGCCGGCGAGAGGTCGGCAGAGGAAAAAGCACTGTAGGATCATCGCCATTGACCAAGCGCCGATGGCGACGACGATAGACGTGTAGACATAGCGTGGCAGAAGTATGCCAAGAATCCTGTAATATTGGAAAAGGAAAGTCATCTTAATAGTGAAGATGGCCGAGGTGTATGCGAATATTGTCACCCAGAACAGCTAGCAAGTAAGCAAAATCGGAAAATTAGCCTATCAGTGTTGGAGTGAAAGTACAGGGGGAGGTAAGAACAACAGGTCATCTAACCTTGAGATATGTTACAAAATCAGGTGGGTTTATTGTCCAGATATGCCTTCCCAGCCCATATTTGACCACTGTTTACTGGTCAGCCTCAGCTTCTACGTAATATCAGATGCTGAAAGAAGATGTGACAAACTAAGTAGGTCTCCAGTGCCCAATAGATACACCAACGCCTGCAGGAGTCAGACAGTCAGCAGTGCTCCTGGATTCACCGCCCAAGAGGAAAATGGCTAACCAGAGAAGCAACAGCAAAGTAGTCGTCTGTGCCTAGTTGATTTAGAAGCACTTTTCTTGTATAGACACGAAGCGTGACGACAGTAGTAGCCAGTACCCAACATATGACGACAATGCCAAGAATGATGCCGCTTCTATTATCTCCAAAGGTATCAGGTGAGTATGCCTCCTGTGATTGACCTCCATCCATACTCCCTAGTTAATCATTCCACAAATGTCTACTCTGTGCGATCTGTGGTCTGCATAAATGGCTGAACTTCCAGGAGCCTACATGAGGCCGAGGTCAGGCACAGAATGGTGCATGGAATGGTAAAAGTGCGTCTAGCGGAAAAGGGACAAAATGAAAATAAGAAAAACCTTTGCATCGGGGAAGGCGGAGTAGAATCGAGGGGTGGGGTTCGTTGCAGCATACCCCATTCAGTTATTGCCTGGGCGAATGGCCACTGGTCACCCCTCGAAATTTGAATGACTGGCTTTCACGTTTTCGCCATGGTCAAACTTTTCCGCCCTCTGTAGCTGCACCTCAAGTCCGGGGCATCCGGATTGACTTCCGGATATCTCATCGGCCCGGCGGTCGTTGTCAAAAGGCACCATACAGACTGGCCAGTCGCGGCCTATTGCAGCATATAAGATGCACAGAACAGGGTTCCATGCAGGATTTGACGTCACATTCAAATTTATTTTCCCGTGCACATCGTGACAGGAAAACTCATCTAACACCTCGCATTTAGGTATAACTCAATCTTGAGCCTGCTCTGATAGCAATCGCAAAGAATTCGATGTCGAGTCTTCTGCAGAGCAGCTTGAAAATAAGTGGTCATTCCGATTTTTGACAGTATTGCGCAAATAAAGACCTTATAAAAGAATGATGATTCGTGATGGAACACGTTTCTGTTGAATTTTGTGTTCATACTCACAGCAGCAATTAATCGTTGTAACTCCACCGCTGTGCCTACAAGGCACAAGGGAAAAAGAGTCTTCATCTTGGATATTGAGATGTATAATGTTGTGTAGGTCAAAGCCGCCTAGCCCTCTCATGAAGGAGCTGAGAGTGTGGCTAATTCTTTTTTTTTTTTTTTTAAGTGTTACATTATTGCTTATTCAAGTGAGCTGGGAGACTTGGTTGCTAAGGGATGGCAAACGGGTGCCAAAGCTGGCCGACAGCCTGTTTCACCTTGGACTAAGCAAGATTGGATTGCGGAAGGTAAGTGGCATGGTACGAAACAACGCATTTAGGTCATCCTTGATCTTGTTCGCAGTCTATTTTGTGAAATAGTACTTATTGGAATCGAATGAATTAAGATCAATGCGAACCAAAAAGTCGAGCTCCAGATGACCGATACTAGTACTATTACAGCCGTGGAGGATACAAGTTTCACGAAGCCAACAAGGAATGGAACCCATATTATCATCTATTGCCGTTGATTATGCTTAGTAGAACAACTCAATGGCATCCAGGATCTGACACGCGTTAGCAGAGAACAGCATTTCAAAGATGAATATAGTGTGCAGAACTTACAACATTGGGGCTTAGGAATGCATCGCCACCGGTACCCGAAATCACCGTCACGGTGACAGTGTTGGTGCCGCTCACCAAAGTTCCAGCAGGAACGCTACACTCATAAATCTCGCCGCGTCCACGATACGCACCCCTGGTGACTCCACGGCTGTCAATCTTTGAGGGAGCTGACGGTGCCGGGCAATTGTACCCGTTGACTACCGGCTGGGGCCGGCCGCCCGCGAAGGATAACGTGATTGCGATTCTCAATGTTGCTGTCTGAGAAACGGCACCACCGAGGGAGAACGTGATCTTCTGGCCGTTGTTGACGCCCTTGAAGATGGCCATTGGGAACGACGACGTAGCAGTAGACGCGACCGTACCAGGGTTCCAGTTTGCCATTCTGCAGAGAGATGAAAAACACGTGAGCTTTTGTTACGCATGTACACATCAACGAATAGCCAAGAAAGAACGATCCTACCGAGAATCTGAAGGGTGCATGCGCAACTGATTGGCTGCGTTTAGGAATCCCGTCGGTTGGCCGTCGTAGTCTCCCATTCTGAATATGGTGGTTCTCGACTGAGTCAACGCCGGATGGGTTGCGGCAATGTTGGAGGTTGTAGTTCTTCCGGCTGTGACAGAGACGGACTGGCTTGCCGCGAGGAACTCATCCTGGTACAAATTCATCGTGTATGTCCCTTCCGGCATTGGAGGAGAGGCGTAGGCCCCTGCGGAGTTGGTGTATGCCCAGAATTGGAAGTTGTTGTTGAACCAGTGTACCACTCTGGGGAAGTTGCTCGACACGCCAGATGCTGTGCCAGAGATGTAGCCGCGGTTACCAGAGACTGGGACATAACCAGACAGTCCAAGACTGTCGAAAAATGAGACGTCAACGCCGGTGGGGTCCGGTCTTCCACTTCGGGTCATGGAGAAGACGTAGGGCCCGTGGAAGCCAGTCCGCCAGCCTTCGGTTTGCACGTGACCCGAGTTCATGTAATAAGTGAAGGCGTTGTACGTGCCGCCCGCGTTTGAACTAATGTCCCGGAAGAATGGGCCTCCAGAACTCTTCTCTGTGGCTTGATGATTCGGGCGGAGCCAGCAAGCATTTACCGATGATCCAGAGTTGGTGACACAGTAGATCCTCTCATCGATGAACCGGTCGGACGAGTAGAACTTGCTCCTTGTTTGGCCGTTGACGAGGTAGACATCACTTCCTTCGATGGCAGTGCCACCTGCGGTTTTGGAAACATCTCCGTTCGGCCAGGAAACGTCCAGCCCGTTCAATCTGAAGATGTATCTCAGTTCACCATTGCTAGGCTCTGAGTTGATGTTGGTGCCCATCCAAATGTTGGCTGCTCCATTTCTAAAGACCATGTAATGTTGAAGGTTAAACCTGTCGTTGTTTTGCGAACATTGGAAAATGACGGTGTCACCAGATGGGCTCGTTGAATATGTCACCTTACCGGCAGATTAACTTCGCGGTTCACAGGTGGCTATATCATCAGTTTGGCAACTTACAGCTGTCCCACTGCCCAGTCCAGAGCCAATGTGGCTGAACGTGCCTTGGTCCTGGTACTCGCTGCCGTAGAACCGGATCGAGGTAATATCGCAGTTGGTGCGGCTGATAGTGACGACAAAATTGTAGGAGCTCCCAGTATCGACCACGTAGGAGGATGAAGAGGTCGTGACAGTAATGGCTCCAACCGTGGCAAGCCACAGGCACAACAAGCTGAACAGACCCTTTAGCATCATTTTGGCAGCACTGCACTACCAAGTCAAGCCAGTCCTTGGCCACAGACCTAAATTTCAAAATACAGAAAATACAGGCCAGGTATGGTCTTTATAATACCAAAAAAGGCATTCTTTGTTGTACCGGGGTATAATTCGCCGAGACGCCGTCTTGGTGGCCCCCAAAAGAGTAAGATTCCGGGGAGTGGAGTTCCGAGATTGGAACCAAACCACTGGGGAGACTATCGGTACAACCGACCATCGTTCAACGCTTGACTGATAGAAGCTCAAGGACCGAAGAATAAGCTACTCGTGATTTCTGGGAAAGTGATGAAGTTTTTAGTCTTTCTTCCCCCTTGCCTGAGATAGGTCATTTGTAAGGATTTGAGCCCTAGACTGAATACAAGGCGCAATGATTCTCAAGTTTTTCCCTGGCAGGGTGAAAATGGTTGGATTAGCCCTTACCGGAAGTCTCCATTATTGAGAATCATTTCTCCTGATAGTGCCTCTATGTCAGAGGAAAAAAGAAAACCATGAGATGTCTGTAGACTTCACAACCAAATCATGCTGAAGAGGTAAGGTGGCCGTATGTTTACGGTAGTAGCCTTGGCATCCTTGCACACCCCCATTGTTGTAGTGTTGACTGTGACGCTGGTCATCCAGATTGACATGCCCCGCAGTCCCACCAATTATTTGTGAAGGTTTCCCGTGTAGGGTTGAATTGCCAAGCTTTGGGGTTGGCACTGCGAATCTCCAGGGACACGAGGAAGATGAAGGGGGCCGTTCCACCGGATCCAGGTGCGGAGCGGAGTAGAAATGAAGTGGAAATTTACAATGAAGAGCGAGGAACATGCAACCTGTAATACTGAGAACCGAAAGAACTCGACTGAAATGAAAACAATCTAGTTATAATTAACAAGATGCAGCTGGTAAAGCGCATGTGTAGGTGGTGCCCCTCTACAGTAGCCGGGCATGATGATGGAGTCTAGAATCATTCGAAGATCCCAGCCCGTATAGCAAGGCCTGAGAACCTTGAGTTCCCATGGGACATATATGAGAAGGTTGCCTCCCAGTGGGATCCGGGTATGGTTTTGGAAGGGGGGGTTAGCTGTCTCTACATCCAATGGCCAGACGGTACCTGGAAATGGAAATTTGGATGGAGGTGGGAGGGTGGCGAACTGACTGTTGAGAATATCCCGGAGCTATTCAAGTGGTATCTTTCGACTTTGGAGTCGGACCCCTCGGATCCCGAGGGGCTTACCGCAGAGGATATAATGAATTGCCTACTGACTACCTGGTGTATTTGAGGGAAAAGCGTGGCATGCTGCCTTGATTCAGGTTGCATCAACTAGACAGGACACGTTCGTATGAACTTACTTGCCTGAGCACATGGCCTATCTCACTTGCGACAATCTTTGAAGCTTACATAGCCTACAAATCGCAAACAAAGAGGATGATCAGTCCGCGACCCTGACCGGGCGATTCTGTGACACCTGTGACTCCCTTGCCATGTTGCCGGCGCTCATCCATACCGGCCAAGGGGCGTCTCGGCTCCAGAGCTAGCATGGGCCATCAGCAGCGTCACCATCGCCAGCACGACTCTCCACTTTGGACTCGGCTCCGTTCTTCTCCTCCTCCAGCCAAAGTTCGTCTCCAGGACTGTCCGCAACTTGATGTCTCTCTCGACTAGAGCCATTCAACTCTGAGCTCTATCTACTGCGACAAATCTCATTTTCATCTCTGGTTTTACCCAGAAGCCATAGGTCTTCAAATCTCTCTCCAGATCAACATCCTGGCCCGGGACCTTCACCATGTCAAGAGACCACAGCAGCTTTGCAATGACAAGCCTAGACTCGATCCACGCCAGTGTCTTCCCGCTGCAACCACGTGGTCCCAGGCTGAATGGAAACATGCCACCGCAGGCATCGTCGGCAAACCTGGGGTCATAGAGCTCGTGGTCGGGTGGAAGGAAACGTTGCGGGCGGAACCGCTTCCCTTCGTGGAAGTAGCGGGATGCCCTTCCAGTGGCGAAGAAGGAGGTTTGAACGTAGACCTTTGGGGACACGGGAATTCAGTTAGCCTTGTAAGTTGCGAGCGAGAGGCGCGGGCAGGGAGGGTTTTTGGAAAAAGACAAGGGAACGGAGAACTGTAAACGCACCCCCTTAGGCACAAATGTCCCATCCACTGTAGCCCCTGGGCTAATACGCGGCATGCCACTGTTGTTCCCAGGGAACAAGCGAAGACCTTCCTCCAGACAAGCGTTCAGGTATGGCAGCGATGCCAGTGCGTCGGGGGTAATGTCCTCATATCTCCTACAGGCACCCCTAATCTCGGCCACCAGTGCTGCATAGGCAGCGGATTCGTGAGCGAGGTAGAAGAGAGTCGCGTACAGCAACTCCGAGACCGGCTGGTAGCCGCCAACCATGAGCTGACGGGCTGCGACACCGAGGCCTGCCATCTCACGCGGGTTCGCGGGCGCGTCGCCGCCGCTGGGGAGGAGCTGCTCGAAGTAGTCGAGGTGATCGGTGGCGCCACGCCGCTCGATGCGCCGGCTCAGTTCGGCCTCGCTGCGCCTTCAGAACTCGGCAAACGTAAGCATCTTGCTCCATGGTAGGAACAAGTTGCGTAACGGGCTGATCAGAGGGAACCGCCGGAAGACCCAGATGACGGGTGCGAAAGCGTTGAAGTCGAGAAGCATCTGGAGGTATATTGAGTTCTTCTCTGTAAGATAGATTATATAAATGACTCTGAAGTGTGTCATGGTGTGTCTAGAAGTACTGAGATCCTGGCTTACCTTCCTCTAGCTGCCGCATCTTGTGGCAGTAGGCCAGGTCCGCCGCAATGTCCATGGTCAGCCAATTTGTCCAGTCAACCAGGCTAACACCCTCAGCGCAGCTGCCTTTAGTTCTCATTTTCTGGACAAACAGATCAACGTGTTCATGAATCGTTGGCTCCATAGCCTTCAGCGATCTGTTGCTGAAAGCGGGTGCTAGCTGTTTAGCTAGTTGTCGATGCCGTACAGGGTCTTCTTCAAAGGCAATGCCGCCTGACTCCTCACCGCGTCTGTTGAGGTCGGTCTTGACAAAGGTCTCCAAGCCATGGACTTGGGCCCCGTAGATATCGTGGAAGGCTTGCTGAGAAAAGAAGACTAGCTCGTTTGGCGCGATCCGGACGACGTCGCCTGGCAATCTGTTTAGTTCTTGGTTGCGTTTTAAACGCCATGTTTCGGCGTACCGTATTTTTGGAACGCCTTTTCAATCGCCCATGGATATCGACCAGACAGCCTGCAACATTTTGTTACTGGTGCATTCCACGCTGTTTTGGCCCCGAGGCGACAACTGACCATTGATATCCATACCAGATGTTGGATACGGCAGCAATCCTTGGCCCTGGAACGCGGGCCAGAGGATGGAAATATGTGAGATATATGTATCGGGCCGCGGCGTACAACGAGATCTGTGCAGACTCACTCCGTCAGGTAACATTCCACAGTAGCATGGCTCACGGGGAACTTACGACAGCTATGTAAGCAATAAGAAACCCTTGTGCTATCGTAGTTTCACGGATAGAAGTTGAATGGAAGTCCATGATGGGCGTTGAAAGTGAAGTAAATTCGAGAGATAGATCGTTGCCCGGTCGTCGCGAGTACACAGGCCGCGCTAAGAGCGTGAAGGTGCGAGAGGAGAGTAGGATGCTGGCGTGGAGCTGAGCCGCCCGGAATGCCGTCGAGGTTGGGAAGAAAACAAAAATAAGGTATGGGATGCCATGCTCACATGTACGGCACGGGGGACGCTGGGAGGGGGGGGGGGCTATGGTGCAATGGTGCACGAGCAACGCAGGCGGAGGTGATGCCAACCGCCGGTCTTTTCGTTACACCAGAATTGGGTGTGTATTACACATCCTGACACACCATCCTACCAGCTTGATTCCAGCCTACCATTGGCACGCCACCTTTTTTCACCGGGTCTTGGGGTTGGTGCTTTGATATTTTAATGATTGGGTCGTTTTTGTCCATGGGGTAACACAGAAACCAACTGGGGTAACGTGTCACACCCGTGCATCCAACAACCACAAGGAATGAATCTCTGGGCTGGACGCCGATTTGAGGAACGGATGGAACGCGGAATGACAAGTCCTTTCCAACATCCATCATAAGTTTGGCCTGCTCGAATGCCTGGCGCTAGCCGTCCCGAACGGATATGTCATCCGTGGGGCATGGGACGTGGTTCCCGTGCGAACAGTCGTCGAGGGGATCATGGACGCCGTGCTAGAAGACATCACTTCAGAGGGGAATGCAGACATTCCGACTCAACATGGCCAAGCAGACGAAAATTCGCAGTCAACAAGTGACGGTTGGATAGCGGATAGGAACAAGAGCTTCCGGATCTTGCACCACGTTAGTGGCGTACACTTTTCAATGATGGCCTTGCGTGAATGGCTAATGACACAGGCTGACACTGGCAGAGACACGGAGCAGAAGATAGAGGGTAATGCAGATGCAGAGGAGTCAAAACTTAGAAAGGATGGAGAAAAGAAAAAGGAAGTTGGGCTGGTGGAATGGGCTAAGGCAGCCGGTGACCTTGGCATGCATCCCACGTTCATGGCGATGTTTGGAAGTCTTGCGGCATCAAATACGGGGGTAACATTTCCGAGCCTTGTCAAGCAGCAATAGTTCACAGCAATGTAGTATTCATCAGATTGAGAAATTACTGACATACACAAGTAGGTAGGTATACGGGTTTTTGAGAAGGAAGAAGGGGAAGAAAACTTGGGTAAGAGCCAGAATTACCGTGGCAGTGGCAAAATTGACTCTATGCAAGGGGGCTCACTGGATACAAATATCTCTACCTATACACTCGTGTTTGAATTTCTAGTCATTCATTCTTTCTTCCTGCCTTTTGAGCAGACCTCTATTTGAGATATTGTGACCATATCTTGCCGTAGGGCACAAATCAGACGCACGTGCGTGCCTCTACACACTCTCCGCGAATGTGATTCCTTGGGTCTACAATCAGCACGTGCCTGCCCACTCGTGCCTGTTTTGTTGCTCTCCTCCTTTCGAGGTGTTTTGTCAAAAAGATGTCCTCGCTGATGAATGCGTGCACCCAAGCGTTGACTACATGGTACTAAACCGATTCAGGGTTGAGTTGTGCAGCAATTGCAATCAATGTTTAAAAATGATTATCCTACCAACATGGCCACATAGATATACCTTGGCTCACTGGTTTCCCCGGGGCTTTGGATGTGCCTTGCGTCTCGAGAATCCACTATGCTTGTGGAATATATACCTAGACATTCCTGCAGGCAATTTGGAACTTTATGCCATGCAGGCGTCGTGCCGTGTCAGTAATCCGATTCAGGTACCCAAGCTTCGGTCGTGCATCTCGGCAGCATTGATGATCAGCATGCTGATCGTGTTGGTTGCATCTCAACTACTGCGGCTCACGACTCTGTGCAGTCGGCAGTGTCGGAGAGAGACCAGTCGCTTGGGTCTCCGCCTTTTTGCAAAAGCAAAATCCGTGGTTACAGTGGCAGAGCCGCAGCTGGGCCGAGGATCAGCCAGACCAGCCGCCGAATATTCCTTGAGCCGTATCACGCGAGCGCTAGCAGCCGGTAGGCCATCCTCTCAGGCAAATTAGCATGCAGTCATGCGGCGCATAATGACACCTCGGCGCTTTCTCCTCACCGAAAAGCCCCCGCCGACTGTCCCGGCATTGTGCCCAAACAAGCCTCAAGAAACAAGCCCGCCTTCCTGTTGGTGCGTCTTCTCGCGGCCAGCCGGATCGGTCTCATCCTGTTCCCCGTGGACAAAGCCCCGCCGTATCTATATCATTTATCACCGGCTTTATCAGCACGGAACCACATGGGTGCGGGGGCCGAGACCTCGGTGCTGGCCGGCCAGGCACCAATCAATGAGGCAGCCGGGCGTCCAGGCAGGCCCTCTTGCCCACATGCGCACCTCATCGCGTCCCGCGGTGGAGCTGACAAGCGGTGACCAGCACGAGACCAGCTGGACAAGCTCACCATCGTCCTGCAGGACACCCTGCGCCAAGGGCCAGACGAGTCAGGGGTCTGTAGCCGATCGTCTGCAAGGAAAGTTTTCTCGTCGTTTCCAGCAACCCAGTGCTGCCCTTCACCTGGCCTTCTTGCTCACGACGCCGACGACGACCAAACTATAGATCTCAGCAGTCTTGTCTAATTTTTTCTTTGTCCCCCATTAGATTGGTTGCAACTCGTTGATTAGATTTGACAAGGAGCTACTGTGTAAGACAAAGAACCCGGGCTTAACCGATTCATGGAGGGATCGACGTTGCAATCCGACTGACACCCCGGGCGAGGTTCTTGTGTTTTTTGCGGAGGTGGCAGTGCTGGCGGAGGTTCGAGCTTGTGTGCCTCGCTTGCCGAGTAGCCGTTGGTAGCATCCAAACGAGGGCAGAATGATGTTTGGCGAGAAGGACCCTCACCGCTCAGACCTTTTCATCTTCGACACAGACAGGCTCCACGGCGACGTGCTGCTGCGCGATGGCGTCTCCCACCTGAGGTACCAGGAGTACGCCGTCTTTGCCAAGGACAGCGACTATGCCAGCACCATCCAGTCGTCCGAGACGGACAATGACCGACCCTTCCTCAAGCACGTCAGCCAGTGCATCGTCAGCGAGGACGGCAAGGGCGACGAGCTGTTCCACCAGGCCCTGAGGGAGGACCAGTCCGTCGACATCCAGGGCAACTGGGGCCCCAAGTGGAAGGGCTCGCCGCACCTGCTGCAGGGCAGGGTGAGGCAGGTCATCTGCCACCGCCGGACCAACTACAAGTCCTCCGAGGACATGAACCTGGACGGGCTGCACCTCACCAGCGCCGACTTCAACCTGATGGGCCTGCACCCGGCGACGCTGCAGTACGTGCGCCGCACGACCGTCGAGTCCATGTTCTGGGACCGCCACCACGAGAAGCTGAGCATCATCATGTCGTTCCCCTCGGACCCGCGCGCGCCCTACGACTTCCTGTCCATGACGCACAGCATCCCGGACCGGACGACGACCATCCTCGTCAGGCAGTCCTTCGACGCGAACCAGCACACCGTCGAGGACCTGGACCAGTACGACCAGCGCATGCAGAGCTGCAAGTCGCACTGGGCGCACCCGCTGGTGATACCCGTCATGCTCCTGCAGGTCCAGTTCGCGTGGACGGAGCAGGCCGTCGCCGACAACCACAGCGAGGTCGTCGCGGTCGAGAGGGACGTCAGCAACATGGCGGGCTTCGACGCCTTCGACGACACGGCGCGGCGGCGGCGCACGAGCTCGTCCGCCGGGGCGGGGCGCTACGGCGCGCCCCCCGGCCACGGCAGCTACGGCACCGGCGCGGCCGGCCAGACGGGGTCGGGCCAGCAGCAGCAGGTTTACAAGAAGTCGACCGAGCTGATGAAGAACGCCCACGACGTGCTCAAGCGCAGCATCCGGCTGCTTGACACGCTGCACTGGATGGATCGCGCCATCAAGATCCTGCTCGAGGCTGGCGACGCCCTCGACGACGTGCGTCAGGACTCGGACGGCCCGCCCGCGTCCAGCACCGCGAACTCGTTCCCCACGCCGTTGTCTGCGCGGGGCAGGGTCGGAACGGGCCTGCTCAAGATGAGGATTCAGGAGGACCCGCTTACGGGGCACTGGCATGAGATTAGGCAGTATTTGGACGGTCTGCTGCAGTTGTGCCTATCGCTCAAAACTGACAGGACGATCTTGGAGATGAGGTGCAAGGCGTTGGTGGATATTGTGAGTTGGCGCGGTTGTCGTTCTGGGCTGTGATTCCGAGAGTACAAGCTGACCTTCTCTCAGATTTACAGTAAAATGGCCCAAGAAGACAATAATCTCAACGCCCGAATGGCTGTTGCCTCTTCGCGAGACTCATCTTCTATGAAAGCACTAGCAGTCATCACCGCGATTTTCCTACCCGGCGAGTTCATGTCCTCCCTCTTCGGCATGTCCATATTCGACTGGCAACCTGGGAGCGACGGCGGAGAAGACGGCGGGGACTCGGTAGTAAGCTGGCGATTCTGGATATACTGGTCAATCACCATCCCCTTGACCATCGGGATCCTGGTATCCTGGCGCGCGTGGTGGGTCGGCCAGGACAGGTACTTCAGGAAGCACCTGTCCAAGGACCTCAGCGAGGAGCGGTACTGGACCGACGACAGGAAGCCGCGGAAGCTGGAGACGAGCTTCCTGCACGACTTCATATACATGTCGGTGCGGCGGGGGGAGTCCGTGGTCGAGGGCGGGACGGCAATGTTCCCGAGCTCGAGGAAGGGGTCCAGCTCGAGCGAGGAGGACGGGATCAAGTGGCTCCATAAGAGGAGCAAGACACTGTCCAGTACTGGGCTCACCACCCCGCCGCCTGCATTCAGGCTGAGGCAGATAGCGTTTGAAGAGGTTGAGAAAGGGCGGAGAGCGAGCACTGGATTGGTATAGTAATCGGTGGGCCTACAAAGTAAAATGAAAACCAGAGATTCATCATAGCTCCTGACCACAGCATACTAGTATGGACCGACAACATGGCATCCTGCATAACCTCTGAGCACACCTCAGAAGTATTTGATATCTATGTTCTGCTAATATCATTTATTAGAACGATGAGTCAATGGATTTGAGAATTTGACCCATCCTGCCCGCTTTCTCTTTCAGCTTGTCGCTGCGGCAGCAGCAGCCAACAACGCTTCCCCAACGGCAATAACATCACCGTCCTCGATGCCATCGAACGCCTGACCCAAGACCGGCGCGAGCATGAGCAGACCGGCCATGCCCCCGAGGGCCTCCAGCACGCCCGTGACCGAAGGGCACGCCGAGTCCCAGGCAGAGCTCGGCTGGAACACCGCCTCGGTAGCGTTCCCCAGCCCCAACACCACAAGCTGCGCCTCGTCCTCGCACGCCTCGCCAGAGGGCAGCACCGGCCAGCCAAACTCCTCACCAGCAAGCCCACCCGCCGGGTCCTTCGCAAACGCCGCCCACGCCGCCCGCATGTACCTCCCCATGGCCGCCTCAGCAGGCGTGTCCCGCCCGCCCAGCGACTCAGAGGTGCCAAACAGCGGGTTCAGCTCCGAGCCGTGGTAGGCGCCCAGCGAGGGGTTCTCGGTGAGCCGCATGTTGGGGTAGTCGGCGGCGTACATGTACCGCCACGCGGGGACGTCCGGCGCGGCCTGCGCGAGCGCGTCGGCGCTGGCGGCCGTCGGGCACCCGAAGAAGGCGAGGGTGTGCCAGTCCCAGTACGCGGGCGGGAGCACCAGGCCCAGCTGGGCAAAGTCGAGCGCGAAGGAGCCGCCCTCGTCCGAGTTGCTGCCGTGCAGGCGGGGGATCTGGGCGAAGGCGCCGGCCTCGGTCAGGGAGTCGTAGTCCGAGAAGGCGGTCGTGTTGTCTGCGGTGGGCGCGAAGGTTCCCAGGACCGAGGTTGTTGCTGGTACTTGTGCGGCTGCGGCTGACACGGCGTCAGCGGGCTGGGCGCGGATGCAGGATACGGCTGCCGTGATACCCTCGGGGGTAGAGGTGGTGTTGCAGCCCAGGAGGGTTGCGAGGGCCAGGAATGACGCCGTCGAGTCTGTCGCCGGGGTGCCGAAGCTGTCGGCTGTCCCGGACTGGGTGATGAGGCCGTGGGCGATGGGGTCCGAGGCGTAGGCGTACCCATAAGTCGATACGGACGTCGAGCCGGCGGACTGGCCGAACAGTGTGATGCGCGTGGGGTCTCCTCCGAAGGCCGCCACGTTGTCACGGGCCCACTCAATGGCGAGACGCTGGTCCAGGAGGCCAGCATTGGGGGCCACGTTGGCGACCGAGGGTTCTAGGCCGGGGAAACCGAATACGTTTGTGCGGTAGCTGAAGAGTGGCGCTCGTGTTAGTGACGAGGTCAGACATGTTCCGGAGATGAGCTTGCTTACTTGGTGGAGATGATGACGACGTCTTCCTCATCGGCAAAGTACTGGCCGGTCAAGAACGGGTTGTGAGAGGAGCCTCCCTGGAACCCTGTAGATGGTCAGCAGGAGAATTACTCAAGTGTTCGAGCACCACAAGGAAGCATGAATGCACGTACCTCCACCGTGAATGAAGAACAAGACTGCCTTTGCCCTTTCTCCTACTTGCGGCTTGGTCCACACGTTGAGTGTTAGACAGTCTTCCCCCATAGCGTAGCCTTGGCCTGTTATGGTGTTCAGGTATTCTTCCGCTGTCGGCGTCAGGTGGTATCCAGCGGCCGTGAGGATGCTGTAATCAGGCTGCGCAGCATTTCGGGTGCACATCAGCCCATATGACTTGGCATTGAATGGCGAGCTGGACCTGTACGGCTCCGGTGCGGCGAACCGCAAGTCCCCAATTGGCGGCTGGGCGAAGGGAATGCCGAGATATTCTGATACCTCCGTCCGATTCGCTGCTGCATGGCCCTGGATGATTCCACTCGTTGTGTTGACCTGTTTTCCGACATCGAAGGCCCGCGGCAAGGCTGAGGATTGTACAAAAGAAATCGTCAGCGCAAGCCCTATGGGCAGCGAAGTGTAGCTAGAGAGCTTCATCTTGGTTGATTATAACGAGTGACTAAAGAATTCAAGCGAAGGGCATGCAAAGCCAGAACAGGACTTCCGAGCACAGAGTGAAGAGACGCTTGCATTGAAAGAATCGTCGACAACACTCGACTAAATATGCGGAACATTATGCAAGGCTTGACGGGAAATACGGAAATGACAGGGGAATCAATCCTATCGACTCTAAGCCTCGAATCTAAGACTAACGCGCGTCTGTTGTCAGTGATGTGGAACGTGAAATACGAGATTAACATTACAACCGACAGGCTTATGATCCTTCCGCCAAAGCACCATGCAGCTGAGCACGCTAATGGAATAAGTGGCATCTCAACCCTTAACATTTTCGACGACAAGACTGCAATGGATTCGAGCACAACACTTACGAGTTATCAATGTAAGTTACTACATGATACGAAGCCTATCTATCAGACCCATCCTTAGGAGGGTACTGGTGTAAAAGTACGTTCATCGAAATCCTCCAGAGCTGTTCGCATCCCTTGCCTTCGCCCTCGATGCAACCCCTGGTCAATTTGTTCACTGGCAGCATGGCATGATATGTAGAGTAGTATGACAACAGTGTGTCAAGATGTAAAAATATGCCGGACAGTCCACAGTAGGTGCCCTTGATCACTCATTGCTCGAACATGAGTTGTGTGTTTGCCCCTTGTCAAGCCTGGAATAGAAGAACCGGTACGCAGCACCCAAGCTTTCTGTCACTATCTGCAGTGAGAGGATTTAGGTCAATTGCAGTTCCACTACTTAGTATAACAGGAGAGAAGCTCTTCCTGCCCTATCTAGGATAAATTTATTAAAGAAGTTTCATAAGAGCGGCACAGTAGGTGTAATAGCAGGCCATCTGCTCGCTTATGTAAGAGCCATCTGCAAATGCTACCCCTGTGGGTAGCTGAACAAAGTGCGTCCACCTACCGTACTAGGAAATGCGAGGGGGAGATAAGTCTTGCGAAGGGCCGCAAGCCCTGCTTATATCACAAAGCTTGCCCCTATCGCAAGGTCTATAAGTACCGCAAAGCTTACGGCGCTGCGTAAGGCTTAAGCGATTTTAGGTGCAAACATTATATATAAGGATATTAAAGTTACTCCTCTTACTTTAATATAAGGAATAGCTAAGAAGGAATCCTTTTTTAAAATAATTTTAAATATTCCTTTTAATCTCTACCTATTTAAGTATTATGAGCCTCTTAATTACTTTTAGCTTTTTAAAATCCTTTCCTTAGTTATCTAGCGGCTAGCTAGGTTATTACCTTTTTGTAACTACTTCCTTCCTCTTTATTATATTTACCTAGGTAGGTATATATTTAAAAAGCTATTATATAATATCCTTACCTAAAATATTATAAGTTTTATGTAATGCGTAAGCCTTATATATCCATTAAAGCTTAAAAACTACGATAGGCTTATCACAGTGCGCGAGGCTTATAACCTCACCTATAGGCCCGATATGATACTGTGGGCACGTGTACATAAGAGCGCCAGGGCCTCAGCTCGCGCACGTAAGAACTCGGACCTAACAATACCGCTGTCTGCCAGAACATACAGTTGAAATGCACACTATCGCCGTGTTTCTTATCGAAAAATCACGGCAAAATCTTCATTCTGTGTGATTCAGATTTCTTCCCGGGCAAAGAAAGTCGTAGCTGAGTGGCATGAATTGATCAGAGATAAGAGGTATCTCAAACTTAGAGCCATGAGCAAATGCAGCGTATGCGACGTCGACGATGTTCGGCCGCCCAACCCGAGGCTCTGCGGGGACTGCCAGGACTGGGACGATCTCCAGCACGTCTCATCGTGTCGCGAAAAGCAAGACAAGTTTGCGCACCTCAATCCAGTGCTCTTCTGCTACAAGCACAACCCCTGGTGGCCTCCCATGCAGAAGAACAACTATTCACACCCAAAGGATATGAAATATCGCCAGCTCGAGGACTTCAAAGCAAGCGGGGATCGCATGATCTGCGAGGCTGTCCGCGACGCACTACAGGCACACATAACGGCAGACACGAATGCAAAGATTGCGGTCTGGAAACCATTTGTGTACGACCCTTGCGACGACCACCGCATGGTATCTGAGAAGGTGGCAGTCCAGCGGGGACTGCTCCCCACCTCCCAAAAGTGCGTCCTAGCTGTGGTTATCGCAACTTCACCTCGGGAAGAAACAGAGTGGTCTTTCAAGCCGCGGATGATTCAGCTGGATCTTCGTTACGAGAAGTGGTGCTACGGACTGTCCGCTGCATCTATCTGGGGCAGGAAGACCATGAATTACGAACAGGTCAAGAGATGGCTTAGTCGTTGCACCAATGACCACGGACCCGACTGCAACGACTTGCGGACGCCGACGTCAATCACCCTCCCACTATCATTTCGGCTTGTGGACACGGCTGAATGGTGCGTCGTGGCCATGCCTGATCCCGACGAGTATGTCGCTCTGAGTTATGTCTGGGCTCTCGCCTCAGACTCGGCGGACAAACAGAAGTTGCAGCTCCAGCGGGACAATGTATTTGAAATGGAAAAGCCAGGGGGTCTGAATCGTGAGGTGCTTCCAGAAGTCATTGTCGATGCAATACAGCTATGCGCAGAACTCGGGCAGCGGTACCTATGGATCGACAGACTGTGCATTGTGCAAGACGACTTGGATACCAAGGCTGAGCAACTCGATGCCATGGGAGTCATCTATCACCGGGCCTTTCTCACAATCGTGGCGCTGGGTGATGGTGTCACACGAGGGCTGCCCGGCGTCTCCTCTCGGCCGAGGCCAAACAGCTACGAAAATCATTCCTGGGACCTCCTGGCGACGATGCGTAATCCAATGGGACAGGCTCGCATACCATGGGTCGAGCTGGCAGTCCAGAATTCAAAGTGGAACGAACGAGCTTGGACATTCCAGGAGAGATTCCTCTCCCGGAGACGCTTGTTCTTTGATGAGGGTCAGGTGTACGGCAACTGCTGCAAAGAGAGGTGGTCCGATAACACGGACGGATATCGAGAGGAAGACTGGATGAGGACTGCATATCGGCAAGATGAAGGGCTGAACGACACTTTTGTGGACGAGAACAAAGACTCCCTTGCTGTTTGCACTGGTCCGCTACAACAGTACACCCCGCGCTCTCTCACCTTCCAAGAGGACATCCTCAACGCATTTGTTGGTGTTGGAAACATCCTTAAGAGCCGTCTCAACACAGATATGCTCTGTGGGCACCCCAGGAAGTTCTTCCTCGAATCCTTGATTTGGATCCCTGGCGATGATGGAGGCAAGAGGCGTCGTCTACCTGATATACCCAGTTGGAGCTGGGCGTCGTGGGAGAACGGCGTCGAATGGACTGAGGACTGGGCCATCGGCATTGACACATACCTGGCCGGGACCTCGGGTGCAAAAGCGGGTGTTGTGGATTTCTTCATCTCGGGCCCAAAGACCGGACTCGAGAAGATTGTGCACCGAGACTTGCCCCTCAGCCACGTGAGAAAGCAATGCCGATGGTGGGCCCTTGCCGTCATCAAAAACACGGACCCTAAATGGTGGCCGCACTCGATCGACAGGGAAGATAGATCAAAGGATATCCCAGAGAATGCGGTGGATCTTGTCGCCGGGCAGTGTCGCGATGTTACCGCCCGTAATCACTGCGAGCTGTCCAACAAGCACTTACTGCCGCGGACGGAGTCCCTCACGGACCTCTCGGAGAGCGACCGTATGCAGTCTGCATTCCGTGTTCTGGAAGAGCACGAGACTGCCTATTGGTGGCCGCCTCTGAACACCGAATCTGAAGATGAGAAGGAACGCCTAGCCAAGCTTGACGAGAGCGCTTGTTCCTTGGCCACCAGCATACCCAATGCTCTAGTTTTCAACACGTCATTTGCACGTCTGCTCATTAAACCTACCGGTTTTTCACGTTTCTTCATACCACCTCGAAGAAGACGCACAGCATACACTATCAACACCCGAGACGGAGAAATGGTCGGAATCACCATGCGCATGCGCCCGGGGCTGGCGGAAGAACTCTTCAACGCAGAGGCAGAGAAAGAGTACGCCGTCATCGTTCTCGGTGTTGGGACAGCCAAGAGACAGATGCGGAAGACTGGAGAGGACAACGTTTCGACCGCGAGACTTTGTGAGTGGTACGAATGGGTCTTGCTGGTAATGATCGCGGATGAAGACGAGCAAGGAATATTCCGGCGTTTGGCCATCGGTTCTGTGTATCCTGATCTATGGGCGAGGACACGGCCGGAGTGGAGGACCGTTGTGCTCGGCTAGTTGGGCTTGCTGTGACATGTCAAACATCTCAGGTCACCCAAAGTTGGTGAGGCTCCGTTTGTCAAATACGAAGATATCATCGTGCAGACATCTACACGGCTGATCCCGAGTCTCTACAGCTAGGAGAACGATCTATTTCTCACTAGACTCTGCCGCTTAAGTGTCTCATTTGCGGCAAATACCCGTGGGCCGGGTTATCTAGTTCTAATGAGTACTACAATAACAACAACAACGTTGGTGTGTCCAGGCATCATAGGCAACACAGACAATCAGACAGGATCAATGGAACCGGGACGAAAGTGAGGACAATAAAGTTTCGATGCTGAAGACTGCCGAAGCCAGCCAATAACATAGCGAGGCCTTGCCTCGTGGGTAAATCGGCTCGGCTCGGGACAGTCAATGGCTTGTTGAAGCCACGAAACAAGAAATCAGATATCCGCACCGCAAAAATGGAGGGTACACCGGTACATCGCCGCCTAACCCAACGTCCAAGTCGAACTGGGCGTGTAAATTGGGCATGTGAGTTGGAGTATGGGCGCTGGGTGTGGGTGTGTTGGGCCTACGTATTGGGTGTGGGTATTAGGTGAGGTCGCAATGAACCGGTGTACCCTTCATTTTTGCAGGTACGAATGTCCGTATTCCGAAACAAAGGTTCCGGCAAAAGAAACCCGGCGTCGTTCAAAGAACGGGCAAGACACACTGAGCCAATATCACTTTGGGATGCTATCGATGCACTTTATTCAAGTTCATCGAGTCTATTCACGTTTACGCTTTTTGTCTCATTGACCGATGAAAGGCTCTTACGGGGGCTTCTTGAAAGCATTCAGAAACAGTGGTCATGGCAATAAATAATGCCAACAAGCTCAAACATTGTGTACAACATATCTTTGTCTAGTGGTCTTTGCAATTTTTTAATTGATCCATACGTGAGTACAATGGAATTCTTTTATGTAGCAATAAAACATGAGGGTGAGTGTAAGCCTCATATCTTGATGTGCGCCTGCCTCCATTGACTATAAAAAGTGAGCTGGTGGTTTGCAATTCTCGTCTATCTCAACTCTCGCCGTCAACCATCCTATCTGGACAGCACAAAAACACAACATTTGACGTTGATACCAACACAACCACATCGCACTTCACTCTTGACACAATCAGCACGATGTCAAACCCATACCCTACTCCTCCCCCCACTCCTCCCCCTCAGCCTCAGCCGCAGCCGCAGCCGCAGTAAGCGGACAAGGAAAGCATGGCCACGAATTGTGAGCCTATCCCTTGGGCTAATGCGCAAAGGCACATCTGGCGGTTAGTTGGTTGTAATTAAAGCGCTGCTTGAGAGACTGAACATAGAAGACAATTACTGCGAGGGGACAGGAATCAATAGGATGGCTTGGATTTAATAGAATTGAAAATAAACAAAAAACGGTAGGTTGCCTTCAAACACTGAGAACTCGCACATCAACCTCTGGTGACAAACAATGATCAGATTCAGGTAATGAATGGATAATTCAAGGACGTGGAGTGGAAACTAGATACAATTATGATTCTCTTGACTCCCACCGCCAGTGAAGTAGCTGTTGGCATTGGATAGTACCACCATAGGAGTCAACAGGTTTGAAGCCATGACTATTTGTAATCATGGGAAATAAAAGACATTTCGTCAAGAAAATTTCTCCGATACACCCCTGGACCTCTTATCTTGGATATTCGCAGGCGTGTAGCTGTTCAGAGATTCGAGTTGAGCGCGTATCAATGGCTGGCTCGATGACTTTGTGAGGCTCTACTACTAGATATGCTACCTGCAGGTAGTAGCAAGCCAGGAAGTGACGAGTAGATGAGTTGGACCCAGTTCAGAGGTCGAAGAAGATACAGTAGCTGAGACAATTACCCCTCCACGGCGCAGGTTTCAACCAAATCTGGATTTGGCCTCCCACCATACCTAGGTAACCTCCAGGTTTGCGTCGCCCGCGTTGCACGAGGTGCCAGATCATGGCCTTCCTGTGCTGAACGAGTACGCCTGTGCCAATGCTATCGCATATATGACATAATGCAAGAATACAGACTCCTTTACACTGTACAAACAACTTGCGAGTCAAAACGGATCAATGTGAGTCGTCACCTGCCGATCAGCTGAAGGCCTCCTCCTGGATCTCCTCTTTGCCAACCCACAAGGCACCTTCTGGGACAACCTGAGGGCCTAGAGTAAAAATTAATGCTGCCAAGGTCTATAATGTCTCCTCATATCAGGGTGGGTATTGAAGAGCTCGCCTTCATTGTGGACAATGGTTTCTTTGCAGTGCACGACTGTTGAAGTTCCGCTGTCGCCAACTGCAGAAGGCGGTGAGACAAGGCGGTCAGCTGGGCCGAGGCTTCTCCTGGAAAAGTCTGGCATTCTGCCGGCTAAACGCGCCTGCAAATTTGGGCCTCTTGTCCACTCTGCGACAGGCGCTACATGTAACGTGCATTCCTTCTTCCTCGTTTTTCTCCTATCGACGACTTGACTTGTCTTCCCCTCATTCATGTTCCATTCAGCTCGCAGCCATGGAAGAGCTCTTGCCGTTCTCCAACCTTGCGCCCGTTTGAACCTGGCCAATGCCATTGGCAAGGGGACATGGAATGGCACTCTTCAACAACGGCGTCACTGGTCGAGACAGGCCTTGGCGAAGGCCGAAGTCTATGAAGACAGCTATCCTGCAGCCACCAAGCTCAAAGATACGGGACTTTTCGCCCCTCGGAGAAAGAAGGCTAGCAAGAAGGACGCCGTAACCGGTGATGGGAGCAGAGTCAACATTGTCAATAAGAGACTTGCCAGTACGGTGCCACTGCCCTCGGTCGCAATCACCCCGCGCCCCCAATCCCGGGCTTATCACACCAACAGGACAGAGCAGTACTGATCAAGAAGCTTCTCAGATGATGTCGTCTCGTACCTTGAACCCTCGCTCGAACGACATAAGGGATGCGATCTGATCTCTATTTATCCTGGTGTCGGCCTCTTCGCCAAGTCCCTTCACGATGCGGTCCAGCCCCGATCCCACCTATTGCTCGAGCCCGATGAAGCACTATACACGCCGTTTCTCAAACCATTACTAAAAGAGAAGAACGTGAGGCTGGTACCTAAGTCCGGAATCATTTGGTCTGAGCTACAGGAGATCCTCAGTCCTGAGTATCTACCCAACCAAGTCGAGTTCGACCGGTTAGATCTCGACAAAGGACCCCCGAGAAACGACACCCTCCTCGTCAACATGAACCTCTCGATGTACCCCAAGAAAAAATACAATATGTTCGATTCCATGTCGCGCATGATCTTGTACCAACTCATCACCTCCATCCGCACCTCGACGCAATTCCAGAAGTACGGCCAGGTGCGCATGCTTGTATGGATTCCCGACGATGAAAAAACGTCTATAATTCCACGCATGGTGCAGTTGAGGAAAAAGGGAGCCGTAGAGGCCGAGTTGGTGACAGAGTACATGGCCGAGGTGTGCGGCAAGGACGGCACTCTTGACGAGGAAACCGAGTCAGTCAAGGGCAAGCACACCAAAGTCCGGCCGCACCAGCTCGACCTCGAAAGCATGCGACAGGCCGTGGTGCGCATGCGGGACCGCGGACATGTCACTCCTTATGGCAGGGATACAAAACTTCTAAAACAATTCAAAGAAATGGACGTCCCCTTGGATACTCCTCTCCCCTTGACCGAAGAGGTTTTCTCAGCCACCAAAGCCTTCAGGTCAGAGATCGAAGACATGCGGAAACAGGAGGAAGCAGGCATGCTTGAAAAGGGTTCCAAAACAGATACCCGATTCAAGATGCTCAAGCACTACGATAAATGGCTCGACAGGCTCGCCGTCAGGCTCCTGGACTTCACAAAAAGGCGCGACGCCATGGACAAGCTGCTGAAACAAGCAGACCAGGCCAAGGCCGATGGCAATGAGGATCGTGCGCAGAAGCTGGTGGACGAGACCAAGCGGCTCAACGAGGAGTACAACAACTCCGTCCGACAGCTGCCAGATTACGTCAAGTCGCAGCTGAACCTGCTGCGCGACCAGCTGCACGTGATGAGGCAGCCGGCGGAGCTGGGCCCGGTGATGTCGTGGGACCGGCGTCCGTTTGAGCCGCTGCGGGTCCGGCCGACCGAGTTCTTCCCAAACACGCCGCTCGCGCTCATCGACATCCAGCCCAAGGCGCCGCACCCGCTGCTGCGGCACATCGGCCCCGGCACCAGCAACGCGGGCGACATCTTCGACCTGATTCTGGCCATTATCATGCAGAACACGCTCGTCCCGCTCGTCCACAACATGGACCACGTCTGGCCCGGCGCCCGCGACGGCCTCGAGCCTGAGGTGGAGACCGTCCGCGACCCGGCCACCGGCGGCACCCCGTTCACCGGCGAGGCGGTCTTCGGCTGCCGCGCCGCCAACGAGACGCAGCTGCTCGAGCTGCTCGAGAAGTTCATCAAGTGGCCCTTCAAGCCCAGCTATGCCGAGCTCGTGGGCCGGCTCGAGGACGACAGCCTGGTGGACGACTCCAGCTCGCCCGGGCTCGAGGAGGACGGGCCCGGTGGCCTTGGCATGGGAAATACGACCCTGGATGCCTTCATGTAGTCTCGTAGGGTTGAAAATTGCATATGGAATGCTGAGTTTGTTGCATATATTGGAGTTGCGTGTGTCAAGGCGTGCGTGGAGAAATCACGGAAATTTTAGATTATACATTCCACTTCAGAATGCATGTTATCAGGACTGTGGTCACAACTCTCCATTGTCTTAATGCTGAGGGGGTCGATGATGCCGCAACACAAATCGCGGCCTTTGCAGCACGTCACAATAGAGGCACTGGTTGATCTCCGGTGTTGAAAATACCACCGCCCGTTGCGACCTAAGGAGACGAGGAACGGCCCGCGTGGGTGTGCTCTTGAGTAGGACATTAAAGAATTTACGCGTTCGCGGTAGCTTCCGCAATGATGGGCCGGAGTTGAATCCGGGAGGCTGCCCAGGTAGACCCTGCAAGCAGGTGGTCTTCATTTCGACTGTCATCAAGGGTGGGCGCCTCTCCCGCAGTGATGGCAGATCAGAGGTTACGATGCAGTGCGATAGTTTTATGCTTATTGCCCCATTGCGTGCATGGCATCATGCTCAGCATGCTCAGTGGGTGTCTAGCGTCAGCTCAGTGGGACGGAACAACAGCTGAGCATTAAGGCTGTTGCAACCGGATAAAGTCACTAAAGATAACGCTTTCGCGTCGCGGGAAGACAAGGAAGCGAGCTCTAGAACAACACGCATCGCAGCAGCAAGGCTGTGTGTGTGACGCGCCGGGAGGGTGCAGCCCTTTCCCGGCCACTGGGATCGCGGGCTAGTTTTGACGTTGCAGCTGCGACTTGACGCACTCGACCGTCTCATGTTTGAGATGCCGCGGCCGCCGTCGCACCTGACTCTGGGAAGGAGATTATTACAATGGTCAGGGGTAATAAATGTTAGCACGGCGCTAAAGACGGGAAGGACGCCCTAGTGCCAGTGTTAGAGGTCTATGTGGATGCACACTCTCAACACTATTAGCGCCAAGCTAACATTTATTATCCCTGACCATTGTAGGTGACGGACGGAACGAGGAATGACCGTGTTCGATCTGATAATTTTTCCTTTATCCCCCACTACGAAGCTCCATTTCTCTGTCTCGGAGGCACGAGAGTCTGTCTCCAAGGCATGGGGCAATTTTATTGAGGAGGTCGTTCAATGTGCCCGTTTAGTCGCCGAATTGTCGATCTCTCGGCTGGCTATAGTATACGTGGTTATATGAATGATTGCCCGGCTGTACGGGTACGACCCTTGGAAGGTTTGATACAACAGGTTTTTTTTAATGTCTTTATGTATGTCGAGCAGTTAAACGTCTGATGCAAGCTTCAGGAGTCGCGTCTGTCGTCTGGATCGGGCAAAGCGGCGCACCTGGCGCTGGCAGAGTCTGGGTGGGCAGGATGCCAAGGATCTAAATTAAGGTCCTGGACTGCTCCGCTCCCCCAGTGGGCTGGACCGATCTTCCATCATGCCGTCCACAGTTCCATGGGTTTAGCTTGTGGGGAGCAGTCGGGGGAGGCCCCTGGGATCGGCCACCTTAAAATGTTGAAGTCAGTGCAGCAGGACATAAGCATCACGCAACACGAGTAACGGTGATGGATTAAGTGGATGTCAATTTTCATGGTGAATGGGCGTTACGAAGAATTGAGACGGCAATACGAGGGCGCTGACTGTGGGAATTGAAGGGTTGACTCGATCAGTCAGTCGCTGTTGTGGCTGCTGATGGCTGATGATGATCTACCTCAGGGGCTTGCATGAGGCGGCCGTTATGAAAGGATGGTTGGCTCATGTCTCGCTCCGTTTCTATCAGGCTTCGTTTCCTGCAGCCACCGTTTCTCGACTGCCAGCAGCCTTCGGGTAGGCAAGACAGGGAGAGCCGTTTTGACGGTCGCTCTCGTGGTGAATGATCTACTGCTGGTGGCAGGAACAGGAAGTGTTCCGCCCTGCGCGTGACTGAATGTCTCACCAGCCCCTTCAATGCAGGCAGGCAGTCCATCGTGAGCTGAGGTTGGTCGGTGAAACGTGGTCTGCCCCGCCATTCCAGTGCAGCCATGCCGTACTGACACCGCCCGCCCGGCCGACTGAGTGCACGCTGTCCCGGAGGTTGGGTTTTTGTGGTGAGACAGCCCTGCAGGAATCTGAGTCTGCGTGGTTCGCATATGAGTTCATGGTGACCACCTGCTTGGTAATTTTGATTCGCACATGATTGAGTTCAAGCTGCTGGGAGTCAACTGATCGCAGCCGGAAACACAGCTTGATACTTTGAGGTTCCGAATCGTGAGAGGAAATAAGCTCGACAGAGAAACGAAGCGAGAAACGCCAGAAGAAACGGAGCGGTGGATCCCTGCAAAAAGAGCCCCATCGAGACCCCTGCGACTTCCTTTAGCCCTTCCCTCCGAGGCGGGCTGTGCCTGCTTGATCGCCAATCGCTTCGCTAGGCAGGTTGGCACAAGGTACCAGGTAGGTACAGCACGTCAGACTTTGGCAGGAGCTGCTCTTCCTGCCGCGACCGTGCCCTGGGCTGTGGGCCGTGGCTGCCCCTGCCATGCGCTGCCAACTGCGACTGCAACTGCACCTGCGCCTGCGTTTTCAAGGGCCCTGCTTTGGCGCTTGGCCTGCGGTTGGGAAGGACTCTTGGAAATGTGCCCAGACTTCCCTCCCACGCACCCTTTGACCGCGTCTGCCTCCCGCCAACCCTGACAGTCTCACCTTTGTCGTCGTCGTCTTCGATCCCTCCTCGATCACGGTCCGAGCTGGACCAAACTCTTCTGTCGAATCTTGCGCTGCCCGTAGAAAGGCAAAGTTCAGTCCAGCCAGCCAGCCTGCTTGCCAGACCCGGCATTCCTCTCCTTGACCTTCTGTCGATCTTTGCCCTGCCGCCAACTCAAGTCCACCCTGTCGTTTTCTCGCGATACCCGTCGACAGCAAATCGACCCACCGACCGACTTGCGACCACGTACGCGACACGCCGTCTGACCTGACGACGTACTTCCAGTCCTTCCCCTCGCTCCTGACGCACCCGGCCGCCCGTCTACAAGAATGCGCCCATGCGTTGGAGGGCCATGATATCATCCAAAATGCGCTCTCCCGCATTTCCCCCACGCAGGCCCTCTGCCATCGTGCGATACCTCGTACCCGCCATAATAATCATCACACTCTTCTACTACTTCAGCGGGGCCCAGCAACAACAACCACCTCCCACAACATGGGTATCACCACCCAATTCCAACCCCCCACAGGCCCCCGGCCAGCCTGGCCGCGAGAGCCCTGCCGGCAAATCCGGTGACCAGTCTTCCGATCCCAGCGCGAAGCTGCAGCATGAGGCCAATCAGCCCAGGCCTCAGGCTCCCCAGAACCCGATAGTAGACACAAAACCGAAAGAGGAGGAGACGCTGCAGCTGGACCAGAGCGAGAAGCCGGCCTCAGGAAGCGCCAGCGCCAGCGGCAGCAACTCCGAATCACAATCGTCGGACAAGGGCGCCCACCCCATCGATCGGCTCATCGATCTCGCCAACAAGCAGTTCGCCGACCAGTTAACCGAAGAATCGCACACTCTCTCTGAGGCCGCCGCCGCCTACCGAAAGCGCCGCGGCCGACACCCCCCACCCGGCTTCGATCAATGGTATGCCTTCGCGAAAGAACGAAATGCCGTCATGGTTGAGGCCTTCTGGGATCAGGTCTACCACGATCTCGAGCCTTTCTGGGCACTTCCCGCCCTGGAGATCCGTAAAGGCGCCTGGGACTACGAGATGACCATCAACGTTAGGGATGGGAGCGCAACAGCCAAGAGCGACTGGTTCTGGACTCAGATCTGGCTGAATCTCATCAAGACGATCGAGCACTTGCTGCCGGATATGGACATCGCGCTCAACGCAATGGATGAGCCTCGAATGATCGTGCCTTGGGAAGACATCAACATGTACATGAACAAGGCAAGCGCTTCCAGGAGTATGGTGCCGGCGAAGGATGCCATCAACGAATTTGAGCACCTTCAACCCCCCGGTGAAGGGCCTGATCGTGTTATCGAGCTACCTGAGAAGAATTGGGAAGGAACGAGTAAGTGATGTCACAGCCAGAATAGAGTGAGACTGCGTGAAACCGTTGCTGAAAGATGCTTCTTCTAGAACCCTACTGGAACGTGGTCCAGCGTGGCTGCGCCCCCGACAGCGCCGCCCGCAAAGCAGAGGTGATGACCGACTTTAACCACGCACCAGTCTTCAATCCTACTTTCGCAGAGCCTCACACCTACAAGGGCTATGTTTCGAATTACACGATGTCCACCCAAGTTTGCCACCAGCCCGACCTTCAAGGTCTGAACGGCATTTTCATCGAGCCTCTGACCGTATCCGCGACCAAGACACTATTCCCCATGTTTGGAGGCTCCAAGCTGGCCGTGAACAACGAGATCCTCCTTCCGGCACCCATGTACTGGAATGAAGAAGAGAGATTTACCGGTGGTAACCAACACGGTGTGGACTGGCCACAAAAGACAGATGGAGTGATCTGGCGAGGCGTGGCGACAGGCGGTCGTAACCGGGAGACGAACTGGCGCGCTTTCCAACGACACCGCTTCGTGGCCATGAACAACGGCACAAAGATAAGCAGAGCCGAGGATTGGACGGAGCTCCCGCTCAATTTTGAGCTTCCCTCTGCGACATATGGTCTGACCTCCCAGAAAACAACGACACCCGGGTCCGCACGAACGAAGCTTGGCCCGTGGGTGGATAGTTGGGCGGACGTGGCATTCGTGGACCTGATGTGCGCTGAGGAAGAAGAAGGAGGCCAGTGTTACTACACTTCGCCATATTTTGAGGTGCAGCTGGGTGTGACCCTAGCGGAGCAGTTCAACTGGAAATACCTTCCCGACATTGACGGCAACTCGTTCAGCGGCCGCTACCTCGGTTTCCTCCGTTCGACTAGTCTCCCGATCAAGGCGACAGTATGGCGAGAGTGGCACGACAGCCGATTGATAGCCTGGAAGCACTTTGTCCCCATGGACAATCGATTCTCAGACTGGTTTGGCATTATGGAGTACTTCCTCGGATACCAGGATGGCGACAAGAAGGTCAAGGGCCACGACGAGCAGGCCGCCAAGATTGCTGCCGCGGGCAAGGAGTGGGCCGAGCGCGTGCTGCGGAAGGAGGACATGCAGATCTACGTTTTACGGCTGTTGCTGGAATACGCACGAGTTAGCGATGAGAGACGGGAGAAGATGGGCTGGGTTGGGGATCTGGTCGATACCTCCAAAGCTGACAGCTGAGGCAGGCACCACGAGACAGCCATTGTACAAAGCCGCAAAAGAACAGGCGAGCGATGAGTCGCTGACCCAACACCCATGTGCGACATGCCGGAGATGTGAGGCAACCCATGCAGATTTTTGGAAGGAGCCAGGTTTAGGTTTATAGGCTTTTGGGTCAAATGTGACCGAGGCATTTGCATTAGGATTGGGATACCTCTCTAGTTTACCCTTGGATCACGCAGTACAGTAGGACTGCCTACAACAACACTCGGAGTTTGTGGCGCTTAAATATCAATGGCACACGGCTTTTTGAAACAGATACAGTAAGAATGCAATCTTGGTTGCCGCCGTTTCTCGGGACGAACTGAATTATCAAACCTGCTACTAGTGAGTTGAGGATGATGAGATGGGGTGGGTTCGTTTTGTGTCTTGTGTGCATGCTTGCACTTGTACTAGACCGACCACATGAGACTAACAAAGTTGCTTTCTGGCTCTCGGAAAGAGGCAATGATTTACTACTGGCATTCACAGGGACCTGACTGCTTTATTGTGCCAGGTAGGATATGCCTCTCTTCAATATAGCTGTGTAGGTGCTGTCGGTGTTTTCCGTTTTGGCTTTTTGGGCGTTGTAATATCAACGTCCCCAGTGATCGCCATGGGATAACCAGGCATGGGATAACCTGCCATGGGATAATCTGCTATAGAATGGTAGGAGAACATACCACAGTATAATCATCAGTGGTCTCGCCTGCTATGGTCAATTTCCTGTGGGAACGTCTTCTATGGGATGATTTGCTATGGGGAAACGGCACGTCAAGAGACGTTAAGAACGGAAAGGGTATTGGGAAAGAAAAGGATATCTTGCGTCTCTGGGATCATGTTCCTGCTGTCCTGTGAACCACGATATTGTCATCTAGTGTCTCCGACCGTTTGCCAAACAGTTGAGAGTGTCTCTCCCGGAGTGTTGGAGGCGAGTGCGTCAGAAAAGAGACTTCGACTGTGCCGCAGCACACATGCCGCGGTGCAGGATACTACAGTGGGGCCTGAGGTTCGCCTTCATACAAGTAAAAGAGCGGATCGCCATTCCCCCTCATCATGCTGGACAAATTCAAATTCCTCATTTTGCTGTCTGCCTGCCAGTTTCAATCCGCGACGCTATCATGGTACTGCTTACGGATCTACCCTCTGAGCTTCGGCAGCACATAATCCGGCTGATTCCTGGTGCTATGCCCGACGAAATCCAGCTGAATCACAACGGGTTCCCCGATCCAGCCAACCAACTGCTGGCCACTTGCAAACTACTGCGCGCCGACGCTATCCGGCTCATGAGCACATGGTCATTTGACTGCCTCATAACTCGCAGTGGTTACATCGAGCACTTGCCTCGTTTGAGCCGCGCCATAAAGGCACTGGGCCTGAAAAACAGAATTCAAAAAGTTAGCCTGCTGATCTTTGCCGAGATCACGATCGCGCACGTTCGTGAGCCTGAAAACCTCACACGGGCTCATCTCCGACCCCTTGATAGGATAATGGACAAGTGGATCGAGCGGTCTACAAAGCTCCCCCGAGGCGACATCAAGACCGTCGTAGTCGATGTCACCCCCTTGCCCAGGAGCATGCTAGAGAACCATCCAAACTTGGTGCATGCGAATCTTGTGGACTCGCGGACGCAAATTTTCTTCTCCAGACATTGGACCCCGGTCTCACACATTATGAATCGTCTCAATGAGCACTTCAACCCAGCGGCGTTCGAGCTAACTCCTGTGATGTGGCGCTGGGAAACATCTGAGGGAGGAGCGGACCAGGTTGTTTTTGTTGAGGATCCTCCTTGTCTAGACCCATTGGTGAGCGTCGCGGTGGGTGGCCGGATTGGAGAGGGCTCGAGATCAAGTGTCGAAGAACTCCGACACTGTGGCGGGATTTCCCCCATGCGAATACAAAACGGCGCCCCTGCCTTTGTCGGCACCTTCTACGATGGGGAAATGCCTGCTCATCTGTCACTGCATCGATTGGTGCAGAGATGGGGTATACGACTGGACACCAGCGAGCCGGCAACAGATTACAAGGTGGACGTTTCTGGCATCACTTTGCTGGAAGATATCCAGAAGAACGAAGTCAAACCGGGCATGGACTTCTCAGATCTGAGCCCCCTGAACTTGTCGAAATACAGTGCCACTGCGTACTACAACAACGCCCTGGACGACACAGAGGCGGCAAGAAGAGTGGTTATCAAGCTTCTTGCCTTCGCTGCGGACTGTCGGCAGTCGCTTCACTCGACGCGATGTTTGGACTTTCTGCCAGCACTCCGACCGAGACATAAGCTCGTGCGTGAGCTTTCTCGTGACCTGGGACTGGTATGTACCAGTGTCGATGGCAATCATGGGACGTTCGACCGGGTCTCCTCTCTGGTTGACGAAGTTGCCTCGCGACTGGAGGGCATTACCGACTTTGACGTGGAGCAGCCGATGGAAACCCTCTCCATCAGCCACACTGTGGACACAGTAACACCGCAGAATCAATCTAGTTGTTGCCCTTAGCTAGATGGAATACAACTAATGATGGTCACAACAATTCTTGCAAAGTACAAAATACCTGATATATTGTTCCACAGACTAATGAACGAATGAATCTATCCTGGATGTCGCCTTCCGAATAATTCAGACACATATTTAGGATAAGTATAGAGTAGATTTAGATTAGTTAAGTAACATCACCTGAGGTGAGTTTCCATGTTTGTCTTAAAAGTCCACCGTGTGGCTTGCTCTGTAATACACTGGGTCAAATTGCCTGAAAGCCCAACAGTCCTCCCCATTCTTAGGCAGGTCCATGGTCTCGCAGACGCGGTTGATATTGGTAGCTGTGATGCCTTGCGCCAGTTTGCCCAATAGGATCAACAAACGTCGGCCAACATCGACCAGCGCTGAGGGGTAACTGCCAAGGTAGATCTCGTCTCGACGAGCATCAAGTTGACTCCATGTAGTATAGCACACAACATACTCATCCAGTCATGGAGTCACCACCGTGTATGTCTAGCGGGGACTCCGCCACAACAGGGGCTACTGACAAATCGTCGTCTCCCCGCGAAAGGTCCCAGGACTCGCAATCTCTGCCGCCGCCACCACTACCAGCACTACCACGCGAGGAGGATAGAGGCCCATCGCCACTCCCTAGATGGCTACGGCTGCGCATCAAGGCCAGCGCGCTTTTGAACTGGCCCCGACGGCACGGACCGTACAAAGTGTTTGTGCTATCCTGTAACAAGGTCGCCAAGCTCAATGTCTCTGTCACTGAGATCGCGGCCATGAACTTTGTGCGTGCCAACACATCGATACCTGTCCCCAAAAGTAAGTTGTCTAAGGCAAGTATAACTGCATTCAAGTTATATATGCATTTCTTCCGGTTCTCCCTCTTTATATTCATTTCTAATAATTGATCCGTGTTGGCACAGTCCTTGAGGTTTACTACGATACCAAACGCAAAGGTTTTGCCAATACTGTCATGACGAAGCTTCCTGGCAAGGACCTGGACGACGTGATCCAGGACATGAACGACGCAGAACTTAGGTCGGTGATGAAGGAGCTATCGGGGTATATAAAGCAACTGCGACGCTTTGACAAGGACATAGGCGGTAACACACCCGCGATAGGTGGGGTGGGCGGCATCCCAGGATATGACAGCCGCATCGGCTCGATCCCCTTTGGCCCGTTCGCCACGATGGCGGATTTCCACACCTACGTACGCATGAGGGACCCTATTGAGTATTGGGAACTCGAGCCCAACGTAATGGCGGTTCATGGGAAGCCAGAGGGGGCGTATAAGGTGAAGCTTACACATGGTGATATTACGCCGCGGAACATCCGTGTTAAGCATGGTAGGATCACCGGTCTTATTGACTGGGAATTTGCGGGTTGGTATCCTGAATACTGGGAGTATACTAGGATGTTTCACCCAGGTGAAATGGAAGGCCTCAAGTGGTGGTACGATGCTATTGAGGAGGAACACGGGATAGGTAAGTATAAGACTGAAAAGAAAGCAGAGGAGGCGATCTGGATGTGCCTTGGACCTTTTGGGTTTGAGTAATAGGATAGCGGTCGGTATTCCAATTAGATTCAAAATGCTGTCAATATCAGGTCCAGAGGCGCCGAGCAGTTGCTCACTCAGATATTTACATTTGTTGTCTGACATTCCCAGACAGTCAAGTATTCGAGCCGTAGATGTAATATCTTGACCCTAACGCTAAAGGTAAGACTGGCCCGGGGAATAGTTCTACGTACAGGTTAGTGCAGCATATAGAATCTAAGGCAGAACAAGCTGTGGTCGAAAGGGAGCTGGGCACTTCGAACAGAGCAGTCAGCCTGACTATTCTAACTACAGAAAATGGGTGGGGTGGCTCGCTTGTACAGCAGAAGGGCGCAGGATTAGTGGATCTCGTCCCATGCCACAGAAGCGGGGTCTATGTGAGGAATGCACAAAAATTAACGTCCCTGGCCCAGCTGTGCCCCCCCCCCTCTTCTGGGCACCCTACATCCGCGTATGTGTATATACGCGTTAGACTCATCTTATAAATACTTCTTAATATCTTTATAAGGAAATTCCTTTAATTATTGTATTTCTTTTTAACATTAAAAAACTATATTATTTATTCTTTATATGCATAATAATATTAACTAGCCTGATGTTGTTTATAATCATATCTTATACTTTATATATAATGGTTATCAAAAACAGCATTTAATGGCAGCTATGTTATATACGCTTGGTATATATACCGTGCCTGCCATAGGCCTACGGCCTATGGCGTTAATCGTACTCTCTCTCTCTTACAGGCGACAGTCAGCAGAGCTGAGCCGGATTGACCATACTCCGTTCCGAAAGTGCGAACCAACATCGTCTCGTGACTTGCGACATCATCACTGCCTTCTTCTCTCTGCAACAGGCCAACCGTCCAAGCACAATCTTCTTCAAATGACGTCAAATGAATGCCTCTTACCGATGTACTACAATCTCTACTTCCATGAGGTGAATTCCCGGTGACATGACAAGCAGCTCACCAAAATGATACTCCCTGTGTTGGCTCCGCGGCCGGGGGGCGAGGCTGTGACATTCACCAGGCCAAGGCCACAATCAGCGTTGATGCACAGCGATACGGAGTGGACGGCCAGATACCCTGAGATTGAGCGACTGTATATCCGCGAGCGTCGGAAGCTGCGATATATTATGGACTTCATGGAAAAAGAGTACAATTTCAAGGCAACGTGAGAGAAACCCCATGCCACGCATTCCTCAACCTGATTTCCGATCTGTACTCAGCGGAATGGTGCAAGGTTAACTGACAGTTGAATTGTTGATGCGGATAGGTCTCAGATGTACAAAAAGAGGTTCGCTAAATGGGGTTTTCAGAAGAACACAAAGCGTTCGACGGGCGCTGTACAGACTTCAGCTGTGGACGACATATGCACCAAGCCCAGCTCACAGGGAGAGATGGGATCAATCCAAACTTTCTCAGGGACGAGTACCGTGGACGAGCTGAAGCTCATATTCCTCACCAGTGTGCGGACGTGGAGCGGCGCATTCTTCGACTTCGTGCGACTCGGCGCTGGAAATGAAGCAGATCAGAAGCGCCAGCCCTCCGAAGTTCAGCCACGTTCTGTTGAAGCCAAGGAGATAAGCTTCGCGTTCATGCTTGTGATTGAGCTGCTGGACCGAGGACAGGGAGAGTTAGCAGGTAGGATGGCTCGGAAGGCATTCCTTCTGGTTGAGGAGTTGCTCACATTCGAGGGGCCTGCTCTTGTCTGGAATCTGCTCGAACTGATGCATAATATGGTGAAACTGCATCATGCACAGCTCTTTCACATGCTGCTGTCACACCTCGATTCATTGGTTATCCACAAGGTGCCAGAGACTTGTCCGCTCTCTACAATGCTTCGGACTTTGCGGCGACTTGTTGCAGACCCGACAAATACGGCGCCCAACACCAACAGTCTCTCAGACTCGCTCGCTCTTTCGTCACTGTTAGAGCAGGCATGGATCTTCAACGCCAAGATGCTCTTCGACCATTTCGACCCCGACTTGATTCAGCTCTACTGGCGTATCTTCTGGGAGTCATGTTCGATCAGCCTCCCATCACTAATCGTTGGTGTTGCGGTCCAGCGGCTCAACCAGACCGAGCCCCGGCAGAAAATCAGCGCTGCCGCCAAGGCCTACCTCTCTGAGGGAGCACTTACAAGCAACTCGGTCGAGCTGCTTCACGCGAGTAGTATAACAACTCTTCGGGACCACGGAAAAAGCATTTTGAACGATGATGTTGGCGGTGACACCACTAGACGACTCGGAATTCTGGCAGGCCTACTAATGGCCAAGATACTTGAGGAAGGCCCCCCTGTCATGGATTGCCCGGATACGGCGGGGGACGATAAAGGGGAGATAATCAAGGTGCCACGCATCCACGCCATAACCATCGCCTGTGAGATCAGGGTCTTGATGGACTTCAACACCGACTCTGGAATCTCTGACACTGTCGACCGGATTCGGACGGCTTTGGCACTCCGCGAATACGCCCAGGGCGAGGTAGACCCTCAGGTCGTGCGAGAGATGTGGCTGCTGGAAGACGCGCTCATCACCGCTGGTGAATACAAACAGGCGAACGAGGTAAAGCAAGAAGTATTTCGTCGATTATACGCATACGTGCAGACCATCCCAGTTGGCTCGGCATAGGTGAAGTTTCTGTGCATTGGCCAGTTCTTGACCTCCTCGTGTGGGAAGATAGGCCTGGAGAACTAGATCCCAGTACGTCCTCATAGAAACAAGACGCTTATTTGCTCCGCGAATGCAAATGTCACATCATTACATTCTGCTGGAGGATGTGGCAAACTCCGGTACACATTAAGAGCATACAGAAGCTGAGCGGATGGAAGGAGTGATCTTGATAATACAACGGGATTGTTCTGGTCTCTCGAAATGCAGTGCTTGTGCTAATCGCCAGTCACTACTTCGCAACCAAAGGATTCAAGTTATTCCCGTCATCACCGGATCGCGTTGCCCATATCCGAAGTACTATCCGGCATAGCCCCCTAATGTGAGATACAAACAGTAGGTGTGAGCCGCCAAAACCATGTTAAATTTGCAGGAGTAAACAAGAAAAGATGCCCATGAGTGAAATGAACACCGAACAAGCCCATTCTCTCCCCACTCGAAGTATGACCTCGGCGCACCAGTTCTAATATCCCGCAAATTCTTTTGTTTGTGCCTCGCAGTATTCGAAGAACTCGGCAGCAAGCCCAGTTCCGCCTTGATCCTTGGATTTCAAGCTCGCTACGTGGTCAGGCTTCGGGGTACTGTTGAACCGGCCCCAGGGGATGATGAACTTCGGCCCATCACCAGATTTCACATCAGCGCTCAGCCCAGCCCACAACCCAGTGTACGCACCCATATTTGGTGGGTGAAAGAAGGGCGCCATTGCTGCCCTCATGATCCACGGGGTTCCATTCCAGCCTGGGGTCTTTATCGTTCCCGGGTTCTGGGCGACGGACACGATGCCATCATTGGCATATCGCTTGTCAAATTCAGACGCCAAGAACCAGTTGCCGGCCTTGGAGGCACTGTACTTGTGGTTCATGTCGTCAGAGTGCTTGCCAGGCTCGAGCTCGGCGAATGAGACGCCGCCTGGGGGACCGGCCAGGTCGACGATTCCTGACGTCGCAAACACGATGCGGACAGTGTTCGGAGGCGCGGTCTTTGCGCTCTCGATCAGGATCGGCAGCAGGAGATTTGTCAGGAGGTAAGGCCCCAGGCAGTTGGTGCCCATGTGTACCTCGTGGCCTTGCGCCGTGACACTCCCGGGGGGCTGACGGCTGACGCCTGCATTGTTGAAGAGCACGTCGAGTCGTGATTCTTTGGACAGAAAATCGGAAACGCAGGGCGAAATCGTGGTCAGGTTGCCCAAGTCGACCGTCAAGCTGCTGAGCTTTCCTGTTGTGGAGTCTGCCGTCTTGGCTGTCTTTGCCTTGATTTCTTGAACGGCCTCTGTGACTTTAGAGGCAGTGCGGCCGGCCACGTAGACGTGACCGCCTTTAGAATAGAGGATTTTTGCAAGCTCATAGCCAACACCTGAATTCGCACCAGTGACAATAAAGACCTTCCCAGCGAGTGAAGGAATTTGCTCCTCGGTGAAATGAGGGCTAGGTGGGAAAAGTTGCGTCCAGGCTCCCATGGTGACGAACAGTATGCGCTATGTCGATTGCTTGAAGAGTAAAAGGAGAAGGCGCGAGGAAAAGGAGATGAAGGCACTTTGGAACCAACGAACCCTGCGAAACCAACCAGGCAGCCGGAGGAGCTACGTAGGAATCGGGCGCGCGGGCGGAATGCGGCGGAAAATGGCGTGGGGGTTGCCTTGTCATCGTGAATCTAAATCTTAATAGTCCTGCAGGGAGCTTTTCCTTGGACTTTGATTGGCCACATAAGTTACATTTCATCGACAAGTTACCGAGGAAATCAGCTGCGACTGTTGGTCCCTGTGGCGTAGCATAAGCAACTTGGTGGTAAGCATGCATGAGTAACTGAAAGTACCTAGGCACATGTATGCGTGGTAATCAACAAGGTGGTGTGGCACCTCCACCCTGCATCCCTAAGCCGTTTCCACGTGTGGGAGGCCTTTGCCCAGATCGCGCGGGCAAAGATTCTATGCCTGTCCCGGCTCAAACCTCACGTGCTGTCACTGGACATGATGTCGCGGATCAGTGGCATATCGCTTTGCTGTTACCCATGATCATGTGGTGCATTTGAAGGCGTATCATTGATATTACCTTATAGATCGGTAGATTCCGTCTTGAGGCAATCAGCTAGTCCATCCCACCAACAACGTCGTCTATCTCCCGTATGAATAAACTTTCCAGTGACATTCGCGAAACTTCTTGGACACTGCTTTCATGGTCATGCATAATCCTCTGCTGCCTTGCCGTACGGAACTGATGGATGACCCCAGCCATGCTTCCAGCATCATATAAGCCTTCCCGTCTGCGTGACGTGGTCAGCAGTTCAAGAGCGCGATCGCACACACTCTCGTCTGAACACTTCGCAGCCAGTGCGAAGAGCGGGGCCACAATGCCGCTTTCCGATGAGAATACTCGCCGCTGGCTACCTGCTCCTTGCTTCAGGCCTGTCCCGCCTCCCTGAGAATGATCGAAGACCTTTTGGGCCATGTCCAGGATTCTCTCAGCTCTGAAATTTGGTGACGCCCCGAAGACCAGGTGATTAGTTGGGTAATTAGCCTCCAGTAGCATCTTTGACATATACCACTGGATTAGGAGGATGTGCCTGCCGCAATTCCCTGTCTCATCCTGGTCGTCTCTGAAATTTGACTGCTCAAATATAGCCAACCAGACATCGAATTGCTGCTGAAGGAGACTCTTCTGTTCTGTGACAGTTGCTGGCAGCAAGTCTTCTGTGCAGGATTTGTATGATGTATGTTCCGTCAGAAAATGAAAGACAGAATTCTGGAGTTTGATGAAGGCCCTATTAGCTTCATCGAGACACGGAAATGCCACTGGGCCTCGAGGCACCTCGGTCGATAGAAAGAGGCGGGGGATGCGGCCGTCGTCGAAGATAGTTGCCTGTAAGTCCAAACTCTCCAATATAGGTGAGAGTTTGTCTAGGTCATCCGTATTGTCGAGTTCTCGGCGATGACGACAAGTCGACAGCAGGTCCAGACCACTGTCTAAGTGACGCATTGCAGCTGCACTGTCGCCCAGCGTTGCTTCAAAGCAATAGAAAAGTATACAGCATGTGAGCGCATTCTTGACCGTCTCGCTATTAGGCTTTTCGATGCGCCTTCTCAGAGCATGGATGGCCCTGCCGTACTGAGCGAGTGCCCCATGCTTGGTGTCGCCAGTCTCAGAGACCGCCGTGGTTGTGTAGTCGAGGTGGAGAGAACTCAACGCCACGAGTGCCTGTCGCACCACAGACTCCTGGTGGCTTTGTTGAAGGACAGTATTCGTCCAAAATTCGACGTTGAAGTGGCTTGCGATCTCGTGAGCACCTTGCACGCAGAAGTAGTGAAGGATCTGGCGGTCTCTCTGGGATCCCGGTACCCTAAATGGGATCGCATAGCTGCTGATAGAGATGACTGATCCAGGTATGGTAGCAACTCCACCTTTCCCCTTCGTGGAGGCAGTCAAAATGGCCTTATGCGCGTAGCCATCGCATGCCCATCCGGCCTGGATGCACCGTAGGCACGACGGGCGAGCTTCGTCGCATTTGACGTGCCTCTTGCTATAGCCCTGTCAGCCATGCCCAGGAATGCACATGGCCCGCAGTGAAAATAGAATCAGACTTGCCGACAAGTTTTGCAACCACTTCGCGTTCTGGGTGTGCTCGCCCTCGTCCTTGTCTTCGTCGCTGTCAACTCGTTTCGCTTCATAATCTCCACTCAACGTGTTCTGTTGTCAAGTTATGAATCCCGAAAATTTGCGTTGAAGTATGATGAACGTCGAGGCGCAGCCACGCTTAGTGCTGACTTCGGGAATAAGCACGCCTGCATCAACGATGCTCCTTTAGTCAAGTAAACATTTCAGCAGTCATTGCCGGCCTTACTAACTAAATGATACCCCATGGAGGATTCCCAGGCCCATCCTTCAACCCGGCCATTACCTAGGTAGGTTGCATGTATCGGGGAACTTCAAGACCGCTGGATAACCTCAACTTCTCGTTCGTACCAATTAAAACTCGGGTTGAGATGTTGAATGCAAACAGAGCTAAAACAAAGAGAACGGATATTCGCAGCCGCAAAAACGGAGGGTACACCCGTGCATCACCCACGCCATAGCTGCTGCTTTTCGCACACCTAAACACCCAACGCCTACATACCCAACACCAAAGACCCAAATACTTAATACTCAACACCCACACACCTAGTACCCACATACCTAATTTATACAATGCATCAATTTCTGACGTTATTCGCCTACTTTTGATGTGGATAAACATCATATGTAACTATTGGTGGTCAGAAAGTGATGATAATTATTTACAGTTTGAGCAAGGTCAAGTAGCTAGGTAAAGGACCACTGGCCTATGTCGTATAATGTGCGCGTACAGCATGCTGTATCATGCTCATAGGAATTTCATAGAACCTAGCATAAAAGCAATCCCGCCAAGGACCCAAGGTATGGATCTCCTGGCGGCCACCTTCAAAATGCCCCACCTGAGATACTGCAACCCGAGGTGCATCTCGTTGGTGTCGTTCTCGTGTGGGAAGCTAACCTCCGGCACATCATGACCTAAGAAGCGGCACTGACAGGTATCATCAGCGGGACTTGGCCCTGGAATTGGTAGACAGTAACTACAATGGTCACTTACCAGTGGCTCCCAGCCGTCGCCGAGTCTCATCACACACAACCTGTTGGGCGGGACCATTTTTTGGATCGTGGCATAGTGCTCGTCATAATACCTGCGCAGCACCTCTTTTGTCCTCGCATCACCCGCTCGGCACCGCATTGCACCCATGAACATCTTTCTCATAGCACGCGTTGAGTATGCGCTGACTAAAGAGTCGATCAGATAAGCGCTGAGCCAGCCGTCTAGTATGAGTTAGCTGGGAAGTTCCGACAACGTTCAGGAGACGAGAGCCAATAGCAAAGAGGAGGCGTAGAAAGAGGGCACTTAAACCAGCTAAACAAGTACGATAGCAATGTCTCATCGACGCTACGGGACCATGCATCAAAGTCCCGCACGACCATAACGCATTTGGCATCAGGGTATGCCTCAATGAGCTGAGGGCCAAAGATACCAGCGGCATCCGTTATGGCCTCATTGTCCCCGAACATCTCGTCCCAGTCCACCGGGCTCAGATCGGGCCTGTACGTGGACAGGCTGGGGAAGCTCGCATCAGCAGCGCGGTCGAGGAACGCCCACTCCCGCGGCTTCCACCATATCTGGCCAAGATGATGGACGTTCCGGTAGCCGAGGATTTCGAGGGCGCGTAGCATCGACTTGGAACCGGTTCGCGGGAGGCCCACCGAGAGGACCCTGAGGTGGTGCCCGCGCTTGTCGCCTGTGGATGCTGCCGAGACCATGTTCCTGAGGATTGGTTCGAGTCGGGGCTTGGCGGCTTGGGAGATGCAGCTCAAGCGACTTGCGTGTGCAACACCAGGCTTAATAACTCGCGGAATCTATCGCCTCGCGTTGTCTTCGGGTCCCTCCATTGTTGGGCTCTTGACTCAGTGGCTATCTTCTGAGTCGGGGAATCAGCTGGGGGTGGAGATAGCAGCCCTGTATACTCCAGTCAATCCCCCGCGTCTCCGGACTCGTATAAGTCATGAAGGCTCCGCGTGTTGCCGATCTTTGTTATCTGGCCAGCAAAACCATCGGAAAACCACATGCAGCAGTCCGGTCAACGAGTAATTGCGAGTCAGAACCGCGCTCCACTGAGCCTGCTGGTGAGACAAACCGGGATAACATTTAGGTTTGCGTATGACGATCAATGGATCTCAGTAAGCGATTCCGGGGACGAACATGTCCAAGTTACACATGTAGTAATTCGGGGATGAAATGCGGCCTTCAAAAATGACCGACTACACCTGGTGCAAAGTCTCGGAGCATTTTTGCTCATTCAACAACACTTAAGGGTCCACCAGCATATTCTGCTGAATTTAGAGAGCGCCAGATAGCAGATATGGACCGAAACACTGTGATATGCGGCATGGCATGCCGCGTGCCCGGAGCGAACAAGTGAGTTAACCTCAATGATGGACTTTGTGAATGAGAGTCATCAGATCCTGGGGCTTCAAAAATACTGACGGCGATGGTATCAGTCCGAGCCAGTTATGGGAGAACCTCATCAACAAGAGGGACGTCCAACGCCAGGTCCCAAATGAGCGACACAGATTCAACGTCGACACGTGGTACCACCCTAACCACTCCAACAAAGGCACGGTCTGTTAGGAGATTCAGCCTCCTACCCCGATACACCTTATTTTACAGGATTGGGCTAATGCATTGGACAACACAGATAAATCAGAAGCGCGCCTACTTTCTTGACCATCCCGTCACGGCCTTCGACGCAGGCTTCTTTGGCATTTCCGGCAAGGAAGCAGAGTCCATCGACCCACAGCAGCGACAGCTACTAGAGGTAGCGTATGAGGCCCTGGAGGATGCAGGCATCACTCTCGACGAGATAGCCGGCACGCAGACGGCTGTCTTTCAGGGCAGTCTCAGCAACGACTACGGCACCCTGCTCTGTGACCAGGCGTACTACCCCCTGCACAGCATCACGGGGATAGGCGACGCCATGCAGGCCAACCGCGTGTCGTACTTCTTCAACCTGAAGGGGCCAAGTATCGTAGTCGACACAGCCTGCTCGAGCAGTCTGGTCGCTTTCCACCTGGCGCACCAGAGCATCATCACCGGGGAGTCCGACTACGCCATCGTGCTCGGCTCCGCGCTTTATTTCGATCCGACCACCGCTATCGTGCTGTCAGATATGGGATTTCTCTCGTCGGACGGACGATGCAGGTCTTTCGACGCCGACGGCAGCGGCTATGTCCGCGGAGAAGGTGTCTGCGCCGTGGTAATCAAGCGGCAGTCCGATGCCGTGCGCGACGGCAACCGCATAAGGAGCGTCGTCCGCGCGACTGGATCCAACCACGACGGCACCAAGAAGGGGATTACAGTGCCCTCGTCTGAGGCGCAAGAGGAGATGATACGCCGGACCTACCAGCTTGCCAACCTTGATCCGGATGATACTCACTTTTTCGAGTGCCACGGCACCGGGACAAAGGTCGGCGATCCAAATGAGACAAGAGCTGTGGGCCATGTGTTTGGAACGAAGTCCAGAAAACAGGACCTGGTCATTGGCAGTATAAAGAGTAACGTCGGCCACCTTGAAGGTGCCGCGGGACTGGCGGGCATGATCAAGGCGGTCCTGGCTATCGAGAACGGCAGTATCCCACCTCAAATGCACTTTGATAGGCCGAATCCCGACATCAAGTTTGAGGAGTGGAGGCTGAAGGTCCCGACGGAAACATTGAGCTGGCCGGAGACCGGGGGTAAGCCTAGGAGGGCGAGTCTAAATTCCTTCGGATACGGTGGTGCAAATGCTCACGCCGTGCTGGAGAGTTTCGATGACGGGACGAATGGCTCTGCACCAAGCTTAAAGGCGAACGGTGTGGCTCCGACTCCGGCACGCCCGTTCCTGATTCCAGTCACATCGCACGCAACTGAAACAGGCGAGCATCTAAGAAGTGCTCTTCGACAATACCTCACGAAGCAGGACGACGACAAGACAAGCGCAACACACCTACGCGACCTTGCATATACACTCTCGGCCCACCGGACGTTTCACAAAATACGATCCTTCGCAATTGGAGCCTCCAAGTATGAGCTCAGTGCCGAGCTGGAAAAGCCTCGTGATTCCGCAGAATGGAAAACAGTCACAACTCACTCGTCGCATTCAACCCCAAAGATCGGCTTTGTCTTCACGGGCCAGGGTGCGCAGTCTTGGGATATGGGCCGGCAACTCATCGAGTCACACCCACCGTTCCGAGCCACACTAGACAGGTGCGATGCTGTGCTTCGAAGCTTGCCCGTAACTGATAGACCGGACTGGTCCATAGTGGAGGAGCTCCTGAAACCACAGGATCCCGTTGACTCATGCCTCGGCGAGACACGACTCTCGCAGCCAATATGCACAGCCTTGCAGATTGCCTTGGTGAACTTGTTGCGAACATGGGGTGTAACACCAAAGGCCGTCTGCGGGCACTCGTCAGGCGAAGTTGCAGCCGCTTACTCCGCTAACATTCTCTCGCTCGAGGCAGCCATGGTCGTAGCCTATTACCGTGGCTACCACATGGGCCAACAGAAAGCACCAAAGGCAGGAACCGAAACACAGGTTGCTGGTGGCATGATTGCTGTCGGCCTGAGCGAAGCAGACACCATTTCCGAGTTGTCAAAATTCGAAGGCCGACTCTGTGTGGCAGCTGTGAATTCCTCGTCCAGCGTGACCGTCTCAGGAGATATAGATGCCATCGAGGACCTGCACGAGGACTTTTCGAAGCGAGGGGTGTTTGCGCGGAAACTGGTCGTCCAGCAGGCATTCCACTCGCACCATATGGAGCCCCTGGCCCCGGCATATGAGAAAGCCTTGCATGAGTGCAACTCGTACAAAACCGAGACCATCAAGCCGGAGATCCGCATGGTGTCCAGCGTAACAGCCAGAGTCCTCCATGACGGAGATGTGGACGCCGCCTACTGGGTTCGAAACATGGTCGGTGCAGTGCGTTTTGCGGATGCCCTCACCAACGTCCTGCTAGACGATGACGAAGAGCAGGCCGTCGATATCCTGTTGGAAATAGGGCCTCACCCCGCGCTCAAGGGCCCCTCGCAGCAGGTGGCATCAGAGCTGAAGCTCGATATGTCCTACCTCGCCACTCTTACTCGCAACAAACCCGCCTTCGACTGTCTTCTCGAGACAGCGGGCCAGCTCTTCCTCGCCAACTACCCGGTCGATCTTGTGGCCGTAAATGCGGACCAACATCATCCGGGTCACTTGCTCAAAGATCTGCCCACCTATCCCTGGAACCACCGTCATTACTGGACACCCACGACCCGCGCGATGCGCAACACGCAGCATAGGAAGCACAACCACACGCTCCTCGGAACACCCGTTCCGCACTCGACGCCGCACCACATGTTGTGGCGCAACTATATCCGCGTGTCGGAGATCCCCTGGCTTGCGGGGCACGCCATCGAGGGCGAGGTCGTCTTTCCCGGATCGGGATATCTCTCGCTGGCTGTCGAGGCGGCCGTGCGGTATCCCACCAATGAGGGGAAGGTGGTGTCAAAGGTGCGGTTCAAGGACATTGATATCAAGTCTGCCATGACGTTGCGCGACAACGAAGTCGGCACGGAGATGCTACTAAACCTGCAGCCTGAGACAACGTCCGCCAAGAGCTTCAGCGACGAGTGGCTCGAGTTCCACATCAGCAGCTTCGACGTGGATGGCCGCTATTCTGAGCACTGTCATGGCTGGATCACCATAATCCCCGGAGAGCCTGATTCGGTCGAGTTGGACGGCTCGCTGCCCAAGTACCCGTCTATTGAAGAGCTGAGGAAGGCTTCTACCAACCGACCCAGTTGCGCTGATCTGTACCGCCGGCTTGAAAAGCGCGGGGTGCAGTACCGTGATGAATTTAGGCTACTCAAAGGAGACATGGACGATGGGGAGGGCTTCACCGTCGCGAACCTTGAGTTTGACCCCAGTATCTACAGGATCGATGACCTGATAGAGGTGACGCTGGTTCCACTGGCGCTTCTCGACGCAGTCATGCACTCCACGTGGTCCGGGTCTTCCGACGGGTGGGAGTGGTGGCCTGATGAGGACGGCGTGGGCGTGCCGCGGTCGTACAAATCCGTCGAGCTGGCAGGCCATCTCCTTGCGCGCTCGTACTCGGGGTCGAATGACCTGCAGAAGTACACCATCCGCACTTTTGGAGACCGTGTCGGGCTGAGGACCGTCATCTCTCAGCTGTTGGTCTCGGATGAGCAGGGCAGACTCTGTATCCATATGCAAGACCAAGAGAGTACTTTCCTGAAGGAGGAGCAGGGCTCGCTTGGCCGCAGGCTGTACTTTGAGCAGAAGTGGGAGAAGGTGCCCGAATTTGAGGAGATCGTCCCAAATATTCCAGAGCAGCTCGCTGTAGTTGTCTCTGCAAGTCCGTCCGAGACAGAATCCCAGGTCTTGAGCCAAGTCAAGGATTTTGCAGCCAAACATAAAATCCCGAAATTGACCTCTATACAGCTCGGGCAAGAACACCCTTACGACGAAGAGCACCAGAACATCATTGTCTTGGCCTCACTCTCCTCAGACATGGCTTCGCTGCAAGGATTTGCGCATTTCCAGAAGTTGGCCCTGGAAGAGGAAAAGAACATGGTCTGGTTGCTTCAGGGCACATTCATGGGCGCGGCAAATCCAGAAATGGCCAAGTTTGCTGGCTTCCTACGAACAGCTCGGAACGAAAACCGAATGTCTCGACTTGTCACCCTTGACCTCGATGCGGATAACACGGTGGGTTCGACGTTAACTGCTAGCACAGCGATTGTGCGGGCCTTGGACAAGAGTCTGGATGAAGAAGAGGTCGCAATTCGAGGTGAAGATGCCTTTTCTCCACGGCTTGCAGTGGACGACGAGCTCAACTCCAAGCTTGACGATAGCAAGCCCAGCCGGCAGCCGCTACCAGACGACATTCCAGTCAACCTGGAGATTGGCCACATAGGCCGTCTCGACACGCTTTACTTTGCACCCAACGAGGACATTCTCAACGAACCCCTAGGAGACAGTCACATTGAGTTCAAGGTCCTCGCATCGGCCCTCAACTTCCGCGACATCGCCATCGCAGTCGGCCTGATCCAGGACTACCACTTCGGCGAGGAGTGCGCCGGCATCGTGACCGCGGTGGGACCCCAGGCCGCCAAGGATTTCCAGCCCGGCGACAGAATCGTCGTGGCAGCAGGCGAGTGCATCGGGAACTACGCCCGCGCCGACGCATGGCTGGCGCGCAAGATCCCTGACGGCGTAGGCGATACGGCCGCGGCAAGTTTCCTCACCGTCACCATGACGGCCCTGTACGCGCTGCACCACGTCGCCCGCCTGCAGGCCGGCGACACAATTCTCATACACTCGGCCGCGGGTGGCGTTGGGCAGATGGCTATCCAGCTCGCGCAGGCCCGAGGCGCGCGCATCTTTGTGACGTGTTCGCAAGGCAAGCGGGAGTTTATAAAAAAGCGATTCAGCTTTTCAAACGAGCAGATATTCTCATCGCGGGATGACTCCTTCAGGGCGGACGTCTTGGCGGCGACGGACGGCCGGGGCGTTGACGTGGTGCTGAACTCACTGTCGGGCAGGTTGCTCGAGGCAACGTGGCGGTGCCTCGCGCCATTCGGCCGGTTCGTGGAGATTGGCAAACGGGACGTCCACGAGAACGCGGGTCTGCCCATGGACGTCTTCCGACGCAATGTCAGCTTCTCTTCGATTGACATGGTTCTCGTGGTCCAGCAGGACAAGACGCTGACGACCCGGCTGATTGATGAGGCACGTGAACTTGTCTTTGCAGGCAAAATACAGGTGCCGGAGAGTCTTCTCGAGGTGCCCTTCTCGGACGTGGAAAGAGCCTTCCGGCTTATACAACAGGGCAAGCATATCGGCAAGGTTATCTTGGTGCCTGGAGATGGCGATGTCTGGCTCAAGCCCAGAGGCTATCATCTCTTGGCCAAGTTGTTCAACCCGGACAAGAAGTATCTCATTGCAGGTGGCTTGGGTGGTCTCGGTCTGAAGCTTGCCGAGTGGATGTACTTCAAGGGTGCCAGAAAGCTAGCCTTCTTCACCGTGTCAGCCCTCAGTGCGACAGGTGAATTGAGGGAGAGCGCACGGCGAACTGTTGACTGGTTGAAGGAGCGCGGTTGTGAGATCGAGATATACCGAACGGACGTGGCCAACCTGGAAGAGGTCCAGCAGGCCTTTGAAAAGATGGGACCAGTCGCGGGAGTGTTCCACCTGGCCATGGTCCTCGCAGATGTTTCCCTCCAGGGCATGAGCTATGAGCAGTGGGAAAAGGTCATTCGCGTCAAGTGTGCCGGCGCATGGAACCTGCACGTGGCTACTCAGCAGCAGCCGGTGGACTTCTTCACATGCTTCTCATCCATCTCCACAATCGTCGGCAACCCAGGTCAGGCGAACTACAGTGCTGCGAATGCCTATCTAGATGGTTTGATGGATTGGCGCCGGGCCCAGGGCTGTGTGGGCGCCAGTGTCAATGTCGCGGCCGTGTCCAGCGTCGGTGTGGCAGCCGACCTGGGTTTGAAGTTTGACGAGACCATCAACACCCAGGAACTCATGCTGCTTGTGGAAGAGGCCATTCTCAGCGACCGCCGCTACACTGCGTCTGCTCAAGGTGAACAGAGCAGCCGACAAATTGAGCGGAAGAAACTCATTACCGGCGTCAGTGTCGACGGACTTGCCTCCAATCCTGAGACAAGGAAGAGGCCACTGTACCGCAAGCTCTGCGCCAGCATAGACATCGGGCAATCCTCTTCAGCGGGGGCCGCGGCTACTCAAAGCCTAGCCAAGACACTCGCAGGGACCGCGGATTTGGATGAGAGATGCGAGCTCATCACGCAGAGATTCATGGACAAAATATCGGCTGTGATGGGTGTCGAGATGTCTCTGATCGACCCTGCGAACCCGCCGACAATATACGGGCTCGACTCGATCGTGGCAATTGAGCTGCGCAAATGGGTCAAGACCGAGACAAAGGTCGACCTGCCGCTGTTTGAGCTGCTGGGAGGAAAGGCAATCAGGGATCTGGCTGCCTATATCGCGGCGCAGATAGTCGTGACGGCTGACGCCCAGTCGTCTTCGAGTGGTCTTGCAGTGCGCTCTAATGGGCAGACGGGCGATCAGCAAGGAATGATAAATGGCTCAAAGAAGTCCGAGGTAAACGGATTAACGAACGGCATAAACGGCAAGGGTGAGGCCAAGGTTAACGGCCTGGTTGACACTGAAGCACACCTCGCGTGGTGGCGACAGTACCTGGCCGACGTGCCAACCACAGACCCCTTCGGCATGACGAAACCTGCCTCCATTTCTCATGCAAATGGGGTCGCTCCTGACACGACTTTCAGGACACCCTGCTACACGATCCCGGCGAACCATGTCAAGCGCATGCAACGCATATGCAAGCACGACCTCGCCATCGCATCTTCCAGCAGCGTGTCAGCATCGGCATCGACTGCTGCGTTCAAGTTCATTCTGGGCGCGTTCTGGGCATATCTGTTGCGCCATGACGGTGGAAAATCTGGCGACACATTGATCGATGTGGTTGTCGGCGGCGCGGATGCGGAGCGGGTGCCTGTGCGGCTGCGCTTGACGTCACAGAACACTGCGGATGCAATGACGATTGGCGAGCTGGTGAAAATATCTGCCCGAGAATTGGAGGCGGCAAATGGTCACTCTGTTGGTCTCTCTCGGCGGGTTATTGACGAGAAAGTTGGTTCATCAGCTCAGAGCGGGGTTGCTGTGAGGTACTGCGAGGAGGGCGACGCCAGCGCTGTCAACACGTCGCGAGCAGCTGTGCTTGAAGCCATCCGCAAGAGTAACACAGATATAGGACTATACATGGCTTCCTCGCCGGATATACATGCGGAAAAAAGCATCGGAGAAGTCATGAACGGCTTCGCAGTCTTCTTGACTGACGCGATTCGGGATCACAGACGCCCACTTGGCGTCTCGTCTGTGCCTCGATTTGGGGCGCCACTTGCAAATGGACAGTAATGCAGTCGAAAAGAGCTAGGACGTTTGAGCAAGGAATGAGATGAGCGGAAGAATGCCGAATAACGAGGCAGTGTTAAATACGAACAAGAACTTCCATGTTGATATATGTGCGTCAAGTCTGGCCATGAACCGAAGTTCCAGCGCAAGGTTTCTGACGTTCCGGACCCCGGAAAGTCACGTGCAATAACCGTCAACGTCAGGCATTAGATTACATGAAAGCAACACCATGACACAGCTTCCAGAGCCCCCAGTGGCGCTCTTGAACGATGGAACAAGGACGCTGCATGATCTAGTATTGCAGAAGTATGGCCAAGCAGGACAGTATTTAAGCTTTAGCACATACAGGCAGCATGACATCGCGAGTTGTTTTTCTGAGCATTGCCCCATGCGTCAAATTAGTCAGTTGACCGAGATATCGTCTTTGAAATTGTAAATATCAGATGTGGTTGAGCATAGAATCCATCATACAAATGAGCCGCTCCAACATATACACCGACTATCCAAACAGCTGGAGCTGCCCGCATGCGGCTGGATGGGCTAAACGCCGACGTTCGGAGCGCAACTCCAATTGTTCACTTCGGGGACTTTAGAAGATTATGTTCACGGTCTTCACACCGTTTCAAGAGGTGGGACTATGTGCGATCACCTGTCGAGGCACTGGACGGAATGTCACAGCATACGCAATATCATCGCCCGTGCGCTTGAGTGGAAAGACGGTGTAGGCACAGTGCCAGGCTGTGTGAACGAATTTCGACCCTGGAGTGCGAACAGGATGTATGAATCGCATGCTTTGTCGTTCGTCTTGTGACAATGGCTATCCCACCAATCCGAATACTTGACAATATGATTCAGTAGGTGTGACCTGAGCCGTCAACCTCTAACGTATCTAAGCTCTGCACGATGTGTTCAAAACGAACAACTCTGTCAAGAGGAGTGCAATAATTACTTGGCATCTAAATCAATGAATTGCTGGAGTGACCAGGTCATTCAGGTCTTTTTCCTGTTCGTGCCGGATGAGCAACCACAGGAGCCTTGTCTCGACCCCGAGAAAGTCGTGTGCGCAGACGGCCCGCCAATCGGCCCAACGCCGGCCTGTTATAGAGTTTTATAACCCTGAGCGACTCATTTGATCCCTCGCCGCGGTTTTCCTCAATCTCGAGGTCAGGCCCCCGATCGCTTTCACCCGAGGCTGATTCCTCTGGATGCTGAACAACAGGATCTGATCGCGCGTTCTCCGCAGGTGATAATGATGTCTTTGTCGAGTTCGAAGACGAACGGTCGCAGCCTGCGAGAGTCTCATCAAGCAGTTCTTCTGATGCGATTCTGAGAGGGTGGCCTTCGTTGTACAACAAGGCCTGCACCCTCACTACCTGCTCAAGGACACTGACAGCTTCTGACTTCCTCCCCGCATTTAGATATGCTTTAGCAAGCACACGCTGCGGTATTAGGCAATCATCGTCTTTCTCGTCGCATCTTGACTTTTCGATGTCAACTATACTCTCAAGTATCTTAATTGCTTCGGAAGTCCTCCCAACTTCCAAATATGCTCGAGCAAGGACGTATCGGGACACGAGCAGTTGACGGTCCGTGTCGTCGAGCGTTGAGTTTTGAATGTTTATGACTCGCTCGAGTATGTTGACGGCTTGCTGTATCCTACCAGTGTCCAAATAAGCACTGGCAAGATCACGTTGTGAGGCCAGCGACTCAGGGTGTTCTTTGTGGATGACAAGTGTTTGAGTGTTGACCACAAGCTCGTAGAGCATTACAGCCTCTGATAACCTGCCGTCCTGCCTATATGCAAAAGCAAGCCACGCCTGCGCGTTTGCTGTTTCGCGGTGTTCCTCGCCAAGGTTTTGTGCATAAATTCGTGCCACCTCCTCCAATCGGCGCGTTCCTTCTGCAATCTGACCGTCTTTGACGTATGCAACCGCGAGCGCCTGCTGCGATGCAAGTCGCTGCGGGTCTTCTTCTGAGCACAATATCTGTCTGATTCCGACCCCCTTTTCAAACAGCGCGATAGCTTCCTTGATTTGGCCGTCGTCCAACAATGCCGTCCCAAGGTCATGTTGTGCGTAGAGTAGCTCCTCGTCTTCCTCCCCAAGCTCTTGACGCGCTTTGACCACTTTCCTCAATAAGGCAACTGCCTCTTTTGTCCTTGCATTCGTACGGTATGCATTCCCCAGTTCGCGCATGTTTTGCAGCCGCCCCAATTCGTTTTCACCTACTACCTTGTCATCGAGACGCGATACCGCTTCAAATACTCGAAGCGCCTGTGTCGGGTTGCTTCCCTCCATATCGACTGCCACGCCAAACACGCGATAAAGTTCGCGGAGGTCCCTTGTCGGCTCTTGGTCATGCAGATCCAACTGGTGGAAGATCCGTCCCGCGAACTCGTGCATGTCTCTATCAAGCCCCATCTTTTGATAAATCCAAGCGATCCGTACACATGCCTGCAGAATGTATCTGGATTGAGCCGCATCATCGACCAATTTCACATCAGATTCAACCAGCAGCTTGACGTGGGGCCTAAATTGATGGTAATACGGACACCAGCCGTCAAACGCATAATATGACAGGCCAACAATGAATACGGTCATCCGGACCGCGGAATTTCTCTCCTGCTGGCTGTGGCGATCGCGCACCCAGCCGTGGACAAGCGGGTGCATCGACACGGACTTCCAAGCGCTTGCGGATCGGTCTGTTCTCACCAGTGCGAGTGACTCAAGCCGCGCCACTGCCTCAGTAATGCGAATTCTCACATCTTCCTCCTCGGTCCTGACGAGATCGGGAACTTGTGCCACATGCCAGGCTGTGAGATTTTGCGCGTACGTTTCAAACTCCTTGGGGGTTTGGAGTGCTTCTTGGACCCCTTCCCACGCATCTTCAAGGACGTCAAGAGGTACGCTCATGTAGTGAAAAGTCGATAGAATTTCCAGTAGATTAAGAGCATCTTTGCGCGTCTTTTCGGACACACCGGCCTCTTGTTGTTCCAGAAACTCAATCGATGCCCCGAACGTTGCATAGACCGAGTCGTAGCGCGAATGCCCCTGGCCGCGGGACGTTTCGAGTAGTCGTCGGCGATTTGTCCGAAAGAAGTCCAGATAATCGGCTACACTGCAATGTTTGGTGGCTATGTAAGACCCAGCGTGCAGAATGGCCAGGGTATGGTGTCCGAGATGCTTCACGAGAGTGACCGCAAATGCATAGTCCTCGCTATTTTCAGCAATGTCGGACAAATTTCCGCTTTGTTGGAGAAGCTGGACGCATTCGGGCTCTTCTAAGTTGACGAGTTCTTCATGCCCACACGCGGTTGCCAAAAGCCCACACTGGGGATTCCGGGATGTCATCAAGATCGCCCCACGACTTCCCGAGGGAAAATATTTCTGGTAGTCTCGGCTTAGATCGTCCGCGTTGTCCACAATCAGAAGCCATCGCTTGGCCGGTTGGAGATTCGAAAGGGTCTTTCGGACAGCGTCAACAGTTTTGGGGCACCTTAATGCCTCTGCGACTTCGGAGAAGTTCTCCTCGGCTGTGCTTTGCGTGCTAACGTCTACCCAGAATATGCCCCAGAACCTGGTACAGTCGGATCAACACGAACGTCTTTGCATCCGCAACTGCGCAAGGGACTCACCTGTTTCGGACTTCATTTGCCACGTGAAGGCATATCTCGCTCTTGCCCTGACCACCCATACCAGTCAGGACAAACCTTCGTTGTTCATTCCCCGCATCCTCGGAAGTGATTCTTTTGATAATCCTGTCAATGACTTCCCGCCGGCCAGTGAAGTGCGGGTTGGTGGGACGGTCCACCAGCCAATGCTGATTTCCTACACCATCAAATGAAAATTCAGTCAGCGGACAACAATGAACCAATAATTGCTAGAACTTATAATACTACATGAACAAAGACAAGCGATTAGCTGTCCTAGCCGTATGCAAACAATCCCAAGAACCCCTTGTAACTCCTCCGCCATCAGTCAAGAATGTTCCACATGATATGACCATGGTACATGATGCCGCTGATCGCTTTGGTCCCATGGTACCTCAACATCTACTGGGCCCTCAAGAAGAGGCTGGGACGGTTGGTCATCCTTCCGACGCATATAGCCCACTTCAATCAACACGGGCTCAGGGTAATAGAAAGGCAACTGACCTGAAGCCATCTTCTCTTTGACGTCTCTCGCTGGAATCTTCCCCAGCAGCTCCCGGGCAAAGGCCACGGCTTTTCCAGCGGCGTATGATCTCCAGCGATCACTCTTGTGAGAGTCGGCGTAGTCAGAGATGCCTCTGATGACGAGGCACCGGCTATTAACCTCGACGCCTGCTGCCTCCATCTCGACGCACAATGCTTCGCCGCACTGTGCGCTGATTGAGTCCCTCTTTTCCGCGTCCATGATGACTGAGTTTCCGGTGGCGATCCGTCCTTGGTGGTAGATGAAAAGATCTTTCTGGCTATCTTCACGCAAGACTCTCTCCACAAGCTCATGTCTGTCACAGTCCTTGCAGTTGGATGTGTAACTACCAACGTGTTTGTAATGTGGTTGAAAGAGCTTGTCATGCTCAAGGCCAGGGTGCTTAAATCGACCTCCCAATCGATTGTGACTCTGCAACTTTGCCATGTGCTGATGGAAGGTTGACCGGCCGAGGTCGTGATCCAGCTTTAGTGAAGGCAGCGCGTTCAAGATAACCGTGTGTGGCTTGTCCATCGTGCCTGTGATCTCGAACCCATCGACTCGCGATCTTCCATACTCATAGTATACCACAGAGCCTCTGCCGTCCGCACTGGTAGGCCAGCCCACCACAACATCGCCTAGCCGCAGATCGTTGAGAGGGTCGGAGAATGAATCGGGCTGCGGAACACCACCACCTATTCCCACCAACAGCGTCATCCTGATGTTGGGGAACGTCTTGAAGAGGGGTGCCGTGATACTGCTGACGTTAACGTTGCCTGTCATGCCTTGGCGACAGGTGGCCAGGACGATGTTGTGACCTGATGCCGAGCCGAACTCGTAGATATTCTCGTCTGAATGGTTGTCAATCTCCGGAGGCTCGTGCTCCTCGTCTAGCATCAAGACTGCTGGCAGTAGCTCAAGATCCGCCACGGGGCATATCCATGCCACATGATAGTTTGTCCGGGCAACCTTCTTTCGTGGTTCTTGCGCCATTTCGAATAACTAGTAACGTTGGATAGAGGAGCCTGGCGAAATGAAACGTCCCAAAGCGGTTTTGAGGGGGCAAGATAAAGAAGACACGGAAGTGTGATTCCGCGATTGAGGACAATGTCATACAGAGAAAATCTGGAATCAAGTATGCACAGAAGACTGACAGAGGAACGTGGGGAGGGAAAGAAAATTTGTTGGTGGGCGTGGGCAGATCCTGGCTGAACTCTGAGAATCAAGGAGAGCCTCATATGTCGCTGCCCGGCGGACTGCGTCGGGCAGAAATGGCTGAAGGATGGCGTTGCACATGAGGTTGTGTCGCACAGCGCGTTGCTTTTATCCACGTCGGCTCTCTTGGCGGTGTGCTCCTGCAGGCTGAGCCGTATCAGCCAATAAACCACGCCCAGCTGCGCCTTATTAGCTGAAAGGACCTTTTGGGGTGGCCACCTTCTGGCCGGAGTTCTCTTGTGCGCCCATTTCGGGCTGGTGGCTGCTGATCTGTGCAGGGGCTAAGCCGGGCACAAGCTGTGCATCGTGGCTGAACAAGTATTCCTGGTCATATGTGAGAAAAGACCCTCCAGGCTCCCAGTTTTGGCTTGGATTCTGTGTTCTGGGTGAAGATGATATAAATGGGCAAGTCCGTCGGCCATGGCGTTCACCCAGTGCACCAAGAACCGAATAATCTCAGCATGTCAACAGCCGCTTGTCCCGATTCACAGCCTCAAACCAATAACCAGCCCACAACCAATTCCCGTGCTCACGCCAAGAGCTTCCGAAAGGTTTGGCAGGTGGCAAGCGCTGACAGGGCCCTCAGCCTCTACGGCTTCCGTCGTTTCAAGACCTCCCACCTCCTGAATCTTCGCTTCCTTGAAGCTGAGATTGCCGACCTTGATCATGTTATTTACCAGGCTGGCCTCACCCTAGGCCTAGATCATGCACCCGGGAACAGGCTTGGGCTCAACTATTGTAAAAGAGATGCCAACGTCCCAAAACTAGATGAGACTATCACGGAGGAGTTCGTGCTGAGGCTTCGTGATCTACTAAAACAGTATGGTCCGTACCCCGTTGTCTTCAAATCTTCTCATGATTAGTTAACTCACAGAATTCCACCAAATGTGTAGACGAAGCCTTATCCGCCTTCAAAAACATCATGGCCATGGAAAGGTGCTCGCTATTGGATGATGAGAAAGCAGCTAGCGCACGCACAGATCTCACGTTGCCCGAGATGTACGAGACAAGGCTCTTGAGACCGGACCTCCCATCTCGATCCCGTGCCGACCCTGTCTCACACTGGATACACAGACTACTGCGAGATTTCCGATATTGGAACCTCTCCAGGCGGTGCGGGGCGAGTGGCGTCGAGGCGCAGGCCGCCCTTGGCAGGGCAGACAGCTTCTCGCACCAGAACTCCGCCCCCCTTTCCAACTTCCTCGGGCGTTTGATCACCACACTCATGACGGGCGTGTTCCTAGTCGTTCCATTGGCGGCATTGGGCCCCCAGTCAACATCGACTACACAGCTGGTCGTGGTTGCAGTGTGCATCTTGTTGTTCTCGTTTCTGGTCGCCACGATGATGAAGGCGTCAAATTTTGAGATGATGGCAGTATCTGCTGCGTACGCCGCTGTGCTTTCAGTCTTTGTTTCGAACAGTTCATGAAGTGGATGCATTGCATTTTTCTTTTGCGACGTTCATCGGATAGGGTTTGGTCCTACTGCATCAAAAACGCCAACGCTTAGAAGGAATGAAGTTTGGTAAAGATCAGGTTATAATTTCTCTTCCAATTCTGCAATGACCATGGAACATAAATCAAAACCTGAAATAGAATACGTTTCAGTATCAATTGTGTCTTGATTGGAGTTTTCGTGTTGTCCTTACAGTCAGCAGTATCAAAAAACGCCTCTCTCCAAATCATGTTGGTCCTCAAATCCTGCCTCCTGCCTTAGAAATGGCTTGTCTACTGATTTCAATACAAGATGTGCGCAGACACAGCAGTATCATGGCCTGATCTATTGAATCATCATATTTTCAGATCAAAGAAACCCTGCATACATCTTCTTTCTGCACCTCTGTTGTACATGGTCTCAATTGACATGGTTGGGTCAGATTCTGTGTTAATCTGTTTAATTGGACAAAGGTTTGATTCTGTTGAAAGCGATTAGTCTCATTTATCATAATACTGCATTTTAATCGCTGATGCTGAAGAAATGACAGTGTATTTTCTAAAGAAGGGCCAGGTGGACAATTTGGCCTAATGTTGGCCGAGACTACCTGCGTGTGCGGTCTGTGGTTCCCGAAGCTGACGCCGTGTCTTCGTTGCCCAATTGGCCCTCGAAGTGATGAGAAGAGAAAAGAAAAGAGAAAAGCACAACACAAAATCCTAGACCAAGCCAAACTAGTCCCAAGGCAGTTTGACAAACAAAGTCTCCATCTAGCTCCCCTTACACCCTCTCTGACGATGATGAATGCATCTTAGGAGTGATACGGACACCACGTCCGATGCAATACCAGCGTCGAAGATGAGGTGAGTATCCATACGCCTAAATCCACACGCAACCACTGCCCTCCTGGCCACAAACCATCTGCGCAAAGAGAAGTGTTAGTAAGAATGTGTTCTTGTCTTTCAAAAGAGGAGAGACAAATCAAGGGGTGAGTGGCGTTGATATATATTTGGATAGAGGTGAATACCGCGAGGAGAAAAGGGGTGACCTACGACTTTATCGCCGGGGCAGTTCCAGACATCGCAGGACGAGATCTGACCGTCGCAGCGACAGTTAGTCTGGCCCGAGATGCTTCCGCCGTTGCAGGCAGGGAGAATCTGTCCGCAATCGACACGGGCCTCGAGGGAGTGGGGCTCCGAGTTACGGGCCTCGAGCTTGTTGGGCATGGCGAGAGAGCCAGTGGCGAGGAGGGCGATGACGGGAATGGTGAAGAACTGCATTTTGGAAGATTCTTTTGAAAGTGCGGAATGGTTTGAGTGTCTGGTGATGTGATTGCTTTGCAGGTGTTGAGTGGTAGATGTCTGAGTGGATGAGTTTTACAATTGATGCCGACGGGCGTCGTCTTCAGTCTTTATATACACGCTTTGGCCCCTCTCGATTCCCTCATCTCATTACATGATGCTCGATTTCGTTGAACGATGGAGCACGGCACAGCACAACGCTCTGACACTGGATATTTTTGCCATCAGCTAACACAGAATTGGCAATGACGCTCTTACGATCCTGAAGTCAACAACCCAGCATGGGACTTCAGATACTGAACTGCGAAGTTTTTGCTATTCCGAGAGACTCAAGGATCGTATTGTGTTCCTGGCATGAAGGAATTATGTCGATCTCCCCTGAAATGTCGCTGGGATTGAGGCCAAGGCAGTCATGTATAACTTCGTGTAATCTGTCGTTGACCGAATTTGGCACTGATCGGAGGGCACAGCGTTTTAGAGTGCGAGGCTCGCATTCAGTTTCCGAAGCTCTTTCAGCTACGACGAAATGAGTAAAGCTGCTACCTCGCTGAGATATATAGTATCATAATCAAATCGCAAACTGTAGGTAGTGTTGATGTGTTTGTGTCTTTTCGATGTGCCGGCACAATTGTTCACTTTCGTTGCATGGGTTGCGCTTGTATCCTGATGGCGCAATTATTTAATCCGATTGCAATAGCTATGGGCTTACGTTCGGTCAACCTTGGTGATAGTCTCTCCCAGCCGGAGTCCCCTACCTCAACCGTATTGGGCAAGAATTTTCACCCCTGTCCCGATCCCCAGCGTCATCAACGCCATGGATGGGGCTGACGAGAATCAGCACCAGCTGCGCCGACCCAACTAGCCCGTTACCCCGGCCATGGCAAATGCAGCCACCGTACAATTTTACCAATCAAGATGAATGCATTCCGCTTTCCGTTAGCAAAAATTGCGATCTCCACCTTTGCGGGTTAAAAGGCTGATGATGAAGTCACTACCATGTGGTTAACTTGCATCAACAGCCAATTGATGATTGAATGTGGTTATGCCAAGGCATCAGCACAGTCATCAATTGTGTTTTCATCGGGTCCCAACAGGCAGCAAGATATCTTCTTCCGAAGAAAGAGAATACACGGAGGCCTGAGAAATGCTGATGGAGAGTTTAGGATGTTTTCAAGGCAGGACAAACTACATATAAGTAGGCCTCGTGTGACAATGTAATTTTTAGAAACAACAGCACCAAGACTATCTATGAGACAGCAGTTTTCAAAATGTTGGGCACAATTGTAACATCGTACGGGCGGTCGCCCGCCTCAATTTTGTTTATGGTCATCGCCGTGATCCTCTCACTTGCCGATTTCACACTGGCAGTGAAGATCAGAGGCGGCGCCGATCCCACGATAATGAAAGTCGGAGACAATTATTACTCAGCAGAGTCGGCCAGCGGCGGCATTTGGGTTCGTGAAGCAACAACCCTCGAAGGTCTCGGAGCCTCAGATGTGCGACGCGAGAAAGTCTGGTCCGACGATGCTGGCAGAGGCGCCGTCTGGGCCCCAGAGATTACCACTGATCTCGGACGAACCTTCATCCACTTCTCATCCGGCGAGAATGCAGCCCATCGGATGTATGTTATCAGCGCCGACTCACCTCTTGGCACTTACTCGGCCGAGTCGAAGCTGGATTTGCCGGACGATCAATGGGCTATTGATGGGACATTCTTTGTGTTCGAGGGTCTAGGCTGGTTCGTGTGGTCTGGCTGGGCCAGCGAGGCCAACAATGCCGAGCAGAATCTGTACATCTGCCGTATGAACAGCCCCACCGAGCCTATTGGGCAGCGCTACATCATCTCCCAACCTCGGGAATCATGGGAGCAGGGCGACAGCCCGCGCATCAACGAAGGTCCCGAGGCTATCGTCGACCCGAACGGCCAACTGCATATCGTGTACTCAGCCAACGGCAGCTGGGGCAGCAAATACTGTCTCGCTGACCTCCGGCTGCGAAAGGGCGGTGACCCGACCTATGTGTGGGACTGGTACAAGTCCAATGGCTGCCTATTCGGTTCTCATCAGGACAGGATGATGCAGGGCTGGGACGCGACTCTGTACATTGACGGACCTGGGCATCACACCTTCGCGCTTGACGATGGCGAGGTCAGCCAAAGCCCTGGTGGGACCAACCGCATCCCGTTCGTGTTCCATGGTGTCGAGAAGGGCACACCCTATAGCTGGGAGGCCCGCAGCTGGTTCACTGGGTCTTATGTCTGGTGGAGTAACACCGCCTATACCCGAGGAGATGTTCCAGGGGACAGAACCAATACTGGTTACAGCTTCAAATTTTTTGAATGATTGGTGGACCTCTTGTATATAAACGGGTCTATCATTTTAACCATGATGTCAATTCGTGTACTATAGGCAATATCAACAGTACTTTTGACCGTACTCGTTGTTTCACTTAATTTGATATTGTCACATGGAGAGATGTTCTTCCTCAACCCAGATTGTAGCATCATGAGACATGACCGAAAGCTGCTGAGTTTCGAATTTACGCAAGCTTTGATGTGGAGTGGAGACTTGAATGGTAGGATGATAGAAGGCGGCTCGACATAGTACAAATGTCTAGATTTACCACCCACGGTTCCTCAATGCTATCATCATGGGTTGCAGCAGACGATTAAGATAGCAGGATGAAGATGTTCCCATCATGTCCCGACACTCGCATTGGCTTGGAGTTCAAGCGGGCGACTCTCCCAGTCGTCCCACCAACGCACGCCCTCTCTCTCAACCGGCCATACCCGTCGCCATAGCCGAAACCAGTATTGATCTCTCTCAGGGCCACAAGAACTTGACTGCGGCCTGCTAAATGTTGACTGTGACCTGCGGAATCTTGGCTGCGGTGTACGCATTATGATGCCCCGACCAACCCCCTCCACATGAAGTACGCCACGCGAATCATCACGGACATCCCGCTGAATCCGCCACTCTCGTTTCAACGCAGCCAAGAACTGGTTCAAAGGCGTGTAACACGCCCCCATCATTGGTCTGTCGGCGAATTCCTCACCTCCCCGAGCACACAGCTCAAGTCGTTCCAGCGGCAACGGCGCCGCCCGACCAGGTGATCCTCTTGGCTTGGCCGCGTCGATGACTTCGAAGATGGACAGCGCAAGCGATGCGTCGATGGCGCTATTGACGAACACGTCGCGTACGTGGCCCTCGCGGAATGCCTCGAGAGGTTCCGGCAGATACATGGTGTCCTGCTCGTCAAACCACGGCTCGATGGCGGTGTCGCGGCTCCTGGTGGTCGTTCCGTCCGGCGTGGGGTGTACGTATCCGGGTGGGGACGCATCTAGGTATAGATGAAGTTCCTGGAGTCGGGATAGACGTCTCAAGGATCTGTAGCGTTCTACTTCGGCGGCATCACCGCGCGAGCGGCGGACCTCCAGGGTGAAGTGCTGAAGGTTGGGGCAGATTTCTGCGAGTTGGTGGATGTGATCGTCGCGCAGGCGAGCGCCGCCCGGGACCAAATGCGTGTCTAGATCGAGTTTCCGCAAGCTGGGACTAAGGCTGGGTATGAAGGATATGGCTCGGTTCCAGTATCGGATCTGGAGTGTGGTGAGATGCACAAGGTTTCCCAGGAGAGTGGTCACCTCGTCCCAATACTCTGGTGTGGTCCTATGTGCAAATATGACGCACGTAAAGGTCAAAGTGATGAGTGATGGAAAGTCGGTTGGTGCTGGTAGCCCCTGAGGAGCGAGGGGCACGTTGAGCCTAAGGCCACGCATGGCCGAGAAGTCGCCAGCTGTTTCCTTGCAAATGACGGCGAATGGGATGGGGAGATGAATCCTCGGTCCATCCACCTGAATGAATTCGCGAGGAACTGTCAGTGACCTGGGGTTTTCTGTGTTCTGCTCTTCGGCCTCGATCTGGAGATCCCTCCGCCTCCACCAGAAGTACGTTCTCCTCAAGCCTGGGGTTTGAACGCTTCTGACCAACTTTAGGGTTGTAGGGCTGATCCTGTGGATCAGACCGCCAAGACTGTAGAGACATGGAGATGTGATGATGGTGCGCTCGTATGAAGTGAATGAGTTTGGAATCGGGCTGCTTGGGTTGAAGGTGGAGTGGTGCAGCCGACAGCGGCTTATTCTCTCATGCAGCACCTGCAAGAGGCACAGTGGGAGCTGTTCAGGACATGCCCAGAAGAGGTCGGCCAGACCTTTTAGCTGTCCCAACAGTTGAATCACAGGTTCCCATTTGTCATCAGCGATAGAGACTGTTGATAATGGCCACTCTCTAGGCCACTTGTCGTCGTCCAAGTGGCGCCACAACGCTGTATCATCCTCGCGGCCTCGTTCACATGGATGGAGCGATAGATAGGGGTATCGGAGTCCTGCGGAGTCAGAAAAGAGGATGATCCGACGAACTTGCCCAAAAGCGTCGTCACGAAGCAGCCTCTCTTCCAACTGACGCACATCTTGGCAACGCTGTTCTCCATCGGCGATTGTGACTTTGACCGTACGGAAGAGGACAGTGCTTGCGACAGCATAACAGCGTTTGCTGGCTCGCGCCAATGCCAAGAGGCTGGGTGGATGTATGTTGTCGAGAATCTCACAAATGTCCTGCAGTATTTCCGTTGAAAGCCCTTCTATGAGTGCCGGTGGCATGTCGTGTGGCAGGAAAGACTCGGTATATGCGATTGTTTGTATTCGAAGTGGGCGTATGGCTAAGTTCTGAGTGCATAAGGGGCCCAGATGGCCCCCTTTTTAAAGACGTACGTACGCAGTACGTACTGTCCATTCAATGACCGTCCGTTCACTGACCCCTCATTCACTGCCATATGTCGAGCGCGCATGCGTTCGGGCATTTGGACGTAATTTTCGAGTACCGGACAACCGTCGGGGTTCTGTATGGAGATGCGCAACCATGTACAAAATCTGGATTGCAGCTGCGTAAGAGAGATAGGAAGTAAGAGGCCAAATGGAATTTAATCTACCCCATCAATATTCATGACAGTGGATGGCGCTATTTCCAGGCTGCAGCCTATACCCGTCTGACGGTAGGCGAGTCGTTGAAGCCAGCCGGCAGCCGGCTGGCAACGAGCCGGCAGCGTCAATGAGACTAGCCCACCGTACACCTCCCATGCTGTGCAATGCACCCACGGCGAGGGCATCCCACGTATGGCTTATTCCAATAAAATTCAATTAAGATCAGACACATTTCTGAGGCAAGTAAGCCGAGAACCCTGGCCTCACTCTCCAGCTTGGCTGTTACTGTCTCAGGTCCCGCACGATCCAGAGGCCTTTTGTGACACTGTGAACCAGAAACCCCGCCAGATCGTCAGGTGTATCAGGCGAACCAGTCCTCATGTACACATCCAACATCGTCATCCATGGTGTAAAGACTGGACATTTTTCGTATTTGGTCTATGTACTACCGTTCCTGAATAGCGGACAACGTTGAGCTTGTGGAGCTCGCTTGTCATGATTTCATTTATTTGCATAATATAATGACAATCTGATCCGTTCCATTTTGGAAAGAAAATACACTTAGAGCATTCCATGGTTATGGTCATCCGCCTTAAGTTAATGGTGTTGTTTGCTAAGGAGAACTGTCCCGCCGGCTGCGGCTGAATAGGCTGACGCTCTGCATGGAGCTAAAGCAATCCCACTGGCATGCCTATCATCCCCAGAGCTCCGTCAACACGCAACCAAAGCCAGTCGAGCTCAGGACTCGTGGTATATCCAATTACCTAGGTCACCATTATTGAGAATTGAAGGATGGTCTGAACTTGTTGATGTGTAGACTTGGCCAGTGGATAGGACCTGAGGCTATTTAAAGGCACCAAGGCATTGGCACATACAACTGGTAAGTATATTTCCCTCTTGCCCAAGACAAAACGGACCTTCAATCAAATGAAGTTCATCATATAGTATCACATGTGTACCAACAGAGGTCAAGAGCAATCTTGGTTCCAATACAGCTGCTGCTAGGCTATGGAAACAACCGGATGTGTTCTCTTGTGACTTGGTACGTTTTCCTCAGACCCCCCTAGTGAGCTGCCTAGGTTCGGCATACACACTTCTTGATCTGACCACCAGTACTCAGCGAGTACGTTGATTGCGAACGCGAGTTCGAGGCTGGTGGATTGGGCAGTAGCCGTCCACGAAGAAGACGACAGAACTGGGCATCCAATTGGTGCAGATGCCTCTATCCTTTGGGCCGCAAAGGGTCCAGGTGTACTGCTGGAGCCAGTCTCGGTACTCCGTGAGCTTGAGAACGAAGCAACCACAGCCCGTGTACTGGAGCTCGTGTCGGTAACACATCTTGACTGTCTTCTTGGGTCAGCGGTGGAAAGGGATTCGGAGGAGACAAGGACGCCAGTTCGCTTGGCGGAGGGGCTTATAGGTGTTGCGTACGTTGGTTCGGGATTGGCTCGTGTTGATCGAATGCGGCCTGACGGCGCTGATGGTGATAATTCCTTGCGAAGGATGGCAAATTCTGTAGTCATATCTCAGTATGGATCTCGTCCATGCCATTAGTTGAACTTACTCTGGTTGTTTTTGTCTCTTTGCCCTCGCGCTGAAGACCGACAACTCTTGATTGTTGATGAATCGGGACTTTGATGTTTTGTGTCCTGATCGTGCCCGAAGCAAATTGCTTTGGTTCTTGGTGGGGGCTTAAAAAGAAAGGCCATCACACTTTCAGCTACAGTCTGTATTTCACTATGAAGTTCTTCAAAATGACTATATCATTCACAATGGGTCTCATTGAGTATAAAATGTAAATACCTAGGTACTGAACTTTAAGCATCACACCAAAGAGAACGTGAGGCAAGATCACATTCGAAGTGACTACATCTCACGCAGACGTAAGTGCATGGTGAGGTCATTCACTATTTGAGAATGGAATATCACCCTCATCACGGCTATTTGGGCCTGCTGCTGCTGAGGTGATGGAAAGTGACTTGATCTGGTTCCTCTGGGACGCTAGCATATTTCACATTTTACGACTACCAGGTCGGGTTATGTCTTGATTCGTGAAGTAGACGTCCACAGAGTAACGCAAGACCACGTGATGAGACACTTTAGAATCAAAGTCCAGACGAGTTTCTATTACATTCGCATGGTGTACTAAAGCCCATGAAGGAATTAAGATTGACTTCACTCAACCTATGGCTCACCGAACGTCTTCTCACTCCCTTCCGGTACATCAGATGCCGGTGCGGGCACCGTACATATGTATGCTTTACCACCTCAGCCATTTGAAGTATGGACACTTGAGTAGTTCAAGCCCACTTTCCCAGCACGCTCATGATAACCATACCGGCAACCAAGCCAAGACCAGCAAGGAAGGTCACGATAGGGCTTGTGCGAAGAAGCTCGCCATGGCCATGCAACCAGTCTTCAGCCCACATTTCGACAACACCAACCCAGACAAGGATACCCGCAGACAGAGCATCCAGAGTTCCGATGGCGATGATGGTGTCCCGGTCGTTTCCATTGAAGTTCGAGAGAACGCCAATGCCGATGGCCATACCGATCGGAGTGACGAGGGCGAAGGGGGTGGCGAGCAGGAACTTCCTGGCGAGAGAAAAGGAGGGAGTCGTGAGAGGTCCTTGGCTGTCAGGTGCTAAAGAGGTCTGCTCGCTCTCTGCAGGACGCTCTGCCGACTTGGTAGGGATACGCTCTCCCAGCTGGGCGATACGGGTCCCCAGGGCGATGCCTTCAAACATCTGGTGGAAGAGGATGACCACGAATAGGGTTAGGAAAAAGGAGTCTCCGGCGACGACCAGCGTGATACCGATGACTGATGACGTTAATGTGGATCAAGCTGGAAGAATAGGGGGAGTAGGCTTACGAATGGAATGGAAGATGATACCGCACTCAAGGACCAGAACAGTGACTGTCTCGACAGAGAGGCGGGACACTAAGGTCGGGTTGGCGGCGGCTTTGCCCATAACGAAGCGCTTGCCGAGGAACTCGACTAGAAACGACAGGAAGAGACCTGCCATGACAATGGCAGACGTTGTCGCCTCGTACTCGAGCTCGCCCAAACATTCGTTGCCGAACATAAGCTGAGCATGGGTGTCTGCTACCTGTTAATCACCTGCTACAGGCATTGAAGTAGCACATTCTGGAACGTTCTAAAGTAGAAAGATCGGGAAATTGTAAAAGGAGAAGAGTGACACTGACATAAGTGAACGAAGGCCGTAGAAATAATGATACCAGTGCCAAATTGCTTCAGGATGATGAACATGGTGTGTGTCTTGGTGGGCATCCAATTAACCATGCAAATGGGGAAGTAAACACCAATAGCACTAGTGACGAGAATGACGAAGAGCAGCCCGATGCGGAGAGGAATGTTGTAGTCACGGGTAACCTTGTCGCAGCTCCTCGTGCCGCCGCTCTCGCTTTCACCACCACCGACGCAGTGCTCGACACCGGCGTGGAAGTGGCAATTTTCACCCTGAGGGGTCTCGGCCGTGGTGTCATCAGCAGCACCTTCGGCCACGATCTCCACCTCATCACCGCTGGGCGCGATGCAGTAAGTGTCAGAGCCGTGAGAGTGGCAGCCGGTGAAGGCCGTGGGGATGGCAGAGGCGGCCGTGTTGGTAGGCGTAGTCATGATTTGGTACTCGGAGGTGCCCCACATGCAAAACCTGAATATGTTAGCAGTGAATTTTGCATGGGATTTCGGAACGCTTACACGGTCACCCCATGAAGGTGGCAGCCAGACACGGCCGTTGGGGCCCCGGTCTCAACGGCCTCAGTTGGCGTAGCGTCGGTGGCAGCCGGAGCGTTGGCGGCCGTAACAAGGACCTCCCTCTCGTCGTGAAGGCAGTATCTGGCAAAAGATGTGAGAGAAGCGAACCCCAATGCCACGGCAAATGTGCTTACGTGTCGGTGGCATGCTGATGGCATCCTGTGTAAGAGCTGGGCAGCGCACCAGCAGGTGTTTCGGCAACGATGTACTCGGTGGTGCCTGCCTTACAGACTCTAGCAGAGTGTTAGTGGCTATTGACAAAATCGATTCTATACGACAAAAGAAGACGAGATCGAAATACTGAGAAGACGACGAGACGACACAATCGGTGATCTCCGAGAGGGCGGCAGCCGTGGTGGTGGAAGCCGTCTGTCGTGCGACGAGGGAAGCAGAAGCCATGCTCAAAAGAGCCGCACCAGCGGCAGCTGAGAACCTAAACATGGCGAAGAATCAAGGCTGTCGTCGAAGACGTGAGAAGGGAAGCGAGCTAGAGCACTATCCCTACTTGACAGGATGGATTGGCTTGGTTGTTCAGGTCTGAGACTGAATGCTGCTACAGAGATGTCGGGTTACAGCTTATTGACAGGTTCTTATCCGGAAGGTTTATGGGAGTGAGATCGAAATAAAGACGACCGGGCGAGACGGGGGTCTTTCGGTAAGGTGGGTAGGTTGAGCACCTTGAGGGTTGGTACACTACGTTATTGGGGAAATCGCCGTAGAACTGCCTTACCACGGTGTCGTGAAAAAGGTGGCAAAAGCAATGAGAAGTCCCAGAAAGGCGGAACGACTTCTCAAGATGGTAGGCCAGACGGAGAGGGTGTAGAGGGATTGGATTGCAGATATGGTTCTGGAAGGGAGAGGATGGCGAAAGCGGCGAAAGCGTGACGTTGGTCACTGCCAAAAATGCCTTGTCATTTTTCAAATGTCTCTTGAGCGATATCCCCCTGCTTTCTATTATGAGGCAGCCAACTTGAACGTAGAGACAGTCGATTCCATTACGCAAAACAATAGGATCTTCAGCCGATGTTTGCCAAGCGTCGATGCTGCCGTATTCATGGCGCGGCAGGACCACGAGGATCGTCAACGCTGTTATCTTGGCGGACGGTGGCTGACCCGACGGCAGGACAAGGTGTTTCTCCGCCGTGCGTGTTTACTGTTCTCAGCCACAGGAAACAGCGCACCAATCCTGGCCGAGTCGGACTCGAGTGTTGCGCAACACCCCACAGGATCCCCTTAATGATCGGAGGATGTGGCTACTGTCACTGAACCGAACGTGTGACCCGACCTTTCGAATGTGGAAAGGAGTCACACAGCCGAATGGTACAAGGCGACACAGTGTCAATATGAGGGCTGACACCAACGCTGAAAGACCTGTTGCCAAGCGCTCGAGGAACACCTTGATGGTCTTCCACGGCTTATGGGTTATGGGTTATTGGGGGGTGGGACGGGCAAGAGACTGCAGTCGCTGGTCCGCGGCACTCGTGGAGTCAACGGCGCCGAGCACTTTTTTTCGCTGCATCCGCTGTTGGCCTGCAAATCCTGCTGTGGGACAGATTAATGGACACAAATTGACCCTATGGGTGTCCAATTGCAGGGTGACTGCAGATGAGACATATCCCCCACACTCGTATTTCGGGGTGAAAGGCCAAAAATGGCAGAACACAGGTTTATCATTTGCATAACTAAATTTCTTACAGTTCCTTGGGCTTGACGGTTCCTAGCCTGGTGCAACTGTGGACATCATCTAGTAAAGATTTGAGCGTCGAAACCATGTTCTACTGAGGGTACTGGCTTCTCAATGGTTCCCGGCGCGAATAAGGACATATGCAATGCTCATCCGGGGCACATTTGTCGGTGACGTGCCATGGTGATGCCCGCTCGAGCGCTAGGAGCAGTTGATGCAGGGTCACGCTTTTGACTTCCCGCCTCTTGCGAGCTTCAACGGGCTGTCCAGTCATAGTATTTGTTTGCTTGAAGATGAGCAGATATCGAGGCTTTTCCAGATAATCTCAGATCAAATAATACCGCAGGTACCGTTGGTACCAACCAGCTTGACAAATCTCAGTTATATGGATAAGAAGACATTCGCCAGAAGTCGTACCGAAAGCTCCAGAAGTACGACGCTAAGCCAGTCATAATATACATCGCAAACAATAAACGGGTTTAAGGTAATGCAACGTCGATTAGTCTTCTGTCCTAGGAAAAAAAGATTTCGGCCCGAGGAGGGACAGAAAGCTAAACACCAACGGCGAGAATAGAATTATAGGTGTATCCCTCATATTTGCATGCCAATGTGTCACATCGAAATCCTCCTTCTAGTTCATATTCGTGAATCCAAATCCGCGTGAGTCCCCCGTGACAAAGGAGATGCACAGCCTCGTCACTTTGGCTCGAGCAACGTCAGCTTAGAAGGCCACGAGGGCGACGGCGACGGCAACAGCACCAAGACCAGCGCGGGAAGCACCGGCAAGGACGGTGATGCCTGGAGACGTGCTGTCGTCTGCACCGGAGGCAGCGGCTGTAGTTGCCGCAGCGGTGTCGGTCGAGACAGAGGCGGTAGCAGTCGCCGGGATATCGCAATGCCCTGCAGGGATGTTAACATAACTCAGACACGGCGAAATTAATATCGAGAATGACTAACAGTGATCAACGTGCACGCTACACTCGCCGCGTCCGGTGGGAGAAGGGGGCAAGGTGGCGCTGCCGGAAACTTCGGAATCCTCAGCAGCGGTGGTGGTAGCAACAACGCCAGAGGAAGAAGAGACGGCGGTCGCCGGAGTATCGCACTGCCCTGTGAACAGGTTAACACAACTCGGACATCGCAATATTCACAAGGAAAACTGACAGTGGTCGACGTGCACGCTGCATTCTCCGCGACCCGTGGGAGAAGGAGGCAAAGTGACACTGCTGGAAGCTTCGGAATCCTCAGCAGTAGTGGTAGTAATAGCGGCGGTGGCAGATTCGGCGCCGGCTCCGGTTTCACGAGCACCTTCGCAGTGCCACTATGCGCGAATGTTAGCAGAAAGGCTGAAAACCCGAGGGACGGAGTTACGCACGTGATCCCCGTGCGGTTCGCATCCAACACTCTCTGTAGGAGATGGAGCAAGAGATTGAGCCATAGCGATGGCAGAGAAGCCAAGGATGGCGAGAATCTGACGAGTCTTCATCTTGGTGTGGGAAATGTGAGAGACGCGATTTTGTGATGTAGAGATACGCTTGAATACACACGAGGGCGACCACTCATCAGAAGATTAACGAATGATAAAAGCCAAGGCGTGAGAGAAAATGAGAGTTCTTTTTGAAAAGGTCATCGCCGAGGTGAAGAAGGATAACTATGCTCCAGTAGATCGGTCAGCGTGGTGAAAATTCTCTTGCCAAGAAACAAACGACGAAAAGAATCATGTAAAAGCAGCAATCCGACCGAGCAAATTTACAAAGGTACAAATTCCAATCTCTTGGCAAGAGGGAAATGTTGCAAGGAACCAACTCGCCCATTCCACCCCCTTAGCTCGCCAAGACCCGGAGACAGACAGCAATGGGCACACATCGTGTAAACTTGGCACACGCCAAGGTGCCTCTGATCCGCCGTTGATCATCGAGCGCAGAAGAATCATGACCAAGAATTACCTCGCCTTCCCGAACGGTCAAGTTTGTGGTTAGTCTATATGCCTCGCCCATGTGGTGATCCACATTACTGGCCTGCCCAGCCGCTATAGGCGGGCCGTGCCATCAAGGTTCACATTAGAATCCGTCGCTGACCACGCGTGGGAAAGATCCCGCCAGCGCCAACCAGAGGCCCTCACCTCAGTTTGGTATATCAGCTGGACTACTTGGCGCACATTCTTGCATGGACAGCAAGGACGGAAATCACACCGAGTAGGCAGGCGTCGAGCGGACAATCTGCCTGATTTGTAAATCAAGCAGATTAGCCAGTACCCGAATGGCTTCTAAAGCAGAGGAGCCTCTAATGTTCTCCTTGTGCATCCTGAGACTGCTTTTCTCGTCCGATTATAATGGGATATGTCACGTCCCCTTCGTCGCTTCTCGAGTATCCCTGAGCGTTCCTTGCTGCCAAGACAACAAATGAGCTTGATCTTCAATGTGAGTCCTTTAGTAGACGCTGTGCTACCGGTAAGACGTCTACACCTCGGCCTACCTTCTTGATTTGAAACTCGAATGGTGACTGGGTCGAAACGCCATCAAAATTAAGGCGTTTGTCTTCAGAATAGCAGAGTTACACGAGACGTGATATCTCAGACACATCATTTTTGGTAATCTGCTGATGGGGCTTGAGGGTGTCGAGTGAGATTTGAGATTTGAACATGAGTCGCTTCACGCAATGATCGACTGATAACATGGCTTAGAATTTGAGAGGGTGTTGGTTGGCCGTGCAGCAGCACTTGGTGCGTGGATTTGCCACTCATTTGGAAGGGATAGATGGATGCTTCGAAGCTTTTGTTGCGCCCGGATTGTGGCCCTTGTTACTGTCTAGGCTATGTCCTCTTAGAGAGCTCAGAAGCCTGAGATACTGCGACGGGGCGAGACGAAGGACTCATCATTCTGGACACAACACACCGTCCAAGATTGACATTTGTGTACAACAATTTATCGAGAATGCCTTGTCCAGAACCACTGCATACCAACTGTCCCTTGGTGTTTTGTATCGAAACTTCATCGCGTGTAATATTGGATGTAAAATTAGAATTGTTCAGCTTGAAAACGGAGAGAGATCAGTTATCAGTATGTAATCCATTGTCTGTGTTCATCACCTTGGTCTGCTGTCTACATTCAACCCTGTTCATGAGCCTAATTCAACTCAAGCCATCCGGCAATGATGGTTGGTTTCTGCACTGGATTGGAAAGTCCATGATTGTTCAGAAGCTCTTCAATCGGCAGCTGACACCTATCAACCCGAACAGAAAGGCCTTCCTATAATTAAGGCTGACCTGCGCTGTTTGTCGGTATCTCTGAGATTGACGCAGCCTTATATCCCGGCGTGGGTTATAAATGCGATCAAAGCACTCGCAGCTATGGACCCGATTAGCGTATGTCTAAGTCTTGCATTGTGCATCGAGTAATTACCTTCAACCCCGATAGCACTCTGAGCCTCCTCGGTACTTCCGCCAATGTGCGGCGTCAAGATGATATTATGTAAATGGCGTAGCTTCTCAATGCCCTGGCTGAGATTGTCCGTGAAGAATAAGCCATTTGCAGGTGGCTCATTCGGATACACATCCAATGCCGCGCCAGCGATCTTTCCACTGTTCATGGCCCCAATCAGGGCCGAGATGTCAACGACGCTGCCACGGCTGGCATTGAATAAATAAGATCTGTGCTTCAAGGCACCAAATTGTTGGGCCCCGATAATTCTGTGGGCCTGTTCAGGTACATGTAGCGTCACAAAATCGGATTGACGAAGCAATCCATTTAGGTCTGCAACTTGTCGAGTTGTGCCCATGGCCATCAGACTGCGAGTATCATGGAAAGGACTCTCATGCCCATCGCTTCTGCCAGTACAGATACTTGTGATCCAACATGACCATATCCGATGATGCCTGTATAGAATAAGTCAAATTAGTAAGCCTAAACTTTGTCGTGGATGATTTTCAGCCAACCAAGAGTCTTCCCACGGATCTCATAGCATCCTCCGCTAGATTTGTTCCACGTCCTGTTGTGCATTTCACCCGAACGGTCCGCCCACTGCCGAGCTAAGGCAATGATCTCACTGATTACAAGCTCCGCTACGCTGCGAGAGTTCGAAAATTGTGAGTTGAACACGGGAATACCAATTCGAGTAGCAAAGTCTAGATCCACTTGGTCCATGCCAATGCAAAAGCATGCCACGGCTAGAAGGTTCTGTGCTTCTCCTAAGACTTTGGCACGCAGCCTTGTCTTGGATCCAATGCCAACAATATGAACGTTCCTGTAACGGTCTGTTAAATGAGCACATTTGGAGATCAGGGCTTAGAAAACCAACCGGATCTTCTCCATAAGTTCAGCTTCAGGTAGGGAGGTTTTGATAGCTTCCACGTTGTACCCTTGTTCAACGAGGAGCTGTATACCGCTGTTATTGATGTTTTCAAGCAATAGAACGTTAAGAGTGTCATGTACTTGTGACTGAAATGGACGATTCGAGGTGTGGAGAGGAGCTACCTCGATGGATGAAGTGCCATTGATCGTCATGACGAACAGTACAAGGTGGTGTGGTCTACTAGAGCAAGTAATACTAGAACAGTGAATGGGCGAGGCAGGCTGACACAGATTTAACATCATTTTGTAAAAGACGAACGGGACTAAAAACGTTCGCAGCAAATTTGAAGCGCACATATCAGGGATTATCGAGTAATGTCAAACGGCATAATAAGGGCTCATTAGGCGCTGGTAGTGGCTTGGTTTCCCACTCCTCATCATGCTGAGACAAGTCAATTACAGCCAAATTCTGAATCTGAATTACTTAAAATGTCATCCAATGCCTTGATAAAAATACTCCCGGTGCTCCTGATGTTGCCGGTGATAAATCTAGTAACTCAGTATCTGTACCGTCGTAGCACGACTACTTTGGAAAAGCAACGTGGAAATCAACCCTGCAGTAATCTGGCCCTCTAGTGTCGTATCTAGTCAAACTCGCAATGAGCCATTTTCCCGCATCGAAGAACCTTCTGCTGATATCTGGTCATTCTACTACAGTGAAGTGCAAAGGTGTGATCAGCTTCACCCATTATTGTTCCATTCAGTTACACCGACAGAATCCATATGTATGGACATCTCCACGACGAACTGTGCATTGCACAGAGTGGCCCCATGATGCGGATATGCTCCCACTGCCGGTGATAGTGCATTACCACCCGTGGACCTTATCTCGTTATCAAATCTCTTAATGAATGGACATCAAGGTTCACTAAACACCTTTACGGCACAATCCAGCCAAGCAATGCAGTACAACTTGATGTCGATCAGCGGGTTTATATCTCCACTATTAACTCTGATGCTGCATTACGGTCGCAGCTGCCCCACCTGTTTGTACCCTATTCCTGAAGTTTTTCCTCGATGGACATCAAGGTTCCCTGGTCCGCCTTGCGGCTTAATCCACATGTGTATTCAACGAATGCTGTACAACTAGGTACTTTTTAACCAGCCGCTGCTGCTGACTTGGGACTTGGCAATTAGCGAGACTCAAGTCAGACCATACTTCTCATCATGCTTAGTAAAAGCTTTCTGGGTTCTTACGCCGCGCTGTCGGCTTCTATTATCCATGCCGCAAGACTAGAACCCCAACGACCTCTCTTGAAAGACTTCGACGCATTGGGCGCCTGGTTCGATGAAGTGGCCTCTATCAAAGACGGTGTCAGGGTTCAGGATGTCGAACAAGCCAAGAATGCGACCGTTGCTATAATTGGCGCCGGCATTACTGGCCTTGCTACTGCTCTCATGCTCGACAGTGTAGGCGTCCACAACTGGGAGCTGCTGGAGGCAGGCAGTCATGCCGGTGGACGCCTGCGTACCCTCTATGTGGGCGGTACCCAAGAATGGGCCGAAATGGGACCCATGCGCCTCCCATATACGGCAACGTACAAGGATAACGAAACCATCGAGTATTCTGATCACGCCATGGTCTTCCAACTGGTGGAATGGCTGAACGAGATGAACCAGGCCGACAACGAGGAACTGAAGGTGGACTTCATACCATGGATCCAGCACTCGCCCAACGAGCTGCTGGCCCTGAACACTGGACGACATCCCGACGGCAGCATTCCCACGCGGGCTGAAATAGCAGCAAACTCCAGTCTTGGCAAGCCGGCACCACTCAGCACCCAAGAGTACAAAGACGTGAAAGCGAGAATGGACGAGATTCTGATGAATGGTACCACTCTCAAGGACATCCAACGCGATGTATGGAGGGTGCATGCTCGCGTCATGGACGAGGGCTTCGATGAGATCAGTCAGCAGAGCATGATGCGGAATATCTGGAACGCTAGCATTGATGTCGCCGACGCCATTCACACGGCGACCGATTATGATGTGTTCTGGGACGAGATGGTCCACAACACCAACCTCGCACAGGATGGAGGCTCAAGTGCACTTGCAGAGACGATTTGGAAGTGCATTGATGGCGGCTTCAGTCGGCTGTCCGAGGCCATAATTCCCCACGTCAAGAGCCGTTTGGTCTTGAACCGACAAGTCAGAAAGATCGAGGCGGTTCGGGATTTTGTCGGCAATACCAC